>AP025346.1:1225000-2425000 GCA_025999795.1 Monascus purpureus | reverse complement strand
GCAAGCGTCTTCCGGTCCGACCTCGAGGATCGCACCAACTATGACTCCGACGTCCGTGGCCGAGAGACAAGCCTTCCAGCCCCAGCAACGTACAAATCCCCAACCTTCCCGGGAAGCGGCATGGCCAGAGGCCTCAGGCGGGACCAACCCATCTAACCCGTACATGGGGGCATATTTCAATAGGCGTTGTCGTAGAACTCGTTTCAATTCCATATCCATATGAGTATAGCTCTGGCGGCACTGGCTGAGGCTTACGCCCATTTTAGCCAGAAGTTTGTGTAGTCGTTTCCGTCCATTCTCTGTCCAAACGTGAAGTCTGGATGCAAGATAAGGGCTATGCAGCATACTGTCATACAGTGACCAATGCCTCACGAGAAGAAAACGAGGCTCAGGAGAAAGGCGAATTGATTTGTCTGTTGGAGATCTTGCAGTAGTGGGAATAACTCCATTTATTTCCCCGCGTATATCGCGATCTCGTTCGTATGGATCGGGAGGATTGAGACGATGAACCTCGTCTCTTAGTATTTGGCGAACTCGCTCTCCACGTTCTCCACCCCAGCCTGCCGATCCCCCAGATTCAGATGCGCTGGAAATTCCAACTCCGGACATTGTACGCCCACTGAGTTCCAAGCTAGACACACCGACAATGGCTAACCAGAGTAAATCATTGTCTTCGCGTCCAAGCTCAGATGCAAGGGAATACACGAGAGACGAGATAGGTTCTGAATAAGATGTTCCCGAGGAGTAATAAGCTTGTAATACAGCCTCGTGTTTCCTTTTAAGTCGGATCAATCGTCTTCTCAAAGAACGCGCTGAAGGCTGCTTCGGTGCGACAGGGGAGAGAGGATCTGAAACAGGAGTGACCGAGCGTGAGGAACTTGAAGAGTCGTGCAAGATCTGCCGTTGGTTGCTAGGGGAGGAAATAATAAATGAACCCTGGCACAGTCAGTTTTGAGCAAGATGGAAAAAGGGCAATATAACATACAGAGTCACTTCTCCTTCGCCGACGAGGTGGTTCATCGTAGTCATCGGACTCATCACCATCCTCGTGCCCCGACCAAGACTTTCGTTTCTTGCTACCCAGTCCAGGATCATGCCCTAAACCATCCTCACAGTCTGACCCGTCACTCTCATCGTCATCGTCCTCATCCACCTCAGGCATTTCCATCAATGCCCAATAAGCTTCCCTTTCACGTATCAATTCCTCCTCAATATCCCCATCATCGTACACAAAGATACCGCCAGACCCTGACGCGTAGGATTGACTGACACAGCCTTTATCAACACCGCGTCCTTTCTGTCGCGCAAGCACATCCGTCTGTTCCGACGACTGATTAATCCCCGGCTGTCCACCGAATACATTCCCCAGATTCCACGGCCTTCTGGAATCAAACACCCAGACCTCTACGCCTCCCATATCGTCCGCGTCGTCTTCCGCGTTCAGACATAGTATTTCGCTCAAATCAACAAGTCCGCCAACCCCTAGGCAGACTACAACTCCTCCACTACCCCCGTTACTAGTCTGCATGGGCTTGACCAGCTCCTCCCCCGCGCGAGCCAGGTCTCCATATCCCACAACCGGTTGGATCTTGTGGGGTATATAATCGCGTTTCAACAAGGCAGTGAGGATACGGCACGCGCAAAGAGCATCCGGATCGAGAGCCACGAGAAGTAGAACCGGCGGAGAGAGCGGATGGTGCGATTTAAGGAGTTGTAGGTATAGGTGCGAGATTAATCGGCGAGGAAGATACATGGTAGGCTAATGGAGACGGGAGGGATCATGGAATACGCGACAAATTCGGGTGAAAAAAAAAAAAGAGATTTTGTAACAAGGCCAGGCCCTTGAGAGGCCCTTTTCAGTGCTCTAGAAGCAATTGAGGTACGAGAAACAACTGCGACTGGCAGTCATTAAATCGATGCCGCATTCATCGTTGGCATGGAGTATTATGCGTTCTGGCAACGCAAAGCAAGGCGCGGGTCAGAGACGCGTCGAGGCACGTGCGGAGAAAGCCCGCCCGCGCTAAACCCTACTGGAAAACCCTATGGATCGGATCGCATATCATATTTGATGCTCCGAAGAAATGATACTCGATCATCGATGGACTCGTAGAAAAGAACTGTCACATTTAAGTTTATGAGGATTTGCTTGCTAATGAGCTATCAATGCCATGAATCAGAATAAGTAACGCCGAATACGCCATCTCAGGCCCTACTCCAATAGCGCCCTATAATGCAGTAGACTGTGCTTCAGGCGATCCACTGGGATCACGAAAACCAAACCTGAAAAACATAAAAAACCAAAAAAAAAACCAAAAAACGGGACGTTCGACAGATTTATATACAGGAAAATCGAGGTGTAACATCTTAAGACGCGAACGAGAAAAGGCTCCCGATCTCTATAAACCATTCTGAGCGAGAGACTGGGGTGGGGGATCAAGCAGATTTGCCGATTATGGAGCCTGTTAGCCAAACAGCAGCAAATGTGGCCAAAACGGAGACGCCAACGAGACGCTTTTCCCAGTTGCTTTCATCGGTCATCTTCGTAGCCCCGGCATTTTTCCTTCGCAAAAAGTACGATGACTGCGGCAGCGATGAATCCGAGCTGGTAACTGAAGCGTTACCGTCCTTACTAGATTGACTCTGAAGAATAGAGCGGTATGTCTGATCACGTTGGCGCCATTTCTCTGCCAACCGAGCAATCTCCTCAAGGTCTTCTTTCAAAGATCCCGGCTCCGTCGAATTTGCGTTTTCGACTTCCACGTTCTGCGCATTCCCGAAGAAGTCAACCACCTTGCGTAGGCGGCCCTCTCGCTCACCGCCGGGAAACAGGTCCCATCGCACGCCTGGCTGGGAGTGGATTTTAGACTCGTCATATGAGTCGAACAAATCCCCCAACGTCAACTTCGAGTTGGCGTTGGTAACCTGTGTTTCGAGGAACTCGAGGACGTAGTACGTCCAGCGGTCAATAACCGCGACCCCGACGTCACTATCCGCGTGATGGGAATAAGAGGATTGGTCAAGAGCGCTAGAGCCTGTTGCGATGATGTTTGGAGAATAGAAATGAGTGTACATAGTGTTGGCTTGGCAGGTATCGATCATGAATAATAATTCGTGATAACGTTTCTTCTCCCACATCTGTCCAAAGGCATCTGCCAAATCCCACGCGCCGATCTCCTCGGAGTCTTGGAACTTCAGAAATTGGTCACCTCCGTGGCCCGTCATGTACACAAGCACATTACTTCCTGCGTCAGACCCTAGACGCTTGCTGCGCGGCACATCCTCATCTAGTCTATCGGTTAGAAGGCGAATAAAATTCTCCACGGTCACCTCGTAACCGCGATAGTCCACCTCGATATTATCGCCGTAAAGATCAACCGCACGGTCTGCATTGCTGTATACAGTGCCCGGGAAGGCGTTGCGAGGGTTACAGGCCATGTCATCGGGCAACATTAGGATGATCTGGGAATCGGGAATTCCCAGACGCTTAACGGTGCGGTACAAGGAGAGGACATTGGCGAGATGGCGATAATTGAACCAAAATCGGGATGTCGAAACAAGGACAGCCCAGTTCGAAGTATGTTCTGCAGAGACGGGCGATGAGGCGCAAAGGATCAGAAAGACGGAGACCGCCCTAAGGAGGATAGACAGAAGATGCATGCTGGACAGGAGTGACTCAAGAACTATAGCATGGTCGAATCGAATAGGTAGACAAGGTGTTGGCTCATCTCCGGGGAAATGGGCTTATTACTGAAGGATCAAGGAGCGCTGCATGGGGGAGAGAGAGAGCTGGAGAGTCCAACTCAGGAATGACAAGGGAAGCATCATAGGATTAATAATCAACACCATTTGCTTATATAATTCCACGTGACCACTAGTGGGGCACTTTGCTGAGCGGGGGTGTGTCCAACCTATTTTGGATTAGCGCACATCAACACCGTTTATCTATACTCACGCTGTACTCCATACACATGCTGGAGTTGTCTACATCTCTTGCAGGAGTCCTTGATTCCATTATTTATGTTTTATCTCTGTTGAGACAAAGAGCTTATACCCAATCAACACAAATGCCCAGTGAACGAGTCTCCCTGGGGTTGGTTGAAAGGTGCATACTCTCCCTAGGCTGAATGTCCAGCTGTACAGTGTACAGTCCCTGCCGCACCTGCAGCTTTTGTCTGCTCCTGGGAGAGTGCCACGCCGCCTTTGACTGTTTCAGTGCTCACTCTACTTCTCCCATCTCTCCTTCACGCGCTGCTTCTGTTCCTACTGCCATCAATTCTTTAGCAACACATTTACTCCCTTTCTTTACAGACTCATTACTTCCTTCCTGTTGCTTTCCTATTCCCTAGAGTTTCTCATCCTTCCATGTTATATGCAGCGCTTTCTTCATCTCTCTTGGAACAATATCCAGAGTGTACAATCGACAATCGACCTTCGCTGCTGAGGCCGGAGGAGATTGCTGTTGATCCGGATATCTCTTTTTTCTCTTGCATACACCCTTCCCTGATACCAGAACGCCCATTTAGCCTGTGCTGCCCTACAAGACCTATCTGTGCCAGTACAGCTGGTGAATCAACTGTATATAGCATGGCAACTGGCAAGCCAAGGCTTCTCTTACTGCCGCCAGAGACATTAGAGCACATCTTTGGATATGTAAGTTGCTTTATTGCTTTTTTCCCTTGCTCCTCTTTCTGTATGTTACACACGATAATTAGTTGCTACCACTACTTACATGTGAGGATGCAATGTTACCAGGCTACTCCAAAAGATCTCTTGAGCCTGTCACTGGTCTGCCGGTTATTTCACCAATTGGCCACTTCGTTACTGTATCGCAATATCAGGCATGTCTTACCTGTCGGTAGCGGCAGTGATAGGACTGATCGGCTTGAAATTGATCGTCTCGCAGCAGTGCTAGAGACCTTGACCACAAGTGATTACAACTATGCCAGATTTGTCAGGGAAATTTCCATATACAGTACATCTGCTGCAGTTTCTAGTGGCATCTCAGCGCTCCGAGGAGATGGAGGCAATAATGAGCCCGATTATGCCCGTGGGAGGCTTTTCAGTTCTCTCTTACTAGCAGTCTTGAAAAAGGCTACGGTATTGGAAACCTTCAGGTGTGTCTTATGTGGTTTCCCAGTGTGAAATCGCTCCTCACTACTTACTCTTCGCAGATGCAACTTGCGTATGGAGATACATCAGTCCGTTTTTGCAGCTCTCAGCAAGCTACCGAGTCTCCAAGATTTGCACGTTCGACTGCCAATTGCATCTGCTGTGGGCTCCACTCCGGTCTATGGCATGCCTTTTGGGGTGTCACCACCCATGGCTTTTCATAGCAGCCACCACCACCACCATCATCATCATACCCTTCATGATCCCGATTATGTCCCAGATGAGTCCATTGTAGAGGGTGCAGGTAATAACCCTTCCAAGAAAACGACCGGAGATGAAACACTATTTGCCCACTTTTCCGGCCTGAGAAGCTTGGCCGTGTTGGAAATGGACGACTTAGAACGAGTTTCTGAAATAGCACAGTGCATTTCGTCCTCATATTCGACACTCAAAAGCTTGAAGCTCTCCTTTTCTGACAGTCTTGCTTTAAAGGCACGGAAAAAGTTCCCATCAGGTACATCAGACTCGGATTCCGCCTCTGATGAGGATGACTTTGGTGGTCCAATACCACTAGTACCGCAACCTGCCTTCGTCAACACAAGTCCTGGTTCGGGCCCATCTGCTACGGGCCCCTCCACGGAAGCCGACGTTCGCAGGGAACGAGGTGACCAAGAAAGTGTTCTTGCTCAAATCTTTGGCTTGGACGAATCTGTATCCCAGCAGTTTCCCCACATAGCTCTTGACAAAGCCGTTGCAGCTGCCAGCCAGGAGAAGCTAGGAACTTTGGGGAAAGTAACTTGGCGTAGTGAAGATAGGTTATTTGTGAAAGAACTACACCAGGCTGCACAAGAGTTGCTCACATCTGGTGAAAAAGTGCCAAGCAAGGTCTTGCAGGCGTTTCTAAAGTTGCGCAATGCAGCCACTGAATACCTCGAATGGGCAGATAAATCACGTTCTTTGAAAGTGAGCAGAATCTCGCCTCCTGGTCATGAGCTTGTTGGTAAGGATGCAGACGTTCGGATGATCTGCGAACACCAGATCGCCCGCAGTGGCAACGAACTTCTGGAGGGATCTATACTGATTGTCAGATAGGTAATGTGCGAAGCACGGTTGCGTCTGTAGAAGACAACACTCACGAGACTGGGACCATAAAAGATGAAGGTAAACAGCTTTAGCTTATCCATGAAATACCGGGATTGTGGTAACTTCTTCTGCCTACTTCTGAGACTAACCATTCAGTTTCGAGTAAAGATACCGATGAAGATGCGAAAGCTCTGACTGTCAACTCGAAGGGTGTATATCCTAAACTGGCCGATACCTTATCCGACGTAATTGACCTAGACCATCCTGACGACCTTGAGGATGCGGGAGAAGATCAGCAGTTTTTGGGTACTGATGATGATCATGACGACAATAAGGATCAACGCTTGAATCCTAGCCTTTCGGAGCATAATGGGAACGGCTATAATACTATGTCAGAAGGACACCAAATATCATCAGACTCGAAAGGCAAAATGACAGCCAGAGAGCTGCCGAATTCAGTCAACTTCATCGAGTGTGAACCAAAGCATAAAGTGGCTAGCCAGTCTATAGAGGACTATATTCGAAAAACTCATGGGATTCCCTTGGAAAGCCTTTCTATCCATCTCATTCCAGTGAAACCAGCGGTCCTTTGTCGCGCTGTCGACATTTCCATCCTAAAGCATCTATCCTTACTGAACGTTGGCCCACAGCGCAACATTTGGACAATGTTTCAGAAAATTCCTGACTGCCAGCTGACGTCTATTTATACAGACGATGTCACACAAACGTTTCTGTCATTCGTTAACGGCCTTGACAAAGTTACCGAACTCTTTTTGATTGAGCGCAGTGGTCAATCAGCAGTTCAGCCTTTCGCACCGAAAACCACCGTCAAAATCGAGGACATTAGACAGCAAATTTTGAAGAAGCATATGAAGAATTTACGTAGACTAATGATTCGCAACGATGAAGATTCGAGCTGGGCCCTTAATTCGAAATCTGTCCGCTGCCTGACGAAATCTGGATTAAATCTGATTGAGCTTTCAGTTGGCCTAAACTCGAGTGGTTTTGTGAGTATCTGCAGTTATACGTCGTTTATTTCGAACCAAGCCTGCTGAGAGTTAATGCTTATGGCGCACAATGCTGACAACCCTTTTTTTGAGCAGCATCGTCTTATGCAAGGAATATCCGGGCTACGGGCCCTTATAGCCTTGCAGCTTTACTTTTTCAAGTCCGATAGCTGCCGTTGGGTTTTAAGAGAGCTACGATTCTGTGTTGTGGACCACATCTTACATCACTCAACGCTCCGTTTAAAATATGTGGCAGTGTGCCATCCGGAGCATCGCTCGCCAGTCGTGTCCCAATTGATAAGAAAACCATGTCAACAGTCAAGCGCAGGCGATACATCTGAACCAAGGGGACAGGGATTGTCTAATATCAATCCTACATCTGCTTCTTCATCATCGTTGACAACGTCAACCCTTCACGAGCAGCCAGGAGATACTTCTGATGAAAGTGACGACGGGACTGACCCGTCTTCTTCGCCTCAGATGTACGTGAAGTCTCTTAGGCTCCAGGAAGTTATTGGCATTAAGATGTGGGAGAAGGAAATATGGAATCTGAAACTCTGATCTCCTGCCACCGTGACGGACGAAGCTACGATCAAATTGCGTCCAACAATAATAACAAAGTCGTGGTTTGGTCGATTTTCCCTCTTACGATGCTGTTCTGCTAGCCATCGGCTGGCCCTTCTGTTCTCTCCGATTCAATATTTTTCACATGCATTGGAATCATTAGTTCTCCTACCAGTCGTTCCGGTAATCATTCTCATACCAGGGGACCCAAAGGAGGAGATGGTTTGGGTGTGGTTGGTGTACTTATCAAAGCCAGAACAAATAACCAAGGCTCAGCACAGTTGGATTTCTAAAGGAATAGACGGCCGTTCGTTGGTTATTCCTGTAGTTGTATTTATGTCATTCTGACGACAATCATGAAGCTCCGGTATCATGAAACAAACTCGAGATTCAGGACTCGACGCCCGGCAGAACCCATCTAAGACTCTCAATCTCCTGGCCATGTCAGAACCCCAAGATTGGCTCTCCCCTGCTAATGTGTTTCTTCAAAGAGAAGTCTACCGACTGGGCTCGGCTCCCGGTCTTAGCTCTCTCCCCCCAGGCCCTGACAAGGACTTCCTAACCTTAACCTGGGGTTTAGTTGTGTACCGTACCACTTACGCTCCAGACTCCCAGCGTCTCATCAAAGTCTTCCTGCGAAGGCTAAACGACGAAGTCAAGACATCACTCCCGAAGATCCTCCCTGGGAGTCCGGAGCAGATGCGCATGCTAGAGCGAACTTACTCTTCCAAAGTGTTCAGCTCCGAGGAAGCGTATGATAGCGCTGACGAAATCACTATCCGTGAAGCATTTCATGATTGGAAGATCTCCCTTACCTTGCCAGCCATTGAGTTGCCTGTGAGGCTCAGGGTGTGTCTAGTTGTCGACGATAATGCTCTGGCCAACCTCACGGGTTCGTTGACTGCATCTTCACTGGTTAATGAGGACACGGATGTCACCATGTGCCCGGTCAAGGTTATCGAGGATAATTTTCCGAATTCGCAACTGGAAAACGACTGTCGGAGAGAGGGTTATGATGGTTGGACCCGTGTGGTTTTGTCGTCACTGCTGGAGATGTATGAGGGCTTATGCCAGGGGAAATGTCTCGCAGATTACCACAAGACGGGGCGGGTATATCTGGGAGACGGCAGATGGAGCTAGACGGCCAATATTATTGCTCTGTCCTTACGATCTCTCCGTTCTTTCTTTTTCTTTTCTTTCCCGACTTCGACCGTGAGGTATGAGCTGGATGAGCTGGATGAGCTGGATGAGCTGGATGAGCTGGATGAGCTGGATGAGCTGGATGAGCTGGAGCTGCCATACGCCGCCGCAGCCTTCCAGAACCTCCATCAACCCATTGTCTGCAAAGCACCTATTCCATGACCATAAGAGCGTTTACTCAGGTCTGCACTGACCAACCCGATAAACTTGAGCCTCTGGTAGTATGGTTCCTTCCTATAGCCAGTACCCTAAGCTTATCCGTTACAGGGAAATATTCCATCCTCTCTCCGTCATGCATGAGGGCAATGTCTATTTGCTCGGCCAAAGCTGTCCAACATGAGAATTCTGGGCGTATCGTGTATTCAAATATACCATGAAGCTCACCAGACCGGGTCTTTCTGTCACTCATTCATCCTCATCCTTCTGCGTTCAATGCGATATTTTGAAACATATCGACTCGCTCTTTTGTCACTGTTTACACATGTGTTTCTGGCTTTATTCTGGTATTGAAACATATCAACTTGCTCCTTCAGCATCATCTCTCAATCACTTTGAAAACTTAGCTGTCCCGTTGAAGAGGCATGATGCAGATTCATCATCACCGAGTCATTCCCGGCATTAGGTATGGAATTCCTTGCAAAGAAAAGTTACATGGAAGACATGGTAACATAGAAAAGAAGTATTTTGATGTACTTATGAGGAATCCCATTGATCTTACAGGAGAGATAAGGTTAATCATCCGCTCCTTGTCTCCTCGATGAATTTCATTGCTCTTTGACTCTCTGGACCCCTGCAGAGATAATAATAATTCAGTCAGAATTCACGCACGGCACTATGATCAGGCATATATGTTCCGTAACAAAGCCTTTCACTCCCTACCCTCACTATCAACAACTGAGGCGCAACATACTCCCATCATACTGGAAAGCATCCAAATATCTCCCAATCAATCATGCCATTAAGAGTGTCATTCTCAACCATGATATTAACATTGGTGAGGTCACCATGGGTAAAAGTATAAGGCGTAGCAGATGGCATGCAATGTCGAAGTCGTTTTCGCGCAGCTTCGAGCACAGTTTCTTTCAACCTACGCTCCATATCAGCCCCGAGTTCGTCATCGGATACTAGGGACCGTGAGGAAGGTTGGAATCTTGATCATTAAACAGGAAGTTGGAATGGAGTGAATGGCCACTGAGTACTTGGATATTATTGGACTGACGCTTGCGAAGTTCTAGCAGATACTCAGCTGTCTGCCTTGCTATCCTTTCGTTTCCATCTGTGGAAGGCTTTAACCAAACTCTGCTGAGAGGCTCTTCAGGAATACGTTCATTAAGATAAGTGCATCTCGATCTTTGAGTATCAAATTTGAGGCCAATGGCTAGACGCTTCGATCGCCTGCTTCATAGAACAGTTTGACGTGGCTTTAGTCGTTACAATGCTTTTGGTCCAGCCACGGGCTGCGCAAGGGCCTAAGGAGGTCAATGACTATCGAACGAATGAATAATAATAATTGTACAACATATTAATTAAAGATGTTTAGTGTGACAATGTCTGGTTCTCCGGGAAGCATGTAGTAGTATTTATGACCTTAGAAACCCCGGAATATCACCTGCGCCGATAATACCGAATTTGGTGCAGGTCAAAGAAGAGGCCCCTATCTGATATCCTGTATCCTTGGATATGCAAGGTTTATATCTAGGAAAATTCAACAGCGTCCGTATGACCTTACTATGCTCATTACCTTCGATGCGATGGATGAATCCGAAAGCGTCTGGTATGATGTGGATCAGGGGTGCGGCGTCTGGATGACAAATACTAAAGGGATACCTTAGGATTCGTAGGGACCGTGGTGAACGCTGTTACCGATATACTGCCGTCTCTAGTACATCGTGAAGCTCTAATTGATACACTTAATCGCTTCTATATTGATATGGAAAAGGTCACGTGGTATGGCGGCTTGGCTCCCTCTCTGACCCCTGAGAATCCGAGCCCCTGATTAAAAAAGAGCGAGAGATAGAATAGAATGGCATCCGTTCCTTAGTAGGCTACGTACATGTAGTCGATACAGCTTCATTCTGCCCTTCTTCCCTGAGTTACATGCATATTCCACAACATATATACAGGATTCGGGTGTAGGCACCTTTCCTCACGGAACATATATACTCCGACTCCCGGGGACGGATGATTAGATAATCCACCTGTCCGAAATAGTTAACATCATGGTAGAGTGGAGCATCACGTGATCATAACGAGGAAACCAATTGTTGCCTCCGGCTTTCGCCCAACTTCGCTTCATCCATCTTCCGCGTCATCGCGCTCTGGTGGCCCAGGTATGGTCCTGGGAAGCCTTTCATGGACGCCTTTGTCTCCAGGAAGAGACAGCGCCTTTCCCCAGCTGGGAAAGCTGGTCAGGATGATGACAGCCGTCAACGACCGCCACCAAATCCCGAGAGGGTGCAGACTACCATTTCCACAGTTGATGACGATTCGACGGACGTGAAACTAGCTCTACTGCTTTCTATTTATCCTGATTTAGACCAGAGGGAATTACTCGATATTTTGATTTCCTGCGATGGATCTGTTGAGACTGCATCTTCTAGAATCGCAACGCGGAGAGCAGCGTACGCATCCTCACCATCCCACAAAAGAGCCGCTCGAGGCTCGGGAATCCAAAAGTCTTTATCTTCATATTCATTTTTTCGGATGAAGCCGGGCTTTTCAGAAAAACAAAGAACAAGGTCTCTTACCAAAAAGGGGAAAACGCTTCATCTCTTCTCTCCAGAGGATATCGCTGCTCATACACCATGTTCGATTATTCATAACTTCCTGCCAGCAGAAGAGGCAAATTCTCTTTTAATTGAACTACTTGAAGAGGCCAAAACCTTCCCCCGATACAAATTCCAGCTATTTGATAGGGAGGTTGAGAGCCCGCACACAGCAAGTTTGTACGTGTCTTCTGCTGAAGAACGGCTGCAGCAAGTTTCCGAGTACGTATATGGCGGTAGACATCGCAAAGAAGTACGGACTCTTACGCCTCAGATGCGGGCCGTGTCGGTAAAAGTCCAGCAAGCAGTAAATGAGGAAGTTCAAAAACGGATCAAAACATGCTATCCTGGCGGGAAGAAGCTTAAGTATCAGTCCCCAAATGAGTGGGTACCCAACGCGGCATTTGTCAATTGCTACAATGGGCCATCAGAGAGTGTGGGCTTTCATTCAGATGAGCTGTCCTATGTAGGCCCACGGGCAATTATCGGCGGTCTGAGCTTAGGCGTCGAACGGGAATTTCGAGTCCGTCGGATAGTTCCCCGAGATGACGTGGGAAATTCTAATGGTCGACGAAGCGATGGCAGTGGTCGCCTACCTGGAACTCGAAAAACGAACGATTCTGATTCCAGTTACACCAGAGAAAGAGAGCTCTCAGACGCCCGCGCTGATACTCAAGGCCAGATTTCGATCCATCTCCCCCACAACTCTCTCCTTGTCATGCATGCTGAGATGCAGGAAGAATGGAAACACTCCATTCCGCCGACACAGACCATCTCACCGCATCCTGTGTCTGGGAACCGTCGTATCAATATTACCTATCGATGGTACCGGGATTCTCTCCACCCACGATATACACCGCGATGTCGATGTGGTGTGCCTGCTATCTTGAAGTGCGTGCAGCAAAAACGCGAGACGAGGGGACGCTATATGTGGACATGCTTTGCTGGGTTCATACCGGGGAAGGAAGAATGCTCTTTTTTTCAGTGGGCGGAGTTTGATGACGATGGCGAGCCTTTATGGAGGAAGGTGGCTTGAATCATGGTTCTATGGTCTCTGTTTCCGGTATCTTTATCACGATATACATGCTGGGTTCAGTGGAATTCAAGCATACGGAATTTTCCTCGATGCCGTTTGGACTTTTAATCGAGTAAATGGTGATGATACAGCTCAGTCAATACGGGGCAAAGCCTCTGCTACAGCACGCTTCCTCGGATGACAGCGTTTGCTAATCACTTTATCCCCCATTTATCATGAGAAATCTTGTATTTCACATCTCACATAACTGACATTATTATCTCGTGAATCCTCATTTTGCCCACCTATTATCCTTGCATCTCCTTCCAAACTCTTTCAGAAGACCTTGTACAGTTGATTTTGAAGTATTAATTTGCCCACCCAGCCTGCAGATGGCCAATTTACAATCTGCAACCTACCCTTACTGGAGTACGACAATACCCTCTTGTTCTCATGCACCATTTTCATTCTGGTCGGAACTGACCCGATTCCCTGCTGCCTATATCTATAATCTTGACTGAACGCCCTCAGAAGCTTCCCCAGCGCTCTGGGGGTTTGCCGAGTCGCTCGATATATTCCAATGGGCATTAACCTTTTTTTGACAGTTAGACACAGTGATTCTGCTGTTCCTCTGAGCATTTTGCTTACATCGTCAAGATGATTGTATCCCAACAAGATGGGAGCCAAGTCCGAATCTCTCCAAGCGAGAGCTTCTCCCGCTGGCGGTGGTACCATGCGCAACTTGTGGTCACGCTCTTCCTGCTCCTCTCCGTCGTGAAGGTGGTATAGGTACTGTTGCCTGTTGCCCCTCTCGACGATCATCTGAGTGCGCTTTTCCCGGCAGGCTTGATATACAGCAAGGGCATGCCGCTTTTGTGCTAGGAAAGATGGCGTGGATTTCGGATTGGAAGTTCCTGAGGTATTGGTCTTGGGAAGACGAGAGAGGCATTCACCCAAGACAGCGCCATCTTCGAAAGTCATACCGGCGCTGGGAATTGTTAGCAGGGCGTTACTTGAGTAACTGGAGCAGGCTACCGCAAGACACATACCCTGACGCGAGATATGGCAGGGTGGCATGTACGGCATCACCGAGCATGGTCCATGCACCAGATGGGTGATACCATTGATCCATTCCAAGTCGGATGCAGAGCTTCCATTTTTGAACGGATTTGCATAAACGAAGGACCTTCTGGACTCTGGTTGGTGTTAGACCAGGACAGCAGACTACCTACTTTGGAGACATACCTGATATCCCAACCCTTGACTAAAGAACACATCTCTTCCACATCCCCATCGACGGTAGATTTCCCTCCGTCGGGAATATCATCGGGCACCAGCAGAACCATGTTGAACAACTGTCCCCTCCTCAACACGTAGTTGACGGCATGAGCGCCGGGCCCAAGCCAATAATTCACCTGTGGCTCACGCACAAATTCTGCCAGATCTGGATCCTTCAGCATCTCCTTGGTATCCAGTAGAACACGGTAGGCAAGATCGCCCGTCTTCACAGGAGGATCATGTCGGCCCAGCATTAAATCTCTCAACCCGCTAAACACGCCGTCGGCAGCAACAATCAGATCGGCGGTGATTTCCCTCCCGTCTCCCATGACAGCTGTGGCTGTGGCGGCGTCGCCGTCCTTGTCATTGATTCTGAGATCGACCACCCTCGAATTACACGAGACGATACCGCCCAACTCCAGGACACGATCGTACAAGCACCTATGCAGATCGGCGCGGTGGAAATCACCAAACCACGTCCCGGGATACTTCTTCTCAGCAGTCTCGTGGAAGTCCATGGTTGTGAGGCGATTCCCCTTCCAGCCATTGAAATGGAGATTTCGCGGCTGGGTCATGTGTGGCTCCAGAGCCTTTTCCAGACCCCATGAGATCAGGACGCGAGAGCTATTGGGTAGGACCTGGATACCAGCGCCTACTTCGCCGAGTTCCGAGGCGGACTCGAGGACATGGACGGAGTGACCTGCTAGGAGGCAGGCGATTGCGCAGCCGAGGCCGCCTAGACCGGCGCCGACGATGACTATCTGTATGATGTGATCTGATTAGGGAGAAGTAAAGAGATGGATTGGGTTGTAGGTTGCTTACCTTGAGCTTGACTGATTCATCGCGGTGTTCCGGTTGTTTGATAGGGATTGAAGAGGGCATTTTTTTAGATATATATATATAATGTAGCTTGATATTTTAACGATCTCAGAAACAATAAGTAGTATATACTCTGGAACCTGTAGCAGCAACAGGCTACTTGATATATACGAACAGCTAGAGCTGAAGAGTGTGAAAATGAAGTGAACGACAGTACTGATATCTAAGAAAGCTCAGCTCAGCACAGCTGCAAGCTCTAGATAAGTAGAAAATATACATGGTACTACGCGCAGAAGGTGTATCCGTGTCCCGTCCCATCTACGAAGTACGTACGTAGCAAGTATCTCTGCAGAAAGCATTGAATGAAGTCTTTGCTTTGTGTTCCCCTCAACCCCTCACCCCCAACTCTGAGAACAGCATCATATACGGGACACACTATATGGAGGGAATAATAATAATAGCACTCGGACTGCCCGAAGCTACGATCCTTGGGTCGGTTCGGGGATCTCTCCCATTGGAGATTGTAATATATTGATGTTGATACGGAGATTAATACTCCGTACATTGATAAGATATAGATAAGAGCTCCGCGGCGCCTTTATCTCGGGAGTGGGGGATAGGGCGGGGTTATATCATTATGGTACGGTGTTAACGTTTGTATTGGTATTACCATAAGTAATGGTATCTGTTACGTTACGGTACAGAATAGTCTGACGACCTTACCAAGAAAGGTAATAATAATAGTTAGGTATAGTACGGTAAATTAGATGGATATATCATGGATGTGTCAAAGTTGATTGATATTGAAGTCAACTATTAATCTACTTATCAACTAGCCTGCTTCTTCAGGATCTCGCCTGGAGGAGCGGGCATCATGGCGCCCTCCGGGGGCTTGTTCTTGCGCTTGAACTCATCCGCCATCTCGGCCATAGTTACCCATTCGACGCCTTCGTGTTGGTTGATGTATTCGATGATTCTGGTTAGTGAAGGTTAGCTGGCTAGAGCATGGTAAGTGTAGATACGAGGGAGTTGGTTCACCTTTCATGCATGAGAAGAACATGAGGACGTCCAGAGACATCCGGGTGAATGGTCATGGGGAAGATGAATTCATCGTATTCCCTGTAGAAGTAATCGAAGTGGTCCTACACTCTTAGTATCCAGCAGAGAACGAGGGCAGAAGGGAGCATACCTTCCAAATATCCTCAATATCCCTCGGATTCACCCACCCATGGCTATTCTGCGATTTCTTAATAAACATCATCGGCGGCAAGTCATCGATATACCAATTCCCAGGAATCTCCACGAGACCCGTATACTTCCCCTTGACAAGCGGCTTCATCCACTCCTCCGCCCTCTTGCTGTAATCGATCTTAGTCCACTCATCGCCCGTCCGAAGCCAGTACATCTGGCAATCCTCATGCGACATGGAATGGTCGTATTCGATGCCGTACGAGAGGAGCAGCTCGCACCCCTCGACGCTGGTCTCCCACCACGGTGCTACGGAGCCCCTGGGAGGCTTCCCGCAGAACTCGGTGAGCAGCTTGTAGGTCTTGTCTAGGACGTCGCGCTGCTGCTCGATGGTCATGTCCGAGGGGTTCTCGTGCGAGTAGCCGTGCAGTCCGATCTCGTGGCCCTTGTCGCGCACCATGGCGCATTCCTCGGGGAAAGTCTCGAGGGAGTGGCCGGGGATGAACCACGTGGCTTTGATGTTGTATTTGTCGAAGAGTTTGAGGAGGCGACGGGTGCCGATTGTGCCGGCCCAGATCCCTGTCCTTAGTTAGCTATATGCCGCTGCTGTTGTTTTCCTTGCTGTTGCTGCAATACCTCGACTGATGTCATTCGCGCTGTCATCGCCGCCGTAGGATCCTAGCCAGCCAGCGACGGCGTCAATGTCGACGCCGTATCCTACGAGGACTCTTTTTTTGCCCATTGTACCCGGTAGCTTTGTTGGTTGAGGTGTTCTTGATTGTTGTTTTCTCGAGGAAGAGGGGAGGGGCAGTGAAGCGGGTCTGCTTGATAAATAAGAGAATAAGCGTGATTATTCAAGTGATCAGGAACGACACGATAAAAATATCCTCCGAGACGGGCAGATATGAAGCTTGATAAGATACAAAAAAGATATAGCTTGAGCTTCACTGCGGGGTCAAGGATGGGGGTGATTGAGCTGCTCGCTATTCAGCAGTGAATAGAATAAAAGCTATCGTGAAGAATACTTTCTAGTAGCTTGTCTTCTCTGCCTTCATTAACTTCTACTATACCATTCTATCACCATGTCCAGAGTACGTTCTATCATGTCACCCCCATAACGAGAAATTGCAAGAAAGGAAAACTAACCTGGATAGTTCTCCCTGAAAGGCAGAACAGCCCTCGTTACCGGAGGAGCTCGTGGCTGTGGCCTCGCCTTCGCCGAAGGACTCGCAGAAGCAGGCGCCGACGTAGCCATATTCGATGTCATTCCCCCGACAGAGGGCTTCTTCGAGATCGAGAAGAAATACGGCGTGAAGACAGGGCACTATCTGTATATTCCCCCTGTTATCTTCCTCCATCGAACGCCCGAGAAAGAAAGAAAGATCTAACCAAAGAAATAAAGAGTCGACGTCTCCTCGCCCAAATCCCTGGCAGAAGGCTTTGCAGCCTTCCAAAAAGACTTCTCCAACAAACTCGACGTCTGCGTCCCCTGCGCCGGCATAAACAGACACATTTCCTTCCTCGACACCCCCTACGAAGAACAGGAGAAGCTGCTCGCCGTCAACGTCACGGGCGCGTACTTCACGGCTCAGCATGCGGCGAAGCAGATGATTGCCAATGGCACCAAGCACGGGAGCATTGTGTTGGTGGCTAGTATGGCGAGTCATATCTGTGTTAAGGATCAGTTGAGCACGGCTTACTGTGCAACGAAGGGGGCTGTGAGGGCCATGTGTCCTGCTATTGCTAAGGAGTTGGTTCAATATGTATGCTCTTTTTCTTGTTCTTTCTTGTACAGATGGTACTGACTGCTTTAGGGCATACGGGTCAACAGTGTTTCGCCCGGGTATGTGAGGACGGAGATGACGGCTGCCGTGAGTTTTGAGCTTCCTGTTTACATACTGTTTCGCAATCGGTTCTTTACTGATTCATCTAGTTCCCCCATTTACTGGAGAGCTGGAAGAACGACATCATGCTCGGGAGAGTGGCCGAGCCCGACGACATTCGCGGTGCGTGTGTTTTCCTCGCGAGCGATGCGAGTGCGTACATCACCGGCCAGGATATCCTGGTTGATGGCGGAGTAACCAAGTGGTAGTTATAGAAGTAATGGAATATGGAAAATAATGAACTTTGCATATGCCGGATGTATCTATGCTGCCTGTAATACCCTCTCGATAACAACCGCCGCCCCCAAGACTTTCTCCTCCTCCAGCTTGCGTCCGATAATCTGCAGATTCACCGGATGTCCGTCCATCGTGTCCGGGTCGTAGAGTTTCCAGTTCCACTCGTCCAGCGCGTTCCTGGGTACGTAGGGCTCGGCCGGCAAGGCGTCCTTCTCCTTACACACCTTTCCCACTGGAAATGTCAGGGCGGGATAGTCCAAGACATTCCATATCTTGGTATACCCGATCCATCGACAGGAGCGATGAGGAACAGCGACATGTGCCAATGTCGGCGCTAAAAGCACGTCCATCGCCCCCCAGGCATCGAGGAATTTCTTCTGCATGGCGTGCTTCTTCCGGTTCAACTGCCAATATTCGTAGACGGAAATGGGAGACCCACGGTTCACCAATGCCTCGACGTGTGGGATGAAAGGCTCCCCTCCCGCTTCCACGTCGCGCCGGATATCCTCCCCGCCGTCCGCGGTATAGTACTGATCCATGATATCAATGCAGGTCTTGTGGTCCGATACGTCCCAGGTGACTAGTGCGTGGCCGGCAGCCTTTAGTTTCGCGGAAAGTTCCTCCAGGGCCCGTGCGATGGGAGGGTGAACTCGGACCACGCCGTCATCCAGGATCAGTCCGATGGTTAGCGGTCTCCCTTGCACGGACTGGAACATGTCTTCTCGCCAAGGGAGTGGACTGCATTTTGGGTCCATTGTCCACGGTTGGGAATCTGCCATGAGTCGCGATATGTGGATGAGAGATGAGAGATTTCGAGCCATGGGGCCAACCGACGACGGGACATGCTCTTGTCCCTCTGTTGATACAGGGACGCCTTCGTAGGGGAACCGGCTGCTCTAGGACAAGTCAGGACAGATGTTACGGTTCAGTGGATCAGAACCAGAACGTACACTAGGTTTGAATCCATATAAGCCCATCATTGCCTGTGGTATCCGCACACTGCCACCGATGTCTGTTCCAAATCCGAGGATGGAGCCTTTGAGAGCCAGCAGGACGGATTCTCCTCCTGTTGACCCGCCGGGTGTGAATGCTGGATTGCGAGGATTGGTAGTAAGACCCCATAGAGGGTTTTCCGTCTCACACCACTATCATGGGTTAGCAAGAAAGATAGCTTTATTCTGGGGGAACTGCCATGTACCATAATGCTCTGAGGAAGGTTTGTCTTTGCAATAACCACTGCCCCCATCCGCTTCAGTAATGTCACCAGAACTGCATCGTCAGCAGCTGGCCTGAAGGCCCTCCCCACATATCCCAGAGTAGTATCGACGCCGCGGATGTTGAACTGATCCTTCACCGTGAAGGGAATGCCATGCAGAGGGCTCTTCACCGTCCCCGTCTCCTTGAAATACTTATCCAGCTCACGGGCCTGGGAGAGGGCGTCTTCGAACACGATTTCAGTAAATACATTGGACTGGCATATGGTGGTAGAAGTTAGCAATCTTAGCAATCTTCTGAAGCTGCAGCATATGTTCAAACTTCCTACCAATTGATGCGCCACCGTCGCTCTACCAAACCCCCCATTAGCTAGGCTTTAACATTCGAGTAGGATATCGCATCCAGCACACCTTTTTATATACGCCAGGACGACGTCTTCCGCCGTAAACTCCCCCCGACGGATACATTCCTGCAGCTGCTGCACATCATCAATGTCCGTGATCTTGTTAAAATGCACATTATCCGATTCCGTTCTCTTCGATACGTCATCGACCATGGGTTCTCTACACTTCAAGTCCGAATCGTCAGCCACCAGGAAAGGCGCAATGGCAGCGTCGCGTAGTGCTCGTTTCTTGGCGACGACGCTCTCCCAGGAGATGCTCGGCTCGCCCATGATTGTATAGTGGATTCGATGTGGACGTGGTGACCTGATGTGATCGGTATGTCTGTCTACCGGGGACGCGTTAATCATGCCATTTACATTAACTCCGTATGCTGTGAATGTTTTTAAGATTACTCTCCATACTGGCGAGCGTGCGGGCTGGCCGATTGCTGCAGATGAGGGGTTGCTGTTGTTATCATTATCGTTATCGCGATAAGATGTGTGTGTGCCTCTGCTTGCTGCAGTGCGTGTCTCTAATCAGTCAAGGGTGGGGGATGTTGTACTGGTAATACCATACATCTCCCATACTCTTCCCGGCAGCACAGCAACACGATACAATACCAATACACCAACATCGAGGGACCCGATTCTCTCCACTGTCGGTTCACTGCGACCGGATGCCTTCATCTCTTGCTTCCTGGTGGTCCGACTCAAAGAGATTGTCTGGTACTTAAATCCAGGAATGGATGGGCGTATCTGCATGAGCATCGACTTGTTTGATATGAATTGCGGCTGAATCCGACCGTATCTCGACTGTAAGGAATGAAACGGACAATATCACAAGCTCAGCAGGACGAGAACACGCCCCCCGCATCTACAGAGACCATCATCGCTGGTAAAGACGAGGATATCATCATGGCGCCGAGTGTTGACAATGAGGGATTCACCGATCGTGTCGAGTCCTCCGATGGAGTCACTACGGTAGCTGTCGTGGGTGCTGGGCCGTCGGGGTTGATGTTGGCGTGAGTTTTTTTTTTTTTTTTTTTTTTTTTTTTTGTACACAGAGTAGCTTCCAAGTGCTAACTCTCGACAGGTCAAACTTGGCACGATACGGCGTGAATGTTAGGATCTTCGATGACCGTCCCGAGGCCACTTCCACAGGAAGAGCAGATGGGATCCAACCCAAGACCATCGAGACGTTCAAACAGCTCCGTCTTGCCGATAGCCTGCTCCGGAAGGGCGTGAAGATCTATGACATTTGCTTCTGGGTATGTGATCTTCATACGTGTTGTTTCAAGGCCGACTGACCTGACTTGACCCTTCAGCAATCTACGGAGAAAGAGGCTCTTCACCGCACGGGCAGACAAGCCCATTATCCCGACGAACTAGTCGGCGCTCAAGACCCGTACATTCTGCTAGTCCACCAGGGAATGGTCGAAGATGTCTTGATCCAGGATCTAGCGGATCGCGGTGTCTCCGTCGACAGGGCATCGCCCTTTGCCAGCTGCTCCGTACAAAACGGGGTAGTGAATGTCGTCTGCGATGATCTCCTCAACAAGCGCCATAAGACCGTCAAAGCAAGTTACCTGGTAGGCTGTGATGGATCCCGGTCTATTGTGCGGCCGTATATTCCCAATGCTCAGTTAAAGGGGAAGCTCACCAGCGCTTCTTGGGGTGTCTTGGACGGTACGTCTGCAGTTAACCTGGATGGATGATATCCGGCTCCACATACTCATGTTTTTCCAGGGGTAATTGATACCGACTTCCCCGATATCTGGAGCAAAGTTGCTGTTCGCTCTGATGCGGGATCCGTTCTCTGCATTCCTCGCGAGCGGAACATGACGAGATTGTACATCGAGTTGAGCTCAGAAGATGGGGAGCTCGTTCCCAAATCTGTGGCCAACCAGGAATACGTTATGAAGAAGGCGCGCGAGATCATGCATCCATTCCGGCTGGAATGGAAGAGTGTTGGTGAGTCAGGGTTGAACAGTGCCCTGAATAAGCTGATTCTAACAGCATGACAGAGTGGTTCGGCAACTATATCATCGGCCAGCGAGTCTCTCCTCAGTTTTCTGACGAGAAGAATCAAATCTTCATTGCTGGTGATGTACGCACTCTCTCGACTGGATAACATGGACGTAAGGCTAATGATCCAGGCCGCCCATACGCATTCTCCCAAAGCAGCCCAAGGCATGAACACCAGCATGCACGACACCTTCAATCTTGCCTGGAAGCTCAATCTCGCATCTCGGGGTCTTTCCCTTCCCACGCTCCTGGACACATACCAAGACGAACGACACAAGATCGCGCAAGACCTGATCAACTTCGACATCGAGCACGTCAAAGCCTTCGCAAAGGGCGAGGCAGCCCTATCCAAGAACTTTGACGACAACATCCGGTTCATCTCAGGCGTCGGAGCCGAGTACGATGCCAACATCCTGAACCAACCAGCAGACAGTAACCTTAAATGCCAATTGAAACCCGGCGCTCTGCCCCCTCCAGCCAAGGTAGCCCGCTACATCGACGCGAACCCGGTCGACCTCCAACTCGACATCCCGCTCCTCAGTCAATTCCGTGTCTACTTCTTCATTCCGGACATCCATGCCGCCAAGGACTTTCTCTCCTCCGTCTGCGCATATATCAGTAAAGAGGACTCGTTTTTCTCCGCGGTTACCGCACTGGCGGAGAAGTCTTATTCCGCACACCCACAGCCCTCGACGGAATCGGATAGCTTTATCCAGCCGCAGCGGTACACGACTGTCTCGAAGATGTTCACCTACGCTCTTGTGACGCGTACACCGAAGCCGACATTCGAAATCGCAGACCTCCCGTCCATCCTGAAGGAAAGTCCGTGGACCGTGTACCTTGATGACGTCACGTCGCCGGGCTGCACGGAAAAATACCTGGGAGATCTTGATAAGACGAGCGCGGCCATTGTGAATGTGCGACCGGATGGGTACATTGGTAGCATTGGGACATGGAGGGTGGATTCTACGACTGGTGAAGAGGCAGGGAAGTGGTTGGAGGGGTACTATGCCGGGTTTTTGAAGCATTGATTTTTTCTCTTGAGCATTGTAGTTAAACTTTGGATATGTAACGCATTACTTATGATGTCTAGTCTTGTTAGTACAGTGATTAATGATCCATGAATCATTACATGCATACGTTGTTATTCCTCCATCGACAGTGCCATAGCAAACCCTGCCCTTGCCCTAACAAACGGATCTCCCAAGACAGCACAGCAGCGACAGCTTGTTCAATTACAAGACTACAGCAAGACGACAACAAGAACCAAGTCCTCGTCCACCAGAACCGCCTAATCAGGCGTAAAGAAAGAAAGAAAAGAGCATCCAACGGGTGGGGGACAACGCGACAACAGGGACAACAGGGACAGGGGTAGCTCAAGGAACGCCCGTGAGATAAACTCTCGGCAGAAGAGAAGTTGGAGAACTGAGAGCTGAGATACTCTGAATAAGGCTATCGATTTATTAAGATTAAATAATACTAATAATAATAGCAACAGGAGAATAATATGTATGCATCAGCGGCTAAGGAGAAGCTGAGCTCCGCCGCCAAAGATGGGGGTACTATATGCTGTATGCATGGACGGAGATGCAGTGCAACTCCACCAAAAGTTATCGGTATTATTAATTTATCAGGAGGGAATAGAAGAGGGGAAAGAATTGAAGGTCAGGCACACGCGAGGATCGTCTGAGATTGCTTGAAGAAACATTGCCCACTCTCGCCATTGGGAGCATTTTTAACCGTAGGCGTCTCGCCCTCTCTTTCTCTCTGTCCATCTTCTTCTTCCTCCTCTTCCTCCTCAATTCTTCTCTACTCTCTCAATCCTAATTGCAACCCCCCTCTACCCTCTATTTATCCAGAAAATCCAGCTACAACATCAAACTGAAAAAAGAGAGAGAACAAAATGTCCCTCGAACCCCTCGCCGCAACACCCCTCTTCCAGCCCCTTCGTCTTGGTGCAATCACTCTGGAGCACCGCGTCATCCTGGCCCCTTTGACGCGCATGCGAGCCACCAAGGAAAGTGACGGTGTCTTCGTCCCCAATGACCTGCTGGTAGAGTATTACTCGCAGCGAGCGAGTAAGGGTGGCTTACTCTTGACTGAAGCTACACCGATTGGGCGATATGTAAGTCTACAACCTCATATCCTTCCGATACTCTGTGTCCTATATTTCCCAAGGAAAACTACTAACTGCAAAAAGGTAGCAGGCTACCCCAACGTCCCCGGCATCTTCACACAAAGCCAAATAGCGGCCTGGAAGCGCGTGACGGACGCCGTCCACGCAAAAGGCGGCTTCATCTTCTGCCAGCTCTGGCACGTCGGACGGGCCACCACGCCCGGTTTTCTGGGTGGGAAGACTCCGCTATCTGCGTCTTCGATCCCCATCACGGGCAAGGCGTTGGATGGGACGGAGTACGCGGATCACCCGCCCAAGGCGATGAGTACGGAGGAGATTAAGGAGACTGTGGAGGAATTCGCGAGTGCGGCGAAGAGGGCTGTTGAGGCGGGGTTTGACGGGGTTGAGATTCACGGTATCCTCCTTTTCCCCTTCATTCTTCATAGGTAATGTCGGTGGGGAGGAGTCTTGACTGACGACTGGCCAGGCGCAAACGGATACCTCCTCGACCAATTCCTCCACGACAACGTCAACACCCGCACAGATGAGTACGGCGGCTCCATCGCAAACCGCAGCCGATTCCCCCTCGAGGTCATCAAAGCTGTCACCGCAGCCATCGGTGCTGAAAAAGTCGGCATCCGTCTCTCGCCCTACAATTACTTCCAGGACACGCGCGACTCGAACCCCAACGAGCACTGGTTGTACCTGTGTAAGCAGATTGCCGGTCTGCCTGAGCAGAACCGCGTGGCGTACGTGCATATGATTGAGCCCCGATTTGACGAGGTGCTCGGTGAGAAGGAGAAGTTGGAGTCTCTGTCCACCACGACAGAGGGCAAGAAGGAGGCCTCCGAGGATATCAGCAAGGTGTTCTCTCTGGATCGCTTCCACGATGCCCTGGAGGGGGCCGGGATCAAGTTCCTTGCTGCTGGTGCATTCAACAGGGATAATGCCGTGCCCAAGTTGGAGAGTGGGAAGGCCGATGGTATCGTGTTTGGGAGGTGGTTTATTGCTAATCCTGACCTGCCGAAACGCTTGAAAGAGGGCCTGGAGCTGACCAAGTATGATCGCACGACGTTTTACGGGGCTGAGCCGCCGAGTAAGGGGTATGTTGACTATCCTTTCTACGCGGCGAAGAATTAGATTTTAGATTTCTTGGTTTAGCTTTGCATGTTGGTGTTGGGTAGATTTCTTCAATTCATCATTCTATGATGCATATACAGATAACCACAGTAATCGACATAGAAATTACCAGAATTTACCACCAGGACTGCTCAGATTCATAAGAACTTTCATAGCATCATGCACAATCGCCCATCGCACGATCGCCAATTGCTTCGCCATGACAGCTGTTAGCCCGTTCGTGCTGAACTTGCCCGCCATGGATGACAGCTCCTCTAACGAGTTACAAGTCGTCATACCGACCAGCAAGGCCGTCATCTGGTTCTTCGCTTCTCTATCCGTCAACGCCCTGTTACTACTGCTGCTGCTGCTACCCTCTGAAGCAGCAGTGCCAGCAGACGACGACGTCGGTAAATGAAACGCCCAGCAACCCAACGTCGCCAAATACAGACACCACGGATAATGGAACGCATCGTTATCATCCCAATCATTCAGATTCATAACGGCATCTTGCAGGATCAAGCTCGCATGACGTGCGACCTTCGCCGCGGACCGGGGATCCTCGTTAACCCACTTCATGACTGCTCGACGGGACCGTTGGACGTCGGAATCCGTCACGACACGGCCTAGAATGTGCGTGGCGCCCGCGAAGATCTGGAGATCCAGCACCTCCACGTCCAGCGTGATCTGCGCCGTGTGATACAAGGCATGCGCGGAGGTCTTGTGGCCCGTGAACGCGCGCAGATCCGACAGCACATTGAGCTTCATATTCATGCAGTCGGCGTCAAAGTCAGCCTTCCAGAGGTCCAGGGAGCGGCTTATTCGCGCTTTCCAGGCGCCGACTAGATCCGGAGACTCGACGCGCAGGGTGGTCTGGTCGCGGCGTTTCAGGTCCGAGGCGATGGACATGAGGCCGTGCAGAAGCAGAACCCGGGAGAGAGCGTTAAGGTGACGCGGCCGTTGCATTGCGTTCGGGGTGATGTAGGCTTTGAGCACGTTGAGGAACGGGAGATGCGATTGCAGACCTTCCCGTTGGGAATTCCGATGCCATTCTTCCGCCGATTCAGCTTCCCAGGTGCCCGAGTCGCAGGCGAGGGAGGACCGGATCTCAAACGCCGACATGCACAGGGACTGCGAGAAGAGGGTCGCGTGCTGCGTGTCCCACATGAAACAGAGGATGGCGAGCCTCTTGCGCTGCTCTACGTCCATGGCCCGCCTCCATTCCAGATCGAGGTCCTGTAGATCTGGCTTTGCGGGTGATGTGCGGATGGCCGTGCAGTCACTCCTCCGGATCAGCTTGATGAGGACGCAGTGGAACAACTGTGCCATATCTCGCTGTTTCTGGCCAGCTCGGGACTTCCCGAAGCAGTCGATGAGCACCATCGTCTGGAGAACCCACAGGTCTGGGTCCGCTGAGAAACCGGCGTGGGCGAATACAAGGTTCCGAAGGATATCATGAATGGCAACGGCCAGTCTATGCGCGTCTCGGGAACTGTAGGTTGCACCGAGAGAAATCACGGCAGCAAGCAATAGCCGCTCCACCTTGGATGGGTCGAAAGTCGCCTTGTGGATAATCGGATAGGACGTGTTGAATCTGGTGAAGAAGAGATCGCAGTAGCTCTGAAGCGCCGCCAGCGATAACAGTGGCGACGCATGGTCAATGGGAGAACCATCCATTGTCGTCGGACAGGCCTGAGCCACCAGGTCCAATATTCGGGCTCGCACCTCCTCGGTGATGCATGGCAGCAAGGGTTTGGGGGGGTCAACAGGCACGGCCGGTCCCATCCAGTCAAAGTCCGCGGACTGCGACAGTCCCGAGCATTGCCAAGCGTCCACCTGCGGTGCAGGGATGGATTGGCCACAAGGAGCAGCAAGGTTGCGGTCTGCCTGAAACAGCATCAAATCGTTCGTCGAGGTAACCGGATCGGGACGCATCCTCGACGGTTGTTCCGCAGACTTACAAAGCGGCTGGGACCACATGTCAGGCACGGGTTCCACGAAATTGGAAAGGCCAGTCGACAGCAGCGCCTCGTCCACTTTGAAAGCATCGTTGAGCGAGGATGCATCGAAGAGCCAATTGTAGTTGTGCGTTGTCGCGAAGGGCATGTTAAACGAAGTCGCTGTTCGGCTGTGAGCATTCATGCGCTAAATAAGCCACCGGGTCAGAATAGCATACCTGTATCCAGGTTAAACGTGTCTTCATAATCCATATCCATCGACGACGGTGGAAGCGTTGCATTCGTCTGCCACGCGCCATCGGCGACATCAAACTGACCCGCAATCGGCTCGACGAACGGTTCATAGGGGCCACCGGGCATCATCGGCGCCAGCAGTGACTCGCTGGTGTCGATGCCAACATTCTCGTCCAAGGGCTCGTTCTCCAGGCTCATCGTACTGCTGAGTCCGGACATATTTGTAGATCGGGGAGGGGACACAGGCGCCCCATCCGGCGGCATATCATAATGGTGATGAAGGCCTGTTGGGCAATCCGACAACGACACACTTGGCTCCGACGCAGAGGCACCACTGTGACTCGGTCTGCTGTATACGGGCGATGCGGGCTGTATGGGATTGTGATGATTGTCGTTGCTGTTACTGCGACTGCCACTCCCATTCGCAGTCTTGCCGCTGTTCGCCCGACTCTGTCTCTTGGTCGGTCTCGTCACGATCGTCCCATCGGGAAGACGACGAGTGCGCTTCCTCGTGTCCAGCACGCCCAACCCGGGACCTCCGGCCTCCTCGTCCCGTTTGGCATGGCGGATCATGTGCCTTGCTTGGGTTGCTGTTAGCCAGATCCTGGACGGCATCAATCATAGCGGTATTGTCGGGCGAACATGCCTAGAAGATCGGTTCTGCTGAAATGCACACCGCACCTCTCACAGGAGTTGTCTTCGACTTCGTGGTTCAGCGCATGTCGGCGCAGGTGTTCTGCTCTGGTGAAGCTTTTGCCGCATCCGTCTATCTGGCAGATATGGCTTTTGGGGAGGGTTGCTGAGTGGGATCTGGAGGAAGAGGAGGAGGGAGATGAGCTTGATGGCATGGCGGATGGGTTTACGCTGCGTCGGATTCCAATGTATGAAGGGCGATGCAGTCTGTCAGAGAATGAGGCAGGAAGACATTCTTCACGGATTCTTCTTCACGGACTGGAGATAATAATTAGTTCTTTAGTTCTGCGATGCGGAGAAGATACGATAAGCTCGGGAGTCAGCCGGTATGGTATGGCGTTATACGGTACTGGGGGTATTCTGGAATTACGGTATTACAGCGTTCCGGTATCGTGGTATTGTGGTATTACGCTATTACGGTATATGTGTAATGCTGGATACGGTATGGTATTACTGATAGGAATCCAATCCATTATTAATGCTCAATTGACCAAGAAATCAAGATAGGATCAAGCCGCCTGCGAAACCAGCGGAGTCGCCGCCTGCGCCTGTTTCTTCTCAAACTCGGCCTTGTACTTCTCTGCCCGTCCGTAGCTCTCGCGGTAGCCGCTAGTGACCATTTCCGTGACGGTCGTGCTCGGGTACTTGGGACTCTCGCCCTCTGCGCAGCAGTTGGGCAGGCACTCGCACACGTAATCGGGTTTCCCGCTGAAGAAGAAGGGAATGGAGTACCGCTCCTGTCCGGACTTGTTGATCACCCGGTGGATGTTGGATTTGTAGACGTCGTTGGACCAGCGCATGAAGAGGTTGCCCAGGTTGACCACGTATGCGCCGGGGACGGGTTCGACCTAAGTCAATGTCAATGCTGGCGCGCGCTCTCTCTCTATCTCGTCGAGGCTGGATGTAAAACATACGTCAAACCATTCTCCCGAAGGACCGTCGAGCACCTGCAGACCATCCACGTCCCCCTGGAGCAGCAGGGTAATCGCCCCGAAGTCCGTGTGCGCCCCGATGCCCCGGCTGAGCTTCTCATCGGAATCCTTGGGCTGGGGAGGATAGTGTAGATACCGCATCGTCGCCACTGCATCCGTGGCGAAGTCGTCAAAGTACCCCTCATCCGTACCCAGCGTCAGGGCAATCAGCTTCAGCACGTCCTTGGCGAGGTCGAAGACGGCGTGGTAGTATTCCATCGTCGTCTCTCGGAATTCCTCTGGGTTCTCGACCGTCTCCGGCCAGAAGTTGGGTCCACTGTTCAGCTTCTTCTCGACGAAGTACGGGTGGTCCTTGGGGATCTCCTCGCCGATGTATAATCCCTCCTTCAGTTCTGGGCTGGTCCCGGCTTCGAGGATCTGGGAGCCTACGAGCTCGTAGCCTCTGTTCCATGTGTTTTTGGCTGTTTCATCTTCGGTCAGCTGTGCTTGTGGACGCGGCAGGAGGTTTCCGTCTGGGTATATACTCTTGCTGATCTTGTTCTTTTCTTCCAGGGGCATGGTGAAGAACCGCTTGGAGCATGCAAAGACCTGCTCTTGCAGCTCCCGCGGGATCTTGTGTCCGGTGATCTGGAAAAAGCCATTGTAGAGGCAGCAATTGCGCACGTCCTTGATCAGCTTGGCCTTGGCTTCTGCGTCGTTTCCGTAGAAGACTACCACCGTCAGCGTGCTCGTCTACGCGCCGCGTTCAACGTTGAAGCGGACTTACCGGAGAAATCGAGGATCGGAGGCGGACTGCGAACTTCGCCCATTTTTTTCCCTATTCGGAACAAGAAGATCCTGTGTCTTTTAACAAAGAATAACTTGACGCTTGAAGGTGTCCTTCTTGCCGTCTGCGTGGTCACTGTTCTTTTTTATCCTGTCGTGTTCGCCGTGAAGTCCGTCCTCCGATTATAGAGGCCATCCCACCAACCCATTAGTGGGGAGCCATCATCCCGGCTCACAACGAGCGTGCGGAGAAGACATCGTCCGCTGCCTTGTTTCCTTCTTGCATGATAGCATCTGGGCAGCCGTAGCGATCACCCGGGAGATCTGTTCGTATCTCGGAGGGCTTCCGGCACTGCGCAACGGTGGGGGATAAGATGGAAGAGACTCGGTAACTTGTAAAAGGTGGGAGACTCCTATCTCAGCTGCATTCTATGCTCTGTCCGGACCGCGAATGGTGCCAAAGCAGGGATCTTTTGCCCTGGCCCTCGATTGCATTTCTTTTCTATGGGGTTGGAAGCACTCGCAAGGAAGACCTCTTCTTATCATCACCGTCATAGGCGCATTGCAGATCCCAGTCTCACACGGCGTAGTCAACAGATATATTCAGCAGATATATTGTAGCGCGCCGCCAGAGGGCCTTCTTGCTGGAGCCCCTGTAGACAAGAACCACGGCCCCTTAGCTAGACTGTCTGTCATTCACATAGCACGCAATGGAAAAGAAGATGTCCACCGAAAAGTCGACCCCGGTTGATATCGAACCGGCCTCGACGGACGGCCAGGTGTCTGGCGATATAGATCCGGCCGTGGAGCGGTCTTACGGTAGGATTCGGTATTCTTTTTTATATGGGATTAGATGGCTGATGCTCTTGATTGTTCAGTCCGCAAGGTGGACGTCTTCCTGCTTCCTCTTCTCTGCCTCGTGAGTAGCCCTAGGGCGTTTTGGCGTTTGCGTGAAGGGAAACAGTCAAGCTGATGAGACGGGCAGATGTACTTCTTCGACAATATCGACCGGGTACGTCCACAGCCACTGTTGAAAAGCCACTGTCGATAGAGACCCTTCCTTACGAGTATCGTGACAGAGTAACCTGGGAAATGCAAAGACCGATGGCCTGGATCGGAACCTGCATTTCGTCGGAAACGACTATTCCCTGCTCATCCTGCTGTTCTACGTGCCGTTTGGTCTCTGCGATTTGCCCTGGAATCTTTTGACCAAGCGGTATTCTGCGAGGGTTACGCTTTCGATCAGTATGTCCCCTTCCAGTTCCCAGGGCCGGGATACATCTTTCTAAATTGCTATTGCTCTCAGTGTCCCTCGCATGGGGAATTCTGGGGATGCTTCAATGCGCCACGCATAGTTTCGGCGGATTGCTCGCCGTACGGCTTCTTCTGGGGTAACGCCATGCATGTCCCTGCGAGTACACGAGAAAAACTAACCGCTCCAAGCATCTTCGAAGCCGGCTTCTACGCAGGGGTCACCTACTACCTCACCCTCTTCTACACGCGAAGCGAGCTCGGCTTCCGACTCGCCATCTTCCAGTCCTTCGCCGTGATATCCGCCGCATTCAGCGGTCTCATCGCGTACGGCGTCTTCCAGATCGACAACCCGCACGTCTACGGGTGGCAGTGGCTGTTCATCATCGAGGGCGGAATGACTTTTCTCTGCGGCATCGTGGCTTGTTTCTGGCTGCCCGCGAGGCCGCAGACGGCCTGGTTCTTGAACGAGGCGGAGAGGAGCGTCGCCACGGCCCGGCAGCTGCGGAATAACTCCTCGGCTGTTGAGAGCAGGTTTAATCTCCGGGATTGCTTCAGGCAGTGGTCTGGATGGAGGTTTCCTGTGTGGTGTGTGATTACGCTGACGTATCCGGTTGCGTTTGCGACGACGGGGAATTTCTTGCCCCAGGTAAGTCGACCGAAAGGGGGCTCTGTAGACAGCCTTGGGCATAGGGAAACTGACCGTTCAGATCGTCCAACGTCTAGGCTTCTCGACGGTCAAAACAAACCTCTGGACCGTCGCCCCCAACGCTGTCGGGGCCGTCGTCCTGCTCGTCGTCTGCAAGTCCTCGGATTACTTCCGCGAGCGCACATTCCACATCATCGTCTCCCTCATCATCTCGCTGGTCGGAATGATCATCCTGGCCGCCATCGACGCGGTGGAGAACAAGGGCGTGGCGTATTTTGCATGCTTCATGATGGCCGGGGGGGCCTACATCCCGTCCATCCTCGTGCATGCCTGGCACAACAACAACAATCTCAACGAGAACTCGAGGGCCGCCAATACGGGGCTGTTTGTCGGTCTGGGGAATCTGGGCGGCATTCTGAGCGCAGCTACCTTTCGGACGGAATATGCGCCGAAGTATGCTCCCACACTGATCGCCACGAGCTGCTGCAACGGCGTCTGCATTGTGTTCACGCTCGTCCTGGGGCTGTGGATGAAGAGGGAGAACGCTCGACGGAACCGCGAGCAGGGAGTCCAACTGCGCGCCGGGGATGTTGATACCAGGGAATTGGCGGATGGCGAGAACAGCCCTCAATGGCGATATTTTACCTGAGGGTGAAGCACGGAGACCAGCAGTGGGATTAGGGTTTGGGGCAGCGCGAAGGTCTATCCACGAAATAATGACAACGAATGGAAATGCACAGTAATGCTATAGATAGTAACCATGGAGTCCTCCGCATAGTCTCGCGTTTGTTGCCCCTTTTCGAACTCACAGTTCCTTCGCCCTGGATGGACATGTTGTCCCAAGGCCAACCCAACCCAACCCTAATCGCAGTGGCAACACGCCAATCCCCCATTCTTGAGCATCGATACTGGAGATAAATGCCCTCCCCTGGCAGGAAAAGGTCGATCTTGTCGATTCTCAGCAGCGGGATAAGGTTATTTGCCGCGTGTGCATAACCCGGCCGGAAGACGGTGGAAGAGATAAGTTGATGAACAGCAACACCAGCGGAGGGATTGGTCATGCCATTTTGTCTCTTTATCGAGAGTCCAGGCTGGGAGCTGGACGGCATTATCAGCCCGTTCGTATCTACTATCTACTCCTGTGGAATTTGCAGGTTATCGATATCTGCAACAGGCATGCGTAAAGTCAAATGGTAAGACAATAATGGGGTTGGCTGTTATATTAGCAGGCAAGGCAGTAGTAGGGTAATAATAGCCTCTGTAGGGCAAGCCCTCATATACCTGCACTCCTCCTCCTGTCTTCCACGCCCTTGTCTGTCTCTTTCATATACAAACAGAAACAGAAACATGTCGGAGATCCAAGAAGAAATCCACAAAGGTCCCGGACAGGGCGAGAAGACCGATCCCACGCTCGCCAAAGTCGACTCCGTCGAGATCGGAAAGATCGCAGCCATCGATGACGCCGAGACCAGAGACTTCTACGGGTCCTCGACGACGGACTCGTACCGGCTGAAGTCGGAGCTTGTCTCGAGATGTTTGGAAGAGGTCGGCATGGGACGGTGCGCCTCTCTTTCTCGTCAATGCCCCTGGGAGCTCTCAGCTAATGAAGCCTTAGATACCAATGGGAACTCTTCATCGTCACCGGATTCGGATACATCGTTGACAACGTATGCTGAAACCCAGCAAGACACGGGATGAATAGTATTGACCTTTTGTTCTTCTTGATTTTTCAAATAAAAGCTTGCCTCCCAGGGTATCGGCAGCGTCCAGCCGCCCATCGAAACCGAATTCAAACACATCGTCCAGGTCAGCTACAGCTCCGTGGCGTACTATATCGGCCTCATCCTCGGCGCGTCGTTCTGGGGTATCTCCTCCGACTTCATCGGCCGGAAGCCTGCGTTCAACTGTACTCTGCTGATCGCCGGCGTCTTCCTCTGTGCGTGTGCCGGGGCGATGAATTTCGTCGCCTTCAGTGCGCTCTGGGCTGTTATTGGAACTGCTGCCGGCGGGAATGTTCCGGTGGACTCGTTGATTTTTTTGGAGTTTCTGCCTGCGAGGTGTGTTCTTTTCCCTCCCCCTTTTGCTGTGTACTGCATGCTTACTGCTCTAGCCACCAATGGCTGCTCACTTCTCTCTCCGGATGGTGGAACATGGGCCAGCTTATCGTCTCCCTGATTGCTTGGGTCTTCCTGGCCAATTTCAGCTGTCCCACCGACAGCACGCCGGAGACATGCAAGCGGAGCGAGAACATGGGGTGGTGGGTTCTTATCCTTTTCCTGGCGCTTCACCCATAAGCTAAGAACAACTAGGAGATACACCCTAATCACCCTCGGGGGCTTGGCCCTAGTCTTCACCTTCGTCCGAACATTCGTCTTCAAGATGCCCGAAACCCCCCGCTACCTCCTCTCGCAGGGCAGGGACAAGGAGGCCGTCGACGCTGTCAACTACGTCGCCCGACGCAACGGGAAGCCCGAGCCATTGACCCTGGACATGTTGCAGGCCATTGACATCCAGCTGGGCGTCGAGGTTCACAATGACAGCGACAGAAGCACGGGGTTGTCGAAGCGTGAGATCCTCCGGGAGAACCTCGAGTCGTTCCATGGGGTCAAGTACAAGGCTCTGTTTGCGACGAGGAAGCTGGCGCAGCATACTGCTCTTACGTGGTTTATCTGGCTGACTATCGGTATGTTGGCTGGGAGGATTTCGCCTCTTAGATTGTTCGTGATCGTTAACAGGATAACATGATGGAAGGAATCGCATACCCCCTCTACTTCAACTTCCTCCCGTCCTACCTCGCCACGAAATTCACCCAAAACGCCTCTCTCAACCTCACATACAGAAACTACTGCATCACCTCCGCTGTCGGTATCGTGGGCCCCGTCTCCGCCGGCTTCCTCGTCAACGTCCCCCGGTTCGGCCGTAGATGGATGATGGGCATCTCAGCCATCATCACCGGCGTGTTCCTGTTCGCCTACGTCGGCGTCAATAGCCCGACGTCCAGTTTGGCTTTTTCGTGCGTGACGGGGCTTTTGGGGAATTTCGGTGCGTTCTATTCTAGATTGCGTTCCTACATAGGCAGGGTTGTCTCATGTTCATGCTCTAACAAACGCAGAATATGCCGTCATGTACGCCTTCACTCCCGAATCCTTTCCAGGACCGCATCGAGGCACTGGAACTGGAACGGCTGCCACGCTGCTTCGGTTTGGTGGGCTGATCGCCAGTATAATATCCTCGCAGTGTGGTTTTACGACTGCGCCTATTTATGCCAGTGCCGCGCTCTGGGTGGCTGTGGGGGCCATCTGCTTCGCGTTGCCATTTGAGACGCAAGCTCATGCTGCTATTTAACGTGAGAGCAGCCTGTATTGTATGGGTTTGGAGATATGGTCGATTGTACAGAATGGCTTGGGAATACTTCAAACTGGCATGCGTGACTGCTTGTCGGCTAGGGCTAGGATAGAGAACCGCTTTCCTCGATGAATGAAATTTGTCTTATTATATCAAACCGTCAAGTTATCAATGATCTATTGACTGCAGGCCCATCTCAAGTAATGATCTTCTGGATACTGAAGCGTCTATTCTGACAGCAGAATATACCCCAATGCTCACCATCTGTACAGCTGTTCGCCTTCTGAATGCCGATAGTCCCCGTCATCAAAGTACACATCTTCCTCATACATTTCTCCTTCCTCGTCTTCTTCATGGCCTTCTGGCTGCTCCTCTTCCTCCCGTTCCTCCTCACAGTCTTCCTCTTCTTCTTCCTCGTCCTCTTCATCTTCTTCGTCCTCGTCCTCCTCGCTGTTACCACCCTCATAATCGTCATCGTCACCGTCGCCATCGTCCCCCCCATCCTCTTCACCTCCATCGTATCCTTCTTCATCTTCTTCTTCTTCTTCATAGTATTCCTCTTCATCCTCCTCGAATCGACCTGCCCTTAGGCCTCCCATCTCTTCCACCAACACGAGATTTCCCATAATTGGTAGCCCTGGACCAGCTCCTTCCGGATAACATCTGTGCACATTCCGTTTCATTCTGCAGTAGCTCTCTGACCGAACAGTGGCGTGTTCCCCCAGCGCGGAATGCTTGTACTCGAGACACGCAGCCATAATATCCTGCGTAACAACTTCACGGGAAAAGCTCCCTAGCATTTCGTACAACTGATTCATCAGCTTCTCAATCGGGTAAGAACTTCCATTGACCGCTGGCCTGTCATCTTCGATCGACCTTTGGTCCGTCGCTGGCACGCTAACTTGAACTGGAACCACCCATCTCTCCCCCGGCCGCAACGTTGGCAACTGTGTGTCTTCCCATATAGAAAGGATCTGGCAGTCCTCTCGAGGAGTGAGATTCAATGTCAAGTCCGTGATGGCACCCGAGTCAACTCCCGCGCGAATATGTCTGACCATTTTGCGAACCTTGCCTTGTACAATATCCTTTGCTGAGCCTTTTTCATAACATTCAGTGTCTGAAAATACATGCCACCCTCGAGGCGTCTCCTCGTTCTCAAAATGGAAGCGACAGTCAGGAGACATTGTATGGATGCTGAGTTTCTCCCCCATCGAGGGAATCGAAAACTGCATACCAAGACTAGCAGTGATGAACAGAATGTGACCTATAGTAGCCCTCCCACGGCTGTTGAGCATACTCGCGGCTCGTCTAATGGCCTTATGTATGTCAGGTTTCTTGTCATTCTTTCCCGCCAGGTGGGCGATTTGGTACGTCTCCATCGCTCTCATGGCGGATCTCACGGAATTCAACCCCAGTGGTAGCAACACGTTAAGATGGTCCTCAGATCCCGCATCCAGATATCCAATAGCGAAATGATCGATTTCAGTATTCAAACTCGAGACAACGACTGAACAGCTCGTAACCGCCTTTCTCAGAGTTCCAATCGACATCAACGGTCTGGAACACACAGTCAGAATATGAATGGACATCAAACGCCAAGTCACTTACACATCATCAAGTATAATAACCATATCCAACGGCGTGAGGCATTCAAAATCAAAGGACTCGACCGGATTTACATCAACGAACGCGTCAACAGTAACCCACATGGATATGGAGTGTGCGCGGATCCTGGGACTTTCCGCTATAGCCTTTAGATTGACTGTAGCAACAGGGACTCTCCGCGGAACTGAGTGACTCAGCCCCTCAGGTTGCAGCGAGAACTGTCGACACGAAGTCCTTATGGACATGCCAGGTTGTTTACCAGCGGAGAGTGTCGATCCCAGAGAATCTGCGAGAGGGGGTATCCTCACAGGATCTCTCGACGATTTCGCTGATGTGAACCAAGGCCTAGGGCTAGCTGTACGGAAGAACCAAGGAAGCAATCGGTTTCTGGTTTTGAGTCTATTCTGCCTAGCAAGTTCAAGGCCGTTCTTCTCCACCTACATCATCTGTCAGATCCAATACCCTCAAAGCAAAGTTGGGAATGACTTACATCAAGTTCATCGACATCATCCAGATCACGACGAAATGCTTCATCCAAAACGTTTGTATCAGCGCGGGTCTTCAAAATTTGCAATTGACCCACGTCATTCCCAAATGACGGCGTCCTTGTTGAGATAGCAGACTGGCCCGAACAGGTTCTCGAAACCGCACATAAGGACGACCGTCTCCGCGGAATGTGAGGGTACCTAGAGATTGGCCCAACACCAAGTTTCGACAACGTTGGGGTCTTGGCTATCCGAAGAGGTTGAGGTTGATGTTGAGATTGTGGCCTCCGATTCTCCATGACATATGAATCTGGGAGAAAGAGAAGAATACGAGATGGAAAATGTAAGGCAAATAGCCTGGGGGAAAACAACCAAAACCTCTACTCAAATCCAAAAAGAAAAGTAAACCTTTCCAAACTAGACTTGCTCCCTCCCCAGCACAGGGGACTGAAACTCGAGATCTGCCTCTGAGGTCTCCGTCCCGTCGACAGAACGGGAATTGCGAGTGTGAGACTGATATTGAGATTGAGTATCTGATGATGAGCTCCTCGTATGCTTCTGCTGTTGTTGATACCGGGGAACGATGCAAAAGCAGCAGCAACGATCGCACCGTCTGCCGCTCCAGAATTCAGAGCAGGCGATTGCCAGGAAAAGGCAGCAGAAGAGGACGATGATAGGAACCAGTGTTAGCGCGATTACGATGATGGTGCTCTGAGGGTTGATGGTATAAGCGGTTGGCATCTTTGTATGAGGTGGCAGGAGATGGGAGTGGGTGAATGCTGAGAGTGAAAGAGAAGGGGAAAAAAAAAAAAAAAAAAAAGAGAGAGGGGGAACTGTCTCCCTTCCTTTTCCAGGCTGGAGGCAGATGCTGGGTCGGTCCTGCCGTGTCGATTTTTATATGAAAGAAAGCAATCGTGGAAGGAGAGACATCCAAGCCCACTAAGCAGAACCGGGTCAATACATAGCATTTGGGTATAATTAAATCAAGACAATATACACCAGAAAAGAGAGAGAATCCACAGATCACCAACGAACGTCCTCCATGTATTGGACAACCATCTCCTTAACGGTTTCCACGGCTGCATCATCCAACCGAGAGAATCGTATCTACAGCACCGACCACAATTAGCAAACCACAACTTAATAAACCCGGCAACTTAAAAGGTAGGCCAAACGTACCATCTCATCCCCAGCAGTCCTAGAGGAACTCCCGAATAAGGTGGCCTCTGAATGACTAGCCTCGATCTCATCCTTCGCACGCTTTGCCCAGATCCCATCCCAATGCCAGTCTCCAGGCAGACGTGTCTGCGGACTCCCTCGTCTGGAATTCCTTCCAAACGTCGAACTACTCCCTCTCCGATGAGCCTTCCATGCATGCCACGCGCTGGGATTCCCAGCTGCTGCCAGAGGGACGGAATCAAGGACCGTGGCATCATCGAAGGTGGATCGGATGTAGTCCAATAATGCTACCACGGGAACAGTCGATATTGGATGGCCGGGCACTAAGGAAGCTTCTTTATCTGTCTCCGTGGCATCATCGCGTGGAGGTTGGGTAGTGGACGAAGACTCGGTCGTACTCCCAGACGCATTCTGGTTGTCATTTGGAACAGTTCCAGCTCGTTCGTCAGAAAGAACAGTCGAGCGGCCCCTGGGCGTGTCTATGCCGGTTGCACTTCTGCTCGCATCTCTCGAATCAGTCGATTTCCCTCCGTCTCTTCGTCCTTTCCTGCTAAACCAATGAGGAAATCCATGTCTCAAACTGAACCCTCCTGGTGGTAACCTGCCCTCGTCAGTTGCGCTAACTGGATCCTCGCCCCCTGACCCCGTACTGAACGTATAGGTGGTAAGCGGTACAATCAATGGATGAAATACGTCCGTCGAAAACGTCACTAGGGGAGGAAGGTCGGGGTAAGAAGATGGAAAGCGAATTTGGAAACGGAGAATGGCAGAAGCATATGGCCCTGAGGGGAGTAACAAGAGCTCATGTTAGCATCGGCGAAAGAGCAACCACCATGTCACAATTCGATGCTTTATTTCGATAGAAATCGAGCTCACCGGATCGTACAAAGATCACGCCCGTCCACAGGGTCGGATCACCAGGACCCAGGTTCATGTAAACCCCGGGAGGAGCAGCATATTTCAAGCTCGCACTGCGACCGCAGAGACGAACATTAGCAAAGCGGTTATTAGACTGTAGTGGATTCCGACTCGAGTGCTTGGAGAGCTATACTTACAATTCGAGGAAAAGCTGTTGTTTGCGAAAAGAAGGGACGTTTGGCAGATTGCAACTCGACATGTTGCGGAGAAATGACCTGTCTGCAGCTCGACTGTCACTTTTCCTGTCGTTCTTGGAGACGTTGCAGCGACGCCGATCGCTCGGAGGAATCTCGGCGATCTCATGATTCAGTGGAGTGAACGGCTAAATTACTTCAGATCAATTGAATCATAAAGAGAATATAGTATATCAAGTCTAGATCTAGATAACAAGAATAGTAACAAGTCGTCATCATCCCATCACATACGCCAAACCATGTATAAAAAAGCCCATTGAACTAAACCACCCAAAAAGCCCAAAAAAAAGCAGCCCCTCTATCAACACCTAGAGACACCATCCACCTCCGAACGACCATTCCCACCCCCGGTACTATTACCATTCGACTTCAAAACCCCTAAAATCATCATCCCCTCTCCGACACCCTCATAGACACCCCCCGCGACCCCCTCCACCCACCACCCGGCAAGATCCGACACCGCAGCACCGACCTTCCCCTCATTCAACCGGAGTATGGCAGACCCCAAGCTCACGCCCCCTTTCCCGAGACTATCAGCCACGTCCAGCGTCGTCGCGACGACCCGCTCCGTGATGTGGTGAGATCGTTCGTACCGGTAGAGATGGTACAAGAGGACTTTGATGTAAGGGATGAGGAATTGGAGGAGAAGGAAGAATTGAATTATTCCGGATGCGAGGAGGCGATGGAGGCATGAGCGTTCTGGCTGCGTGTATTTGGATATGACCTGGGGTTTTGATTTAGATTTGTGGGTTCCTTCCAGGCCAGTGAAGGTCACGCTGGTTTCTTCTTCTACTGCTGCTGGGGGTTGTGAGGCACTGCGCGGTCTGACGGCTTCGGGAAGTTTTTCTTGGAGGAGGGCTACTTCTTTCGTGGTGAGGCTGTCGGGAAGCGCGGAAAGGAGGTATCCCACTGCGTTGACGTAGAGGGATCTGATTAGGGGAGTGTCTGGGTTGTTCTGTTGGGCTTCGTAGCCTGCGCTTCGGAGGAGGTTGAATGCTGGTCACGTATTCATGACATGTTAGCAGGACTGTTAACAGTCCATGGGCAAAAGGAGGATGGTTATGGACTGACCGGGAACGATTCGATTCCACTTCAACCCAGAGTCGATCTCATACTTCGTCATGACGTTAGCGCCCTCTCTTCCTTCGGACGCATTCCAAGTCGAAGTATCCACTGAATGCAACGACCTCTCGCTACTGCTCCCAGATGATCCCGGACGAGTAGCACATGCAGCAGATGCAGATGCGGCAATAGCAGCAGCGTCTCCGTCCGCAAACCCCGCGACAATTGATCCAGTGGAATACGCCAACTGCGGCTCCGACGCAGATGTTAGCCCCCTTGCACAGAGCTCGCTTTCATTCCCAACATGACGTTTCTCGTTCTCGTTGCCATTCTCACCACTGCTGCCGAACGACCTATGCAGGGAATGGTAGAGCCGTGGGATCCGCCGCCTGATCGAAGCCGGGATGACAGTATAGAAGACCGGGAGGGTAGTAGAATATATCACAGTGTTTTCGGGGTCTGGTGGTGCTGGGGCGCCCATGTCTGAAGTGAGAGTACTATCTGTACTGTGTGAATTGCGGGAATTGACAGGAAATCTGCGGACTGATGGCAAATCGAGTCCTTCCAGCCTGCAAAAAGATCGGGTGAACAATGCAGTGGAAGGATCGGGTTGAGGATGGAACTGTAGAGTCGGAAAGACCAGAGAGTTGCTAGGCCATCGTCTACAGAGATATTTTTCCCAGCGTCAGAAGAGTTGGGAGCTTTCTCTTCCAACAAGAATGCAGACAAGGATGGATTGCGATAAGGTTGAGACGTGCAGGCATAATAATCTGCGGTTGGGGCAATGGAAGAATCGCCTTCACATGCAAGCCCCACCCGTCTGGGTAAATACATGAATTCCATGGACCTGTATGGTATCGCCTTTGTTGAATCGTGATGTTGCAGCTGCAAAAGTCCAGTTGAGCACGTCCTACACCAATGTCCAAGAATAGCATATAGATTTCTAGTTGACAAGCTCTAAAAACAGCATGGTACAATGTTAGACAGACCCAAAAAAGACCAAGTGATAAATAAATAAAATGATCCAACTCATTACCACGTCTTGTGTATATATCAGGGCTTTTCATGATTGCGAAAGGGCCTGTTAGCCGTATAAGGTCATGATAGTCCCAAATGGATCGAGATACTCGGCAAAAAAAAAAAAAAAAAAAAAAGAAAAAGAAAGAAAAAACATAAAATTGATGCTTGGTTTGGAATATCGTACTATCGATTGACCGTGTTGAAATGTTCTCCGTCCATTACATCGGCGTCGTTCCCCCGGAGCTTTTCATAGCTGCCGTTCAGTTCCTGCAAAAATCCCGGGTCAAAGTCCATCCCCGCAGGCCCACCTACATTAATGGAAGAGGAGGAAGTCGCAGCAGAGTAGCTGTTTCGCCAATTGTTTGAAAAGCCTGCTGATGTACTAGCAGAAACCGCTCCAGCGTTGTCGATGTAACTGCTCGCCATGCTGGAGGGAAAACTTGGCCGCCCGGAGCGTTGCTGGGCTGCAGGACCCTGAAAATGGAAACCAGAATGGCCAGGACTGTTAGGCCACGGCTCCCCTAAGGTTCTCGCCACAGGATTTGTCTCAACAGGGGCCGACCGTAAGCCACCGTCCCTCGCAAAAGGCGGTTGCATTGCCAGGCTCGTCAACCGAATATGGTCGGAATTTGGGATGACGTCGAGTCCCGAGTCGCGCTTGAGAATACTCAACCAAACTGGATTGTCAGCACATGTCTGGTTCCAACGGTCATCACAGCCGTATATGATCCTTCGGCCCTGATCCTGTATCATCAGGTCTGTCGGGACAACTCCCGCTGCAAGCTGATCATGTATAAATGCTTTGAGTTCGCGTTCCAGACGAGCAAAACAATTTGAATCTTCCGGCACTCTAAGTATTGGAGGCGCCGTGCTGGCCGGGTCACTGATCTGTTGAAGACGGTCCGAGGCCGAAAATGGATGCATTGACTTCTTGTCCTGGCCAATGAGGTACGGAGGCATGGCATTGTCCACCAGGCTCCGGACCCAAGGCTCAAACCCCCAATCTCCTTCCCATTTGCTCATGTCGTCCCCATTCCTGAAATGTGTAGCTAGATGCTCGATTCGTTCATTCCAGGTCGAGAACCAAGTTCCACAAATCCCGCATCGAGATCTCAACTCAGTTATAGTTTTACGCCATTTCTCCATGGAGGAATCATACTTGACGTTGTGCACTAATCTCAGGTGTTGATTCAGATGGTCTTTACGATAGAACGTCCTCTCCTGTGGTCTCTTCTCCTGGCAGGCACTATAGTTGTGCGATTCTAGATGGTCGCTATCCGGATTGGGCGCCTTGCAAAACACGCAGAGATATGTACCATTCACAAGTGTGGCTCCCCCTTCGGGAGCGCAGGTCCACCTATCCAGCGGCAGGTGCAGAGACTTTTCATGGCGCTGCCAATCATACTTTGAATGAAACGAATCGACGCAGAAAGTGCATTGGAAAATACGATCGCCCCGAGACTTCTGCTGGTTGAAGTGATTGAGAGGCAGTGTATTCTTACGATGACGACGGCGACGTTCTCTCCTGTCGGCGGAGCTGGACGACTTCAACGACGACCGATGGGAAAGCGCAAATGATATATCAGAAGACTGGCTAGTCTCAAAACTGCTGACCGACGGGGTATTTAGCATGCTTGGCTTCGTATAGTTATTGAAGCCTGAGTCATTGCTGGACCTGTGAGAAAGTGAACGCGCGGGATCCCCTGGCGCGGAGGTCCCATCGATCGATGTATTCTCCAAAGCTCGAAGAATATCGGATCTTGAAACGGGTTCGTTTTCTGGTGGCAAATGCTTCCAACGTTCGAGGGGAGTCATGAGGGATATGTCTGATTCCGAGGCTCCCTGACTGAAATAGTCATCGCGTTGTTTTCCACGCCGTCTGGCGTTCGCAAGCCAATTGCAGATTTGGACCCTGTTCAAACCAGTGTGCTGCTCTAACTCATCCTTCTCCTGCTCCGTTGGATAAGGATGTTGGCTGTGTTCACGGAGCCAATTCTTCAAGGTGCGCACCACCTCGCGTGAAAATCGAGCGGCACTCTTCTTGCGCCGTGTGTCCGGATCACTTGGGTTTGCTTTGCCTGTCAGAGATTTAAGGGCTCTCTTCCCGGTCAGGCTGCCTGTTGGAATATCCACATCTTCGGTCAGAGAATGCAGGGTGTCCAGAAACTTGCCCGGCGGTTTGGCATGTGAGAAGCTGCATTGGCGGTAGAGAGAGGTGCAGCAGGAGCAGCTCTTCTGCATCACTCCCGACTTCGCAACGAAGCAGTCCAACCGCATGTGTCTGCAAAAGTCACAGGGTTCACTGGCAGGGATAATTGCCATAGGGGTGACGGTGTCCCTTCCAGGAGACAGGTCAGGCGCGACATCTTCCACCTGCTGCTGTCTGGGAGAGCAGCGGACTGCTGGCGGCGGTGGTGGTGGTAGTGGGTCGTCAGGCATGTCCAAGGACTGATCACGAACAGAGTCGAGATTGGCAGCGAATTCGCTTTCATCAGCCTCAATGCAGTCAGAAGCGACATCATCATAGTAGGTCTGGGAACCATGAGAAGCGGCTTCGAAGTCGAAGTACTCCATTTCAGGGTCGCCTTAATGGGGAACTCGAAGACTTAACGATGTTCCTCGTATCTGAAGGAAACTTCAGCAATGCTCCCTCAATTGTATGTATGGCTTAGGATATGCAGAGAGGGAAGGACGTACGAGGAAGCAAGAAGAGAGACGGTGTCGATGAAGGGGAAAACCCAGATCAACGAGGAGGGGGAGTGTCTTCCACTCGCATTCCGGAATAAGCTAATTCCTGGCCAAGAAAACGAGGCAGTAATAGCGCAGCGAAGAACCTAGGCACAGTGAGAATGAGTCAATCTGATTACTTAGAGGTCACGTGCTCTTAATACGCTTAGTGTTGGATCACGTGGGATTCTGCCGCATAGGTCCGCCCTCGCTGACCCTTTTCACCACGTAGGCCTATCTAGCTAGTAACCAACCAACAATACACCTCCATTAGGTTATGAGCCCGTTTCTTGCTCGGAAATATGAGCTATTTTAGGCCCGTATAAGTGGTCAATTTAAGCCCTCTGATTGGCTGAACCAAAATTCCATACCCCAGATTCCAAAAAATTCCAGGATCCCAGATACGGTCCGAACCTGAGCATGTCAGGAGAACCTACTACGCCTCCCGCTACTGCTATACGACGATCACGTCGCCGAAATCTCCAAAACAAGTCCTCGAATATAGACGAGACCTCCTCATCAGTTGTCTCTGAAGAGATAGAGACCCCAACGCCTTCCGGAGCCAATCTGAGCTCTACCAATACCGCCAACATGGCTTCCACAAACGAACTTACCCCTGATCTTGCTGATATGATGCGACAAATGCTTGCTCGCCAGAATCAGATGGAACAAGATATGCGAGACCGTGAAGCTAGAATGGAGCTAAAACTGGCATCTATCATCCAGTCTAATACTCCACAAGCTTCCTTGCCTTCAAATACAACCCAAGATACTACACCAATGGATATCCAACCGCCTCTGCGTGATGCCTCAGACACAAATATCAGCAATGCTATTGCCCTTGTCCAAGCCGATGTCGATACGCTACTGCCTGACCGATGCCGTGTCATCTTGACACTGGATAATTACGATGCATGGAGCTCTGCCATACAAAAAGAAGCTGGTATTCTCAATGCTATTACAACTCTTCACCAGGACTCTCCTCCTGCTGGATCATCTCCACTTGATGCTGCAGTTTGGCACAGAAAAGCCATTGTCATGAGAGCCCGTATGCTCAATGCCATGACAACCCCTGCTTCCGATAAACTAGGCACCGTATATGACCTCTCTGCCCATGGTCTTTGGGACCGAGCTGCCACACTTTTTGGCAAATCCACCGGTGAAGAGCGAATGGCCCTTACCATGGAGCTCAAAGAGCTCTATATAAAGGATAACGATTATCTCACCTACCAGTCATCCTTTAATCGAATCTTTGACCGCCTACACGCTATTGGAGAAGAATCTCTTGAAAATCTCAAACATGACCTCTTCTTTATAGGTCTCCGGGACTGGAACCGCGCCTTTATCAAGAGTAAACTAGATGATGTCTACTCTACTGGCCGTGCTCCGGTTACCAACCTGGATCTTAAGGTTATCCAGACCCAATTATCTACTCGAACCGGCACTAAATTCCGTGATACTCATTCTCAAGACCGGTCAAACCAACAGAAAGAGAACTCCCAGAACCGCAGTTATTCAAAACAAGCATCTGGAACCAAATACACAATTCCTCAACGTTCCAATAACCAAGATAGATCTCGTCATACACTTATAGACTGTGATCACTGCGGAAATCGCCATGGACTTATATGCTATTTTAAACATCCTGAGAAAGCACCAGAGTATAGACGCAAGTTCTATACTACTATGGCTAATGCTCTCCGTGTTCAGCAACAATCTGAAGCAAACCCACAATCAAACCAGGATCACCCTGCTTCACAGGAACTTGTCTTGCATAAGAAACTCTCCAATGCCAAATCTGCCATTGTGAAGTCTGCAAAGACTCTCTCATTTTCCAATCAATGGTTTGTTGACAGCTGTGCCTCTTTCCATTCTACACCTGACCGTTCACTTTTTGCAACCTATAAGGCCTTGCAGAAGCATGATCTGGTGGAGACAGATTATATGGAAGGTGCTCAAGGCCATATCTCTATGCCTCAAGGCATTGGCACCGTGATTATAGATATTGGTTACGGATCTCTGATCCTAAGAGATGTCCGCCATGTTCCTTCCTTTACTTCCAACCTCATTTCAGAAGGCATGCTTGTACGACAAGGCTTTAGGCTTCAATATACACTAGATTGTGAAGTCAAGCTGATTACCACACCATCTGGAGCTGAATTCCAAGCCCGATTGTTCAAAAACAATGTTTACCTCCTTGAAGACTGTCTATCTCCTGGAGAAGAAGAAAATTCCTATGCCTTTGTCACCACCCGGTCTGGCAAAGAAGTTAACCGCCCAGAAGAGCCACCTGCAAAGGCTCCCACAATTAAGACACCAGCTGAGGCTCCTACTCCAAAAGAGACCCCGGTTCTAGGGAAGCCGCGAACTACTAAGATATCCCTACCTATCATGGCCTGGCACCGACGCCTATGCCATCTCAATCAAGCCGATCTCCTCCGCCTCGCCCGAGATCCTGAGTCTTGCATCGAAATCAAAGGCTCTAAAGAACTCCCATTTTGTGAAGTCTGTATACAGGCTAGACAGACACGCTATTATAGCAAGGTCCCTAGGTCCAGAGTTACCAAACCCCTTGCCCGAGTCCATCTAGATATCGCCGGCGGTGGACAAACTCTTGATTTTGACAACCCTAATGATGTTGTCACTGGCCGAATTGGGGCAAAATATGTCTTACTTATTACCGACGATGCCACACATTATCGATGGATCCTCTTCCTTGAGACAAAAAGTGCAGCCATTACCGCCTTCAAGAACTGGCTTCAAAATATGAAGAACCATGGCTTCACTGCTCCTGCCTACCTAGTCTCTGATAATGAATTCCGCTCCACTGAATGGATGGAAACCTACCGTCAGGAAGGCATAGAATGGCAACCAAGCTCGCCATATTCACCATGGCAAAATGCCGTTAGTGAACGTGGCATCCGGATCCTTTTTGAACGGGCCCGAGCTATGATGCTTGATGCCCCATATATACCAGAACGCTTTTGGGTAGATGCTCTCCAATATGCCACAGATCTTACAAATCGGCTCCCTACATCTACCATCTTATACAATTCCCAAATTCCTGGGGGGGTGAATATCAACAAGGACATACACCCCAGCCCTTATCGCGCTCCGTTGGCAGCGTGGACTAATTCATCCATTTCTTCACTCCCCGGATATCGCCGTTGGGGGTGTCCAGCCTGGGTCCATCGGCATGGACCAGATAAACCTGGAAATAAGCTTGATTCACGTTCTCACTGCTGTTTCCTCATTGGCCAAATTAGTAGCCATCAATATCGTGTTTGGGACCCTAAAACTGACACCGTCTTTGTCACCAATGATGTTATATTTGATGAGGATTACAAAGATCCTACAACTACCACTCCCAAAGGTCCCAGCACCCCTACCGAAGAAAACCCAACTCAATTAGTTGAAGATGAACCTCTCAATGACCAAGATATATGGCTCCGACCTGCCAAAGGCATGTCCCTAGCTTACTTTGCCACTTCAACCATTCCTTCATCAGAAGACAACACGCCTACTTCTTATAAGCAGGCCATATCCCATCCTGATGCTGCTAAATGGCAAGCTGCCATGCAAAAGGAAGTCAACCAACTCAAAGAGAAAGGCTGCTGGCAACTCATTCGCCGTTCTGACCTACCACCAGGGGCCAAAGTCATCCCTGGCCGGTGGGTATACAAAAAGAAAGAAATCCCCGGCATACCTATCTCAGAGGATTATCAGGCTAAAGCCCGCTGGGTCATTCGTGGCAATCTACTTGATAAAGACTTCATGGAATCCTACGCACCAGTGGTAAATGAAAATACTACCAGAACCCTCACGGCACTGGCCACCCTGCTTGGCTGGCATACCCGAAAAGCTGATGCCACCCTTGCTTTCCTAAATGGGAAAATGCCCACGGACAAACGTGTCTTTATGACCCAAGTTCAGGGATTCAAAGAAGGTTCTGGAGATCTTGTCTGTGAACTCCTTCAATCCCTCTATGGATTGGTCCCATCTGCCCGCATCTGGTATGATACTCTGGGTGCTTTTCTACGCCAAATCAGCTTCAAATGCTCTGAATATGACTCTGGTCTATGGATCCACACTACCCGGACCCAACTCTATGTGACCACCCATGTGGATGACTTCAAAGTCTATGCTAAACATGAAAATGATGCCATCTGGTTTATGGAGACTCTCTCCGCCAAATTTGACATAAAAGAAGTTGGAAACTCTACCAAATACCTTGGCATGACCATCTCCCAGTCTGAGACTTCATCTTCTTTATCTCAAGCCGACTACACTGAAGATGTTGTTGCCTCTTTTGGTCAAGCCCAAGCACATCCTGTTAGGATTCCAATGGATCCTAGCCTAATAATTGATGATGAACCAGACCCTACAGTCAACACCAAAGAATATCAACGTGGTGTAGGCTGCCTTACCTGGCTAGCCACCAAAACCCGGCCAGATCTTAGCCAGACGGTTGGCATACTATCCCAATATAACGCCAAACCCACCCAAAAAGCATGGCGTGCCCTTATACACGCCATACGCTATCTTAAAGGCTCCATCAATCGGCAAATTACCTATCATAAAACCCACGGAGTCCATTACATCTGACCTCCTCATGCCAAAATGTTATACCGACTCTGATTGGGGTGGCCAACTGACAGGCAACCGCCGGTCAGTTTCTGGATACATCTTTCTGCTTGCCGGAGCCCCAATTGCCTGGAAAAGCCGCAAGCAAACATCCGTTGCCCTTAGCTCCAACGAAGCTGAGTATATGGCTCTAAGCGAAGCCAGCCGTGATGCCCTCTGGCTCCGGAATCTCATCAACGAGCTTAATGTGCTCCCAACTGAATGCCCACCAATATCTCTTCATATCGATAATCAAGGTGCCCACGCCATGGCTGAAGCCGAGCTCACCACCAAGAGATCCAAACACATTGACATACGCTACCATTACGTTCGGGAGAAGGTCCGAGACGGCATTGTTAAACTTCAGACCTGCCCTACCAAAGAACAGGCAGCAGATGGCCTGACAAAACCTCTCCAAACTGAACGATTCAATCATTTCCTGGAACTCACCGGCATACATTAAGCGGCGCTTGTTCCCCCATTTTGGTTATACTTTCTATTCTGATTTACGGCTTCTGATTGGCCAAAGCGGAACCTCTCACTTCTCTGCTTAATTTTGCTTTTACTCTCTCATTTGGAGGCCTGAATAGAGGCCGATTTTTGTATTTAAATTCTTTAGATTAGTCTTTAGGCCAGCTCGTGCGTGGGGGGGTGTTGGATCACGTGGGATTCTGCCGCATAGGTCCGCCCTCGCTGACCCTTTTCACCACGTAGGCCTATCTAGCTAGTAACCAACCAACAATACACCTCCATTACTTAGTTGAAGCAGGGCGTCCGGATATCAAATACTAAAAGGATACCGTAGGATTCGTAAGATTCGTGGTGAACGCTCTATATCAACATCCTGCCGTATCTAGTACATTGTAAAGCTCTTAATTGACATGCTTCACTGCTCGAGCTCACTCTCCTATATAATATTGGCGAGGGTCGAACTCGCTGAGTTGGTTAATCTAGCTAGGGAGGCCCGAAGTCGGTGGTTGCAGATGACTTGAGGTCGTTATTTGGGTCATGGCCGAGGTCGGGCGGACAATCTACACTTATGCTAACTAACTTGAACTAAGCCTAACTAGGAAGTAACTGAACCATGGGAACGGGGAAGCACCTATTAATGAGGGATTGGAACCCATTGAACTACCAGCAGATTATGAGGTATTATAATCACTTACTGACTGCTAGCCAACCACGTGCTAATCACTTAGTTTAGGAACATGCAATTCCTATTCCACTTACTAGGGCCAAAGGGCCCAACGGCCTTACTACACTTAAAACTAAATATATTGATGATCTACCTGAGTATCCAACAAGTCATCTTTATAGCCATTTGTCAGGGCCCTTGCCATGTAGACCAGGACGAGCACGTGAACTTCCTTACTTGGATTAGCGTGGCGCGTGGATAGGAGTACGTCGTCCAGCTTCACGTAGATCTCTTCCCTTTTTCCTTCCTCTCCATGCTTGAAGTTCTCGTCGATAGCTGCCTAGATAGCTGAATAGCATCCTATTCATCGTCTAGTTGAGTTCCGTGACAATAACTAGTTAAGTTAACCTTTTTTTTCTTATTAAACTTAGCTCTGCTAAACTTGACAAGGATAATATCTTGCAATATAAACAGTTTAAGGACTTTAATATTCATCATTCCTATCAAACTTCAAACATGGAAGCGAATTACCTCCGTCATATGAGTTGAGAGTGTAAGTACTTGGCAAGCAGCTATCAACCACCTACTAACTAGTTATATAGAAAGTCAAAAACGTCAAAGATCTGCTTTATCTAGTAGTACTGAGAGTCAGAGAGAGAGATCTTCCTGTCAAGGTGCACGATCAGTATCAGCATCTCAACCCTCTTTAGAAGATGGCAATAATGAGTAAGTACACTAAGTGCTTGCTAAGCAGTTAACAAGTACTCATGAAATACTTAGGTCGACTCAATCCTCATTAAACCTTCGCCGTATTGCTTCTTCTAATGCTATAAGTTTAGAGCAGCGCCGTCAAGAGCTTGAGCTTCGAAAGCTTGAAGCAGATATTAAAAGGCAGGAAGAAGAGGTTCGATTTAAACAACTTGAAAATGAGAGGTTAGAGCTTGATCTGATGGAGCGACGAATTCGAATACAGGAAATGCAGGGAACTGATTAGCAAGTACTTTACAACCGCTTGGCAAGTACTTATACTGGTATTATAGATCTTTTCCTAGTTGAACTTTTTACCATTTTATACTCGTTTAAACTAGAAGACGGCAGAAAGCCTGCCCAAAACGGCCGCAGTCGACGCCGTTTTTGGCCGTCCATCTGCCACGTCTTCCGCCACTCCCTCGAGCACTTATGCCCACGCACCGCCAAGCACCGATCGCCGACCCACCCAAACCTCATTTGTCCGCAGCGCAGTATACCTATGAGCACACTGTTCTGAAGGCCAGCCAATGCTAGCATCCCATGTCCTTCGCTGCGGTCTCCGAAACGCTCCAACAATGGCCTCCTCTTGGAGGACTCTTATAAACGGTGGCCGCTCCCTTGGCTACCCTTATGTCCTACATCCCAATTGCATCTCCCAACTCGCTCTTTGAATCCCAATCCTCGGCGGGCCATCCAGTGTTATCAAGTGCTACAGAGGCCTTCAGCGAAAACGTTTTACGCCCGAAAGGCTTTCTCTGCTGACTGCGTTGCATCTTCGCATTATGACTCGCCGCCATCGCAATCTTGGCCTGTCGTCCGACGACAGCGACTCTGAACGGGAAAACATTGAAGACAGTCAATATGACACGGACCTGACGGAGCCTGAAGACGAGGGCTCCCAAGACAAGGATGTTAGCGATGCGGCACTTCTTTTCGCGGATAACGAGCATCCACCAGAGTATTATATCCAGCAGCTTGCGAACTTCGACGAGACCGACTACGCCAAGGAGGACTATGGACGGGGTACCACTGCCCTACTCAACCGGGTGGAAGAGAAGTGGTCACAGTATGGTATATCCTTTCCATCGCTAATACATGTTTTCCTGACTCTGGCCGCCGCAGATTCTGCTCCTTTCTTCGAAAAGACCCCCGAGAGGAATTCGCACGCTTGTCCATTTCGATCATGTATATCTTCCTGGATTGGGTCCTCAATCTTCGGCGTGGAAAAGATGGAAGGCGTCTCCCAGGTACAAAGTGTAAGAGTTCACTTGACACTTTCTGGAAGGTGTTTCGCCTGGTGTATGAAAGAGAAACTTCGAACAAGATCACGAAACAAATGAACCGCCAGATGCGCCGTGTACGTTCAGATGAGCCCTTCGAGAAGCACAGAGCTATAATGCAGATAATATTTCGTTGTCTAGTACCAGGCCTAGAGCTAATACACCATGATGTCTAGGTGATCCGACGGCTAGCCAAAAAACATAAACTGTCTACGAAGGGGCGCGATAAGCCTCCGATGGATGTCAAGGACTTGACCAAGGTTGTAGAGACCACGATTAGCACGACAAAAAAGAAGTTTGGCCATGGCCGCCACCGTATCGAACTGGCGCTCTTCCTGCAGCTTGCCGGCCTAACAACCAACCGTCCTCAAGCCATTCTGAACCTACGGTATCGACACATTCAAGTCAGCCTGCTACGTGACCCTCAAGGTGGGCTCCATCGCATTGTTATCGAGTTTACGTTTGAGTTTACCAAGGAATGGCTCGGTGCGAAGGATGCGTAAGTTCTCAGTGGCTATTCTATTTTCGTCTCTAACCTGTCCAGCAACACATACATTCTACCCGAGATTATCTTCGACCCTTCTCTTGTCCTCAGTCCTCATGTTTTCCTTCTAGGCTTGATTTTTGCGGACCGTGCTTTTGACCGTGTTGAAGGCGAGGAAGTTCTTGTTTCCGCAAGCCAAATTCCAAGGCTTCGGATCCGCGATGGATGCAACGAGCTCCCGCTGCGAATTGACCCTGCACTGGACGACGTCCCCATATTCCGAATGTCAGAACGGACTCTGCAAGGCATCTCCATATCTCCCTATAAGCCGCTTCCTTATACAACGATCGAACCTTGGGTAAAGAAAATGGGGGCGATTACCGGCTTTCCGCAAGTCACACGTCCATACAGCTTGCGATACGGGGCCAGGACAGCATTAGACAGCAGCGGTACGTTGCTCCAGTATATAGGCCTTCAATTCACACCAACTGACGCGTCCCAGGATCTGTTTGTGATTCACTGCGCAATCTCATCATGCATCATGCCGACACCCGTACGTTCTTGCGCTATTATCTCAGCAGAAGGATTAATAAAAACCTCCTTGCCATCATTCGCGGCCTTAACCCTGAAGACGACATCATGCGGGCCGCATGCCGGATGAGCCGGTCGATCGATCCCAATCGCCCTCAAGAATTGACTACCGCACAATCGTCCTCCGTCAATCAAGATCCCGAAATCGCTGACCTGATTCGCCGGTGTGACGAGCTTAGTCGCCAAATGGGGCGCCCATTGTCGAACCACCATGGGACAGAACAATACGCACTGTACAAGAAGCTGAACCAAGAGATCGCAGGTGCTAGGCAGCGAGCACGGAACGCATTGCTCGCTCAGATTCAAGCAAAGTACGACCGCGAGCAACCGATGCTGGAAATCAGGCGTCAGCTTTCTGGATTTGACCTAGCCGAGGAAGAAAAACCTCTCAAGTGTTCAGAAACAGTACCACTTCCTCAGAAGCGACTTATTGAGAGTCTCCTCACCCTACCTCGCCCCACACTCGAGGAAGTGGCCAGACGGACGGAAGCAATTGATGCCGTAGCTGCTTATGCCCTTTTCGAAGAAGGTGATACTTGCTAACTTCCATAAGACAGCCTTCATCAACTCACATCACAGGGGTGGACTTGTGGACGGGGCCTAAGCGGCCAATCGAAGTTAGTTTCCGCGGACCGCAGTGCGCCGCAGTGCACCGCAGCCATTGATGATCCGGGACAGGAAAGGTAACAGTTATCTCCAATCTCCATTGCTTTCGGTCATCGTAGTATAACAAGTCGTCATTTTCTTTTGGCCACAGGCCAGAGTACACGTACAATAGATGGCAAGGAGCAGTATGGCAATCTTTGCCGCGCCTCGTTTATTGCAAAGGGTTATGGTACATTCTACCAGGTGAGCTGTCAGCTACGCACCTAGGCAGCCTTCATTGGCTCATATCGTGGCGCCTGCGGCATCGCCTCCTCAGAGGGGGCACTCAACAAGCCAATGAATTGTGGTTAGTGCCGAAGTCAAAAGGTTGGTATCACCTGGGTTGCCAGTCAGTTGGAGGATCCCACTTTTCTTCTCACCCAGCTCCATTTAGCCGCTTCACTATTAACCCAGAGGATGGAACTTGGCCCATATCTCATCTTCGATGGAATGGAGTATCAATGTACTCTCTGTGAGAGGAATTTTGCTTCAAAAGGCGCACTCTATGCACACTGCAGGAACACATCCCGACATGAGTGGTGCAAGAGGTGCTGTCGAGTCTTTATTTCAACAGCATCGAAAGATGCGCATCTTAAAATGTCTAGCAGACATAACTTTTGCCTATGGTGTTCGCCGTCACGAGATTTCGAAACCCTTGACGAGCTTGAAACCCACTTAACTGAATATCATCACTTCTGCTCAGACTGCAACCTTTATCATCAGTCCGCTGAGGAACTTAGAGAGCACGATATTGACGTGCACAACTTGTGTATCAAGTGTGAGAGGTATTTTGTGAACAAGAACAACTTCGAAATGGTATAAGGTACCCGATCAACATTTTGCATTCGATGCTGACCTGACTTTTCAGCATCAACAGAAACATCAACCTCGAACGATGGAATGCTGTGGTTGCTACAAGACCTTCAAGTCCTTCTCCGGAGTTCTGATCCATCTCGAGTCTGGAGGCTGCTCATCGAATATTACTGAGGATGATCTTGACGACTTGGCCCGCGAATGTTACCAAAGTAGGATATATATCAATGATGAGCTCGAGGATGGAGGTTGGCTTTATACCTGCCCACACTGCGTGACAGAACTCTCAAAACTCTCAGCCCTTTATCAGCATGCTGAGGATGTTCCGTCTTGCTCATACCTTGCCAAAGGCCACGGGTGCTTGGCCAAGTTGGAACGTTTTATATCCCGCAATCTGGAGCAGTAGTTGACGAATAGAATCTCTATCAGAGTTAAGACTTTCCAGCTGCGGGAGGATCCATAGTCTACCATGATATATCTCGGACAAGTAACTGCGGATTGTGGATACGGGTTCCACTGTGCCGCAGCCACTCGTCTCTTCGCAAGGTCTGACCCGTGTTCAGTTACGGGTTCCGTTGTCTTGGTAGAGCATATAAAGGTACCCCCTTACCTCTCGTTCTCCTTCCAATCTTCGTACCATGGTCTGTGTAAATCTACGTGGATGCCTTTGTCATTTGTCTGATCATTGCGAATCTCTTTTACCATCACAGATCACAATGCGACCCAATTATCATGAGTAAGTCAAGTGCCACGAAGAGCAAACGCTTCTATAACTGACGCACACCTAGTATTATGCAATCCGGGACTGTTGAGTTCATTGTCGGCAGAAACCGAAAGCAGTTCTGGATCCACAATGCGTTGACAAGCCATTTTCCGAAGCAGATATTCAATCCCCCTGTCAATGACGAAATAGAAGAGGTCGACTTTGGTCGTTGCTGTGAATTCGTATATACCGGTGATTACTCGGTGCCATTGCCAACTTCGGAACTCCATCAAACGGATGACGACGGACCCATCTGGTCCCCAATGAGACGTTGGAACCCTACAAATCTGGCCAGAAGTATTTTCCATCCGATGTCAATTGATGATTACAAATCTCACTTGGTTGAAGAACTTGGCTGGGCGACCTGGGACAGCAACGAAAAAAATAAGCCAACTGACCCTACGGAGGATTACAGGGAGGTCCTTTTGGCTCATGCTAGGATACATCGTATTGCTTATCGAACGGACTGGACCGTACTACGCGTTCTGTCCCTGCACCGGCTCACTCAGTTGTTGGAAAATTTCACTCTATCTGAGGACCGCACTGGAGATATTGTGAGTCTATTGAGATTTGTCTTTGTGGAAAGTGAACAAATGAGGGATATTCAGAAGCTCTTGTGTGACTATGCGGCGTGGAATGTGGAGGTTCTGATGCATGATGCCGAATTTCAGAAGTTCCTGGATGCCGTGCCTTCATTCGAAAAGGTCATCTTCCGCTCGATGTGGATATAAAGCTTATTTTGATAGAACTAGTACTGCCCTTATCCTAGATCAGCCTTTAAATATAACCTCTCCCGTGCTGGAGGCAGCGAGTGGGGTTCGATTTCATTATGGCCCAGACTAGTACATTTGAAGTAAAGCGACTGCGGGAGGCCAGATCCCCACCGCAGTGCAACCCCAGGGCACCGCAGCCAACCGTTCCTGGTACTTGACCGAGAGTATTCGGTCATATCATCATGTGCGCTCAGAGGCAAATAACAATTGTAGTAAGCGCCTGCGTTTGTGGGTACATACCGAGGTCACCCAATGGCTTGCGTGTGTTCACTGGTTTGTCACGGGATGCCCTGTTGATACATTTATCCGCTCCGAGGAAGGGCCCCAGCTTCTGCAGCTAGCGCTGAAGACAGATGCAAACTTACCTTCTTCCATGATTCGCAACACTTTGGTTTTGGTAAGTCACTAGTCCGTGGTGGTCGTCTGGCCGGCCTACAGTTTGTTGATGCCAGAATCATCGAGCTATCCCCGCCTCTACGTCCCGAGCCAAATGCCTCGCCAAGCAGAGTCAAATACAAGCCCTGCAACCTTACTCTTAAGCGGAAAGATGCACGAGATAGTCCTAGATGGGACTGTCGATGGTATAACACACTTACCAATCCGTCCCGCCGCACGGAGGCTGATTTATGACATGCATTTAGCAAATTCTGCGGAGAAGGCAAACGCTACTGGCCAGAACCTAGCCAGCGTACTTCACCAGCTGAAGGATATGTGAGTTCAAGATTGTTTTCTCCGTAGCTATATCGAAGACAGATTGATATATGTGGATATGAAGACGAATTGCCCATTGACCGCTTGAACTCGGGCAGAGGTCAATGGTACATAGAAATTCAAAGGTCATCGAAACCATTCCACTAATACCCTCTTCGACACTTGAAGTTCCACAGCCAAAGTTAATGGCTTCCAGCTTTCTTTCCAATGTATAAAAGCCATGCGTGGGTCGAATCATATACAGCTTGATGTAGTGAATTTTCAATGCCTACTCTAAAGTCTTACAAATCCACTCATCCTCTTGCAGTTCCCTAGCAGAGCTACGGTTGGCTGGTTCCCACTGTAACATCTTCTCCATTAGGCGCAAAAAGTTCGCCTTGTCTTGTCCTTGGAGCGTTGTTTCCCTCCTCTCAAGTGGAATCCGACCTTCTGACGGAACTTTGGCCCGCAAGTCATCTATAAAGTCGGGCATATTGAGCGGCTAATGGAAGGGTAGGGGCATTGGCTTACCTTCACCAGAAAAGAACTTATGGCTTAGCTTCCCCCGGGCAAGGAGACTGGGCGGGGGAGGTCCAAGCAGCTTTATGATCTCAGCGAGGTGGGCTCGACTTCGATAAGTCTGAGATTCTGGATCATAGCCAGTAAATAGGGACTCGCCCTCAAAAATGTTCCAAATCTGCGAGGCAATCTTTCAGAACTTTGCAACCAGGGTTATCACGCTTGCTGTCATACCATGCATCCCACATTCCAAATATCAACGCTGTACGTCCACGGAGCCTCCAGAATCACCTCTGGGGCTCGATAAATATTAGGCTGAATATCTTCTGTGTGCTCTTCGCCACCAGGGATGGCAGAGCCAAAGTCACATAGGACCGGGGCACCCCAATTTCTAGGCATCCTCAGTTCCCGAGACACGTAGATTGTTCTTCCGTCTAACTCTTTCCTTGGACAAGGGGACTGAAGCTCATTTTCCTCAAATTCACTGAAAACTGAATCATCGGCGATGCCGAACATAATATTGTCGGCCTTGATGTCTGATGGGACACACTAGTAAGTAAAAGAAGTGGAGAAAAAGGAGTACAGAGTCAGAGTATATACCGGTATGTATAATCTGGCATTCTGTATGCAGGTAGTCCAGCGCCAGAAACAGGCGCTTAAGCACAAATGCCAGGACCGGAGCAGGTAGTCTCTGCTCCGGGTTGCGGTGCAGGAAGGTCAACACACTGTCCCATAATGGAGGATGCACGAGGCACCGATGTTTGTCCTCGGGCCCGTTGACATCAAAGGAGTCCAGTAATGACCTAACAGCACTGCGACCTGGATGGTTCTTTGGGCCTCTCTCCATGCGTTTGTACATCTGGAGCTCGTCATCCAATTGCTGTCCCATGGATACAGACTTGATAAAGATCTTGAGGGTAACGTAACGACGGTAGCTGTGATTCTAACGTATGAGCGAGTCAATTCAGGACGGGGATTTCCTATAGGATCCTCACTTCATGTCCCTCGCAAGCCACACCGTGGAGCTGGCTCCAAATCCCAGTTTTCCTACAATCTGATAGCGATCTTTGAATATTTCTCCTATTCGAGCTGGATAATACCGGGAAGCAATATAATCTGGCATCGTTTCTTCCTCAATTTTCTGACTTAGAGGTATCCGGACGAAGCTCGGATTGGAGAAGTTGAGGGGTTTCCATGCCCTACCAAGCGGCGGTAGAGATCGTAGCAGCGATGCTAGCATTATCGGAAGCGATGGGAAAAGGCTGATCGTATAAAGCTCCTTGAAATAGAAAAGGAACGAGAACAACCCTATACCGTGTGCTGGTGAAGCTGATGTGGAAGGTGAGAATACAAAAAGCAGGAACATCCAACTGCATGCTGAGGGGGACATCTATCATATAATCACGTGATGAGTATCTCCTTGAGGAAGCCAAGTCCTTGGAGGGTCTGATTTGAGTGACCGCGTGCTTGGTGGATGAACCCTGCCTTTTCTATATGTAAACTACTAAGTACGTTCCATAGAATTTGACGATTCACACGGGATGCTAGCTAAGTTTAGCCTCCAAACCAGTGCCCAAGGGCCTCCTGTCATATATCACTATGACCTACAGTGGCATTATTGGAGGCTATTGGTTGTAGCGCACCAGTTGGATTGTCTCGTCGGCGGCAACATACTCGACTCCCATGCATGGTGAGCGTCATTCTCCATTTTCTGGAGGTAGGCGCTCTTCCTAACCGTTAGAATCCTTGGGGACTGTCCCCCTCACGCAGAACCCAGAGGTAACCAATTACCGCACCTATCTTAGCCGCCAACCTATGGCCACGAGCCCCCCGTGCTGGATGAATAGGGCAGACGACAGATCCAGTCATGAGTTTCTAACAACATATAAACCCTCACGATCATCCGTGTTTAGCATGCATCAATAAAATTGTTTTGTCATTCTCGTTCATACAGACTTTCACCCAGCTTCCTTTATTACGAACTTGATTCAATCCCAGCACATCAAAGCACAGCTGCCATGTCTAGAGCCTTCTCTACCGCACGTCAGACCCTTGCAAGATGGCTGGGGTACAACAAGGAACTACTTCCTCCCGTGTTCAAAGAGGCCGCCGAGCGCTACGTAGAGAACGGTGCTGTACAGGTAAGTTGTTGAAATCTTAGGAGGCCCTTTGCTAATTCTTGCTCAGAAACGGATGCCAGCGAGGCTGCTGACCTGAGCCCTCGGAAGGTCAAAGACGACTACACTATTTATTTGTCTCGACCGTTTCGTCGTAAGAAGGGATGGAGTGGTTTTGGGATGCCACTGCTTTCAGACTTTGGAGAAGCTCGCATCGGGGAGGTACACAATGGATTGGTGCAGCCCGACATCTACCGCGCTCCCGAAGTGATTCTCGGAATGAGTTGGACAGCAAAAGTCGATATATGGAACGTTGGAGTGCTGGTATGCTACGAAACACAAACTTTTTCCGATGTATCCATTGATATGTGGGCTAACGCAGAGATTCAGATCTGGGATCTCTTCGAGGACCACCATCTATTTGATGGTAGGGGACCAGATGGTCGTCATTCTGATGCCCAACTCCTCGCCGAAATGATAGCAATGCTCGGCCCTCCACCTGCTGAATTTCTGCGCAAATCATCCCTCAGTCAAAATTACTGGGACATCTCAGGTGGGTCTATTACTCGATGTTCTAACGTTTGAGTTCATTCTCCCAACTAACTCCACAACTAGGCCAATGGAAAGCCTCTGAAGTAATCCCACCTATCTCACTGGAGGATTCTGAAGAGTATCTGGAGGGATCGAACAAGCAAATGTTTATGCAGTTCGTTAGGAAGATGCTTCGATGGGACCCGGAGGAGAGACAGAGCGCCCGTGAACTTTTAACAGACCCTTGGTTAAACAATCAAAAGTAGTGTCAACCTTATCCCCTGGCCCAAAGGGACTCCCGCCATAGAAGATACAACCATAAATGCTCCCCAAGCAAGCGTTTTCACCGAACTACGTTCTCTGGATCCTGAGAGGCTGGAGTAACATCCTTGGCATCAAATTATAGAGGGCGTTAGTACTGCTGCAACAGCTCTAGGGTGGCTGGTTGGACATGAGATACAAGAAATCTGGGGGTTTCGCTCGACATCCCTTATTTGACGATTCTTACCCAAAAATGCGACGGTAGCCACCACTTACTAAGAAGAATTGTTGTGCATCTCGAGCAAGGTGGGCGGCATGAGACTGGCGAGCGTATGTCACCTGAAGCGAAATTATGCCCTGGTCCCAAATGATTGAGAGGTGTTAGGCCTAAATAGCGAATGGGAACGAGATTTACAGTCCTACAGACATTATTGGAACGTATCCATACCGAGGAGTAGCTTGTCGGCCAAAAGATCCGCTGGGCTGAGCATACATCATTACCTCAATCCATTCAGAGGGTATGTAAGGACAATCATGAGCTTCTCTTCTTGAGCTTTGTACACCAATGTACCTGAATAGATCCCGGACTCCGTCCGGGATATTGATCTGACAACAGCTTTATTACCTCAGACCAAGGGAGTCCTCGAGTATCTTTCAAATCTATCAAAAGGTCCTCCTCTTCGGGTAACCATGGCATCCCTTTCCTCGATTTTTCTCGAGTGTTGCTGTTATCCACGGGCTGACGTACTCAGCAGACCCGAAGCACATGGAAATACGCTGCGGAAGTCGAGCCGGTGACTGATGCAAGTGGTCAAGTCCTTCCTAATCAGGGAGTGGAGACCGGGCGCCACGCTTCGCGGCCGTCGCGAGAGGCAAACCAAGGCAGACAAGGCATTTCTGGGCGTGCATCTGTGGCAGCCCTCATGAAGCAGAAGGTTGAGCAAGTATTCGGAGAAAGCAAAGAAGGCTGAAAGAGTCTACCCCCACGAGAGCTCAGGCAACCGCATCCCGAAGTGAAGATGAAAGACTCGGGCTCGCCGACGGGTAAAAGAGGAAAAGCAAGACCATTCCCGAAAGCTGCACACCATGGATTCAACGTCAGCGGAGAATGGCGTAAGACTGGGAGACTGAGCCCACCGAAAGAGCCCGTTGGCCTGTCAGCGACTCCGTCCAGGTCCAGGCTACGGGAAATGAAAGGAGGACGCCAGGCAGGGTGCCTTACCCAATGTAGGCAATCGTCGGATAACGCGGCATGCAGGAAAAGGGGGCAAGGGGGCAATGCACCAGCTGGGGCGGGACGGGAGGGGAAAATTGAGAAGAGAAAGTGCGTGTCCGGTCGAGGGCGAAGGGTCGGGGTTATATAGATGGTGTTGGGGCAGCGAGCGCACGGGCAAAAGCGGCATGACGGGAGCGAAGAGGGAGCTAGGCCGAACGTGGTAAGCGCTATGCCGTTCCGGATAATGGGATGACCGTGGGCGGCAAGCGGTCAGCGGTGGCAGGACGCCGAGCAATGGGAGCCGTTTCTGGCGCCCCGCTTGCCGTCCGTCAGAATACTTTATATATATTGCTTGATAGCCATATTAATGCTAAGTACTTGGTAACTACTTACTAAGTAATTAAAAATCATAGTTAGTCAACGTATTTCACCACCAAGTCACCGCCTCCATATTCCTGCTGTGCCGGGGGCACTGCGAAACCCCGGATCTCCCATATTTCCTATCTTGGAACACCGTAGAACCGCCGACTCCGACATACTAATGTATGGTGGAGCCCACGGCCGGAGTACTTAATGGAGGGTTCCCTCCCAGATAGTTACAAGAAATAGAGCATTCTTTGGTTTCTAGGTTGCTTCACTAGTATCGTTATCGTCGTATAGAGCGGAGCGAGGCTCCTTCGTCGTTGTGTTTTCGTTTATCGTTATATCGTTTTGCTAGATTGTTCAGTGTGTCCATTCCTGAGATCCCTCGATCACAACCCGGTTCCTGTCGCAGGGAACAACGCACGTACGCCCCCCCTTTACAGTGGTGATGATGATGACTTCCATTTTAGAGACCATTTTTCAGTCTAAGACCATACATTGGTTTAGGTGGTTACTAAGTGGTAAGGAGTTGAAATAGTTGGTGCGAGTTGAAATTTAATTTTTGGTGGGTAAATTCTCACGTGCATCACGTATGGTAATTATAATTTATGTGGTTGCAGGTCAGCTGGCCCCGAAAATTTGTTAGAGGTCACGTGTATTCTGCCATATTAGACCGCCCTCGCTTGGCCTGACACACTAAAATAGCTAGACCAACCTAGATAGAGACAATACAAGCAAGTTGATCCAACAGGTTATGAGCCCTCGCGCTCGCTACGATCGAGAGCTTCCAAAAAAGAAGATATTAAGTCGTTTAGGACGAGCCAAATCCGCTCTCCTGATTGGCAGAACCAGAAATCTTCTAAAGAATCTGTCACTTGGATGATAGATACACCAACCTTTCTAACGAATCTATCACTTGGATGATAGATACGGGGATCGTGTCTTTGAAACATTAAACCCCAACTAAGGATGGAATCAACTGAACCATCTACGCCTCCAAATACAGCTAGACGAGCTTCTACTCTCGATACTGAAGCCTTCAACATGGCGGATACCCCTACCCCCCTCCCGCGGTCCCAGAACGGTCAGCAGGAACAGAACCAACAAAATCAACCAGCAGCTCCTTTGGACATGAATCAAGCCTTCTTGATGATGCTACAGAGGATGCAAGCAATGGATGAACGCCAACAACTCATGCAAGAGCAAGTTCTTGAGCTTCATCAACAACAGCAAAATGCTGCACCACCTCAGGATACCACAACAGACCTCTACAACTCTCTACAGCTCGAAATCAAACAGCTTACCAAAGAGATTAAAGAGATATGGACAGATCGGTGCAAAGTTACCCTGAATGGTGATAATTATGATGACTGGCGAACAGCCATCACTAGTGATGCTGAATTGATAGATGCAGTCAAAATCCTTTATCAAACAGCTCCACCAGAAGCTTATGATATTTGTCTTTCTATAATTTGGACCAAGAAATCAAAACTGCTATGTGCTCATATGGTGAATTCAATGACACCAAAAGCTCATGAACAGATTGGTATGCTACCAGATAATACGGCCGCGCATATCTGGGCTGAAGCCACCCAACTTTGGGGTCGATCTCGTGCTGAAGAACGCCTGACGATCCGCACACAGCTCTTTGATCTTCAGATTAAAGATAATGACTATTTTACGTACCAGGAGCATTTCAAAAAGCTCCAGACCCGTCTATCCCACATTCAATGCCCCCTACCAGATGATGTCTATCATGATCTATTCATCCGCGGACTTGGTGATTGGAATCGTCATTTTGTTAAATCAAAACTTGATGAATTCTATAGCACCGGTCAGGGAGCAATTAAGGATCTTGACCTCAATGATTTCATGAAGCAGTTAACCCTTCGTGCTGGCACCAGAAATCGAGAAAAGAAGGACCAAAAATCAACCAAGGAAACCTACACTGCTAAGCAAGCCACTAGCAACCACGGATCTTATAAACCAACCAACAAACCCAAAAATGACAAAACAAAAACCCCAGACACCCCCCTTTGCAATTGGTGTCACCGTCACCATCCTAGCAATCAATGCTACTATGCTGATCCAGATAAAGCCCCAGAGTGGTGGAAAGAAAAGAATCAGCATATACTAAAGCTCTATCAAAGGAGTCCACACATCAACAAAACCATTGATACCCAGAACAAGGATCTTATACTATTTGGTGCTTCAAGCTCAAAATCAGCCCATGCCAAAACAGCTATGCCTGTTTCAATTGGAGCACCATGGCTACTTGACAGTTGCGCATCCTACCATACTACCCCCAATCGTGATGCCTTTATTGAATTTACACCCGTTTCTAGAGCAGAAATCAAACCCAAGGACATCGTTGAGAATGCCACCGGTGGCCAATCCTTTCATACTGGAATCGGCACCGTTGTCATTGAAATAAATGACCAACCATTGGTATTGAGAGACGTGAGATACAATCCTTCATTCTCATCCAACATCATATCATTGGGAACCCTGAGAAAACAAGGATATCAGCTTCAATTTGCCCCTTCTGATGCAATGATCATCATCTCTCCAGATGGCACTGAATTTGAAGCCCCCCTATGCTCAAAAACTAGCATCTACACATTCCCACAATGCTATTTGCTAGATTACAACCCAAATGCTGAACCTGCTCCCAAAACAGCATATGCTTTTGCTTCTATATCTCATGATAAAGAAGACACCCCCGTTACTACCCATCAACCCAAAAAGATACCATTAACCATGATGGAATGGCATCGGCGTCTTTGTCACCTTAACCAAGCTGACCTTCTTCAGCTAGCATGAGATCCCTACTCCTGCGTTGCCATACAAGGCTCTAAAGAGCTACCTTTTTGCAACACCTGCTGTCAAGCTAAACAAACTCGGTCCTACAGCAAAAAGCCTCATGTACGCTACACCAAGCCATTATCGCGTGTTCACATTGATATTGCTGGTGGCGGTCATACACTAGATCCAGACTCAATGAATGATGAAATCACTCCTTCCCGTATAGGAGCCAGATATGTGATGATAATCACAGATGACGCTACACATTACAGATGGGTCTATTTCCTTGAAGCCAAAAGTAATGCAATTCAAGCATTCAAGACCTGGTTGCAGCTCATTAAAAACATGGGATTCACCTCACCTGCTTTCCTAATATCTGACAATGAATTTAATTCCAACGAATGGCAAAAGCTGTACCAAACTGAGGGTATAGATTGGCAGCCAGCTAATCCTTATTCCCCTTGGCAAGATGGTGTCAGTGAACGAGCTATTCGAATTATCTTTGAAAGAAGCTGTGCTTTAATGCTAGATGCTCCTCATATCCCTCACTGTTTTTGGAGTGATGCTATCAATGCAGCTACATGGCTTACCAATCTTTTACCAACTTCAACGCCACTATACAATTCAAATGTCCCTGGGGGAGTTGATACAAATACTATGATCAAACCTTCCCCTCACCGTCATCCCTTAGGAGCTTGGTTCAACGCCCCAGCTGATTTTACATCTTATCGCCGTTGGGGCTGCCCAGTTTGGGTTCACCTTCATGGCACTGAGAAACCAACTCATAAGCTTGATTCTCATGCTAAACGTTGCTACCTGATTGGTTATGTTGCCCATAACATTTACCAGATTTGGGATCCTGAAAAAGATACTATCTTCAACAGCTCAGATGTAACTTTTGATGAAAATTATGATACTGAAGCTAATAATCATTCTTCAACTCCTCTAGTTGTTGATACCATTCATCCAGATAATCTCCCAACTACAGTTGATCCTCCAGACCTGATACAATCCAATTGCGAACCAATATCTATGTCTGATGACTGGATGATTCCAACTAGCAATTTCAGTTTTGCTGCTGCCATACGATCCAAAAATCCCTACCTACCTGATGACACACCAACTTCATACCGAGAGGCAATGAATCATAAAGATAGAGATAGATGGCAAGCTGCAATGGATCAAGAGATTAACCAGCTTCATGAAAAAGGCTGCTGGCGTTTGGTTAAATGTGCTGATCTTCCTCCTTCTACAAAAATCACACCTGGTCAATGGGTGTATAAAAAGAAGGAACTACCAGACAGCAATGGCTATCTCGCCAAAGCACGCTGGGTTATACGCGGAAACCTTCTTGACAAAGATTATATGGAACGCTATGCCCCAGTCATCACTGAATCAACTTCAAAACTACTATTTGCACTTACTGCCATTCATGGTTGGCACATCTGTCAAGGAGATGCTGTACTTGCCTATCTAAATGGTAAATTACCCCCTGACAAGCCTGTCTACATGACTCAACCACTTGGCTATGAAACTGGTCAAAAGGGCCAGTATGTTTGTGAGCTCATCCAAGCTCTCTATGGCCTCACCCCTTCAGCCCGAATATGGTATGATACTCTATCTGTTTCATTGAAGGAATTTGGTTTCAAATGCTCCAATTATGACTCTGGCTTATGGATACACCAAACTCGAAAAAATCTCTACGTTACCACCTATGTTGATGATTTCAAAGTCATTGCAGCCACAGCCGACGATGCTGATTGGTTTATGGATACCCTTGCTAAACACTTTGATATCAAGGACCTTGGAGAAATGAAGAGATATCTTAGTGTCAACGTTAAATAAAACCAACAAGCCAAAACACTAAGTCTCAGCCAATCTGAGTATGCTGAGGACCTTGTTACCTCTTTTGGATTATCTGATGCCCATCCGGTACAGCTCCCAATGGATCCAGGCTTGATTATTGATGATGACCCTGATCCCACTATCAACGTTAAGGAATACCAACGTGGTGTTGGATGCCTTGCCTGGTTGGCAACTAAAACTCATCCTGACCTTAGTCGTACAGTTGGTGTTCTATCACAGTGGAACTCTAAACCAACAAAGAAGGCTTGGGCAGCTCTGAAACACGCCCTACGATATCTCAAAGGAACCATTAATCAACAGATCACCTACCGCGGTTCTGTTGACCCTATCACCAATCAAGACCTGATGCCAGTGCTCTACTCTGATTCTGATTGGGGTGGTCCCCTTACTGGAAATCGACGCTCTGTATCTGGATACATCCTAATACTTGCTGGTGCACCAATTGCCTGGCGCAGTCAATGCCAAACCTCTGTTGCCTTGTCTAGCAATGAAGCTGAAAACATGGCTGCTAGTGAAGCTACTAGAGATGCTGTTTGGATACGAAACATCATTAAAGAACTCGAAGTTATCTCCCCTGATGAAGAACAGCCTTTTCCACCAGTTCCTCTACTAGTTGACAATCAAGGGGCGTTACAACTAATTGCTTCTAACCTCACTACCAAACGCTCCAAGCACATCGATATCCGCTTTCACTACGTACGCGAAAAGATCCATGAGGGCGTCATTGAAATAAAAGCTTGCCATACGAATGAAATGGCAGCTGATGGTTTAACTAAGCCTCTGCGCAATGACCGGTTCACTACTTTTCTCAAGCTAATTGGGATGAAGGGACGTTTGCTACCTTGCAACACTGAGAATTCTGATTCAACGCCTCTCATTGGCTGAAGGAACCGGATCCTATTGAAGCGCATTTCAACGATCATCTTTTACTATGTAATTTAGCACTATTTTTTTGCTGTCAGGCTAGCTCGTGCGTGGGGAGGTGTTAGAGGTCACGTGTATTCTGCCATATTAGACCGCCCTCGCTTGGCCTGACACACTAAAATAGCTAGACCAACCTAGATAGAGACAATACAAGCAAGTTGATCCAACAAAATTAGGTGCCGCGAGTTGAAATTGATTACTAAGATTCTTGGCGCTTATATAATCTCGCTGGAGCTGATACAACACCAAAAAAACATTTTCACCTCGCTCAACCTCTTACCAATTACTTACCAACCATTTCACTCACGAAAAATGGCTACGCTTAAAAGCAATGTAAGTTTTATCAATTTTAAACTGATAAAAAGGTCATTTAAAGGAGAAATCTAATTGGCTAATCTAGAAATGGTACCAATGGTACCTTCGCGAAGGGGCTAAGGGTAATCTTACTTTGCCTGACTACAAAGTCGTAAGTCTACCTTACTTGAACCTGACTTTGAGGTTCAATAAGCACTTTATAAGTACTTCACAACTGCTTAGCTATTTCATTTCCTTTTACTTCTGCCTCACTGCTGGAATATCAAGCAATGAACAAGTGCTTGGTTATTCGTGAGCCTTTCCTTTTTCTTTTACTTTACCCTTTCATACTTCCTCTTACTTCGACCTTACTTCAGCAATATGAAATTCAATTAGTATTGTAAAGAATTTATAGAGCTCGTGCGAGCTGAAATTGATTAATAATAGTCTTGGCAGCACGTGAGGGTGGAGATAGCTCACTTGACCTTTCGGGAAAGCTCGCGTGACCTGTGTACACGGTAATTTATCTTAATAAGCAGGAACGGCTCGCGGAGGTAAAAACCGAGTCCAGCCGAGCTGCAACCACCCACCGTGCGTCAAAATCATTAGTTGGCTAGCTGAGCTCCTGCGCCCAACCAACTACTCAATACGCTCATTAAAGTCATTACAATCTCCATGGGCAGTAATATAGGACTGCATACAGGCTTTTGTTCTCCAGGCTTAATTCTAGGCAGCCAAGCATATTGTTTTGGTTCCTACCAACATTATTTTGAAGGAATTGGATTTCAGGTAGTTAGGGCTTTCTCATAATTCTTCATCCGTAGGGCTGTCTGCCCCAATTTGGGCTGGGGATTGGTCCAAATGGCTCAGGGGGTTTTCGTAGTGTGCCGGGGGCACTACGAATCCATTATAAACATTTTACTCCGTAGAGTGCTGATTGATAGTTAAACGGCTGAATAAGGTTCCATCGAGGATACATCTCTTATTCCCGGCTCTGACACCTGAGCCCTAGCTAGTGAAGTTAGCAAATGCTCGTGCAGAAATCACTTTACAAATAATAATGATAGGCCTAGGTTGGCGGCAATATCAAGATGCCAGCAAGGATTGCGGAGCTAGTATACACAGATCTACCACACCATGCCGACTATTGCTTCTTAACGAGAGAGCTATGTTCAACCATGACCGACACCCCCAGTGCCAAAGGGTTACTCAGAGAGACGGTTTGCAGCAATGGAGTTGATCGCCAACTGTTACAACAGCATGACAATCTTACCCCCATTCAGTACATCCTCTCCATGGCAATGCTCCTTCATGATCCTTGCATCTCGGACATCCCAATACAATCTGAGCGTCCGCTCCGCAATTTCCGCGTGTATTTGCAGTAATTGCACAGAAAATTCTAGCCTTGACGCATGAGAAATTTGAGAACCCCCCACTTTGATATGAAGGATGCAGGATGATCTCACTCGCTGGACTGCCCTGGGGTTTTGACATGCTTAGGCACAAGGAGAGTAAAGTTGGTAGATGACTACTACTGTAAAAATACAACAGTAAAAACTAATACCACCTAGGCAACTACGTGCCACCCTCTGAACACCCAAAATAAGCGTGTACATGCACGGGTTCTGACGTTAAATATCAGTTTCGCCCTCCTAGCACTTAAAAGTGTACATGTGACATTCCAACTGACCTTGGGGAATCCGTCTTACCCAAAATCCCCCACCCCAGATTCCTACCGCAATCGCCGCCCCCAGCGATTGAGGATGATGATGAATGAGGATATGCCTCAAGATATTGCTTTGTTGCAACAGAAAAGCAGACTGGCTTGATGGACTTCTCAATGTCCTAAGTGATCACTGGCACAAGGTTCCATCAACTGTACTTGAGCATATCAGGTCCACTATAGCCCCTGATCTTCTTCCGCCTCCTTTGCTGGAATCGACTCCAACCCACTTGAAGAGTCTCGATGGTTTTCTTCGAAGAATATTACGAGCAAAGGACTGGCATCAATTAAAGCAGGCTGAGGCAGTTTTAGATAAATTGCTGCAATCCCAACGTCCCGTGACTACAGTTGCCAACGTCCTGCAAAATGTTCCATTTACCAAAGGTCTTTCCAAGTATCTGGTCTATCTCTTTGCTGTTTTCAGTCATATTGCTATCAAGGAAGGGGCTCACAACAAGGCCAATACGATAATGCGAGAACGACTCCAGGCCCGGAAACAATCTAATGCTAATCTGCCATCCCTACTATGATCAATACCTTGCATCGCTTCGGTCAGGAGCTGTTTGGTTAACGCAAGACATTGATCAATTGCGTGTACATGGCGAATGGGATATAAGAAGCGGTGCCATACCATATCACTGTCAGATCCCCCTTTCAAAATTTTGTGTATGTACTGATATTCTTCAGTTGCTCCGGATTTGGCTTCTCTGGCACAGTGGAGCAAGTATGGTAAAGAAACATCCCATGTCTTCCAGAAAGAGCTGCAATCGAAAATATACGCCAATAGCAAGGGGCTTTATTGTATGCAGTTATCTGTGCCTTGTATCACCTTCTGCTACTCCCAAGGATTGGTACCGTATGTGTAATTCATGCTTACAATTCCATGGAGTAATGAGCTGACCATAGTAGACTTGAAAAGGTGTGTAAACACCTGCACTGTGATCTCAGGGCTGCGGGAGATGATCTTGCGAAGTATTATAAGCAATACAACCCAGCTGCTAGTCATTGTGGAAGAGAACCACATTCAGGGCATTGTCAACAATCAGTCCTGACAGAACCTGACGGTAGGCATCCTATTCACTTAAGACGCTTGATACGTGCTTTGCTGAGATATGGCAGGAGACAATCTGTATCCAGTTTCTCTTCCACCAATTTCTAGCATCTTGGACCCTGCCTCTGCTTTCTGCTCTAGCCACCAGCCCGCCCCTCCCAACAAGCCCGCCTGTTTGGAGATCGAGGACTTCTATAGACCAAAGCGGCGAAGGCAGCTAGGTAGTGGATTTCTTTGAGTATGCCCTGAACTAATTTCAAATATGGATGCTTGGTGGATGGCAATTCAGCAATGGATGCCACGCCTTCCAATCCACGTTTGGCCTCGAGTCCTGTTGTACTGATTGATTCAAGGAACCAAAGCGCAGTTCCTGTTCCTTCACGGGATTCCATTTCCTTTTTGCCCTCAAATCAAGCGAGCACGGCTTCAGAGATAGGCGCTGCTTGGACTGTGCCTTTACAGGGCGAAACACAACACCACGCCAAGCTGAATGGGAATCACTTCAAGCCGTCTCCCAGCGCATGTTTTCGACCATTTTTCAATCCGACAACAGAATGCGAGCGATTGCAGAGAGACAACAAGGTATCCAGAGAGTGGCTGTGGTTGAAAAAGCAGGACAATAATTAGTCATTCAGATAGATAGTTAAGCTGAGAGATATATAACTAGTTATTTATATATACATTGGGCTTTGTTAGAGAAGAGCAACTGTAACCCAGCAATCCAAAAAGGACGTCGTGTCCAAGCTCCTGACTTGGGTGCTCTTGCCGACATCACTGGCAATACTAAATAAAACAATAGCCCAAATAAATACCCTCCCGTATGCCGGATGATTTAATACCAGGGGCCAAAAAAGAAAAAAGAGAAAAAGAAACAACAACTCCGGTAGGGGGAATCGAACCCCCGGCTGCCGTGTGAGAGACGGCGATGTTAGCCACTACACCATACCGGATTCTATATTGATTTGCTGTAATTCGGGATACAAAAGGTAGAACATATGATATCTACTGTAGAAAATTAGAAAATCAATTTCACACCCCCGCGGATATATAAATACAGCACGGTATGACAATCATCGTGACAATCATCTATTTCCCATACTTCCGATTGAAATCATCCGCCACCTTCCTCGTCGTCGTAATGATGTCGACACAGCCAGGGGAATCGGAATGGCAACAGATTGACAGCGGATAATTTTTTAATGGCAGCGATACGATGGAGCCGTCAGTCGCAGTAACCGACTGCTCCTCCAGCTGCTGCCGGACGTGCCTCTCCACGTCCTTCAGATCCCACGGTTTCTTCTTACGGTCAATGACCAGCATCCCCTTCGAGTCATACTTGACATCACCGTACAGCTCAGCCCAGAACTCAATCCCCAGATCATTAGCAGCCTGTTCCATGCATGTTCCCGCCAGTCCAAACACGGGAACGCCCTCTGGGATACCAAGCATGACTGCTTTGGCCACCTCATAATCCCGAGCCATCATCCCATACAGCACCCCATGCGGCTTGACGTGGTTGAGAGGTACGCCCTCGCGGTCCAGGAAGGCCTTCAGTGCCCCGACCTGATAAATGGTCATGGCAGTCAGCTCGTCCGGGCTAAGCTTCATCTCGCGTCGACCGAAACCTTGGAGATCGGGCAGGCCAGGATGCGCTCCGATCTTGACATTGTGCGCTTTACAGTTTCTGACCGTTTCCATCATGATCAGGGGATCGCCACCATGGAAGCCGCAAGCGACGTTGGCTATATCGATCATTGGGAGTAGTTCGAGATCTGGGCCGCACACCCAGTTGCCGTACTGAATACAGTCAATGCCACCTTCCCCGCTTTTTGTCTTTGCAAATGAGTCCAGATGGAGTTACATACCGCCTCTCCCATGTCGCAGTTGATCAACGCCTTTTGTTGTATCGGAGCCATGATGGCGGGCAATTGTTATGCACCCTCGTTCACTGTAGTACTGGTTCGCACAGCTGCAAAGACATGGAATTAGTACAGTTTGGTTCCATGCTTATAGCGAACAGTCCATTATTATTATCACCCCTCCATCTTATTAATTGTTTCGGACCGTCCGAGTGGATCCCTGATAATAAACAGTGAGGGGTTTGAGGGGTAGCTGCAGCTTCCGCGGTTGTTGACAACAAGGAGAGAACAACGATTTTTGACTTCAAATAGTATGAATGATAAATGGTTGTCGATCGATGTGCTATAATTTGTCGAAGTTGGCCGATCAGAAAAAATACTATTCCACCAGCTCTTATTCTTCAGCAGCATAACTCCCTCCAAACGCCGTGCATGTCCTGTATCCATACTGCCCATACCTAGCAATGGAGTCGCTGAAGACGTTGTTGGTCGCCAATCGTGGCGAGATTGCAGTGAGAATCCTGAAGACAGCCAAGTACTGACTCTGACACATATGAAGAAGTCACTAGCTTATCCATTATCATGTCTAGGAAACTAAACATCCGAACCATTGCCGTGTACACAGAGCCTGATGCTGCCTCGACCCACGTCCGTCTGGCCGATCAAGCGGTGTTACTATCTGGTCCTCCCTCAAGGGCATATCTCGATGGGTGAGTGGAAGGCCTATTGTAAACCTGCTTAGTAGCATATATCTCTGACTTAGTCAAGGGATCAAATTATTGAAATAGCCAAAAGTTACCACGCAGACGCCATCATCCCTGGTTATGGATTTCTTTCCGAGAATGCGGAATTTGGAAGGGAGGTCGCTCGTGCGGGCCTTGTCTTTGTAGGACCTTCTCCCGAGAGCATCGAAGCTTTCGGACTGAAGCATACTGCCAGAGAACTAGCCACAGCCGCTGGAGTTCCCATAGTACCAGGTTCTGGCCTGGTTACAAGCGAGGAGGAAGCTGCTGAGGTAGCTACCAAATTGGGCTTCCCGGTATTTATCTATCGAGTGCTGCAAGAAGAAAAAAGAAGCGCAAAGGCTAACAGATATTGGCGATAGGTCATGCTCAAAGCTACCGCCGGTGGCGGTGGGATGGGCTTACTTACATGCCATTCAGATTCAGAGGTACGACAGTCGTTTGAGACTGTGAAATCCAGAGGCGAGTCTCTGTTCAAGAACGCTGGGATGTTTATTGAACGTTACTACCCGTCAAGCCATCACATCGAGGTACAAGTTTTCGGCAATGGACAGGGGAAGGCTATTTCTTTCGGTGAGCGTGAATGTTCCATCCAGCGCAGACATCAGAAGGTAATAGAGGAATGCCCAAGTCCCTTTGTGACGAGAAATCCTGGTCTACGTCAGAAATTGGGAGAAGCTGCCGTCCGACTAGCCGAGTCGACAAAGTATGGTTCTGCTGGGACAATTGAGTATCTGGTTGACGATGAGACGGGTGCATTCTTCTTCCTGGAAATGAACACACGCCTGCAGGTTGAGCATGGCATTACTGAACTTTGCTACGGGGTTGACTTGGTGCAGCTCATGCTGGAGCAAGCTGATGCTCAGCTGTCAGGAAAGGGCGGTCTGGAACCGTCTCGCCTGGCAAAGCTGTCGCAAATAACCCCGTCTGGTGCTGCTATTGAAGCCAGAGTATATGCAGAGAACCCTGTTAAGAATTTTGTCCCATGTCCTGGAACTCTACAAAGCGTGGAGTGGAAAGAACTCCCAGGATCGAGGATTGATACCTGGGTCTATAGAGGCATTAAGGTATCGGCGAACTACGGTACGTCCCAAGAAAGAATATGCCACTTTCTGAGGGAAACTGATCGAAGATTCAGATCCTCTGCTTGCAAAGGTTATGTACCACTCCCCAACAAGGGCACAGACAATACAAGGAATGCGAACTCTCTTGACAGAGTCATGTATCTGTGGCCCGCCAACGAACCTGGAGTTTCTAGCGAAAATACTTTCAGACGATAGTTTTGTTACCGGAAATACCTTGACAAGGTTTCTAAATGACTTCCAATTCAGTCCTGCTGCGATTGATGTCATTTCTAGTGGTTCTTATACGCTCATTGAGGACTGGCCTGGACGCCCGACCCTTGGGAAAGGATTCTGTCATTCTGGGCCAATGGATCCGGTATCGTTCCAAATTGCAAATGCCCTTGTTGGTAATCCGGTCGGTCTCGAGGCCTTGGAGATTACTCTAAGCGGGCCAGATTTGCACTTTCTGGGACCAGCTATTGTTTCCCTCTGCGGAGCACCAATGGAAGCGAAGCTCGACGGTGTTCCCATTTCAATGTGGTCTCGCATCAAGATATCAGCCGGTCAACGATTGACTATTGGCAAAACTACCGCAGGTGGCTGTAGGGCCTACCTTGCTGTATTTGGAGGTTTCCCGAACATCGCCAAGTGGTTTGGGTCAAAAGCAACATCTCCTATGGTCGGCGTTGGAGGCTACCAGGGACGACAGCTGGCATCTGGTGATCTCCTATCCATTACGAGTACGATTCCAGACATCGAAGGTGATCTATTCTTGCCAGAGAATCTCATCCCCAAATATCTTGATCGCTGGGAGCTGCTGGCTATGCCTGGACCGTATGACAAAGGTTACATTGCCTCGGCAAGCATTGATATGTTATATAAAACCGACTGGAAGGTTTCCCACAACGCAGCAAGAGGCGGAATCCGGCTCATTGGGCCAAAACCCATCTGGGCACGCTCCGATGGTGGAGAGGGCGGCGCACATCCTAGCAATGTCATCGAATACGGATATCCAATAGGTACACTTAATTGGACAGGTGACGACCCTGTTATGTTGCCAGTTGATTGTCCTGATTTAGGAGGCTTCGTGTCAAGCCATACGATCGTGAAGGCAGACCTGTGGAAATTAGGGCAGGTTAAGGCCGGGGATTTTATCAGATATAAGGCTGTCTCCTGGGAGGACGCATATTCTGCTCGCATGGACACGGAGAAGTTTGTCAATGAGGTTGTTAAATGCTGCGCTGAAGGCGGGTTCACTGACGTCCTCCCTTTGGAGACGGTTCGTCCTTCCGGACTGAAGAGTGAAGATCGTGGTAGCGGTGTCATTCTACAAATAGAAGAGAGTGGGAACCAGCCCCTTGTTTCTTATAGACAAGTGAGCATGATGCTTTTCCTTCCTGCTAAACGGCCTAGCATAGCTAAACAAACCTCCAGGGAGGCGACGACTATCTCCTCGTTGACTATGGTCATGGTGCATTCGACCTAAATCACCGCTGCAGGGCCATGGCCTTGAAGAAACGCTTAGCCGAAGCAACTGGAGCCATTACCTTTTCATCGGGGCTAATAGGAACTGTAGGCTGTGGAAATTGTAAGTCTCGTCAAGAATCAAGATTAGATCTCTTCTCACCCATGTCTTATAGCCCTGATGATCTACTACGACGGCGGAAAAATCACACAGAAGGACCTACTCAACCACCTCTGCAACATGGAAACGGCCCTTGGAGACCTGAGCGCAGCCAAAATGCCTAGCCGCATATTCAAACTCCCTCTCACCTTCAAAAGCAAGAGGCAAGAAGAAGCAGTGCAGCGCTACATGGAAACCCAACGGCCTTATGCGTCCTATCTACCGGATAACATGACGTTTGTAGCGAAGAACAACGCCTTCACGATCGAAGAATTCGAGAACGTCTTCCTCACTGCCCAGTTCATGGTTGTTGCTGTCGGGTTCTTCATGGCCCTCCCGCTTTCGCTCCCTGTTGATCCACGGCAACGTATGAATTGCCCCAAGACGAATCCTAGCAGGATCTACACGCCTGCAGGATCTGTGTCGTGGGGTGGAAGCTGTATGGCGTGAGTACTTTTTACTTCTTATCTCCCCAATCCAGCATCCTAAATACCCAAAACCCTAAACAATCACCCAATGCGCGAAAATACATTATTAACGCAAAAAAAAAAAAAAGCCTATACAACGTCGACTCCCCAGGCGGCTACCAACTAACCGGCATGACCATCCCCGGCGTCGACATACTGGGCTCAAAAACCGGGTACAGCTCCACAAAACCCTGGCTCTTCGAAGACTTCGACCAAATAACCTTCTACCGCGTCACGGAAGAAGAATACGAAAAGGAACTCGCCCTATTCAATAGCGGTCGATACGAATATCAGTACGAGAACGTCCTCTTTGACATGGCTGAACATAATAAACTCCTTCGAAACACGCGCGATGAAGTTTCGAGCATTCGAACGCGGCAGCGGAGTGCACAGGCGGAGATGGATAAGCTCGAGGATGAATTATTGAAGAAGTGGCATGAGGAGAAGCAGGGGAGGGAGGTTCCTATGGATGAGATTGAGGAGTTGTTGAAAGGTAAGCATTCACACCACCCTACAACAGACGGCTGCGTATAATATCCAGCCTGCTGATTTCGAAACCCCCGGGTAGATCCACAAATCCACAGCATCGAGTCGCCCCTAAGTGCCAACGTCTGGAAAGTCCAAGTTAAACCTGGAGATGTAATCAAGACGGAACAAATACTTACGGTCCTCGAAGCCATGAAGCTTGAGATTGCTGTTCGTGCCGACCCGGCCGTGGAGGGTGCCACGGTGGAGAAGGTATTGATTAAACCGAATGATGTGGTGGAGGCTGGGAAGAGTATGATTCTGGTGCGGAAGAAAGCAGGTACATCTTGAAGGAGGGATAGGTCTATTTCATGCGAATCTGGAATGAGTTTGTATATATCCAATATACTCCATGCTGAATGAACCATGATATTCCCTCGAGTAGGATGGCAGGATGCATCCATGCTGTGGGATCATAGACATGACTGACTCCATATGCAGCATCCCACAGTGTCATGCATGTATTCTATTTCTTGAAGAATACCTAACTACTGTACGCAGTGTGCACATGCATTGGCCCATCTTATTATTTCCCCATACTATGGATCTAGCATAGCCTGATAGACACGAATAATGCTTCAGGCTTTAATTATTCTAGAGAGAGATCCATCCATGTAAAGGTGGGACAGGAACTGTGGCGTATGCATGCATGAAGACGAAGATGTGATATCGTATCGGTGGTTTGCCGATCGATCTTAAATTGTCCTGCAGGATTCTACAGTATTCGTAAGAAATGATAGACGGTTCAGTTCCGGTGTAGTTCCTTGTATCTTCCTCAATTTTCAACGTCTAGGTACTTATCTAATTGTATACTGGTGATTTGTTGTACAGACCAAGTCCCCTCGCATATTCAATCCTCAACCCATCGCCGGAATGAAAAATTCCCAACTCACTGCCAGAATAAAACCCAACAGTGCTCTCAGTTGCAACAACGTAGTAGTCTACTCCCACCAAAAGCTAACGCTGATCCCGGCCTTCAAGCCGCGCACATAATGCCACCATCCAACGGGGATATACAGACATTCACCCTCCTTAAGGACAGTCTCGACGTACTCGGCCTGCGAGAATCCGGGCCACATTGACTCCCACTGTTCGGACTCGGCGGGAGAGAGTTCGATGGCGGCCACGTCGACCTGAGAGGTATTCGACATGTCGATGAGTCGTTGACCACCATCCTGGAAAACTTCTGACAATGATCCACCCCTCTCCGTGGATGAACCGACCACTTCCATTCCTCGTGGGTGCACCCGGGAAGCAGGAGTGTGGGGGGAGTAGAGACGGATGTACTTGGCCCCGACAACCTGGACTAGGATGTTATGGTAAGGGTCATGGTGAAGGGGGGAGATAGTCCATGACGGGCCGATCCAGGTGTTGATGATGGGGTCGCTCGGAACACCGAGTTCTGAGTCTGTATCGGATTCGTGATCAACTGGATCCTTTCCCCTGTGGGTCTGTTCGTGAGATTGCAACGATGATTCGGGGCTAGAGCCGTGTGCTGCGTGTTCGAGGGATGCTTTGGATCGCTGCGCCTCTTCCTTTTCACGCTGCCTCTTCATGTAGACCGGATTGCCAGGCTCCGGTGCCGGAGGAGTAATGTAACAGCAGTCAGGGATGCAGATGTCCTTTCGCAGAGCTGGAATCTGAGCCAGTAGATCATGCTGTGCCATGTATCCTGTCTGGTCACCATCGTCGTCGTCTTCCGTATTACCATGAGAGTGCGACGCCCCCCAATGCGCTCTCCAGATATACTTGTCCATAAACTCCTTGAACTCCATGATCTGCTGCCCCCAGCCTTCGTCCGTGTACGATCTACCAATTTCCACGGGCACAAGCCTCCGTCCACCAAAAGTGCGCTGGAGCCAGTAATCTCTCGACGCCCACGGCTGGGACGAAAGAGCGGGCCAGTGATTCACTGCATCAGTAATAACAAGCGGAGTGCGAACATTTTGAATATGATTCTCGATCGAGTCGAAAGAAGGCGCCGACAGTCGACGAACGGGATATTTCAACAGAGGCTCCCGAACACTCTCGGGCGGGAAGAGAGGCGGGGAGATCTTCCTCTTCTTCGAAGCACGCTGGCCTTCCATGTCGACATCGTCGTCGTAATCAGGATTATTAGTCCCGCTGTCTGTCGCATCCTGAAGAGCTGAGAGCAGATTCTCAATGAGAGCCTCCCGCATCGGAGCACCGGTCATGATCAGCGCCTTGTCCAGGATGTGCACGGTAGGCGAGAGCCATGGAGCGTGGGGACTAATCTTCCACTCCCCGCCATCTTCACGGAGTGATTTTATGAGACCTGTGTAGACATCTTTGGTGTGTGTCCCTTGCGGGTTCGAGGTTTGCAGTCCGCAGCCGTTGCATATAGCAAGGCAGGCTTTGACAAGGCTCGCGTCTGTGTATAGCCGTCTCCAGCACGTTTTCACGTCTTTGAATGGGTAAACGTGTAGTTTCGCGTCTGCAATTTGTAGAGCCTGTTCGGAACTACCCAGGACAAGGTCATGATAGTTACCTGTAGGGCTGTCGCTAAGACATTCCAGGATCGGGTCGTTGGGCGTTGGGTCTGTGACTGCGGATAGCGCGTCTGCTAGCTGAGCTTGGAGGCGCATTATCCAGCTGCTCTGGTGTGAGAGGCATGCATGAGCCTTGGTCAAGCTGATACTCAGAGTTGATTTATGTGTGGGTGATAGGTTCTGATCTATTACCTATCCAAGTGCTCTTCTTTCTGTGCGTTGTTGTTTTCGTAGTAGAAGTGTTGCTGTTCAGGGATAATATTTCCTTTCCAATTCACGTCATCAACGCGAATAGTAAACGCCGGGGAGAAAAGTGGATTCTGGCAGTAGTAGAAGGGGTTCAAGTGTAAATTAATAAAAACTACCCTTTTGCCAGTTTATAAATGCTTTTACTGCCGTTACCTGGTCTTTGATCAAAAATATCTGCGATCAACTATGTGCGTATAGATGCCTATGCTACTGCGGCGATAAAGACGAAGCCAGCTATTTTACATGGATATCCCAAGAACCATGACTGCATGAAGGAATATGACAGAGTCACAATGTATAGCATCAAAGCAATGAACGCCTCCCGTTTTATGCCCAATTGATGCCAAAAGTTGCATGTGTGCGCTACAAACAAAGCCTCCCCTATGGATCAATCACTCGTCCAGAAACTCCATGACCAGTTTCGGAATACGACTGACACCCTCTCCCCTGATAGCGCTTACTGGAACCGCATGAATTTTCTTATTCCATCTCTTCTGGTTCAGGGATCCTGGAAGCTCAACGAGACCCCGCTCGACGAGGGAAAGATATTCTTGCAAGTACTCGAATTTGGTCCGCGTCTCCGGAAGATCTGCCTTTGTAGCAACAACAAACCATGGCTTTGTATGAATAGATGGGAGCGTGAGGGGAGGAAGTGGTTTCAGTCGAAGCGGCGTAATATCAACCCCGACATCATCACCATGCTGGACGTTCAATTCTGGAAGACCACGGACGTCATTGGTTTCATCGCTTTCTGGGGGAACCTCCAAGTCGCGCAACCGTTGGTATTGGCCGAGTTCGTTCCATAATATCTTAAGCCCTTCTACTGGATCATCAGTACTCAGATCAACAACAAAGGCCAACGTGCGAGCGCGCTCAATATGACGCAGAAATCCTAGGCCAAGTCCACGGTCAAGATGGGCATCCTCAATGAGACCGGGGATATCTGCGATGGTGAAGTTTGTTCGGGGAATTTTCCCCTTGGATTCGACGAGAGGCCTTCCCGTATGGTTATCAATGACAACGGTGCCGATACTAGGGGATAGAGTAGTGAATTCCCAATTCCCAATGCGTGTGCGGCTGTTGGTCAAGGACCGGAGTAGTGTACTCTTCCCGGCGTTAGGCTTCCCTACCAACCCGACATCCGCCAGTAACTTGAGCTCAAAGTCAAGTTCTAGTCTCACACCCCCTTCTCCCTTGGAAGCAAATTTCGGCCGAGTCATCGATCGGGAGACAAAGTGCGGATTGCCCAGTCCTCCAACACCGCCAGCAGCCAGTAGGATGGGTTTGTCCATATGTTGCGAGAGGTCTAGATAGATGGGAGCCTTGGGTTCCATGGCGGCGATGTTTTGCCTCCGAGGGACGGGCTTCGGAAATTTCGTGGTCAAGAAATCGGAAGGCTTCGACCCGGGATAGAGCACCCAGCGATTACGATCGATGGAGGGCATCTCAAGTTCGCCATCCTCGTCCAGTTCAATAGAGACTTCCCGCAAGCGGTTCTCCACCTCCGCGACAGGGTCATATCGGTCTATTTCCCGCACGACGGTACCGACGGGAACCTGTATTAGAACATCGGTCCCTCGTTTGCCGCCCTTGCTCTTGCCCTGACCATGCTTCCCCCGACCAGCTCTGATGACACCTCTGCGGGCGAGTTTGTGTAGACTGGTAAGACCTTCAACTGCCTGGATATAGACACTCCCGCCACTGCCCCCGTCACCGCCATTCGGAGGACCTTCCTCGATATATTTCTCCCGCAAGAAGGACACGCACCCGTTACCGCCGGATCCGGCATAAATAACGGATCGACATTTGTCCTGGAATATGAACCGAGAATAGTCATCAGGCGGGGGATTTAAATGCGAGAGATCTGGTGACGGTTTCGGGACCGCTGGATTACTATTGCGGCCCGATGGTGTAGGCTTAGCGTCGGTACTGAGGCATCGATGGCATATCCTAGGTATGCCAGATACGTGCACTCTGTACTCTTGTACGTGAATGGCCCGCCTGAGGAGTGGACGGAATGAAAACAGCAGATCCGCGTGTCGCTTCGACATTCTGGGTGCAGTTAGTACACAAGGTGCATTATGGAATGAGCACGTTCTGATGGACCTGTCTGTCAAGAACAAGTTAACTGTACGCTGCGACTCATTTCATTTCCAGATAGAACGATTCAGTGATAGCCACGACCAAGCAACTGAGGAGCTGCAGCTCTTGAGGGAAGCTTTAGGAAGCTGAATCGAAATTGAGCATCCAGATTAGCACGTGATGATAAAAGTCACATGGAGATAACAACACAAGTGCTCGAGTTTTCGACTTTTGAACTTCCGAGAAACAACTGCTGCTCCTCTCTATCTACTCTGGCTCTATGTCTGGAATCCCCCTCCAGCTCCGACATGGCCCCTTTGAGTGAAATGACTATAGCGGTGTAGGGATTCAGCAACCTCGGGCACATTCCGTCCACGACATCCCCGAAACCCCGAACCCTCCCTCATGCATGGCCAATGCAAGAGTGGCATTGCAATGAACGTGCGTGCACGGCGTGACCCAAACTCGCTGTAAAAACGGTCCCTGAGCCCGGGTTATTATATTCGGTGACCAAAAGGATCGTGCTCATTCCAGAAGAAGATTTGGCCGTCAACAAGCAATGATTGCATGAACAGTCATTCTGATAACAGCGGCACGTCATCATTTCTTTTTCCGCGCTAGCTATGCACCTCGTGATACTCCACTGCATGGAAGACCAGGGTCTGTATGCAAGCAAGAAAGAATGATGTCTAATGTCATTGTCTGTAGGCAAGCGTGGAATAAGACATCTACTCTGTCGTAAAGAGGAGTACCGCAATACCGTCTGTCCATGCATATGCAATCCTCTCGGCGGTTGTCACGAGGACAGTGCGGAGTCATTTAGACTGCGCTACGTTGGCGATTTTATTTGCGGAGGCAGACTGCACGGGTTTACATTTTTCGTGAGATTCATGTCCGGCGGTTCTGATAAGCGCTGATTGATATGAATTTCAAACCCCCACGTTATCGGCAAGGTTGGAACATGCATGGTACTTATGGCGATGTACATGGAAGGCCATTCGTACGTATCTTTGTCCGTTAGAGAGACTCGCAATCTCTTTGTTAGCATCGGTTGGCGCGGGCGGTTATACCATTGTGCGTCCATGTTGGTTTCGGCAGCCCCCCGTTGCATCGAGAGACAATAGAAAATGCCTAGGCAGAGACGAGTTCAATCGCAGCATGCCTAACTAATTGGACTTCATTCTTCCAGTCTTGAATCGAACAGTCACCCGGATAGCTAGCCGTCCATGCTTGTTGGGAGTGCCAACAATCCAATGCCAGCCTGAATAATGGCCCAGCAGACTATGTCATAAACCCTGCATCTGTTGGGTGAAGGAAGCAGACGACAGCTTTGTCGGCACGATTGCGTTGAACATTCAGCCTGGAAGTAATCGGGCATGCCCAACATGAGAGCATGTCATAGTCATACAAAGTACGCTGCAGTATGGACACCGCAACCGACAGCCAACAGTAGATAATAATAACGATAAAGCTAAAGCGTTGCGCCTACGTTCCCCTTTGGGTGTACCCAAAGGTTGGGACAACCTTGCAACAGCTTAATTTCTTAATTCCCGTCTTTCAAAGTTTCCTTTCACTGACATGGTGTATGAATAATCAATGATACAATCGATTATAATTAACTGCTCCTAGATATTTCAAGGGATAAAAAGCACGGGATGCTTTGTAAGAAACAAATTAACAGTAACGTCACCGACATGCAAACGCTCGAGATTGAAGGATACGCATAAAGGACGAATGATTATTGATGGTTAGTAACAGGGGACAACTCCGCGGATCATACCGATATTTTACTGCAACTCCGATGCCGTAGTGAACAAACGGGAACGCTCCCCTTGCCAGCCGGGACAGGAGAATTTGACCCATTTATTCGGCGGACGAGCAGATATCAAGCAAGCATTCCATGGCTGATCGGCACTGGAAACACAGAAAAAGAGGCCCAACTGAGTTCAATAACCCAATGGATCCAGAGATGATCATGTGCCGGATCTCTCCCCAACGCTGGCAATAATAAATAAATAATAATCATACATCGCTGGTTCAAAAACACACCGCACTAGTGTTGTCTCTTAATAGGGCGAACCGTGGTTGCGATGAATCCGCGGCTCCGGGTCATGATTCCGGGCTCGGCAGGTACCGGATTTCTGTAGCGCTGTATACAAGTCAGCCCGTGTGGCGCAGACGCCATGTTATTATGCAGTGATTCACGGGTTGCAAGTTGCAAGGGACAAAAGTACGGGCGATGACAAAGTACGGGCCCAGGATCACAGACTAGGGGCCCATAGTGCCTCCCATGTACTCCATACAGAGCAGTGCTTAACCTGAATATGGAATGCAGATGATGGATCTGAAGGGTCGTGTAATGTTTCAAGATCCTTCTCAGCTTGGGGATGTGGATAACTTCATTTGTCCGGGGAAGCGGGAGGGGAGACAGGTCCTTTGTTTCTGCTCTGCTTTCCCCTTTTCTTCCGTAATTTTTCTGCATTGCTCGGGGGATCTCCGATCCATGTGCAGAGCGCGATACCTCACATTCATTGGCCAGCTGGGGCGTATTAATTGGTACTCGAGCAAAATTAGACACAGAGCGCATCAATCGGATTTGCGGGTCAAATACTGACATTGGGCCACTCGATGGGGCGGTCCCATCCTCCCTCAGGTCTACACCAGGATAGACGTCATAGCTGACCGCAAGTCCCGACAGTTTGGCTCGACCACCAGCCTGGCATATGCCAGATGGCAAAGCTGCAGGTTGCATATTGTTCCATGCAGGAGCGAGAATGCGTTTGAGTGTATTTGTGGATGTGGATGTGGCATAGCACATAGGTTGCACCGATTCCACAGCCTGAAGCCGAACAAAGCCCATGTCCCATGTCACAAGGTTATCGAAAGGTTGTCGCTGTTGTTATTGTAATTGTGCCCGGACGTGCAGGAAGGTCGCTGGACGCGTCCGGAGAAGCACCGCGCTGGTCCCGTCGGTGGGCTCGTAGACACTTAGACTTCCGGACGATGGCAGAGCAGGATACAGGGATACAGACTCGACCCGGAACCCGCAAGGAACCACGCGGATTGGTGATTGCTGAGCCGGAGCAGGCCGGTTTCCTGGCAACCTTACCAGTCACCGCGATGTCGTCATGGTCGTTGGCAGCGATGGAGAAGACAACTGCTGGTCAACTGATGATGCCTGATGAAGCCTCAGCCTCAGCGCGTTTGTCTGGCGGCGTGCACACCGCATTTCCTCGTTTTGTGCTTACTGGGCTGTGGAGCAGCCAATCTCGCCGGGGCGATGGGCACTCGCTTATACGCTTCCAGAGAGATCGCCAGGATCGGTCTGCTGAACCACAATCCTGGAACTTCAAACGTCCCCGGATTCTTTGCCGTGGCGCTGCTCCCATTGGCCTCTGCGTTCGGTAGTCAGCCAGCAGATATCGTGGGCTGGCATTCATTCTCCCCCTTGTTGGTTGGAATCGCCCTTCCGATGCCCCGAATCCCTGGATCCATTCTTTGCACTTTCTGGCGCCATTTAATTAATCCATCGTGCTGTTTGATTGACTCAACTCGCCTGGCCGGAGAGAGTTTCGAGCTCCTGCTGCTGTGCCGTTTGCGTTTGCTGCTTGTGGTCTTCTGGAAATGAGGATGAGGTTGGGCTGGAGTCCTGGACGCAAGCAGGGGCCGTTGTGAAATAGACTAAAAAAAAAAAAAAAAAAAAAAATATATATATATATATATATAAAACAAACGAAAAATAAAATAAAATATAAATAAAATAAATTGAAAATAAATTGAAAAATCCAACAGAACATGCTTCAATTTAATTATTATTGACAGTCCTGTGCTGTGTTTTATCTCACATCCATTTGTGCATACCCACTCGCGGAGACTGACTGATGGAGGAATCCCTCGACATTCACCACCTCCTCTTCTCTCGCTCTACTTAACCTCTCTGCTTCCCCTCTCATTCTCTCTGCACAGTCGGGGACGTCATCCCTTTTGCCTACCAGGCAGATATGCTGATCCAGCTTCATTAGAAACTTAATTCTCCCTCCCTCCTGGCCTCTTACGACTTCTTTCAATCACCGTACCTTCTGAGCTGTGGCTTGACCTGTCAACCGCGTCAATATGCCTACTCTGCTGTCCTGCTTTCGGCGTCATCGGCGTCGTGATGTCTCCAATGACTTAGCTGCCTTTCCGGTCCGTCAGCTCTTCGTCTTGGGTACGTTGACACCGCACAGAAATGAAGCTCACCATGTACTGACGGTCACTAGCTCTCTGTCGAATCTGCGAGCCAATTGCTTTCATGTCCATATTTCCCTATGTCTACCACATGGTGGAAGACTTCCATGTGGCGGACAGTGATGATAAGATCGCCTTGTATGCTGGCATGATCACCTCCTCCTTCACTTTTGCAGAGTTCTCTGCAGGCATGTTCTGGGGCCGCATGAGCGATAGGATGGGCAGGAAGCCCGTTCTCATCATGGGTCTCATTGGAACTGCCATCAGCATGATCGTCTTCGGCTTTTCCCCCAACCTGCCCACGGCCATGATCGCCCGCGCCTTGGGGGGTCTGTTGAATGGGAATATCGGTGTCTTGCAGACCACCGTAGCTGAGATCGTCACCGTCAAGGAGCACCAGCCTCGCGCTTATTCCATCATGCCGTTCGTCTGGTGTTTGGGATCGATTCTGGGACCAGCCATGGGAGGTGCTTTGGCCCAACCGTGCCAGAGCTATCCCTCCCTGTTCCCGAAGGGCACCATCTTCGATTGCTTCCCCTTCTTATTACCCAACCTGGTCTGCGTAGTCGTTCTGCTAGCGGGAGTTGTAGTGGGTCTTCTGTTCCTTGAAGAGACGCATCCCGACAAGAAACACCGTCGTGACCCTGGTCTGGAGTTGGGGAATTGGCTGGTTGGAAAATTCGGTCCCTCTCGGGTCCGGCTGGTCGATGGCGTCGAAAAGAAACAACCGCGCGATCTGTCGCCGTCTCCGGAGTACGAAAGAGTCGAGTCATCTCCCGTTCTCTACCCAGCCAAAGATTCAGACACAGTCTCCGATGAGGATGATCTCGAGGGACAAATAAGGAGTAGGGGATGCGGTCTGCAAAAGGCCTTCACAAAGCAAGTGGTCTTTAACATCATTGCATATGGGATCCTTGCCTAGTAAGTTTTTGTTTTCTTCCCAGGTATCCGTAATCTAGCTGACCACCCACTTCCAGTCATAGTGTCTCCTTCGACCAGCTCATGCCCGTCTTCCTGAGCACCCCCAAATCAAATAGTGAGGCTGTTCTCCCATTTAAATTCACCGGAGGCCTTGGGTTGCAGACCAAGACGGTTGGCTTCATGTTGGCCGTGCAGGGGGTGTATTCCATGGTCGCCCAACTCTGGCTCTTCCCCTTCGTCGTCCGAGTCTTTGGCACACTCCGGACCTTTCGCTTTGTGCTTCTAATCTGGCCACCACTCTACATCGCGGTGCCCTATCTTATTCTTCTCCCAGCGTCGCTTCAGATACCAGCTGCCTACGCTGTATTGATCGGCAAGATCACATTACACGTGATCAGCTTTCCCGCGACTGCCATCCTCCTTGCCAACGCGGCCCCGTCGTCTAAAGTCCTAGGCTCTATCAACGGAGCTGCTGCCTCGACAGCCAGCCTGAGTCGCGCCTTCGGACCAACCGTCACCGGGTTCTTGCACTCCAAAGGCCTCCAGAGTGGGTATTCCGTTCTTGCGTGGTGGGCATGTGCACTCGTTTGCCTGATCGGTGCCATCGAGAGCTTCTGGATGGAAGAGACAGATGCAAAGAGACCTAGCAGCGGAGAGAAACTAGGAGATGACGAATTGACTACCGGAAGAGATCAACATCGCAGGTCGTTTTCGACGGCGGGCCGTCCGAGAGAGTGTATATCCGAGGAAGAACGAAGACTGCTTTCGCCGACACAATCAAGCATGGATGATGAACTTGGCATCGACGACTTGGATCTTTCCGCCACCGATGAGGGTGCGACCAGGAGGTCGTCCCATGAGGAGGCCTGAGTCCCCTGGAAACCCTTCTTCCTCTTTGTTTCCAACCGACTGGGAGAGGGCAAACATCATTCAATTCTTTTTCACGCTTTACTGACTTTCTTTTATACCCCCTTTTCATGTTTGCTTCGTTATGTCCATCAGGGAAGCTCTGGGTCTCCATTCGCCTCTTATTTTAATCATTTGCATTTCGTTGAAGTCCAGACCATCCAACGCCTACCATCTGAATCTGGATTGTAATTCTTCTGGATACACGCCATTGGACAAGAATCGCACATTTAAAGGGAACGGAATTTTAGGGAAACAGGACATTCATCAATAATATCAGGTAAAATCATACGCATTGGGAGGCTATCTGTTTCTATCATGGTTGTTTTTTTTGTTCTTACTGGGTGGCCATCTGTCTGTTGTCAGCCTCATTTAGTTGTTTTTTCTTTTCTTTGCTATTGTTCCGTTTGTATAGTTGCATTGTTCATCATTTTATATCGAATTGATAGAAGGAGGGCATAAGCGATGGGCATATGAATTTTCAGGGAGGTCTCTGTGTTTTCAGAACAGTTCAGTTGTCTAGCTTTTATTATCGCGGAATTTAGAGTTGATCCTAGGGCTTTGAGATCAGAAAAATTCGAAAGTTATTTAGTATTATGATTTATCGGGATATATTAGAAATTGACAGTATGATACACCCATCAGGAACCTAAAAAGCCAGATTGCCGGTGGAAGCTAAAATCGAGGCACTTTTCTTGGTCACCTTGGGGTCCTCGCCGATGAACGAACTAGGGAAGCCAATGTTGAACGGCACGACGCTTTCCAAGTACTCGACTTGCTCGGACGTCAACTTGATGCTCAACGCCTGAATATTCTCATCGAGATGCTCGACCTTCCTGCCTCCCACTATCGGGAACACATTCGGTGCCTTGGACAGTACGTACGCCAGCGCAATAGCAGTCACAGACTCGATGCCGTGCTCCGCTGCGACCTTGGCAAGGGCCTCACTGGCCCGGATTTCATCCTCGGTCTAATTAGAGTTTCGCGTGCTCCTCAGGATCTCGCCGGCCTTCTTGCGCTCCTCCAGTGCCTTTTTCGTCTGGAACTTCCCCTGACCCAGCACTCCCCACGGTGCTAATGCCATGCCAAAATGACGAGCCATAGGGATTATGTCACGCTCGAATGATCTCTCGAGAAGATTCCACAGACCCTGGTAGATGCTGAACGGTGTCTTACCGTTCTCGATCGCATAGGTGTTCGCCGCTGCGACAATCCACGCTGGGGAATCCGAAATACCCAGATACAACACCTTCCCCTGCTCCACGAGGATATGGAGACTGTCCATAATCTCCTTGATGGAGGTCGTGTAGTCCCACCAGTGCAGGTACAGGATATCGATATAGTCCGTCCGCAGCTTCCGCAGAGAATCGCGGACGCTGACGTGCAGACTGCGCCGATGGTTTCCGGAATAATTAATCCCAGCATTGCCCTTCCCGATTTCGTAGGACCTGTAGTGCGTGGTGAACTTGGTAGCGAGCACGATGCGGTCACGAATGCCTCGCGAGGCCATCCACTCGCCCAGCCATGTCTCCGACTGTTCGTCCTGGTAGTTGTTGGCTGTGTCGATGAAGTTGCCTCCTTTCTCATAGAAGGCGTCCAGCAGCGCAAAGGATCGTTCCTTGTCCATTCCGCCCAAGAAATTGGACCAGGCGTCGCCAATGGACATGGCTCCTAGCTGCAGCGGGGAGACACGCACCCCGGCTGACGAGGAGAGGATGCGGTACTGGCCCAACTGGGTGGGTGGTGCGGGAGCTGGAGTGAACAATCGAGACATCCTGAGAGCTTGTTTCCTTTTCCTTTTTTTTTTTTTTTGTTGAGCAAGCCATTGCGATTTCTCTCTATTTATCTCCTAGGATTGATTCCGCAACGATCATTATCGATATTACATCAACACGGCGTTAATCCGACTAATCTCCGCCTAAGACCTCCTTACGCTGTAATCCGGGTTTTAGCTCGGACGACCTTGAAATTAACTCCGCCTAGAAATTTTCGCGCTAAAACCTCTAGGTCAATGTTAGATATATGCTTAGTATCTTCATTCCAGCCTGCAATAGAAAAGACATTCACCTTCCCAGCAACCATCTTAAAGGATAGATCCTTTCAATGCACTGGACTTTTGAAAATTCCCTAGCCTGTACATAACAGGTGAAGCGGCCTATAAATGTATTTTAATGATAAGCTATCCATATGCAAAGGGTTTCCTGATTCCTTATCATTCTAACACTTCATCTGCTATTTGTGCAGGTAGTTTTGTTGGATAAGGAGCGTGATGGCCATGATTTCCTCTTATAATTAAGATCTGGAAAGAAAATATATTCCAATTTAATGGAGTAAATAGATCAAAACTGGCTGAACACATAGATTGCGAAGCTTGCCAGAGCCCTGGGAATAATCAATCCCTGGTATTTATTAGCATATGGGGACTAGTGAGCTCGTAAGACCGGTCCCGGCGGCAGTGAGCCTGGGGGGCAGGTAGACAATGTGCACACGCAGGTTCAGGATTGAAGGGGGCTGAAGAAGCTGTATCAAGAAGAGAAGAGAAAGATTGATAGACCAACCATGTCAAGGTGCAGGCTCGGGTAACAGGTATTGATTGGATTGGACACGCAAGCAGGCTACGGGTCAGGCTATGTACAGGTAGATAGACAAGACGTAGCTCGAAGAGCTACAAACAGAATCCGAACAGGAGTTAGAGATGTCTTTCTTGTGGGTCACGTGGTTGGTCAGTACAGGCGGAACAGTAATCCATGATTGGTTGAAATGCCGGGGGCGTGGCCCCCGGACATTTCTCAAGAGGTCATCCTCCAATGGTCGAGCCATACAGCCTAAGCACCATGGCATCCAGGCCGCGATTCCACCATACCACTGGTATGGTGGCCCAGCACCATGACAAACCAGCGACATCAAATGGTCAAATACCTCATTTATGATACTCTTTGATCAGCAATTTGAATTGATAATAGCTTCATGCTCTGAGATCATGTCCTGCATAGCTTTAGCATACATTTGGTCTATGTCAGGTTGAGTTCAGGAAGGTCAGGAAACATGCATAGGCTAAGCGAAAGTTCAGCGTACTTATGAGTATATACCGATGCATGGCTTGCCATACCTAGGAATTCTTTAAGTGTGCCGACAGTTTCTCCGTTCCGGCCCTCTAGGTAGCTAGGACCCCATCTCCGACCTTGTTTGCACTATTTGCACTATTTGCATAATATTAGCGAGGGCGGTGATGGGATGCAGAACAAGAACCAACCATGCAGCAGCTTCTTATCAGCAGCCAATGGCGGCACCGATGAAGCTGCTCAATGGACAGCCTCCTTGTTCCAGCTTACAGTACAGAAGAATGTTCAGCATCAGCTGCGGAATCCCATCATTCTTATTGCCTCAACTCTCCTGCATTACGTGTCGTCAGAAACACTGGGCTGGCTGACGTCCGCTCCTTCCTCGCCTTGACCAGACTCTGTAGATGACTAATCACACAGATCTGCGGCGGTTGGCTCGAAGCGGTTAGCGCGCGTTTGCCCCATCGGCAAAGGCGCTATTCTCGGGGGACCTGATTCTGCGTGTTATGCAGTCTTTCGATTGTCAATAATCCCGTTTCTGGCTCCCCGCTGGTTCCGGCAAATCATTTCAGGCAATTCCATTACTTTTGCGGAGGTAGACCGTGGAGAGACAGCTGTCATTACAAGTTCTGGAAGGAGGAGGTGGACGTTACCTGTCTTCCGTGCCCGGAAAGAAAAGGATCATCTATACTCGCGATTTACTCCCCTCGGGCCTCCCTCGGTGCAGGAATATGAATACTGCTTTCCTTTGGAATCACTCTTCACTCCTACCATCCAAATCCTCGCCCCAGAGTTTGCCTCTTTCCAATCCGATTTCGTGTACTTCCTCTCCACTCTGCAGGTTCCCGTTGTCGTCGAGAGATGCTCGCTAGTAGACCCTTCGTTGATGCTTGTCGTTCGGAATGCTGAATTCCTCGTCATCAGCACTGCCATCCTCCTTGGGGAGGAAAAGGCCGCACTCCTCCACTACGGAAATTCAGCAACAGCAGCAAAACGTTTCGCTACCGCAGTCCCATCAGCGTGCCCCAAATCTCTCAACCACTTATTCCTCCTTTCGCAACGTCTCCGCTTGTAATCGCTGCCGTCTTCGGAAAAATCGCTGCGACCAGCGTCTTCCCCGATGCCAATCCTGTGAAAAGGCGGGCGTTCATTGCGTGGGCTATGATCCAATCACGAAGCGGGAGATTCCGCGCAGTTACGTCTATTTCCTTGAGGCGAGAGTTGCGTACTTGGAGAAACTGCTGGTAGACAATGGGATTGGATTCAAAGAGGCCGTGGCCTTCGATGAAGACGAGGCAGTTAAGGTGGAGACGGCGTCCGATGGCGATGCGCAGTCCCAAGCACATCAGGCTGACGCATCTGAAGTGGATGTGACAACGGCCGACAGCGGTAAGATGTTGAAGGTGAAACGGGACAAAGATGGTTTCACGGAAGGGCCGCGCAGCGATACGGGATCCAGTGGACAGAATGCAGATCAGCACGAGAAGGATGACAATCAGAGGATACATAATCTCGTCTCAAACATTGGAATGGTATCGGTGCAGGGTACGTCAGACCCCCGATATCTCGGGTCCACGTCAGGGATTTCTTTCTCACGTATCGTCTTTGCCGCGGTCAAGAGCACCGTCTCCGGGAATAGCACCGAGCGTGGTCCAATCCGCCCCAATGAACGTCTACCGAATAGTGCAACGGGAATGGCAGGGGGTAACATGCGAGATTCATTCTTCGGGCTTCAGAAGAGACCGATGATGAAATGTGCATCGTTTCCCGATCGAGAACTCGCCGACAAGTTGGTTGACCTCTACTTTGAACATGCGAATCCCCAAGTACCCATCCTTCATCGTGGGGAGTTTGTTGAATTACTTGACAGTACATATGCGACGGATGAGAAAGACCGATCCCCGCGCTGCCTCTATACGCTCAACATTGTTTTCGCTATCGGTGCGGGTATAATACTTGAAGAGAAGAATCCAGCATTGGAGGGCGATAAACACGATGGTGATGCATCCGTATCAACAGGTGCGTCTAAGAGAGCGAGACTCTCCAGCCACCAGTATCAACCGGAGGAGTACCATGCATCTGCGATCGTTCACTTGGAGTCCTTTCTTAGCTCTTCGTCTGGAGACAGTTTTGGCGGCTTGGAGGAACTGCAGGCAGTACTTCTTCTAGCCAGTTTTGCTCTCCTTCGGCCCGTCGCACCGGGTCTCTGGTATATTGTTGGGGTTGCGATGCGACTGGCTGTCGACCTGGGGCTTCATTATGAAGACGGGACAGGCATAGACTACGTTGGAGATGTGAGCCTTGATCATGCCACAGCTGTGAGCGAAGAAGAGAAGGGCAAGTTGCGCATTGACAGCCGCGAACGAGGCCGGAGAGAGTGGGTGCGCGACCTTCGTCGGCGGCTATGGTGGTGCGCTTACAGTCTCGATCGTCTGGTGGCTACCTGCGTGGGCCGACCGTTTGGGATAGCTGATCAGGCAGTTACCACGGACTTCCCATCCTTGCTGGATGATAAGTATATAACCAAGGCAGGATTTATCGCCGCCCCCGCGGGGTCACCAAGCTACAAATATGTTGCACACCACTACTTCAAGTTGCGATTGCTCCAGTCGGAGATCCAGGATGTCCTCCTAAGCCAGCAGGCCCGCTTTGCGAGGAAAAGGGCAGGCAACACCGCGAGCGTCTACATGAATTCAGATCTGCCCTCGCCCTTCCTTCAGGACTTCGACTCCTTCCGTTCGTGGAGGAAGGACATCCATCGTCGACTGGACGAGTGGAAACATTCTTCACCCTCACGCCATGACATAGGCGTGCGGCTCCCCGTCGACTTCCTCGAACTGAATTACTGGCAGACTCTCATAATGCTATATCGACAGTGTCTGACTGTTCCCCCGGAATTGGCTAGCGAGCTCACACCCGCAGAGGATGTTTCCAGTCCATTTTCCAACATGGAAGATGCAGATGATGAAGATGAGATCTACATTAACGTTGCCGAGGCGGGGCAAAAGGTTTTGAGGATATACCGTCAAATGCACCATCTCCGGTTGGTAAACTATACCTACCTGGCTACGCACCATCTGTTCATGGCAGGTATGACTTGGTATCGTCATGTTTATTTAAGTACGTCACGGCTGTTACTCACGCACATCCAGGAATCTCATTCTTGTATGCAATATGGCATTCGCCAGCGGTGCGGAGTCGCCTGGTACGTTTCTCTACGTTGTCTATGGTGCTTCCGGGAATGCTAACGATACTTTAGACACTTGACGATGTTGACTTTACGGTTCTTGCTGCCATGTCTTTGCTAGGAGATCTTATGCATAAATGTCCGCCGGCAGAAGCCTGCCGAGATGCTTTCGAACGGATGAGTAAAGCTACTGTCCAAATGTGCCTGTCTACAACTGGATTTGGAAACCCAGTGGAATCTTCCAGTGCGATCACGTCGGCTCCCCGCCAGATGAACCCCCCGTATGCTGGTGGGTCAAGGTCTCATGATCGACAGCCAGAGCAACGGCAGCAACCAGGGCGTGCTTCCACGCGGCGCACGACCCAGTCTCGCCAGCCTCGCCCTCTCCCGAAGTTTGACATGAACCTGGGAGACTTGTTCAACGACTCCAATAGCCCACCCAATGAAAAACGTCCCAACAGCGCGGGGGCGCAACCTTTACAACCTTCATCCTACGTTCGACCGGAATACGGGAACACCGAACGGTCTACCCTAGTTGTCCCACTGGACCAGACTTCCCGAACGTACCCTCAACGCGCACAATCAGTGGAATACTACTCGAACCCTGCCTCACCTCAAGCACAGCAAGCATATTACTATGGAAACTCTCCGCAGAGCGCATCCCCAGCGAGCATAGCCGCTTCTGGTTATGTAAACGGTCAGGCTCAGTTTCGAACGACAGACCAACAACTACAGCAAGAGAGTCATGGCTCGATGGCTTTGGATTTTGCAAACTTCGATTCTCGGCCTGTCGGACCAGACGGGAATCCCGATTATGGAAATTTCATGTCAAATTTCCCGCAATCGGGGGCAGGGGCTGGGCAGGAAACGGGAATTGACCTCGGGTTTGGACTCTCAGTGGACTTTCAACATGACTGGAGTGAGGGAGCGAACTATGATCTCCTCGAAGGGTTTTTCTTTGGCGGGTCTGGAGGTGGTGGCCCGGGGTATGGAGCTGGAGACGCGTAATTTCTTGGTTTCCCTTTTCTCTGTTTTTCCTTTCTTGGGGGATATTCTTGTCTCAGATGACCCCTTCATGTGTTTGACGGCCTTGAGAAATAACTTATGACACTCATCCCGGGGTTTGTGTCTCTGATTTTTCATCATTGAATAGGGTTCAAGGGTCTTCCTTCAATCTTCCTTTCCTTTACACACCACGTCGGTTCATCAAGGGCGGGATGGTACCGGGAACAAGGGATAAAACGGACTGATAGACATGATGTGTATGATGCGATCTACGAACAGCTCTGGCTGCTATATACTGTGTATAGCGTTGTTTTTTATTTTTCATACCGTACCTTGTTCATTGCCATGGCGCACTGTACATACGGCGGACATACAATAAATGAATAAATCGTGCCAGCTCTAATTATCTCCTGGGTAGTCTGCAGTCGAACGAATGGATTGGATTGGACTGGTATTCCGTGGTACAGATGCATCTGCAGGAGAGCAAGTCGGGCAGCAAAGATCCATGCAGGTCTTGGGTCGAGACGAGCTCTTTGAGTGGCTGATCGAGCTGTGTGAGCTGGACAATGGCGACCATTTTACTGAAGAAATGAACAAGTCCAAGATTGCCGGTCTTCCTGTCCGAGAAGAGAGAGAGACAACGCAGCACTTTTGCGTGGCAGCAACGTCCGTCTCTTGTGGAATCGCCGGATTCATTTTTTTCGTCTTCTCTTCTGTCATCGTCCCGTCAGCTTCTGCTTCCTGCACGGAGTATCCTTATTTCTCGATCACTCTCGTTTCGCATTGTCCATCTAGTCGTATTGACTATTATCTGGTTCTGTTGAAACCGACGATCTCTTTTGACTTCATCATTCTTTTTCTCTATTTTAGATCGTCGACCAGTCGACGGACACGCCCCACCGTTTGTTTCCTATCCACATAAACAAAGACGCAAAAAAAGGGAAAAGGGGACCAAAGCGAACAGAAAGATAATGCTATTTGCATTTACAAAAAAATTCACCTATCGCTAAGGTGAAGGTCTATATTCGGTTGTATTGGAATTGGGACGGATTCTCTCTGCTGCTGACAGACAGGCAGACAGACAGGAAAGCAGCAGCTAATCGATCTTTCTCATCCGGTTCCTACAACTGTTCTTCAGTCTGCAAGCTGCTTCGTCGGGGATAAATCTTATTTTTTCTTCTTACTGTTGCTGCCTGAGCAGGACGTCACGCGCTGCAGTCCACTCTTCCCTCACCCATTCCTTAGCTTGTCTATACCAAGTTCGTCGGCTAGGTCATGCATGCATAACGTCGATCGATTTGTCGAGTCACGTCAAGAATCATAATACGCACAGTCGGCATTCTTCATCGGGCCTCCCTCCTCCCATACCCATACCGACTTACGACGGGATAAGGCTTTAGCTGGACACGATGGTCAAGGTGGACGCGCGGAAGGATTACTATGCCGATCTGGGCGTCTCGCCTAATGCCGGCACGGACGAGATAAAGAAGCAATTTAAGAGATTAGGTGAGCGAAGAGCTGTGAGAATCATACTGGTTTTAAGGAATATGGGGAATTCCAAACTGCGGATGGAGGCTGACCTGTTCTTGCACGCGCAAAAGCTCTCAAATATCATCCTGACAGAAACCCCGGGAGAGAAGTCGAGTTCATTTCCAAGTTCCAGGCCATTCAAGCTGCTCATGAGATTCTCTGTGACCCCCAACTGCGATTGAAGTACGACACAGAAAGGTTACGTGCCGGGCACGGGAAGTTGTACGCCGCTTCTTCTCAAAGAGCGAATACAGCTCGCAAGCCTACGACTTCGACGAAACCGCAACCTTCCACTACTTTCCAGGCTAGCGCGACGTCCACAGGTGCCCAGCGGTATGCTAGCTATGCGCGGGCACCGCCTTGGGGAAAGTGGCAGGATGATACACAAACCAAAGCCGATGCATTTCGGGGCTTCCAGGAAATGAAGGGCGGATATAATGGGCGTGGATGGTCCTCTTTTGACCCGAAAACTGGTACCCAGCCGACTGCCAACAGCTACAGGGCATCGGCCACTCCTCCCAGGCCCAAACCCGTTCCAACGGCGCAGTCAACGAGGGCAAAATCCGCGTATGAATACTTCAAAACAGCATCCAACCCTCCAACGCCGGAGCCCAAGAAAAAGCACGGGTTTGCGCCGAGAACAGCAGGGGGTGATGAGCCCCCGGCTCGTAATACGGAGGCCTACAACAGAGCTCATCGTCATGACCGATCGAATAGTTACTTTGAGTCTGTGCCTTCACCCACCGCGAAGAAGACATCGACAGACTCGCGATATCAAAGCGAATCTAGTGGTCGTTCCACTCCTGTTCCCGGACTGGAACGGACAAGTACCAAGTATTTCACCACGGGTGGTGAGAAGATCAGTCTTTCCAGCCCTGGGCTGGGACGCTCGACAAGTGTTCGCGACCCTCTCAATGGCTCCGGTGCCGTGCCAAATTCACAAGCTGGGAGGAATCGTAGCGCCAGCCCCAAGTACAGGACCGACTGGACCCATAAACAGTCTTCATCAACGAGTTCCAGTGATACCGAAACTGCTGAGCGTCCGAAAGCGGTTCCCAAGAGTAGACTCCGCCCAGATCAGAAGTTCTCCGACTTTCACACTCCACAAGACTGGAGCAAAGGGACTGGTGAGCATCAGCATTACTCCCCAAAAAAGCCTCACGCCAACGATTCTCGGCCTTCGCGTCGACTGAGAACAAGCCGCGTCGGTGGCGGGAGACAACAACAGAGGTTCTGTCGATATAAGGATTCTAGTGCTAACGAAGGTGACTATTTAAAAGGACATAATTCAGACAGTGCTACATTTACTAAACCTCCGTTCCGTACTTCTCCTACCGAGCCTACGACCTCCGCTACGGACGGATATCGAGGAACTGATGAAGCACACGAATCGCGAAATTCGTTTTATCCGTATGATCGAGTTTCTTTTAAATTTTCCCAACAGGGGTCCCGCCTGGGTCCTTATAATTTTACCGGTGGAAGCTCCAAGGCTGACAATTCTGCCACGGACAATAGTGAACCGGCGACGAGGAGCAAAGACGTACCCGGTGCCTTTAAAAGCAATAGTCATGATGCGCTTCACGAGAAGTTTTCCGAGGATAGATGGCCTGGCGCGTCTAACAAGGGATTCGATTTTACACAACCAGACTCGCAGAAGTCTCGGCCACAGTCAACCCCATTCGCGAAGTCGAAGTTTTCCGCCGACAGCTGGGCGGAGTATTTCAAGAACCTGTCGTGGGCCGCACCGACGGCAAACGGCGAATCCCAAAAACCACAGCAAGCGGATTCTAGCGCCGCAAGAAGCCCCAGGAAGCAGTCGAGGCCAGCTATCAAGGTTCGGACAGCGCCTCGACCAGCCAGCGTGTCGACGGAAGCAGAAGAAGCGAAGACGACTTTTGCTGATCCAAATGGAAATGGTAATGAGTCCCCCAAGAGCTCTGATGAGGATGTGGAGGCAATGGACCTCGATGACGACGTGCCTGCCGGACCAGCGAATGGACCTGCAAACGCTTACACGGCACCACAATCACCACCTCCGCAAAGAAACGGTATATCTCGGGCGAGGTCAACGCCGTCTTTAAACAGTAATACTGAGAAACAGCAAAATGGCACCTCTAAAAGGGATCCTATCTTCAATCTGAAAGACCTATACGACGTGACACCCTTATCTGGTACGAACAACGGCGGCATAGACAATCTACAAGATATCGGCACAGCACTCCCATTCCAATCCAGACCCAAAGACCAAAGAACATCCACACAAACCGTCCGCGCTCGCCAACTTAACTGTCCAAACCCACCCAAACGGCCACGCCCACCCGCCTTCATCCCCGCCAGTGCAGGATCTAAACAACTCGTCCTCCCCCTTCAAGGATGGAACCGCTATGTAGCCGAAATGAATACCTACATGCGCGAATGGAAAAACTTCAACCGACGAATTCTCCACCACTTCTGCGCCCGGCAAGAAGCCATGGAAACTGGCCTCGCACCAGGCTGGATCAGCGCCGTTGGCGACTCGAGCCGTCTCCAAATCAACCCAGACGGGGAGGACAACGAGGGTGACGGCCGAGGCGACCGGGGGAGCGAAAACTACGAGACTCTTGTTCCTGGTACGAGGAAAGGGGGATATCGCGCTTACTTACGCGGACTAGATGAGGACGAACAAGTCCGCAAACATTGGGAGGTCGCTTGTGAGATGCACAAGGAGTGTATTTTGGAGCTGGGAAGGCTTCGAGACTGGATACAGGCCGGGGGGAGATTGGTTTAGGAGTTAATTCATGTTCTGCCTGTTTAACACTTTACTCTTTTTCTTCTTATTTTCTAATCTTCCATTGGGATAGATGGAGTGGAACTATTGAGTTAGGTGGTCCTTTTGGGTTGGCGTTGTCGATACCTCTTTCTTAGGAATTGTGGGAGTATATGGACCCCATACAACAAGCACTGCCCATATCTGTATATTACTTGCGCGGATATGTGTTTCTGAGTAATTGTTAATGGTGTGAAGGGCTAAAGTGAGATTTGATTCAATCTGACAAGGCCAGATACAATCTACCAAAAGCTTAGAGAGGAAGAGACTTGCAACCTGAGTCGCGTGCGTAAACAAAGTTCTGGGTACATGGATGCATGTGATCCCTGACCCGTTACAAAAGGGTTAGATTAATTCGGTCTTCTTGTGCTCCATAGCACAACATTGTACAAAACACACCTTTACCAAGGCCTGGATGAGACTGAGCCATTGATTTTATCAAAATAGAAATAGAAACACTTTTAAGAATCACTCTGAAATCTCTATAATACAGGATTAGAAATGAAGAAAAAGAGAGGAGATCATCAGACAAATCCACACGCGCACGAAAAGACGCAATGCGGTTTAATAGAAAACTCATAGCATAAGGTATCCGTAGCAATGGCGGGTATCATATGGAATGATAATCATCTAACTAACCTGCACATTCAAATAACACCTGAAGCAAGCATGTATACTCTCCAAAAAATCCAACGACAATGATGATATAAAAGAAAATAAAACATCCTCTTTCTCCTATTCCTTTCTGAAAAACCTGAGGTCCGGATCCCACAATTATTACCTTTTTTGATATCAGTGAAATCACATGTACTTTGTCCGAGTTTGATAGCCCGTACCCAATCAATTTGAATATGAAAACACAAGGGAGAAAAGAAAAATGAGACTTCTAAAGAGTCAATGGTGACAGATGAGAGATCCAGGTCTTATGCTTTGTCTGATCAGTTTATTTCAATCATAGAAGCGCCGTGGGTAATCCTCGTCTTCGTTGCGCCGGTTTGTCTTATAGGAGTTCTTATACGAGTTTGTCCTAGGGGAACGGTAGTTGTCGTATCCTCTGGAACGGTAGGATCGGTCTCTTGGTGGATAGGATCGGTCTCTATGCGGCAGACCGTGCCTCGACTTAGCTATTGCACGAACGTGATTCGCCGCTAGCTGAGGAAGCTCGTTCATCTGATAACCGTGGACAGCCATGTTCTTCATAACAAGTAAAGCCTGCTGGCGGTCATTGTAATCCCCAAGCAACGCACTGAACATTCCCTTGTAGGCCTCTTCTTTGAGTTTGTCATTGTTGACCTTTGATACAGCATCTCTGAACTGATCAATCGTTGCTAAGGCGGACTCTGTTGCTTGCGGATTTGGATGGCTCATTTTTACCGCAGCCGTTTGAAGCGAGCTAGTATCTTCGTGAATCGGGATGTGCTCAAGTTTGTTCTTGAATGAGGCGAGCTCTCCCTCGTGGACCAGAATCCACCCTTCGCCAGTCTTGTTCGCACGAGCGGTACGCCCCAAGCGATGGACGTAGGTATCTACGTCGCGTGGGGTACGAATCTGAATGACATGGGTGACATTCGGAAAGTCCATTCCCCGAGCGCTCACGTCTGATGAAAGAAGAATACCGGAGGTTGCTTTCCGGAATGCTTCAGAGTTTCGTGTCCTGTAATTCTGAGTGAATCGCGAGTGCAACTCAAAAATCCCCACGGCGGGACCAAAAGGTTGAGGTTTCCTTCTGAAGTCGGAGAAAATTGACGCCGCCATTCGCACTTCCGCTGTTGAGTTGAAAAAGACAATGGCTTTAAATGGCCGTAGGCTACGGTCCTGCTTCTGCTTGGAAATGTAGTTCTTCGCGATCTCCATAACTGCAGGCAGTGCATTTTCGTACCCATTCAACCAGACGACCTTCTGCGGTACTGTGAGATGAGTGGGAACCTCATCATCGCGGACTGTTTTCAAAGTTTGAAAGTCCGGCTTCATAGTCCGGCGGACCATTGACATCACCCCCTTCGGGACGGTCGCAGAAAACATGAGCGTCTGTCGGTCGACCTTCAAAGGGTCGGGAAGATAACGCTGGAGCTCGTCGATATCTGGCGCAAATCCGTCATCGAGCAGGCGATCCGCCTCGTCCAAAACAAACATCCTCAATTCGGGTGCCTTGACACCACTCCGCGGGTCTGAAAGAATGTCCTTGAGACGCCCCGGAGTGCCGATAAGTACGTGGCAGCCTTGTTTTACGATACGCTGCAATCCCTCCCATTTCCGCGTTCCGCCAACAGCACACTGCACGACGACACCCGTATCTCGGGCGAGTTTGTCTGCTTCCACTTTGATCTGCTCTGCAAGCTCGCGGGTAGGGGAAATGATGATCGCACGAATATCGGTAGGCTTCACGCGTTTGGTTGTTCCAAATACAGGGTCATTCATGACATTTTGTAGAACAGGAGCGAGAAAGGCAAGGGTTTTGCCGGTCCCTGTCTTTGCTTGAGCCAAGCTGAGAGAGAAGTCAACTTCTGATTTTCTCAGTATAGGTTGGGGGAGAAGAAAAAAAAAGAGCGTACGTGTCAGTCCCCTCCACGATCTTGGGAATAGTCATACTCTGAACGGGCGTCATAGTCGTGAGTTTCATTTTATTAGTAACATTATATATAATACTGGGATCAATTATCCCTTGCTTTGCCAATTCTGCAAATTTGGTAATCTCCAGCTCATTTTCGGCGAGCTCTGCCTGCGCCTGCGCCTGCGCAGTAGCGGCAGAACTGAAAAGAGTGGGCGTATTATGCAGAAAACGAAGGACTCCCGGAACGACTGTCTGCGAGGGCCTTTGCCATTTCAGAGGACGAGTGATTGACCTGGAGCAAAGAGCACGGGGAGCAGATGCTCGGAGAGCCTGGACGACGCCATATCGGCGAACGGCACCCAGCATTGCGACACTGAATGTAAGAGGAAGAGGTCGTAGGATGGAAGATGGGGGGAGATGGGTCGAAAATAAAATAAAGAACCAGGAAAGAGAAGAGTACGAACAGAGAAAAGAGGAAAGACAGCGACGGGGAACGACGGGAGGAAAATTTGGACGGAGCGGCGATACGGCAAAATTCCCAGTTCGGCCGACGACTATTTCTCCCGCGTCTTGCGCCTACTTAATAGTAGGACACGCAGTATGCTCTGCTGCTTCCACGTTCTATTTCACTTTTCTGTGATTATTCCATTTGAAAGAAGCGGGATATCTTAAAATTACATAGCCATGCGGCCATTATACAATCATTCCAGAGTTCCTTGTGGCAACCCTGGAGGCCAAAGATCAACCAGACACGAAAACAAGCAAAGAAGCAGAGAAAAGATGGCTGTAGAAAGCGGAGGGTGAACCCGAAGAAAACTCCAGTTAATACTGCGGATAGTATACCATGCCTGTGGTCTGCTGGTAACCCCTACTACTGGTCGCCATTGCATTCGAACGAGCATCGACCTCTTTTTCGTTCTGAACCAACACACAACACGAGCAGCAGAGCGCTGCGCAGTAATCACCACAGCACGAACCCCGGATGTGAAACCGATCGCGGATCTCAGTTCGTTTCATCATGAGGGGAATCCAGTGGAAACCGAGAATCGAAATGAAGGTATACAAGGCGCACTGGCCAGAGGACAAATGGAGTCAGCTTCCATTGCTGCGATTACCAGGAATACTGTCAATGGCAAAGGACACATACGCCACTGCTACAGTAACGTCCATCTTTCAGCTGAGGGTCTCGTAGCCTCGAATCAGTCTTGCCGTACAGACAGCATGGCCCCCAGAAAGCGCAGCAACCTGTGGTATGTGCATAAGAAAACGGTGTGCCCTGAGGCAGAAAAAGTGATCACACACAAGTTCCCATTGGAGAGCAGCAATCGCAGAATCCATTGGACCATCCTCCACGGTCAGTGCCATCGACCGTTTGAACCGGCGGTGGCTGAGGTTCATAGGAAGCCATGATTTTGAGGCGTGCAAGGGCAAGTCAATTCACAGGGGAAATGAGATCCGGGAGCGTCCAGAAGACCACTAGATCAAACCAGAAGGGAGAAACAACAGGGATAAGAATAATAAAGCAGTCCGGAAGAGTCGCGGGCTAGATGAATATATATAGGTTGGCATCACCATCATCCGACCTTTAAAATGAACCGTCGAGCATCTCAGCCTCGCTGGCTTATGCCGGACAAGACCCAATCAGCTTATATTTGCAATGCGGCTGAATGACGGGTTGAAGAGCGGAGACGAATCTTGTCGCCGTCCCAGGAGCTTTGAATTGGCTAAGGTTCGCTCCGTCTGGCTCATTTAAGGCTCAGCGTTCCTTGGCGCAAATCTAATAGGTACTGGAGGCGTCTTCTCGTGTCAGCCTTGCGTGGAATTAAACTACTGTCAGCAGTCTGATCGTAAGTAATTCCATCGAGTAATTCGACGATTTGGTTGGGGATGTGGACAAAGTGTCTTTGCGAAGGCGAGCGTACGCCGCCGACGGCTTGAATGCCTCGGCAATCTACAACCCTATGCACACGAGCATTAATGACTAATATACAATACATTAACTAGTTAGTTAACTAATGCATGAAACGGTCATACATTACGTAAACCAGTCGGTCCGATGATGATCCGAAATCTGGTGAAATAATAATTTCGGCCTTCTTTTTTTGGGCGGAAGCAATACCAGACAAGCTGACGGAGTATAGCTCCGCATAATTGTTGTCCGTGCTGCTATTCGCTATGGGTAAGCGCGCGGGAAAGAAAGTGAGAACCCCCTGCTAAATTCCGGCTCAGATCGTTGCTAACCCGCAGCTGGTAGTCTGGTCGAGGCGGCGGCGTGCGCCAAAGCCGGGAAGAACTTCCCAGAAACAACGAGAGATTTGAGAGATACTACAATGAGCTAGGAATTGTTCCAGAGGAGGAAAGAGAGGCGTTCTGGGAAGCTCTCCGGAGGGATCTGCCGAACAGCTTCCGCTTCACTGGGTCGAAATCGTACGTCATGTCGCTCGCAGCAGCTTCGTAAGGTGATTGCTGACTCTCGCGGTTGCATTGACTAAAGGCATGCGCTTGCAGTTCAGCAACGACTCAAGGACTTCTACATTCCCCATATTACATCGATTCAGTATGAAGGGAACTTCGTCGAGCCCCCGCGTCCCGTTCCTTGGTATCCCGACCAACTGGCCTGGTCGATGACGACTCCCAAGAAAGTCATCAGACGATTCGCCCCGTTCGCTTCCTTCCAGAAGTTCCTCGTTGCTGAAGCTAGCGTTGGCAATATCACCCGCCAGGAGGTAGTGAGCATGATTCCCCCACTCGTGATGGACGTCAGACCGGGCATGACGGTGTTGGACATGTGCGCTGCGCCAGGGAGTAAATCAGCGCAGATTATGGAGATGCTTCATGCAGGAGAGGAGGAAGCCATGCAGAAAGTCTTTGAGCAGCTCAAAAGTGGTAATACAGAGCAAGCTCCCTTAGGGCCGGAGGGCTTAGACGACGACGGAAGGAGCACAGGTCTTTTGGTTGCCAATGACAGTGACAACAAGCGCGCACACCTGCTCATCCATCAGATGAAACGATTGAACTCGCCAAACCTGATTGTCACCAATCATGATGCGACCATGTATCCTTCCATTAAGCTCCCTCCGTTGCCGACGGCTAACGGAGAGCGCCCGAAGCCCAGATACCTGAAGTTCGACCGTATCCTGGCAGATGTACCCTGCACCGGAGACGGAACTCCCAGGAAAAATATTAACATTTGGAAGGATTGGACCCCTGCGAACGCTTTGGGACTGCATGTCACGCAGGTTCGAATTCTTGTCCGTGCACTACAGATGCTCAAGGTTGGAGGGCGTGTCGTTTACTCGACTTGCAGTATGAACCCCATTGAAAACGAAGCTGTCGTTGCCTGTGCTATCGAACGCTGTGGTGGTACCGACAAAGTTCAAATCGTCGATTGTAGCGACCAACTTTCAGGCTTGAAGAGGGCTCCTGGGCTGCGGTCTTGGAAGGTTATGGACCGCCAAGGTCGCCTGTGGAATAGCTGGGAAGATGTAGAAAAACAGAGGGAACAGGAAGGCATTGATGGGCTTGGCAGACTTGCAGCGGGCATGTTTCCGCCCCTTGGAGAGTATGCAAATCTGCCGCTGGAGAGGTGTATGCGTATTTACCCTCATATGCAAGACACTGGTGGCTTCTTTATCACAGTGATTGAAAAGACTTCTGAGATTCGTGCGAAGCCAGAAGACTCTTCAAAGGTCATCCCCAAGTCTTCCGTGGCTGCGCTTGTGGAGGAGCTTGAACACAAGCAGAAGAACGGACCAACGCAACCGTTGGAAAAAATCAATGCTCTTGATGACCTAGTTGTCCCTGGTAAGGAGATACAGGAAGAGATTGATAAGAACAAGTCAGTTGCAGAAACTTCTAATGAACTTCCTTACTCTGTCACTCTCGGATCCTCGGAGCCACTGTCGAAGAGAAATGCTGAAGACCTGATGGATGGAGTCCCTTCCAAGAAGGCCAAGCTGGACAACGGCGCGGAAGCCATCATCGGGGATCGTCCTGTGCATCGCCCCTCTACTTCAATTGAGGGAGAGGCTGCATTTTCTACCTCAGATACCGATGGTGTTACTCCCATTCCCACGGATAGCACACCTCAACCGGCCGAATCATCGGTTCAGTCGAAGCCTCAATCTCAGCCCCCTCAAAAGCAGAAGAAATCTAAACAATATTTTGAGGAGCCCTTCAAATATCTGAAACCTGACCAGGAAGAACTTATCCCGATCTTCGAATTCTACCAGATCTCTGACCGCTTCCCACGAGACCGTTTCATGGTCCGCAATGCGGAGGCCCTCCCAACTCGCACGGTGTATTACACGAGTACTCTCGCACGAGATATCCTTTCCGAAAATGAGAGGCAGGGCATGAAGTTCGTCCACTGCGGTGTTAAGATGTTCGTCAAGCAAGACGTCCAGCGAGAAGATGTATGTAGATGGCGTATTCAGACGGACGGCTTACGAATTCTCGACCCGTGGCTGGGCCCCAAGCGGTCTGTCTATCTCAACAAGAAAGAAACACTACACAAGCTTCTCGTGGAAATGTTCCCCAAAGTGAACGATAACGGGTGGAAAGAACTGGGAGAAATCGGAGAGCGCGTTAGGGACATTCCTATGGGCTGTAGCATATTGCGGATTGAGCCGAGTGACAGTGAAGATGGTATAAAGTACGTTCCTTGATATTCCCTTCCAGGAAAACCACTTTCTTGTTTAGGTTTGCTAACAGACTTCCCTTTCCTATGAAAACAGTGAAAGAATGGTTCTCCCACTCTGGCGCTCTTTGCACTCCCTAAACCTTATGCTCCCCAAGGAAGAACGCCGCGCCATGCTCCTCCGCTTCTTCAATGACGAAACCCCTCTCGTCAACACTACAAATAAACGTCAGAGAATCGAAACATCGACCCCATCTCCAGAGACTGATGATCTATCAATGCCGCTAGACGCTCCTACCGAGGACGTGGGAGAATACCATGCACCGCCCGAAGCAGAAGATAAAGCGCTCATGGCAGAGAATCTTGATCTGGGGGAGGATCAGCAGGAGCAGACGGATGCCCGAGAAACGTGGACGAAGGATGGTGATGAGGTTGATCGGGTTAATACGACTGTTTGACATCTTGATGTTCAGTTTGGCTAGCTCTACGTATGGAGTAGTTCCCGGTGGGAAGATGTGGGTTTTCATTATAAAAATAAGCAAAATCTATAGATATTCTTTCTGGCAGTGGCATATCTGGCTTGTGATTTTTGTATGTAAGAAAAGAACAAAAATATCTACAACTTCACACGATATAAGTGGTTTTAAATCCAAGTTCAATCACAAAGAATTAGTTTCTCGTCTTGTCTATTTATTGACTATATGCCACACCTGAAAAAAGAAAAAAAAAAGGAATTTCTTTTCTCACGCCTATACGCCATGCTGCCGGTAGATCCAAGTACAGTAATAGCACACTCCCTTTCCTTTTTGCGTCTGCCCCATTTCCGTGTTGTGTTATATCGTTTCGCTTTCTTTTGTTCCAAATGCCCTGCTCTGTTCATCGGCTGTCGACATGGTCCTTGGGCATCTGCTCAGGCTCTTCTCAAATCCTGAACTAAGTCCGAACCTCAGATAGATATAATAGCCGTTTGCTCACCGACACACATGCCCATTGTTGCCGTCCTTGGGGTCTCAACAACAAACTCTTCGAGAGAAAAAGAAAGCCATAGCCAATCCATTCCATCCCATGCAAGGAAGGTAAGCCGTAGAAATCCAAAGGTTCTAAAAAGAAACTTTTCCCATCAAATCACCCACCGGTAACTCGCGTACCGACCAGCCGTTTCACTTTTTCTGATGATCTTCACGACCTGCCCCCTCCGCAAGCCCAAGTATCTGGCTACAGGATCGGAAACCTGAATACGCGGCAACTGAGTCTCCTTCAAACGATATCGTTTCAGTAGTTGAATCTTTTCCTCGGGACTCAACAGGACGTGTTTTGGGACCAGTTCGTGGCGCGTGATGTTTACCAGCAAGTCCTGCTCCTGGAAATGTTCACCGATGCGACCAGGAATGCTGGTTAGAAGGCGCACGGCCGACGGGGAGATAGGCGTCTGGGTGATGAAAATGCCCGTGTGGAAGTTCTGCTCGTCGACGAAGTGGTTGAAGGCGCGAACATGCTTCGTTCCTACTCCCGACGTCTCGGGACAAAATTCGACGTACACGGTGCCGCAGTCTGGTGCTGCTGGAGATGAGCCGGGTTTGGACGGTACAGTGTATTTGGCCAGCATAGCTTCCGTTGGACGAGCGCTGATTTTCATCTTATCGCGACTAGGCATTGATGTTAGGTCTGATTATTGGAAGTCGAAGTGACAACTTTATTCCCTGCGGTAAGTTGACATACTCAGGATAGCCCAGTTGGTTGCAATATTTCGCCCTGAACGCATCCAGAGAGATTTGAACTTCGTCTTCCGTCACCTCGTAGCCCTGTGTCGACGAAGAAATCACACGTCAGCGCGCGGGTTGCCAGGATAGATGCCCCGAGTCTAACTGCATACCCGATCCTGTAGCATCTCAAAAACCGTCCTCCAAGTACGCCAGAGTCTGGTCGTCTCTTTGTCGGCCTCTGGGGAAGTAGAGTGGTCCTCGTCCATGGTGGAAAGTGCGCAGTCTCCGGTAGGGGAAAAAGGGGGAAAAAAAAGACAGCAACAATAAAAGCTGGCACAGTCAGATACAAATCAGAGGATTTGAATCAGCTAGGCGGAGTGTGCCCAGAGATGGGAGGAACGGTTGACTTGAACTGGCAAAAGAGAGAGCCGCAAAGAAGTTGTCAAAAAATCAGAGGCGCTAAAAGCGGCAGTCCAGTGAATGCACTAAGCGCGGCAGGAGAACAGAATGGCCAGTTCCGGTAAAAAAGTGAATGACTCCCAAAAACTTTAGGAAAGCCACAAGCATCTTCCCCCTCACCAATTATCTCGTTCTTTCTTTGCTTGCCTAGTTGCAGCTCAGAGGATTGAGCTATTCTGCATTAATACTTGTTATCTGTTGATTGTTCTCTGTTCTCGTGAACATGGCCACCACCGCCGAGCCTGCTCCTGTCAGTGAGCCCAAGGTGAAGCCTCCCAAGCCCGATGAAGAGGCTTACAAGGCTTCCCTTGAAATTGCTGAGAAAGAACATGCTGCTGTTCAAGAGAAATTGGTATGTTTACTATTTTAAAATGTTCCTTTCTGGGATTGAGCCCATTCTCTCCTGGTCGCCTGACCTTCCTGTCTCATGCGCGCAAGAGAGAAAATATCTAACACTGGTTTTTTTTTTTTTTTTTTTCACAGACTCAAATAAAGGCAAAGATTGAAAGTGCCCGCCCTAACAATCAGGATTCCCCAGCTGCAAAGAGACAGCGAGAACTTCGTTCTGAGCTCTCCTCCATCCGCCAGAAGCAGCAGGGATTCAAGGCCTCCAGGACCAGCACCCAGGAGAAAATCAACGCTCTGGATGCAACTCTGAAGGCTCGTATTGCGGAACAGAATAACTCCCGGAGTCGCATGTCTTTCAAGAATGTTGAAGAGATTGACCGCGAAATTGCGCGTCTGGAGAAGCAGGTCGACTCTGGTACGCTGCGACTAGTGGACGAGCGGAAGGCACTAAGCGACATTTCCAACCTGCGCAAGCAGCGTAAGAACTTTGCCGGCTTCGACGATGCTCAGAAGGTTATCAGCGACCTGAAGTCTCAAATCGCGGAGCTTAAGAAGACCCTTGACAACCCCGAGTCCAAAGCACTTAGCGAGAGGTACTCCGAGATCCAGAAGGAGCTCGACGCTATCAAGGCCGAGCAAGACAGTGCCTTTAAGAACCTCAATGCCTTGAGGGATGAGCGCACCAAGCTCCACGCTGAACAGCAAAAGAAGTATACTGCCATTCGCGAGCTCAAGGACGCTCATTACAAGGCTCGTAAGGCGTACAAGGAGTACGAGGACGAAGCCTGGAGGATTCGCCGTGAGCGCCAAAAGGCCCAGCGTGAGGCGATTGAGCGTGAGAAGAAGAAGAAGCTGGCCGACAAGAAGTTGGAGGAAGCATCGCGTCTTGCTTATACCGACGAGATTCTTACTGCCCAGGGTCTTATCCGCCACTTTGATGCAGCCTACGACTTTTCTGCCCTAGGCCTCGATGAAAAGAAGGACGACGGCAGTGATTTCCGTGCCCAGGTTGGACGCACCGTCGACGGTTCGAACATCAAGGGCATGAAGATCTTGAAGAAGGAGGATCGCGAAGAAGACTACTTCGTTGGCACCGGAGGCAAGAAGGGCAAGAAGGGAAAGAAGGGTACCCAAACTGCTGCGGCAGCTTCCGATGCCAAATTCAACCTCAGCTTCGGTGTGATCCAGGACTTTGCCGATCTCAAGGTTGATCCTCCTATGACCCAATCTGATGTTCCTGGGGTGATTGAAAAACTTGCCGCCAAGATTACGGAATGGAAGAAAAACCAGGCAACGAAGACAGAAGAGGTAAGCTTCAGCTGATACGAATGGAAATTCTGTACGTTGCTAACTTTCAATCTACAGAACATCAGGAAGGCAAAGGAGGAGATTGCCCGTTTGGACGAGGAAGCGACTGCCGCTGCTACCAAGACAAATGGTAGCGCAAAGGAGGCTAACGCTGTCAACGGCGCTGCTCCTGTGACTGAAAAGAAGGTGGCTGCCGATGCTCCAGTTGAGGCATAGAGGCCATTACTCAATCCTCAAATGTAGACTACCATTTCTCTATCTCTGCCGCCCCAGTTTTTGCATTTGAGGTCTGACCCGTGGAGTCTTCAGATTATCATCCGCATCTCCCCCATAATGTTCCACTTCTCTGTGCATCATTTATGAAGCGTTGATTTGTCAAACAGATAGTGTCCCCTATTTCTTTCTTGGGGACACCTTCTGCCCTTTTCTCTCAGTCATTGCTTTTTTTTTCATCGTCCCAAACCCCTTCAGCGTTTGTTCATCTTTTTCTTTTTGCCTCTTTCTGTTGCAAGAGCATGGGTTGGCGAGGCATCCCAAGACTGGCTTGTTAATTTGTCTTCCCCCCTCCTACCCCTCGATAAAAGTGCGCATGAAAAAATACAATAAAAGGATGGTGTAGCAGAGATGATTCCTTCTGGCGTAGTTAGTTAACTGGAAGTAGTAATTAGTAAGTAGTCTGTCACGTGGCAGACGGCTGCGCCTCTTGATTTCTGGATTACGCACGTCAGTCTGCTTGCGCCTCATCAGCGTCGAGAATGCAAATTGGCTGCCTAGCATCGCCACCGTCTCGATAGTATTAATATCGGCCTCGGAATCGGCAGATCGCCTTGATTTGCTCATCGTCATCGTCCTTCTGTCCACTTCCTTGCATCCGTGGGGCACCTACGCGGAAATCCGGCACAGCCCGCCAAAGCTTCATTTCCTGATATACGGCACTTTTCGTCCTTGGTTCCTCGTGCCTGGATTCTCCAAGGAATTATCTCGTCAGTTCTTTGGGCTATGGGAATCCAAGCCCTGTGGGTTATTTGTTGAGCGCTATACCTCATTATCGAGTCGTACATATTCCAGCCTTCCTACATACTGCAAAGCATCAGCTTTCCACGATCGTCTCCACTAGACGAATCGACAGCTTAGATTTTTGAAATATCGATCTTGAACGCTTTTCGCGAAAGTCTTCGCTTCTCTGAGCAGTCTCTTCATTTGAATTTGAACCTCCTCCCATCGACGATGTCATATGCACATAACAAGCCAGTATGTCCATCCCAACTTCTTCAGCTCGGGCTGTCTACCGTGCGCTACATGTCTCATTTGCTAAATATTCACCATCTTGATATTCTAGGATGGTCCCCCTCCCGCCTACCCAGGTGGTGGTCCCCAATATCCTATGCAACCCCCTCCCGCCGCTCAACAACAATACTACCAAGGAGGCTATCCACAACAATACCCCCCATCTCCATACCAAGGCTACGGCCCTCCACCGCCGCAGGGTCCGATGTACTATCAACAACAACCATATCCGCGGCAGGCATATAGCTCCGGAGCTGGGGAGGGTTGCTGCGCTGCATTCATGGCCACACTAGCATGCTGTTGTTGCCTGGATCTGTTGTTTTAAACAAACGGAAATCCCCATCTTCAATGAAGAGAGAGATACATCCTCATGTATAGGGATGGGATTCATCCATCTTGGAGAGGGTTTGCGTCGATCACCCACTGGATTCCCTCCGGTTGGAGTCGCAGACTCCTTACCCTTTTTGGTTCATTTTTATTTGATTGTACATTGCTTTGCCGTCTTTTTTTTTCTACCTCCTTTATCTCTGCCTCATCCTCACGGCGCAAATTCGGAGCATTGGGTGTTGGAAATCGGGAGACTGGTGCCTTTTCCTCTTTATCTCTACGTTATTCTTTGGTTTGGACGTTGTCTTTCCTGGATTGAAGTTTGGTTGCCTATTATCATTAGATTGAATTGTATCCCTTTTAATACCAGCATGATCAGTTTGAATTCGATACACAACCTTTGTAAACCTGTTGATACTAGTAAATGCAGGACTAAATACAGCAGTAGAATAGACAAACAGCCACCAAATGTATACCTGTAGAATAAATCACAACGTGGAGTGGGTAGGATAATAGCATAACCATCATAAACATGACCATGAGGATAATTAAGTATATAATTGGCGTAGACGCGGGCAACTCGAAAGCAATGCCCTACAGCAAGCGGCATCCGTAGCACATCCATAATAGGCACGAACCGTAGCAAACTCGCCTTGCATCCACCCCACGGTTCTTCAAGTGTATCCCGAGACTCAGCCTTCTCTGATCGAACAGTAGAAATATAAATATAATAATCGAATCCGAATAACTCCATCACTCGATATAAAGCAAGCAAACAGCCATATCCCATCAGAATACATCACCGACGGGAACCCCTACTTGACCTCCTAGGCGGCGAAGAATGCTCCTCAATAACCTCCACAATATCCCCCCCATCATCCGTCCTAGAACGCGACGTCACAGACTCATCAACAATAATCGTATCCCGTGGCGGAGGAGGAGGAGCCCGATGCCTCTGTCCCCGACCCCGTCTTGCAGCAATAGGACGCACAAACTCCGCAACCTCGCGCCGTCTATCCGCATCCCCCCGTACTCTCGCGCTTCGACGTCTAGTGGCACCGACCTCGATGCGGTAGATGGGGAGTTCGGTGCCCCCGAATGCAACATAGAGGAAGTAAGCAATGACGATGAAGCCCGCTACGCTGCCTAGGATAATGCCTGCTACTGTTCCCGGTGCGAGGGAGTTGTTTAGGTCTGCGTATGTGGCGGGGATTGAGATGGTTTGGTATTGATATTGGTATTGAGTATCGAGGCGGGCTGATTTTGTGTCTCGGCGGAGGAGTGGTGATGGATGTTCTGTTTCTGAGCGGATGGAGGAAAAGAGGGGGTCATCGTCGTCGTTGCTGTCTTCTGGTGTCGTTGGTATTCGTTGGGTGCGGGATATAGGCGCCATTGTGTTGTCGATTTAATGCGCGAGATGCAACAGGACTTGATTTTCTCGGAGATCTCAGATAGGTGATGGATAATAGGAGAAATTTGGTCAATTAAGGATGGACAACATGGAGGATAGATTGAGAAGATGTTTCTCTATAGAAAGTACTCCGTCGAAAGGAAAGTGGAGTACGCATGCATATATATAATCAATCAAGACAAAGACCCAAACAAGAAAAGAAAATGAAGATAAAATAAAGAGTACTCCGCGCAGATGAAAGAAAAGAAGAAAAGGGATACGGATGGCCTGCATGCATGATGCGCTAAAGTGGACGAAATACTTCAAAAATTGGTGGCTGGGAAAGAATCTGGCTGCCCACGATGCTTTTATTTTCAGCTTTATTTTAAATCTATTCCATTAAATGAAATGCATCAGAAAGCAACTAGCACTTGGCAATTCTATACTCATTACGGAGTGGAAATTGCGGAGGCTGGGACATCGTGCATGCTCAAGCGCCTACAATCGACTCTACGTCAGCATCATAGTTAATTAGTGTTCCTGACGGGATCTGCATGTCCCACTTGTCTTGCATTGATTAGATTAATCCAAATGTTCTTTGATGGGGTATCTGTGCATCAACGGCCTATGCCCCGACCCCAACGCAAGAGCCATCACAACCATCAAGCTTCTGAGCCCGAACATCGATCAATATGCTCCCTCTCGCAGCACATACTTTGGCTGCTCAACGGGCTCGATGCCAGTAAGGGCAGTCTTCACCGGCGTCCCATATACCAATTCAAAACCATCCAACTTCGCACCCCCGTCTTGCATTGCCCAAAGAGTCAACGCAACCCAATTCTTCCCGCGGTAATTCAAGATGCCCTCAGGAACAGGGAAGCTTGTCTGCGGACCAATATTGTTTACATACTTGCCAAATTGGTACCCGTTCACATAGAGCTGCACACGGTACGCAGGTGAAGAACTGGCATTCATGAAGGTGAAATATAGTGGCACGTCCCAACCGGAGGGGATGTCAAGATCGAAGCTGGTGCTGTAGAACCCAATACCTGGCGTCGACAGTCCCTGAAAGGGGCTTGATGACTGCCAGTTGCTGCTTGGGGGTTCAGGCTGGTGGAAGCCTTGGCGTTCTGCGTAAAGTCCTCCTTCGTTAAGGGGTCCTCGGACCTTGTCGATGTAATCCTCGCCCCCAAGATTACCAGTAAGCTTCCACGAGATTGGCGTAGCGTTGTATGATTTCCCCTCTGGGAGCTCATAATTCAGAATGCCACGAGGGTTTTTCATGGTTTCAGAGCCGACGGTCCAGTCCTCATCGAGACCCATATTATCAATGACAACAGTAAAAACGTGCGGCTTCCCGTCAGTGAGAGTGGGCAGCCGGTAGGTCCCGTTACTATTACTGGACCCATCATCTCCCATGGATCCAATCCACCCATCGTCTAACCACACTGAGCTTCCAAAGGCTGTGCCACCTTGTGTCTGAATATAAAAGACTGGCAATTGATCACCCGCTATAAAATGGCCACGGTAGATCAGGTAGCCTGTATGAAACCCATAGTCTGACGAATAAAGCGATGTCGGAGTGCTGAGAGGATGATCGGTGTTATTCGTTGTCTTGCGGTCTGCAGCAGTCCAGGTGGAGTCATCGTACGTCGGCTGGATTTCAGGTAGCGTATCCAAATACTTCCAGTCCAGGTCTTGCAATCTGGGAAGGTTGATTTCTGGTGGAGAGAAATCAACATTGCTCACCCAGATTCCGTTGTGGTCAACTGAATGCCGGACCTTTTGGCCATTTATACATAAATTCTTAGCGTTTTCAGGCGCCCCGATCACTTCAATAGGTGTCGTCGCGTTGAAATCTGCCGTGATGTGAAGATTGCTGCCTTGTAGATATGCCGTACGCACAAGATATCCAGCTTTGACGATGATAGACGAGGCGGTCTTCTCCTGAGTGCTGAAGCCCGGTAACGTTCCCGCGGCAGGGAGTTCTGGGACCCAGTAGTCATATGCAGCATTCTTACCTGGTTGCTTCGTCAGTTTCATGGATCAGCAACCCTTGAAAAAGTTTTAACTTACTGAGAAGGAATATTCTCAGGTCGTCTACCTGGACGATGCGACGAGTAGAAGAGACATCCCAACCAATAATGATAGCATCACCCGTAGACTGTTGGGCAATATCCGACGTTGATCCTTCAATGACCGAGATATCTGACCCAGATGACACTGCTAGTTCATGATACTCGCCGTTTCCACCATACAGGACGAGAACCTTGCCTCCTGCGAAGTTTTTCCAGGTGAAGACTTCTGCGGTAGAGTAGAGGATATTAGTCCCGAACACTTTGTAGTCAACAACGTGTATTTTCGAGTCGCGGCCATTGAGAGTTAACTGCTTTTCTTCAATTTGCGGGACTGTTAGGTTGCCAGCACTAGTGGGAATTGTGAGCTTGTAGTTGGTCGATGCCTGGCTAGCATAGTCCGAGTGTCTGACCACGAAATAGGAGGCGGAGCCATTCCCATTTCCAATCAGAGGAGTCACAGTTAGGTTAGGAGTATCCGCATAGATGGACGTGGATGCGTTCCCAGGAGTGGCAGTAAGGTATGACGGCGAAACTTTGGCAAAATTGCCTATAAGTTTGAGTTCGCTATATTTCTCGCGAGTAACATTGCGAGACTCGGTAATCGCTGAGCCGTAGTCATAAGAGGTATATCCTCCAGGGTGGCCGAGGTTTCCCCAATTTGTGCCGCCGAATATCTGTAAAATGTTAAACTGGGTTAAGGAGTCCAAGACATGATAGATCCATACCATGTACAAGTTGAGAAATGAAACTCCAAAGCTAAAGTCATTCTTATAGAAGACCCTCTCAAACTCGTGATTAAGGAGCGCCGCGCATTTATCAAACCCTGGTCCTCCCCATGGGTCAAAGGCCCCGGCTTGGAACTTTCATTTCCACATTTGTTAACCTGCTGTGAAATTCATGCAGGAAGAACGGACCTACCTCAACTATCGAATACGGGGTTGACGGGCTTTGCTGTAGATGCAGTTCGCGGAAATTTGTAGGTAAGTTACCAGCCGGCCACACAGTTGGGTTTGCCTTCTTTGCGTCAGTAAAACCGAATCTTAGTTTCTGGAAATATTACTCATACACAGTCGAATCCAAGACTGGAAACGCAACAGTTAGTAGACTAATTCCTAACAGCAAAGGATGGTAGGAGAGACACGTACGGATAACTATCATGTCCGTAGACATCGACTGCGCCAATACCAGATTCTGGGACATTGTGTCCACTGGGCGAGGCATCATTGCTAATCATAGGTACAACGATTCCGGCTTTCCTAGCTTGGTCTATCACGTACTGCATGTAGCTTCCATCCGGGAAGTCTGCACCGCAGCAGGCATTGGTATACTCATTTTCAGGCTGGTAGAGAATAACTGGACCACCGTTCGTAATTTGGGCTTTGGAAATGGTAGCCGCGACGTTAGCAATATAGCTAGCACGGCGGAATTAGCATCGAGTCCCCAGTTTTCAGGGTCCATTCCACACGAGAAGTCAAGTCATACTTATCAGTGGCAGCCAAGTAGGCTGGATCACTTGTCCGCAGAGTGGCATTCACCCTCTGTAACCATCCAGGAAAACCACCACCAGAGACTTCGGCATTGATATAAGGGCCAGGACGAGCAAGAAGATAGATACCAGCCTGAGCCGCTGCTTCGAAGAAGGGTTCGAGAGCAAAAATGCCCTCGGCTCTATACTCCCCCGGTTTACCTTCAACCAAGGCCCAGTCCACGTAGAATGAGACACAATTGAATCCTAGGGCTTTAATTTTCTGGAAAACATCGAGCCACAAGCTGGGTACGGGGAGCCTGGGCAGAAGGTTAGACGAACAACCGATGGCAGGAATTGCCTGAAAAGACGCGAGTCGTACCTGTATGGATGAAATTCACCACTGAATAGCATGATTCTCTCCCCATCTATAAACAAGGAATGTTCATCCCATGTAACCTGCAGTCATTAGCATCGCCATTGGAGCATGCATGCTAATGTGCATACGTATTTCTGCGTTTCGGCACGCCGGACTGGATCCGGATGCTCTGTAATAGTGAAGCCATTGAAAGTGTGGCTAATAGCAGCACAGGCCATCTGCGCTATTAGGTAGGAAACAAGAAAGAGCCTCATGATGTATTAGATAAGAGACACAAAAACGAGACTCGTTGCATAACGTCCAGCAGGAAAGGAGCTATCCAGGCACATCTGTGCGACTCAATGTGGCTCCTAGCCAGAAGGAAGGGCATTTGCTTATATATATGATGGCTCACAAGCATTATCTTGTCATCTCCATATATGAAAAGGGTAATTCTCCAGAGGGGTGTGTGGAGGACCTCGGATGAATCCCAGCGATTCAGCGAGTCTTCATAAGATGCGGGAAAGGACCGTGCAGGGCATTTTGGTTGAGGAGATATATGCTGATTGGGACCTCAAGTTCGTCATGCAATCTTCGAATCACCCCACGGGTAAGACATCCAGGCGATGATCATGCAGGCCCTGTGCCATTGCAGCTTTGCAGCCAGGTCTATATAGTATGGATGGCCGCATGGGTTTCCCGAAGGGGAACTGCAAGTAGTTTAAATTCTCCACCAATAATTGGCGCAGATTCCCTGGCTTCACGTGCTGCTAGCTTAGTCATTGTGAAATGGACAGTGACGTAGGCCAGACAGACAGAGAACGCGCCCTGTACGCTGCAGGGCATATAATCAGCAGCTGTACCGACAGGATCAGAATCCAAAGTAGTCAAGAATTGAGCCTCTTTTGCCCATCGACTATTGGGAGAATTGTTGGCGAAGAGGGTAGAAATCCACCAAATCGATATAGAAAGAGGTGTGGACATTCGATACCGTTGGCCTGAGGTTGTTATGTCTGATTTAGTCACATCAGGGTTGTTCCATCGGGGAGAACATATACGATAGATATAACAGAAACAGGGTCAATTGAGAATCTGTGCCCTGTGTCTTTTCCGTGCCATTTCCCAAGTTAATGATATTTAATATTAGGAATCCAAAGTCCAGTGAATTCGGGCATCGATCGACCCTCGTCGGGAATGAGGTAAATCCGACCCGACCGGATCTGCTTTGGGACACCAGGACACGGCGCGTCGCCCTCGACGGCCGTTGTCAGCCGTTGAATGCCAATTAATTATTGCTCTTCCTTTTTCATCATCCTCTCAATCTCATCACTATCTGTTGGAACTCCTCAGGATATCATACGCTCATTGGCGAGTCCTTTCGTTTCTGCAGGTCGCCGCAGTCATTGCGAGACCACTGCATTCCACCCTTTAAGGGATAACGCGCTCACACTTCATCATGTCTCGTTTACTGACGGATAGACAAGCCGAGGAGCTGTGGGTATAGCCTATGCTAGCTGAACCATGGCCGAGCTAAATTTTTTTTTTTTCTCTTTTCAAAAAGGCACAAGTCAATCATAGCATACCTAGCGGCGAATGACCTACCGAATACCGCCGCTGCGCTCAGGGAAGAGTTGAATCTTGGGGAAGATCTCTATGATGCAACTACAGCCAAAAGGTATGAAGGCTTGTTGGAGAAAAAATGGACAAGCATTGCCCGCTTACAGAGAAAGGCATGTCTGCACTTCGGATCCTCTGTTTTGCTCGCCACATTTACACAGTGACATCACAGTGGCATCTAATCAGCGATCTGTTATAGATTATGGACCTCGAGTCCAGAAATGCAATGCTCCAGTCCGAACTCGATAACGCGACTCCATCTTCAATTTTGAAACGCAAGCACGATCCCACTTCTTGGCTGCCCAGTACCCCGCGTTATTCACTGGAATCGCACCGAGATAAGATAAATTGCATTGCATTCCACCCAAAATTCTCCTCTATTGCCTCTGGTTCCGATGATTGCACGATCAAAATATGGGACTGGGAACTTGGGGAACTGGAAATGACTCTGAAAGGCCACACGAGAGCAGTGCGAGACGTTGACTATGGCGGCCCGCGGGGCGATGTTCTTCTGGCATCTTGCAGCTCCGATCTCTCCATCAAGTTGTGGAACCCAGCAGACGGCTACAAGAATATTCGGACTTTATTAGGCCACGATCACATTGTTAGCGCTGTTCGTTTCCTGCCGTCTGGGAACTACCTTGTCAGCGCAAGCAGAGACACGGACCTGAGGATTTGGGACGTCACAACTGGATACTGTGTGAAGACAGTAAGCGGTCATAGTGGCTGGGTGCGAGATATTTGTGTTTCATTTGATGGGAAATTTCTTTTCTCTACTGGAGATGACATGACTGCTCGGTTATGGGATATCTCTGCTGTGTCGAATCCAGAACATAAATGTACGATGATTGGTCATGAGAACTTCAATGAATGCTGTGCGCTTGCTCCGCCTGCGTCATACCGGTTTCTTGCACCCTTGGCTGGCCTAGGGAAACAGCGGTCCGCAAACAGTACGGACTTCATGGCGACTGGGTCTCGAGACAAGACTATTAAGATATGGGATACCCGTGGGGCCTGTCTCATGACACTAGTGGGCCACGATAACTGGGTACAGGCGATCATGTTCCATCCCGGGGGACAATATCTTCTATCGGTGTCAGACGACAAGACGTTGAAGTGCTGGGACTTGAGCCAGCAGGGAAAGTGCGTGAAGACGATCCGGGAGGCTCACGACAGCTTTGTCACCTGTCTGCGATGGGCTCCGGGAATTGTTAAGAATGCGCGCGGCCCAGAAGGCACAGCGTCTGAGGGGAATGAATCGAAGAACTCGGCCGGTGAAAATAGTGAAGTTGGGATTCGCTGTGTTATCGCCACTGGAGGCTGGGACTGCAAGCTAAAGATATTTGCAGGCTGAGACTGAGACCGCGAGGAATTTTTCCTCCAGGCTTAGGAAAGGGAGCGGATTAGCACCACTTGTCGGTTTTCCTTATAGACCGCAGCAAGGGACAAAACAACTATTTATACCCCCAAAACCGTCCGTCTGCAGCGGAAGAAGACATGAATAATAGCTATGGGACATGCCTATATGGGAGCAGTCACGAAATATTGCCCATTTTTCTGGATGGGCCTCTGGCGTCTCTTCGCCGGCCGTGATGCATCGTTGAAATCTTTCGAAGCAAGCACGAGTAACCCAGTGGTCCAAGTTCAAGATTTCGAAATCACAGCATTTTTTATTGTTATTAGCAGGTGAATCGTTCGCATACCTGGGGGTGTTGAGTAATTTAATTTCCTCTAGGCTTAGATATCTATTTCTACCTCAGTGGCAACCATCAAGATGCTTATCCTGGACTTGTAAGATAAAAGGATAGTTATCCTCCAGGAATTCAATCTCCTCAACGTGCATACTGTGCATGTAACTATGGACTGTTGCCTAGTTACTATCAGGCAGGGGCAATCCCTGCTAAAATGGTTCATTCTAGCAAGGCCGAAACCCCGATTGCGTTCATATTACTTTTAAATGTTTAGACTTGCTTCTGCTGTTTTCCAAATAAGTAACCCACCTGGGCATGAAGTTCAATCCCTTCAGCAGCCATCACTATGTTGGTATTGTGTCTTACTCTTTCTCGCGTTTCAGTCGGTTTCAGAGCTCCATGCAAATTTATTATTTTTATTTTTTTTTTATTTTTTATTTTTTATTTTTTTCTTAGATGTCTTACAATCAAAATGGATGGGAAACCACAATATGAGACATCTTTATTGCTGAGCGCAAGATCCTCCCGAGTATTCCACCAACCACGAAAACCTCGTGCTCTTATTGTGCTTTCCATCAACGATTTCCTCCTGTCTGAATGTTCCCCTGATACAACTCATCGAAGACATCCTGTGTCGCCGGGAATATAATGAGGTCTTTGGACAAAGATTCCCAATTGATGAGCGGCTCTGCAAACCGACAAAATCCGGTCTCAGCTGGCATATCTTAACGACTTACTCGCCCTAGTAGAAGCAATGGTTGGTGAGTGTCTGTATTCCTTTCACTATATAACCATACGTTGACCGGGAATTCCAGGTATTACATCGGTATTCCCTTTTGGTATACTGGCCGACGTGTGAGTCCTATACAACTGTTAATCAACACTCCCGGGACTAAGGCGTATTCCTTACAGTATCGGTCGCAAACCCGTCATGTTCCTCTCAACAATCGGCTCATCGCTTTCTTTGGCCTTTATTCTAGCAGTAATTCATTTTCCCCGGGCTGTCCCAGTGGAATTCATCCTAGCTGGTCCACTCTTTACTGTCTTGGGTGGTGGAAGTACCGTCTTAGTGGCCAATTTATATTCTATTCTATCGGATGTGGTGGCCCCGGCAGAAAGGTATGTTTTGGATCAGGAGTATCTTTCTTTAAATGGATACAATATCCTTGATGAGCAGACCTGCTGACGTGTGTATGCAGAACGTCAGCTTTCTTTTCATGGAATTTGCAGCCTTTCTTGGCGCTTCAGCTGGCCCAGCCATGGCCTCTAGGCTTATGGAATCTTTTTCACCTTGGGCCCCAGTGCTTCTTGGCTCTATTGGGGTACTCATTGGGCTGATTTTCCTGGTCTTTATTCCGGAAGCACTCTCACCCCCAAGGCGAAGCTCTAACCATGAAAATGCACAACATTCCACCTTCAACTTGCATCTGTTGCAGTCTTTCCACCTCCTAAAAGACTCAATTGTCCTGACCTTGCTAACTTTCCTTGTTTGCATGCCTGAAACCATGATCACCTCACAATTCTTCGCACAGTACGTGAGCAAGCGCTTTGGCTGGTCTCTCACCAAGGCAGGGTATCGACTCACTGGTTATTCAATCATTCACATGGTCATCCTTTTAGTAGTACTTCTGCTAGTTTCTAGTTGTTGCTACGACGGGAACACCCGGCTATCAAAGACCTCAGGCTCGCCCGCTGGTCAACCTTGTTCGCTACCGCTGGAGTGCTTCTCATGCCTGCATCACAAATGAGATTCGTAAGTGTTGGTCTAGGGCTAAATATCCTGGGAGCTGGCCTGGTACCATTGTCTCGATCACTCGTCACTAGTTATTTTCCTTCGTCGAATATCGCGAATCTCAATACGCTGATTGGCATAGTGGGCATAACGGGGTCAATATTTGCAGGTCCTTCAATTGCGTGGCTATTTGCGACTGGTATGAAGCTCAAGGGAGCATGGCTTGGGCTTCCTTATATTGGACTGGCAGCAGAACTCGTGTCTTGCTTTGTCGCGCTCCTTTTTGTTCATGCTCCCGAGGCGGACGGTGCGAAAGTCCGGGCCAAATGTCTGCGCACTTTCATATCAGGTGAGAGTGACGGGCGATATATCTGCATTGCACATGACAGCTTGTCGTATATAATCAAGACTGTTCTATCATGAAGAATGGTTAGCATACGCAGATGCAGTTTGGACAGCAAAGCTTGTCCTGTTCTACTAACCAACATGAGGCTTTTCAGTTCCAGCCAACTGCGCAAGCTGATAGTACTCCGGGTACAGGGCTTTTCTCTCTTTATTCTGGTTTACCAAGGCTGTCTATCTAATAGCTAGCACTGCTGGGTAAGAGAATGAATAACCGGATCTCTTGCCGGGAAGGCTGGAGGGCATGGGCCCCCTACTTTGGTCGCTCTTCATACATATACCCCGGCGGAAGAGATCGAAGTCCATCGTGCTTCTGGCGGGTCAAGTGGATAATCCACTCACCCCAAAACCCTTCAGATACTCCGCGCTGAACGATGATGATGATGATGATGATGACGCGTATGCACATTCAAGAATCAATCACATCTTTCATCACTGGTGCTCGGCAGGAAGCTGCAGAGATAAGCAATGCTGAGCTTTTGTACCTGTTCCATTGGCTTGTTGAGCCGTTCAAATTATCTCTTTTATTGTGATTAAGGTATTAAAGCGATGCGGTGCATACGCAACGCATATTTGACGTGTCACCAGTGCTCAACCAAAGTCTTCAGACATAATAAGCAATGCTAAGCAATCGGAAAGTCCCGAGCTTGCCCCACCAAGCCAGGTTCCACGACAATCAGATCTAAACAGGCCAGTGATCCTTGCATTCGTGCTGTAGACCATTGCGCTCTAGAGCCCAGTCTCTCACTTTCCAAAAGTTCCGGCATGTGTGCTCAGTCTCGAAGTCGGGCACCGGTCGACTTTCTTTCTCGTTCCGTGAAACGGGGTACGGCGTCACGTCCGAGTTGCACATGACGGCTTGTCGGAGATAATCAAGGCAATGATCTCAGTATGTCTGCGAGCTTATGAGGCATATGCGTCGGGGGTTTGTCTCACTGATGTGTAGTGTGTAGGCTGGCTCTGGGTCATGCTTGTATAGTCATCCGGTCGCAAGCCTTTACAGAGCATATTCTATCGCAAATTAATCAGTATAACAATTGGTCTCGACATTTCAAATGCCTTGAAATAAGCTTACAAGGCAGTGCAACCGATGAAAACCATCGTCGACCACCCTCCGGGTTTCTCGTAGGTCGTGCCTCGTATTGTGTCCGCCTCACCACCGCGAAGATCCACGCCATCAGCTATTTCCTGGTCCAGTATTAGCACTCTAGCTTTGGGAGGATGTAGTTTCTTCTATATTCTGGATTATGATAGAACCAGCGGTTACAACGGCATGGTAAGAGCTCACCTCATCATAGGCCAGCGCGAAACCAGGGCCAACAATGAAACCCGTCCAGGCCACAACAACAACCTCACGCTTCTAGCCCACTCTCTTTCTCTCACCTCCTATCCTCGTTCCTCTTGAATTGACCTTCCCGGTTCAGCTCTTGAACTTGTCTTCTCTGCATATAGAACCCGTGCTGGTGCGACCATGGCATCGATTCCGGCGACCAGCAGGTGTGGGGATGGGTGGTTCGGCCCCATCGTAGCCACAGCAGTCTGTCGCGGAGGCTTCGACTTCACCATAGTTTTCGAATCAAGATCTTGAACATCATACCAGCTGCTTGTTTCCTTTTGCTGGTATTTGTCCGTCTGTTCCGGTTATCCAGACAGTGACCCAAAGTTCTCTCGTCCGCGATCCGTGCGGCGACACTAGTGAGTGTTTCTTTTCCTCTCCCCCGGAATCCATCTGACCAGAAAGAAGTACGTGGACCTTGAACAAATTCTTCGCACAGGCTGTCTCTGTAACTTTTGCAGCCCTCCAAATCACGATCCTTGCGCTTGTTGCGGCGCAGCACACCGTTGGATGGCGTGCCTTGCTTGCGGGTGTCTTTCTCGATCTCGTAGTGGCGCTCGTCATTATAGTACTTGTTGACTTGGAGCATCTCCAGTCCCTACGGCCATCTTTCCTCGTTTCTGCCTATTTGATTGTTACGCTGCTTCTAGACCTTGCACGTGTGCGTACCTCCTGGTTGGTACCTGAAAGTTGGGCGTACCCGGCGTTCCTGTCTGCGTCCCTCGCCGTCAAGCTACTGCTCTTGATGTTAAACAACATCGAGAAGCGGAAATTGCTAGTATCCAGCGAAAGGGACAATTCTGATGAGAGTATTAGCGGACCACTCAGCCGAGGCTTATTTGCCTGGTTAAACGGCCTGCACGACTTACTAGACAGCAGGCCAGACGGGCACTTTCAAAGTTGCTGTATCTGGAGTCATGAGCCAAGTCTTTTATTGAAGGGGAACTAAATTAATGAACATAGTTGAATATAATCAAAATCAAAACCCCTAGGGCTGGTGTACTTTTTTCAGGCTACATATTACTATTCACTCCAGTGCTCAGCAGGCCAAAAAGTGGCAAGGCCTGAGCGCTGAAACGGAGAAAGGCATCGATGGATTGATTGTATTTGTCTATTGTATTTGTCATCTGACTGTGGTGCATATTGACTCGGTGTCGATGTTGTATGCAGCGCACGAGCCGAAATAAGCCCATGCCGGCCATGCAGGAATGATTAATGATTACATGTCAGTGCACTGTTCAGCTAATAGACAGAAAATAAAGGCTGTTGGATATAGACATAGTCATTGATGGATATAGATACAATGAAAAATGCAGCGAGATATAAAATATCAGTGTGCCATCTGACCTCGAGGAAGAAAAATAGAAAAGATATCAGCCAGGCCTGGATCCAACCACGCACAAAATTAGACCAGCTCAATTAAATGTCGATGGTATCATCCAATCCAATCATAGGGGGAAAAATCATAGTATAGTCCAAGAGAACATGGACAATGTCCATTCCAGGGCAGAGGAAAGGGAAAAAGGGGAGGTATTAAAAGAACATCGTCACACTCTAATCATGACAGACATCTCCAGAGAATAGTTCCTTATCATAAAGGCAGCAAGCAATACCTTTCCTCGGTAATGCTATATTGACACACCAACGCCGTCGCTGAAATACCAGTCCAAGAAAAAAAAAAAAAAAAGAAAAGAAAATTAAAAAGGGATGATCCAGAAAAAAGGAAAAATACAAACCAGAGAATAGACCCAAGAGAACACCCAGCACACGTAAGTCGTAAGTTGTAGCGGAATAGCAGTGGTAATTATACACCCATCAAGGCTCGCCAACTCCATGAGACTTTTCAAAAACCCCATGGGTGACCGGTCCAATAGTGTCAGGAAGTATATCCTGGGTTGGAAAATCGCTATTCTGCGTAGAGTGGGACCCCGACCTTCTCTCGTCGTTGTGAGTTTCGAGAAGAGAAGAGCTTGCGGGTTGCGGCGATCTCAGAGTCCGAAGACGATATTCCCCGGAACCAAGAAGACCACCGATATCCTGCAGGAAAGCTCTGCTTCCTCTCCAGGAACGCCGGGTGCCACGACTAGTCGGTTCCGGGTCGGACTGTGTGGGGCTGAGAGGAGAGTCGGTGCTGGAGCTTGAACTCGGGTCTAAAGTTTCTTTTACGTCGAGAATGGAAACCTTGCGGTCGCAGCGCGCGGCTCGATCCTGCGAACCTTGGCGCGACGTTTCGTTGGTTTCGATATATTCATGAGGGTCGATCCTCATGTCAGAGCTCACCGATGCAGACGTTCCGGTGTCGTCCGAGGGCGGCTGCGTGAAGTTCCAGTTTGGTTTCAACGCTCCAGAGCGCGCTGAAAAGGGACGGATGGGATATGCGATTGGAGCGGGACGCGGTGTAACAGGGTCGGTGAAATGCAGGTTAGGATGAAGGCGGATTCCCAGGTCGGCAGCCAGGTCCGAGTCACTTCCCCATTGATGATAGGTCAGAGTTGCGCGTGCAAGGGAGCTGTGGTCCAGGCTTTCGCTGACCGAGGCGGTGCCCATGGCTCTTTTGTACTTGGGTTTCTTTACACCCCGGTCTTTGACAAACGAGCCAATGACAACGGCGTTAGAGACGGCAGTGGCAGCCAGAATTTCCATAGATGCCCACAGCGAACGGAACTGCTGGGAACCGTTACGGAAGATAATCATGGGAACCCGATAGCAAGTAATGGCGACGAGAACAAGGGAGAAGGAGAAGAGAATTGCGAGTAGGAGCTTGCGTTTCCAAGACATCCTTGCCGTCAGGATAATGGGGACCGGAAAGGCGACCAGGAGGAGATCGGACACGGCATCGCAAGCCCCCATGGCAATCAGGTTCGCATATCCCGAGCGACATTGAGGGCCCGGGTCAGGAACGACTTGCCAGTAGTGCGTGAATGGATGGCATTCGGCCAGGGTTGCAATGACGATTGCCACTAGAGTCGAAGCCAGGAAGATGTAGATGAGTCGGAGAAAGATGATGACGGATCGTCTCCAGATCATTCCGGAGACACGTTTGAGAAATTCACATACGGTGAGTTTGACAGTCCAGATACTTGAACAAGGGAATTGTATATCAGTAGATGTCTTCAAAATTCGTGTTCAGAAAAAAAAAAAATAAAATAAAAAGAAATAAAAATTTTCTTACAAGACTGCATAGAATATACGAGCAGCCAGGACGAGCCGACTGCCAATCTCACGATGTCGAATCTCGTCAGGTGATAATCCGGCAGTTTCCGTATTGTTAGTGCCCCAGAGCAAAACGACATGAACAAAACCCATGCGGATGAGCAGAGGAATGGCGCTGGCCATCATCAACTTGTCTTCACGGAAGAAGCGCTCGACGCGAACATAGCGACCGCAGACGCGGACAAGAATGATGACGAGAGAGAAGATGGTCGCCCACCAGCAGATGAGCAGGGTGGGATTGACATCCTCTCTGGACTGGTAATTTGGCGGGACATCGGAGTAGATGCTACGCAGAACCAACATCGACTGCAAAAGCACCATGGTTCACAGCCGCTGAGCCACCTCCGAAGGAGGGTCAGGGTGCAGGCGACAGAAAGGACAGGGGAGCGGTCGTAGAAGACGAGGGACGGTAGAGTATCTGGTCAAGATGGCAGACCGTGCGACAGCGAGGCTCCTTCAATGTCGGAAGTTCATGCTTGAGGAAGGAGGGCACGTGCGCGAATGGATCTGGAGGACGCTGGAGGAGGGTCGAGTATGGTGAGTATGGAGATGGAGTAATTAGGAGTCTAAGTAGAGACAGCTGTCGATCGCAGCGGATCTAGGATGATCAGAACGGAAGGGGAGGAAGGGAGAAGAGGGATGGAGAGAAAGGGAGATAGCGATCAGTTAATTAATCGATTGTAGGAATAGAATCAGAGTTAGAATTGGAATCGTCGGTCGAGATAAGCTGCTCTGGGATTATTAGAGGCACATTATCATTTCCATGCAAATACGGGCTTTGGCTTGGGTTCGCGCTCAGCGCGGATAATCTGCAAAAACGATATAAAAGCAGAAAAAGACAATATATTATCAACTGCCATTATAATAATGATAATGAATATAATGGCATTCTTCTCTTATTGCATGCACGCACACACGCACACACACATCCATGCAGAGCAACAGACACCGCAAAACAACCTCAAGAGTCAACAAGATAACAAACGACCGGGCACTGGCTGCTGCAAAGCGTGTGATCACAGCCCAACGAACGAGGGCGAGACGATTCGAGCTTGACAGCTGCTTTGCCGATGCGCATAATCGGCCCATTTGAAGCCGCACTGCCAATCGATACCGCAGGAACAGAACCAGATAGCCAGGGAAACTCAGATACGTCCGAGCTACACTGCTGATTGGCAATCCATCCGGGTGGATGTAACGTGGAGAGCACCTTGTCAAGCGCCGCCACGGACGAAATGGCCGAAATGCAACCGGTGGCGCTGTGCTATACGGGGCACCACATGTCTCGAGATAACGCTGTGCTCTGTCGTTGCTGCTGGGCCTGAGGCAGGGGTAGTTCCAGCGTTCAACCGGAATCTCGACCCTTCGAGCTGCTGCTTCGACCCTCGAGTTCGCAGAGGTTTGGGTTAATTAACGCGTTGGTTGCGATTCCAGCAAGAATCAAGCCAGTGTAACCTCGTTATCAGCTGCCGGCATCAGATGCTTGACTCTATTTCCCACCCGCGCCAGGGATCTAGTTGCGCTTCGCCCGGTGTCTTTAGACGCCTTGGCCTCGCCGGTATGCACGGACAACTAGTGTCTGACCAGTGACGTCCCTAATCTGCTGCCACGGCTGCGCTAGCGTGTCTGCGCTATAGACATCGCCGTAGTGTGCCGTAGTGTACCTAATGGAGGTGTATCGTTGGTTGGTCACTAGCTAGATAGGCCTACGTGGTGAAAAGGGTCAGCGAGGGCGGACCTATGCGGCAGAATCCCACGTGATCCAACACCCCCCCACGCACGAGCTGGCCTAAAGACTAATCTAAAGAATTTAAATACAAAAATCGGCCTCTATGCAGGCCTTCAAATGAGAGAATAAAAGCAAAATTAAGCAGAGAAATGAGAGGTTCTGCTTTGGCCAATCAGAAGCCGTAAATCAGAATAGAAAGTATAACCAAAATGGGGGAGCAAGCGCCGCTTAATGTATGCCGGTGAGTTCCAGGAAATGATTGAATCGTTCAGTTTGGAGAGGTTTTGTCAGGCCATCTGCTGCCTGTTCTTTGGTAGGGCAGGTCTGAAGTTTAACAATGCCGTCTCGGACCTTCTCCCGAACGTAATGGTAGCGTATGTCAATGTGTTTGGATCTCTTGGTGGTGAGCTCGGCTTCAGCCATGGCGTGAGCACCTTGATTATCGATATGAAGAGATATTGGTGGGCATTCAGTTGGGAGCACATTAAGCTCGTTGATGAGATTCCGGAGCCAGAGGGCATCACGGCTGGCTTCGCTTAGAGCCATATACTCAGCTTCGTTGGAGCTAAGGGCAACGGATGTTTGCTTGCGGCTTTTCCAGGCAATTGGGGCTCCGGCAAGCAGAAAGATGTATCCAGAAACTGACCGGCGGTTGCCTGTCAGTTGACCACCCCAATCAGAGTCGGTATAACATTTTGGCATGAGGAGGTCAGATGTAATGGACTCCGTGGGTTTATGATAGGTAATTTGCCGATTGATGGAGCCTTTAAGATAGCGTATGGCGTGTATAAGGGCACGCCATGCTTTTTGGGTGGGTTTGGCGTTATATTGGGATAGTATGCCAACCGTCTGGCTAAGATCTGGCCGGGTTTTGGTGGCTAGCCAGGTAAGGCAGCCTACACCACGTTGATATTCTTTGGTGTTGACTGTAGGGTCTGGTTCATCATCAATTATTAGGCTAGGATCCATTGGAATCCTAACAGGATGTGCTTGGGCTTGACCAAAAGAGGCAACAACATCTTCAGCGTAGTCGGCTTGAGATAAAGAAGATGAAGTCTCAGACTGGGAGATGGTCATGCCAAGGTATTTGGTAGAGTTTCCAACTTCTTTTATGTCAAATTTGGCGGAGAGAGTCTCCATAAACCAGATGGCATCATTTTCATGTTTAGCATAGACTTTGAAGTCATCCACATGGGTGGTCACATAGAGTTGGGTCCGGGTAGTGTGGATCCATAGACCAGAGTCATATTCAGAGCATTTGAAGCTGATTTGGCGTAGAAAAGCACCCAGAGTATCATACCAGATGCGGGCAGATGGGACTAATCCATAGAGGGATTGAAGGAGTTCACAGACAAGATCTCCAGAACCTTCTTTGAATCCCTGAACTTGGGTCATAAAGACACGTTTGTCCGTGGGCATTTTCCCATTTAGGAAAGCCAGGGTGGCATCAGCTTTTCGGGTATGCCAGCCAAGCAGGGTGGCCAGTGCCGTGAGGGTTCTGGTAGTATTTTCATTTACCACTGGTGCGTAGGATTCCATGAAGTCCTTATCAAGTAGGTTGCCACGGATGACCCAGCGGGCTTTAGCCTGATAATCCTCTGAGATAGGTATGCCGGGGATTTCTTTCTTTTTGTATACCCACCGGCCAGGGATGACTTTGGTCCCTGGTGGTAGGTCAGAACGGCGAATGAGTTGCCAGCAGCCTTTCTCTTTAAGTTGGTTGACTTCCTTTTGCATGGCAGCTTGCCATTTAGCAGCATCAGGATGGGATATGGCCTGCTTATAAGAAGTAGGCGTGTTGTCTTCTGATGAAGGAATGGTTGAAGTGGCAAAGTAAGCTAGGGACATGCCTTTGGCAGGTCGGAGCCATATATCTTGGTCATTGAGAGGTTCATCTTCAACTAATTGAGTTGGATTTTCTTCGGTAGGGGTGCTGGGACCTTTGGGAGAGGTAGTTGTAGGATCTTTGTAATCCTCATCAAATATAACATCATTGGTGACAAAGACGGTGTCAGTTTTAGGGTCCCAAACACGATATTGATGGTTACTAATTTGGCCAATGAGGAAACAGCAGTGAGAACGCGAATCAAGCTTATTTCCAGGTTTATCTGGTCCATGCCGATGGACCCAGGCTGGACACCCCCAACGGCGATATCCGGGGAGTGAAGAAATGGATGAATTAGTCCACGCTGCCAACGGAGCGCGATAAGGGCTGGGGTGTATGTCCTTGTTGATATTCACCCCCCAGGAATTTGGGAATTGTATAAGATGGTAGATGTAGGGAGTCGATTTGTAAGATCTGTGGCATATTGGAGAGCATCTACCCAAAAGCGTTCTGGTATATATGGGGCATCAAGCATCATAGCTCGGGCCCGTTCAAAAGGATGCGGATGCCACGTTCACTAACGGCATTTTGCCATGGTGAATATGGTGAGCTTGGTTGCCATTCTATGCCTTCCTGACGGTAGGTTTCCATCCATTCAGTGGAGCGGAATTCATTATCAGAGACTAGGTAGGCAGGGGCAGTGAAGCCATGGTTCTTCATATTTTGAAGCCAGTTCTTGAAAGCGGTAATGGCTGCACTTTTTGTCTCAAGGAAGAGAATCCATCGATAATGTGTGGCATCGTCGGTAATAAGTAGGACATATTTTGCCCCAATTCGGCCAGGGACAACATCGTTAGGGTTGTCAAAATCAAGAGTTTGTCCACCGCCGGCGATATCTAGATGGACTCGGGCAAGGGGTTTGGTAACTCTGGACCTAGGGACCTTGCTATAATAGCGTGTCTGTCTAGCCTGTATACAGACTTCACAAAATGGGAGTTCTTTAGAGCCTTTGATTTCGATGCAAGACTCAGGATCTCGGGCGAGGCGGAGGAGATCGGCTTGATTGAGATGGCATAGGCGTCGGTGCCAGGCCATGATAGGTAGGGATATCTTAGTAGTTCGCGGCTTCCCTAGAACCGGGGTCTCTTTTGGAGTAGGAGCCTCAGCTGGTGTCTTAATTGTGGGAGCCTTTGCAGGTGGCTCTTCTGGGCGGTTAACTTCTTTGCCAGACCGGGTGGTGACAAAGGCATAGGAATTTTCTTCTTCTCCAGGAGATAGACAGTCTTCAAGGAGGTAAACATTGTTTTTGAACAATCGGGCTTGGAATTCAGCTCCAGATGGTGTGGTAATCAGCTTGACTTCACAATCTAGTGTATATTGAAGCCTAAAGCCTTGTCGTACAAGCATGCCTTCTGAAATGAGGTTGGAAGTAAAGGAAGGAACATGGCGGACATCTCTTAGGATCAGAGATCCGTAACCAATATCTATAATCACGGTGCCAATGCCTTGAGGCATAGAGATATGGCCTTGAGCACCTTCCATATAATCTGTCTCCACCAGATCATGCTTCTGCAAGGCCTTATAGGTTGCAAAAAGTGAACGGTCAGGTGTAGAATGGAAAGAGGCACAGCTGTCAACAAACCATTGATTGGAAAATGAGAGAGTCTTTGCAGACTTTACAATGGCAGATTTGGCATTGGAGAGTTTCTTATGCAAGACAAGTTCCTGTGAAGCAGGGTGATCCTGGTTTGATTGTGGGTTTGCTTCAGATTGTTGCTGAACACGGAGAGCATTAGCCATAGTAGTATAGAACTTGCGTCTATACTCTGGTGCTTTCTCAGGATGTTTAAAATAGCATATAAGTCCATGGCGATTTCCACAGTGATCACAGTCTATAAGTGTATGACGAGATCTATCTTGGTTGTTGGAACGTTGAGGAATTGTGTATTTGGTTCCAGATGCTTGTTTTGAATAACTGCGGTTCTGGGAGTTCTCTTTCTGTTGGTTTGACCGGTCTTGAGAATGAGTATCACGGAATTTAGTGCCGGTTCGAGTAGATAATTGGGTCTGGATAACATTAAGATCCAGGTTGGTAACCGGAGCACGGCCAGTAGAGTAGACATCATCTAGCTTACTCTTGATAAAGGCGCGGTTCCAGTCCCGGAGACCTATAAAGAAGAGGTCATGTTTGAGATTTTCAAAAGATTCTTCTCCAATAGCGTGTAGGCGGTCAAAGATTCGATTGAAGGATGACTGGTAGGTGAGATAATCATTATCCTTTATATAGAGCTCTTTGAGCTCCATGGTAAGAGCCATTCGCTCTTCACCGGTGGATTTGCCAAAAAGTGTGGCAGCTCGGTCCCAAAGACCATGGGTAGAGAGGTCATATACGGTGCCTAGTTTATCAGAAGCAGGGGTTGTCATGGCATTGAGCATACGGGCTCTCATGACAATGGCTTTTCTGTGCCAAACTGCAGCATCAAGTGGAGATGATCCAGCAGGAGGAGAGTCCTGGTGAAGAGTTGTAATAGCATTGAGAATACCAGCTTCTTTTTGTATGGCAGAGCTCCATGCATCGTAATTATCCAGTGTCAAGATGACACGGCATCGGTCAGGCAGTAGCGTATCGACATCGGCTTGGACAAGGGCAATAGCATTGCTGATATTTGTGTCTGAGGTATCTCGCAGAGGCGGTTGGATATCCATTGGTGTAGTATCTTGGGTTGTATTTGAAGGCAAGGAAGCTTGTGGAGTATTAGACTGGATGATAGATGCCAGTTTTAGCTCCATTCTAGCTTCACGGTCTCGCATATCTTGTTCCATCTGATCCTGGCGAGCAAGCATTTGTCGCATCATATCAGCAAGATCAGGGGTAAGTTCGTTTGTGGAAGCCATGTTGGCGGTATTGGTAGAGCTCAGATTGGCTCTGGAAGGCGTTGGGGTCTCTATCTCTTCAGAGACAACTGATGAAGAGGTCTCGTCTATATTCGAGGACTTGTTTTGGAGATTTCGGCGACGTGATCGTCGTATAGCAGTAGCGGGAGGCGTAGTAGGTTCTCCTGACATGCTCAGGTTCGGACCGTATCTGGGATCCTGGAATTTTTTTTTGGAATCTGGGGTATGGAATTTTGGTTCAGCCAATCAGAGGGCTTAAATTGACCACTTATACGGGCCTAAAATAGCTCATATTTCCGAGCAAGAAACGGGCTCATAACCTAATGGAGGTGTATTGTTGGTTGGTTACTAGCTAGATAGGCCTACGTGGTGAAAAGGGTCAGCGAGGGCGGACCTATGCGGCAGAATCCCACGTGATCCAACACCCCCCCACGCACGAGCTGGCCTCGTGGTTGTGGGTGTGGATGCTGAGGTCGCAAGCAGCCATTGGAAATGAAGGACCGGAGAGGCTTCCAGCTGGCACTGCACGTATCGTCCGCGTATATGCATGTTATTCAAAGATACTCTATGTGATACACTGCTAATTGCTCGTCTGTTCAAACCGTGCTAATGCGTCCTGCGCGATGCGAGTGATGGTTGCATAGGATGAGGTGCTCTTGGCCTTCTCCCTGGCTTCCAAGTGGCATGGCAGGAATCTGCACGTACGCCTATGCCTACCGTCTACTATCTACTTCCAGCTGTCGTTGACGGTCACTGAAGAGCCCTCGCATCCCTCTGGCACTGTGTACGACCGATTCTCTCCGCCCTCCCAGTCCACTTCCCCAGACTCCTTCTGCACCACATACTTATACTCGAAGCTCGTTTTGGTCGGGAGACTCACCGTCCCGTGCCATAGGGGCGTGACGCTGCTGTATTCGTCTGCACTCAGTGCGACGGCCGCAGAGACATTCCATGACCCCAGAGCAGGGGTGGACCCCACGAGGGCTACCTTATCCCCGACTGAAGTCGTGACCAGTTCGTTGAAACGCACAGGCACGGCTGTCGGCGTCGCCGCACACGACGCTGTGGGCCAGACGGTGTTGGTAGCCGAGGCATAGGCCCCCGTCGCAGAGGATGCTGAGCAAGTCGATGGAGGCTTGTTGGAAGAAGATTCGTTCCACGATGGCGGCATCTGGGAGCCTCGTCTGGCTGCTGCCGTGAGAAGAGAGGCATACGACCAGGTCAGATCGACCGCTGAGACTGGGGAACCATCGTCTCTAGAAAACTGCTCTGCTAGAGCGCCGTTGGCAGGTGTGTACTTTCTCTGTAGCACTATTTCAGCATGGGACAAGGAAAAGATGGAAAGGAGCTCTCCTTACAGCAATATCCATATATCCATTCGCATAGGCCTTCACAGCTGCCATGAGATCTCTGTATGTCTCCGTGGAAGACGCATAGTCACCTACTGCAGCGGACGGGTACAGGTCCTGGAAGAATCCCAGACTGACGTCCGTTATAGACAAGGACCCGATTCGATCCCATTGATACAGCGCGTCGTAGAGCTGCTCCGCCGCAGCCAAAGTACAGAGATACCATGGATTGCCTCCCTGGTAGACGTCCTCGGGATACCGTCCCACAGCCACGGCTTGACCCTGGGCAATACCCGAGTTGAGAGAGTAGATGGACCGGAAAGAGTCCGTAACTACTTTATGGTTCGCAAGCGCCCGGGCAGAACAAGGCTGGAAAGTGGTATCATCGCAGTCTGCATCGGGGTCGAAAGTATGCAGAACTCCGAGGATCGAGTTGGCGTCCTTCCCTGAGCGGCCACCACCAAAGTTAGAGAGCACGTAAGCACCGGTCCAGTACGACTGCAAAAAGCAGAGGATCTGCGATGCCTGGGAGAGACAGTCGGGACAAGAGTGGCCAAGCTTTTTGGCGAAAGCCGCACCTTCGACTAGGGCACGATGCTGCACGGCCGTGGTAAAAAACGATGAGCCGTAGACTTCCTCCCAGAGGTCTGCATGAAGTTTCCATACGTTAGCTGAGAATGCTTGTCCCATTTTAGAGGCCTCGACAAACCAAAGGTAGATGAATTCCAATACTGCATCACATATGAAAGGTCATTCTGGACAACCGGCCAAACAATGGACTCCGCCGTCGAGGTCTGTCCATTGCTCTGTAGATGGAAGTTAGCAAGTAACAACAAGAGAAGATTATATTAGAAAGAAAAGAAAATCCAACATGCAAACACCTACAATGAGCCAATTGGCATAAGCAATCAGAGCCGTAGCCCTCAACGCAGGCCCATCTCGTTGAGGACGGCCCCAGGAACCGGTAAATGCAGCGCCATCAACCTCGAATTTGGGCTCACCAAGTCCCCCAGTCGACAGGTCACCAGATGGATTGGATACGGTCTGCAAATATGCCTGGCGGCTGATGTAGTTCTGGATCTGCGACTGCAGATTCACGTCACCATTGACCAGGAAGAGGTCGGTCAGACATTTAACAGTCAGAGCAGCGTCACGAGTCCAAGTGTAGAAATATATACAGATACATCCATTAGCATGAGCTTTTTCTTTCTTTGCTATAGATGCACTTGACGTTGGGGGCTGGAAATACGAGAATACTCACAATCCGGATTACTCTTGCTCGGACTCGCAACCACCACGCCAGAGACTGCACCCACAGCCTTCGCGCCGTCTGGGCCGATGTTATTTAAAATTCCATCAAGGGCATATGGAGTCTCTCTGGCCAGCCATGAATCTAAGGAATCAGACGCAGCACTTGACTCCGCCGATGTTGCAGCGGCAACAGCGATCTGAGCTAGGTTTGAAGCCCCAAGACAGGCTGCGAGGAGCGGCGCCAGCAGCACTGATAGAGGGAATGTCCGTTTCAAGATGGGATTTATGCTGATCTTCACCATTTTCGAGACGATATCAGTCGGTTTTGTGTCAATCATACAGCTATAGTCGTGGCGTAAGCACCCGGTTAAATGGGTTTGTTCAGTCCATGGGTTCGAGAGCAAAATAGTGCCTTTTTATGTGCAGCGCGGTCTGTGCCTCGCTAACACATGCATGCATACATACAGTCTCGCAGTTAGGTAACAAAAATGTCAATTCAAAGGTCCAAATGTAACCATGTACTTCTCGTCCCTGCGATGTCACTATGGGTGCTAACCGACCCCTACGGTAACCGTCGGGGTCGCGCATACATACAGTCTCGCAGTTAGGTAACAAAAATGTCAATTCAAAGGTCCAAATGTAACCATGTACTTCTCGTCCCTGCGATGTCACTATGGGTGCTAACCGACCCCTACGGCAGAATCCCACGTGATCCAACAGTACCGCAAGGCACATGGCAATTAGCCATTTCCTGCGAAGAATTGCGTTGTCACACCCACGCAGTGTGGGCCTGTTAATGGCTCAGCCCAATTTACGGAGGTCTCCAACCCTGTCGACTAACTATGTTTTGTGCCAATGTCTATTTGGAACCCCTTTTCAATCACAGCAAAATGAAGGGCTCTTGCGTCTAGTCAACAACCTTACTCGCCGCCTGCTCCTTCTCCTCTTCCTCCTTCACACTCCGTATCGCAATCCCCGAGTGAAGACTGCTCAGCACCCGCTGCAGCTCCTGCAAGAACCGCGTCACCTCTTCTTCCGTTCCCACGGTAATCCGCAGGCACCCCTCGCACCCCAGCTCTTTACCTCGGAACCGTACCACAACTCCGCGTTTCCCTGCCATCGCCTCGTACGCAGCCAGAGCCGTGATGTTGCTAGGCTTCCCCCCTTCACTCGCTGGCCGGTCCAAGATCTCCACCAGAAGGAAGTTGGCGTCCTTTCCGCCAAGGAACCGGCCGACCCCCGGGATCTGGGGAAGCTCAGCGACGAGACGGTTCCGCTGCGTAATGATCTGCTCCCGGTACTTGTGCATCACCGCCATGTTCTTGGGTGTGAGAGCAGCCTTGGCAAGGGCGCTTGTCGGACTGGAAATGTTGTAGGGCGCTTTCAGACTGTTCAGAAGCCTAGCAATTGGGGCACTGGTGAACGCAACTCCGAGGCGGATACCGGCTAGGCCAAAGGCCTTGCTCAAGGTCTGCATGACAACCAGATTCGGCCACTCGGTGACCCATTGTGCGAGACTGGAGCCTTCGGGGGCAAAGTCGATATATGCCTCATCCACCACGACCACGCCATTCCACGTCGGGTGCTCCAGAACCTTCTGTATGTCTTCCTTGCGAATCAGGTTTGCCGTCGGGTTCCCCGGAGAGCAGATATAGGCGATCTTTATGGACGGGTCCGCAGCGAGTGCCTTGTTGACCTTGTCCGGCTGCAGCTGGAACCCATTGTTCACGTCCAGCGGCACTTTCACAATCTCCAGGTCGTTCACTTGCGCGCTCACTCCATACATGCCATACGTCGGAGGACAGGTAAGGATCTTGTCCTTTCCAGGATAACAAAAGCATCGCAGCAGGGCATCGATAGCTTCGTCGGATCCGACTCCGACAAATAGGTTTTCCGGACGTAGTTCTTTGCGCGTGTGGACGTTGTTGTTGCGAAGATTGCAAAAGAGTTGTTTAAGATCTACCTGGTGTCTGGAACAACATATTAGCACCCATTCCAGACAACTCCAGTAATAGCCAACATCCCCCTCCCCACAAAAAAGTCACTTACGGGTCAGGGTATCTATTCAGCCCTAGAAGATCAATTTCCGGCTGCGCCGACTCAGTCGCATGTCCAGTCACCATAGATTCCTCAAGAGCCCCGGCGGCATTCAACGACAGTCCCGGCCCGTAGGCATTCTCATTAGCATCGAGCAAAACGTTCGTGCCATCATCTTTGTAGTCACTAATTCATTAGTTCTGGATTTTCTCCAACTAATCCTTGGGGTGGTCAAAATCCTTGGGGATGGGAACGGATGGGAAAAAGGGCAATGCGGCACCAACTCACTCTCTGGCACAGCGATAAGGCTCTAACTGCAGAATATTGTGACGTGCGCATTTCGATAAATCGAACGGCGATGTTTTCGGTGCCATTGTTGACTCAGTTCTGTAATTTGTCCCTTGTCTTTCCTGGGTACAGTGGTGGGCGGGGAGATGATAAATTACCTGAGTCAGAAGAAATTAATATTTAAGGGCGGAAAAGGGAAAAGCGATGTCGGAATGCCGCCACTGCAATAAGAATCATCGTTTTTCTCATCTGGCTCAACGAATACATATACATATCTGTGGATTCTGGAAAGTGCCTCAAATATTGTACATATTTCTATTGCTAGCCACTACCAGATACCGTAATGATCATGAACGCCTCTATATGTATGTACTTCACATGTCCAGGGTTGGCCTGCTTGCTTCTCTTATGCTGCAACCTATCCTCGGGCACCTCAGCCAAGCCAAATGCGAATAAGACAAAACAAAACATCAAAGTGAGAGCAAAGCAAATATTGCTCTATGAACTTCTATCCAGATTTTGAAGCGGATTCTTTAGAATCCTTGAATTTTGCACGCTTTTCTTGCATGTATCGCCATGATCTGGCCAGTCCCGCGGTCAACGGCCCCTTGATGCTCTGCACGGTACTTGGCCAGCGGACGGTCTTGCTGATCGCTGTTTGTACTTCCTCCTTGAGGTGCGAGTCCCCTGCAACTCGTTGCTCAAATCGGCCACCCTCCTGGCGACGAGCCATGCTGGGATCCGAAATGCTGCTCTCCTCCATCATCTTGTTAAACTCGGCCCGCGGAATCCCATACCGGCCTTGGTATTGGAAGTAGAGCTTCTCCCGGAACGACTTGGGCAATCGACGAACCATGTTCCCACGCCTCACGGGATCCATGTCCTGCGACATCCGCATATTCGCCGTGGGATCGTCAATCCAATCCGCATGGCTGCACCGTGGATCCGTAAACGTGACATTGGGTAGGTTTGCGATTAAAGGAGCATATAGCCGTCGGAAGTGGGCGATCTGTGCTGCGACGATGTTGTTAATTTTCTCAGGGTTCTCCGCTCGGAATGACATGCGCAGGTCTCCCTGGTAACTGATCCCTGTGATGGTCCTGTAAAGCTCAAACTCGGTAAACTCGGCGGGCAACAACAACAAGGCTACCCGTACGGCAGACAGCAGGTTAATCTGATTTGCCAATCGCACGCTTGGGTGGTCTCGTAGGATTTTTACCGGTTTCTGCAACCGGCCAGCCAGATACAACGTATCCCACTGACTGAGGTCTCTGCATAGGGTGTCCAGATTCACGACACCATATTTAATCAATGTTCCGTTCACGGTAACATATGGATTAAAATATACACCAGCTCCAAACCTGTCTTGCACCTGGCTCACGACATAGGACCCAAGAGAGCCCAAGCCGGAGTAATGGTCCCGATGCTGATGGAGATTCAGCGAGTGCCAATGCTGCGTATATGATACCCCGAATATGAAATCAATCATCTTGCCCGACCCTTGTTGCATTGTCTGAATCGCCGCGGGAGCCGACGGATGGCTCACACCAGTACTGGATGAGGACGCACCCGCTTGTGGAAAGACTCCCGAACCATAGGCAAATGCATACCGAATAGGGGCTCGGAATTGCCAGAGAATTCGACGCAATTCCTCCCTGAACTCATGATTTATGAGCATGTGTTGGTTAACTCCAAAATCCTTCGAGGGAAGCTCCGAAAATTTAGATATATCTAGGTTCGGGTTCTGATCCCAACTCTGTTCAAGACATTCCGAGGAAGTAGAGAATGGAGCAGCTGATGATGGTAGCTCAGAACCATTGTTGATAGACGTCCAACGAGAATCACCAGTTCCACGTTTAGGGTTGGTTTGTTTCGATTGCTGCAGAGAATTTTTAGGTTTCGAGAGAGACTCGATGGAGAATGAGCGTATGCAGGCTGGGGTTTGGGAGCGCTGTCGGGGAAAAGGGGCCACTGAGCGTAGACGCACATATGACCCCGTACCAGCATTTACAAGAAAACCCTGGAGTATGAGAAGGCCATTGTGAGCATGGTTGTCTGAAACATACTAGGATAACAAGGAATACTCACCGGAATCTCACGCATGGCTGTAGAAGGAAAGGATGTGTGCCTGCTGACCGTTGCAAAATATCAACGAAGTTTGAGAAGACAAATATTTCACTCCATAATTTCAGGGGAGTAAGGAAAGTATAGGACTAGCAATGGAAGGGCGAGCACCAATTATCGTGCGCTGGTAAGGTGCACAAGTATACCAGGACGGCGTTGCGGCTGATCGCGGCAACTGGATCGGTGATTGTGTCTTTTTTAAGGCCTGGACGATGTTGTTGGGACTGTGACGTATTCGGCAACAGACTTGCCCAATTGGGAACCATAATGATTACTAATACTATACCTTTTCTAGTTAGCGTGAAACATTATTGGTAATGTCACGTGCTCTTGGTTCGCGCGGCGCGCTTTGGACATCAACAACCGACGTAAACAAGCGCAGTCCTGCCAGTCCAAGTACTGTCGTATCGTCCGGCGTCTTGAGATCGACTCTCATGCTCAGCCCAAATTTCGTGCAGATTTATTTCCAATGATATTGTTTGGACCAGACAGCAACTGAAGACATGGAGACCTTCGCGGCCCGCCTCGCCAGTTTCGATACTGTTATATATCCTGAGGGAAGGACGTCTGGCGCAAAGCATGCTCAGTCAATAAGTTGGCCATATGACAGGCCTTCTCCCACTGAGGTATTGTCCTTCACTCCTACGCACCAATTGGTGTGGTTGTTGACTGGTTGACAGTTGGCGAAAGCCGGGTTTTACTATAACCCTTATACGACAAATCCCGACAATACAACCTGCTTCCTCTGCAACAGAGCTCTCGATGGATGGGAAGAAGACGATGATCCGACGACGGAGCACCTTAAACACGCAGGCGACTGCGGATGGGCCATTATGATGGACATCCTTCGGCGCAGTAATGATCCAGATGAGATAGAAGATCCAACAAGTGATAGGATTGTGGAAGCGCGGCGGTCAACCTTTGCCACGGGGTGGCCACATGAGGGAAAGCGAGGATGGGTGTGCCAATCGGAGAAGGTGCGTTGGCCGTTCTGCGTTAGCTTTACTCCAATCTGGGAATGCAACGAGGTTTCTAACACTCGCAATCGGTAACAGATGGTTGAAGGAGGATGGTACTTTTGTCCCAGCGAAGAGGGTGATGATTTGGCTACTTGCGCCTACTGTAATCTCTCTCTTGACGGTTGGGAGCCCAAAGATGTTCCTTAGTGGGTTCAGTCCACGCTGCTCGCTCTTTCCTAGGACACTGAGTGCGACTAACCTTTCTAGTGATGAACACTATCGACGTTCTCCAAATTGTGCCTTCTTTGCATTTGCTCGACCCCAAGGCAAGAAGACGAAGGGTTCACGGTCTAAGAAAACTCGTGGCTCCAAGACCTCTCGGCTCTCGAGTCAGTCGGTCAGCAGCGTTGTCTCCGAAGCACCTACTGTAGATCTGGATGATGGGATGGACCAGAGCATAATGTCCCAATCGAGCACTAAACCAAAGGCTTCGAAGAAGCCCTCCAAGCCCAGAGGGAAGAAGACGAATAAAACCGACACAGTAGACGCTGACAGTCATATATCTATGGAATCTACGGATCCCAGGCCAGAAGGTCCTCGAACAAAACGCACAACAAAAGGAAAGAAGAGACCAAGCGATGAGGTAGAAAAAGATGAGTTGGATGGAGTTAATTCGGAGAACCTCAGTCATCCAGAGCCCCCTCTGAAGAGGAGGGCAACAAGGAGCCGCAGCAGTGCTATCCAACAACAATACAGTATTGACGAGAATATGGATAACTCTAGAATGACGGAAGTACAGGGTGAGCCTCTAGCGGAGGAAAAGCCTAAAAAGAACCGGAAGACAACAAAGAAGGATTCGTCTTCTAAGACTAAAAAGGCATCGGAAACTTCGCTTTCCAACAAGCCAGCTTCTCGCCCGCGTTTTCTTGGGGATTCTGAACTTGACAGGGAGCTTGAAGCTGACCTAGAACTTGAAAATTCCCATGCCGAAGAACAATCCGAATACACCGTGAATAAACCCAGCAAATCAAAATCCAACAAGGTATCGAAAACGGCTATAGAAGAATCTGCATCAGTCACAGATGCTGCAGCTGATGATGAACAAACTAGCAAAGGAGGGCATGACGAAATTGAAGTGGAGAAAACTGAATTGCCTCCTAAGAAGACGAAATCGAATAAAGGAAATAGCAAGCAGAAAGCCGCAAAGAAGCCAAAGGAACAGACGGGTTCGAACAGAGAAGCATCCGAGGCGGGAACATCACCTCGACCAGATGCAGATAACGCAGGAACTAATTATGATCGTCACGACTCCTTCGTATCCGTTGAAATAATTTCAAGAGACCCGCTGCGCGAGCCGACTGCGGAATCCATCCACGAGGATACTACAGAGGAGACCCAGAAGAAGAGGTCTTCAGCCGGCAAAGGAAAACAGGCAAAGAGGCCGACTGAAGAGGGCGAATGGACTCGGGAATCTTCAGTGCCAGGTGACACTGGAAAACGTGAGTCGAGAGGCAGTATAAAGAAGCAGATGTCTGAAGAAAAGAAGGATAATGTACCCAAGCCTGAACAAGGGGCTCAAGAGCCAGAGGAAGAAAACGTCGTGAAGCAATATCGGCATCGTCGATCATCAAAAGTTCCACCGAAGACTGCAGAGAGGTACAGTGACCTTCCTCAGGAACAACATTTCGCGGACTCTATTGCAAGAAGCCGCGTCTCGAATACCAACGATAGAGTTGGGGAGACCAGCATCTTCGCCGACAGACTGAGTACCGTATCACCACTTCCTCCAGGTTCTGCAACCACAAAGTCTCCGTCTCAATCATCTGATGCAGAAAATCATCCACCATCTGTAACGTTTTCAAAGGCCTCTGTGTCACGGACTCCCTTTCTATCATCTCCTGAGCAGCAGAAAGTATGGATTCCAGTGGCTGCAGGTACACCATCGCCATCGAAACGCATTGCCAATCCCGGTCATTTGCAAACGTCATATCCGTGGAAACCAATTGATATCGACGAGATGCTTTTCGCAGGCGCCAGTGACAAGGAAAATGAAGATATAGACGGAATGCTAAGCGTGAAAGGGAGTCTCTCAAGCCCTGAAAAGAGGATGACAGTTGAAGAGTGGATTACCTGGAATGCAAAAAATGGCGAAGAGCGACTCAGACGAGAATGCGAGAGGCTAGTAAGCCACTTTGAAAGAGAGGGGGGACGAGCTCTACGGGCACTAGAAGGGATTGAATGCATTGATTGATCTGATTTTGTTGGCGTAAGGGCGCATTGGGAATGGCGTTGCGTTGCACTGGATAAGATATTCCTCGATAATTATCAATATGGTATCTGAGAGGCAAGCTGGCCGACAGCATAGCAATATATGATGCTTTTTTCCTGTTCCAAATGAAAAAAAAAAAAAAAAAAGTTTACCGAAACGCCAGGGTATAATGACATAGCTCCTTTCTTTTCCATCCAGCCGAACCAAAAAGATGAAAACAATGTGCAAAGCGTCAAGGTCATGCGATGATTCCCAGTCGTCCTTCCCAGCCATCTTCTTCCTTCTTAATCCCATCCTGGCCACCCTTGCGCCGTTTCTCGTTGCGCTTCCTCCTCTTCTCCTCCCGTTCTTTGGCCTCTATTTCCTCCCTTTCCTTCAGTCTCTGACCAAGATCGAGCTGCCACGCCCTCCTCTCCTCTTCCTCATTAACCCGCTTTTGATGCGCCAACATTCTCAAACGCATTCTCACATCTTCCAGACTCGCCTTCACCACCTCCCCACTTTGCCCCGTCGCAATCAAATGTTGTTTGCTGTTCAGATGCTCCACGAACTGTAGATTATCCTTGAACGTAAGATCACAGTCGGAACAGTAGAACCCAGCACCCTTCCCTCTCTTCCCCACAGCCGCGCCCGCTGCAACAATCGTCGTCTTTCCCACCATCGACGCTACATCGAGTCGCTCTCTGCGCGATGACGTTGCCTCCAGGGAACTGTAGTCGACCGGCGCATGGTATTTCTTCCCGAGAAGCTTTGCCTCGTAGCGGGCTTTCGATTCGGCTTTGCGCTTTTCTTCTTCTTCCTTGGCCTTTTTGGCGTATTCTTCTCTGTCCCATGTTTTTCTGAAGGACGTGTCTGAGGTCGCGGCGGTGGGTTTTTGGGACATCGTGGTTGTTGTGGCGAGATATACAGAAACAGTCTTTGGGTTAGGCTGGTGGGTATATGGGTATTCGGCTCAATTATAAGGCTGAACTGGAATGTAAGCGTTGATTCTGGACTTCTCTGGTTTCTGTTGGAGTGGTTTGGATGGAGCACGGAGTATGGTAACAGCCTTTTGATCTTGATCGATATCGATAATGAAGATGAAGCTGTATATAATGCGTGGCTGTGCACTGGATGTATACTGTGGCTTTATTTGTGGCTGATCACGTGTGCGGCTCCTCGAAGATGAACTTCGTCCTTCTCCACGAACTCAGAACGTTCATCGTCTATCACTCTTTTTTGCATGGTCTACTTGTACTACGTATTTGTTTTATCTTTCATGTGTCGAGCTATTTCATAAATGTGCCTGGTGCATTTTGCAGCCCAAGTACATGTACCATGTTATGCCGTTGCATTGCCTTCTTCGAAGTGCCTCATCTCTCAGCCTCATATCTAATTGCCAGCGTGGCAGCAACAGGTCGATCTTTGAGAGTTAACCCGTTTAAGCTTATCCTTCCAGGTTATCAGCTAGTCACGCTACTGTATGACTCTAGGAATGTCTAGGCAGCCTTCTTGTTGGTTTCCCGTTGAAGCTATAAATAGATATCCAGGTTCCCATGAACGCACCTTATAGACGGAAGCAAAGCTACACAGAAACCTTTTTCCAAAAAGAAAAAAGCTTGGACTTGATCTAATCGTGTTTTAAAATAACCACTACTATTCCAATCCGAACATTTCAACCAGCTCGCTTGAAAGAAGTACAAATCATGGAGCATCCTTCCGGGCTAGCCGGGAAAGAAACCTCCCAAGGACTACTATTATTCTCCAGACTGAATCTCATGGGCTTACCGACGGAGCTTCATTTCAGCATATCTTCTTATCTTCCTTATCCCGACGCTCTGGCCTTGAAGCATACCTGTCGCCATTTTTACCGTATTGTTGATACGGGAGTTCATAAGAAGGTGGACTGGCTGGTAGAGCGTTTCGAACGCAAGCTCGAATGTCCTATGGAACAGTGCTCCTTTCGGACAGATGAAGCGTTTTGTAATGCCAGGATGAGGAAGCTTATGGAGAGAAGACGGCGGCATCTGGAATGTCGGCGTGTGAAGGGAGGGTGCATGGTTGTTGAAGGGAATACTTGTCAGATGGACTTGGTCCCGATATGGTTGAAGAGGAAGGGCGGACTTGCGGGCCTTGCGTCTTGGGGAGATGAAGGTGAGCTTCTTATTTGTTTATTTTACTTTCCGGACGCTGTTTCCCAGAAGTGGCTCATGGTACTGACTTATTTTCAATATTCATTTAGCCCTAGTTATAGGCCTATTGTGCCTCATTCTTAGTCTTCTGTGGGAGTCTGTTTCAAGGTGAGAACTGGTGCATCTATTTTAAACGATATCCGGTCCATTTTAACACCTTGAATAGACATTTGTTTGCTCCTTGATTAGGGAGATGCATGATATCCTGCTGCCCATACAGTTGGCAGAGAACCATCTCACACTATTTGCATTGCAGCAGGTTTTCTGCAAAGCTGGACCAGTCAACTTCACAAATGGCCACGTATTTATCAGTAGTCTGTCCTAGCTATGACAACTGCTGATGGAGGTCTCAAACCCGCATGCATTTTGCAAGCTGCTTTGTTTGAAGTTATATTTCGTTGTTTTTCATATGGGATGTCTCCATATGGCCTTTTTAATGCCAAACCGGATCCGTTGCGCACCTCACAGGAGCATGAAAGCCCCGAATAACAGTTATGGGTAGGAGAGGATTCATCCCAGCTGACACTACAATCTCTTACTGTTGTTCCATGACCTGCAAGCGTTGGCCATTTATGTATGTTCTCCACGGTCTCCCTTACGAAGATCTAGTACATTTACCCTCGTATAGAGTAGGGCTCAGCTTATAGCCCTTGATTAATAATGATCAATCTTTATCTACTGCATAATTCGAATAATAATGAAGATAATTCTACTCCAACTTGATCATCTAGCCATGGATCCTCAAGCAGCTCCTTTGCCATCTTTCTATCTTCTGGTCTCCATTGAAGTATTTTTTCTCATGCAAGCCAAGAGCATCTCCTTATTTTGCCCTCCAGTGACTTCCCTTTTCGAGGCTTGTACCCTGGAGTATTTTACATCAGCCTCCAGTGTCCTACGTACGTTAGTTATAACCCTGTGAATCGACGCTAAAAATGACTCCTCTCCTTCCCCCTACAAATTTAGATAACACTAGTAGTACTGGGCTAATTCTATTTTTTATAAGGAGACTCGCTAGGCTCAAGTATTTCTATAGCCTTAGATAGCTCCCCTTAAACTTTAAGCCTAAGATGCTGGAAGCTCACTAGTCACTCACACTAAATGTTAGAAATAACCTTTCTTTGTTGAGTATACAGTGTATACTGAGTATACCATCCCTTGCTGTCAGGTGATATTGGCATCAGCCTGTCCTGTGTTGACAATGTGCATCTCTTTCTGTTCTTACCCGTAGGCTGTTAGGTTCCCATTGGTAGGTTCTGTAACAAATGGCCTTTGGTGCAGACCATCAGGGCTGGCTCAGCCACCATTTGTGGTACAGAAAGAAAGGGGAGCAAGGGGAGGTGGAGATCAAAAAGGAGGTGAGCCAGAGTGGTTGGCAGATGTATGTGAGCAGGTGCAGAATAATAAGGGCAGCAGATGGGGAGGATACAGAGGTAAGAGAGGGAAGATGTACAAACAGGATGAGGTTGATTCTAGCTCTGAGACAGCAGAGATGGCTACAGTACATAGTATGTGGGTGCTATGCCAGCCTCAAACGGCAATCACAGGCCCTTGCTTTACCAATAATAAAAATAAATAAATAAATAAAATAAAATAAAAATAAAGACAAAAAAATTAGAAATCGTTTCTATTATCTTCAGTAAAAAAAAATTCCAGGCTCCATTTTCCACAACTGATCATATCTAACAGTGGCAGTCTAAGCAAATGCTTCAACAACAGATCCGTCTTGGATAATATTATCAGCCTTAATGTTCGAAGATTATATATACATAGATGGGCTAGCTACGACCTCTTGCAACTGAAACATGAGGGCAAAATGACCTTAGCTCTACCTGTGTGAACAAGTTTGCACTCCTTATGCACCATTGCACCAGCCTAAGTTTGACGTCACAGCTACGCCAGTTCACAGCATGCCGGGGATAGACACAATCTTCAATGCTTCTGGAGTATCCAGTAACAAGGATCAATCAACATCTCTATTGTGACCAGTTACTACTCTGTTTGTTTTCTTGATCCAGAGTGTTGGATAGACTTGTGCATTTACATTAAGCCGGTTCTCTCTGGACTTTTCTGAGCAACAACACCCAACTATATCAAACTACCACACTCCGCTAGTTGACAAATACATTGGCATACTGCCGGATCGAAACGAAACAGAAAATAGAAAAAAGAACAATGTCTACTGAGATCAAGACAAGCAAAGGAACCCAACCTGTTGACCCGTACAAGGCCAGGGGCTTCCAACAGCCCACCCTCGAAGAGAAGATTCAGGATCTGGTCCATTTCATCGACGATCTCAAATATGGCATGTTAACAACCAAGCTGTCTTCTGATTCGGATCTGCTCACGTCGCGCTGTATGGCCATAGCGGGGATGGTAAGTCATATGGAATGGGCAGGAGAGAAGAGAAGGGCTCCAGCTGACAAGAAGACGTGAACAGGAAAACGGGGGCGTCGACCTCATCTTCCACACAAACCTCTTCTCCGGCAAAACAATGGATCTATCCGTCCACCCGACAGAAACAAACATGTCCTTCCTCGACCCCGTAAGTGGCTCCTGGGCTTCCATTTCCGGAACTGCCTCTATCATCGCCAACCAGGAAGCCATCCAGAAGTATTACTCGCCCGGTTTGAGGACCTGGCTGGGTGACCTGGGTGATGGTGTGCATGATGGTGGACCCTCCGACCCCAGGATCGGGTTGATCAAACTCGAAGCGAAACTGTCGACGTATATGCTCTCCAAGCATGGCATTGTCGGGAGAGTGACTGAGACGGTCAAGAGTGCCGTTCAGGGAAAAGTTCCGGATATTATTTCTATTCGCGAATTGTCGGGGGAGGAGCTGGAGAAGTGTAAGTTCGAGTCTTTTTTCCTTGCTATATTTTTCAGGGTGCTAACTCGGTTTTAGGGCGTCGGACGCATAAGGATTGAACGCGGTTATGTATCTGCTCATATGAGTATTAAAGTCCCAGAATTCCTTGTTTTTTCTGCAGAGGGCTCTGGTTCATATCGAAGTTCGGACAAGGATGGAGTCTACCTGTTTTAATAGTGATAGCTCAGAGAGGCTGAATGAATGAGAAGAGTGCTGTACTATTCACCAGCGAATAAAGGTCGACCTCGAAATAGTCAAATAGTGAGCACATGCATTTGCCATGCCAGCAAAAAAGAAAGTTATATATCCAACAATTTTGTTCATCTGTTCCTGGGTATCATTGATCTTTCGCCCAAAACTCCCGATACTTGCATGTTCGGAACATGTCTAGGTGTAGTGGCTAACCAAATCCCTCAAATGGGAATGCATACGGAAATTTTAAATCTATGCCATATTAGCCCAATGCCGAAGAATGAAAGGTAACTGAATCGGGTTTATACCAGCCTCAGCGGCGTACGTGCGGGTATACGCCCATTATGGAGAAGCATCGCGACAGCCTTGTTTGGAGTCGCCTGTAGTTTACGATATGCCTCACGAATGTGCCGGGGCTCAATTGGAGTACGCCCTTCTTCGGGAGGATCAAAGAGACCAGTCTCCCGCTTGCGCTTTTTGGTGGCTTCACTGGTTCCGTTCTCAGCGCCTCCTCGGCCCTTCTTTTCGTGGTCTTCGCGTTCCTTGACCTTAAGTGCTTCTTCCGTCAAAGTCTGCACTATTTCAAATGTAAGAAAACCGAGAATGTCAACAATGTCGTCATTAGGTTTCGACTCAGTCACGATGCCGAATCCAGCCCACTCGCGGAAACGTTTGGCTTTACGGTACGTAAAGGATGCCTGGCGACACTCTGACCAGAACACATACTCCTCTTTGGTCATGTTCTTTGTTCGCTCATCTGCCGTCGCAAGACGTTGTAGAGTGGCATAATTCTGCTCTTCCTCCTCTTCATCTTCCTCGTCTTCTCGCTCCGGAACTTGAACGGAATAGAAACTGTTCACATCCCAAGCTAGTCCAACCTTGGCTCTTTTAGTCTTGGGTTTCGACGCGACATCTTGTGGTCCAGCCACAACTCCACCAGCAAGTGGATCGTCAGCTCCAGCGAAGTCGGCCGCATCGGCACCGCCTTTGTCGTCGGAGTCCTTTACGTTCTTGCGGACGTCTTTCCATGAAAGGAACGTCCTGAGACGTGATACCTTTGCTTTATCGTGACGGATGAGGAAGATCAAATCGTCAGTTGAAATAGACCGGACTCCTCGACGGGTTGCCAACGATGTGCTTCGGGCGAGCTGTGTTGAATATTAGCGTGGTCTGGGTAGTAGCCGCAACGGACATGAAGTTACTGACTATTTCAATAACCTGCTGTCGCACTATCTCTTCAATGAGAGTTGTTGTTTCAACAGATGGCTCAGCAGTCTCTCCAGAGACAAACATCATCTAGTGGCTGAGGTTAGTAAGATGGGATCCTTGTCACTCTCTCAATGTCTCATTAAAGTCCGTTGCGTTCCCGGGTATTTGAAGAGCTGAAACCAATTTTTCTACATCATCATAGGCATAAGGATAAGTCAAATATCATAGCGAGTTCGTTCCGAATGAGTCCCTGATGCTGGGAATGACTCCAACATCGATATAGATGAATAGGTTGTCCGACGTTTACATTCTTCATGCTAGCTGCTTTCTAGCACCAAGACGCATTTAAAAAAGAAAAGAAAGACAACCAAAAGCTTCCCGGGAAAACAGCGTGATATAATCAAAGTAAAATGAAGAAGACGTACCTGCTGGATCTCCTGCCGATATTTCGGCGTGCGATCAGTCGCCATGATAGCGAGTATATCACTCCCAGTTTACCAGTTTATTAGTATATTGAAACGCCACGTCAGACAGCAAATATGTCCCAATAAGAATATCAATCATAGATTATATCGATAGCTACTTCGTAGCAAATGCGAGTAGAGATGGAGATAAATGGGATTGTATGCAGTAGATGAAGGTATCAGATAGGCCGGACATTCTATTTCGCCGCCGCCGGATGCCCTCCAGGACAAAAAATGAAAGATCCTGGAAACTCGACTAGCAACGTTGTGAATAGACAATACTTATCTCGCATATTTCTTCTCAAAATGTTGTATCTCGTGGGTCTTGGACTTGCTGATGAGACCGATATCACGGTCAAGGGTCTTGAAGTTGTCAAAAAGGCCGAAAGAGTCTACCTCGAAGCATACACCAGTATTCTGCTGGTAGACAGAGGAAAGCTAGTAAGTGGAAGGACAATCCCCATTGTTTTCTTGTTTATTGTCATGGTTATTGTTTCTGCCGCTAAAGGTCAATTGACTCATCAGTAGGAAGCGTTCTATGGACGCCCTGTGATCGAAGCAGACAGAGAACTAGTTGAAAGCGGTAGCGATGAGATCCTCGCAGGCGCAGACAAAACAGATGTCGCATTCCTTGTCGTTGGCGATCCTTTTGGGTAGGTTCCCGACATATTTCGAACCCCTACACGTGGGAAATGAATTATTCCTTACAATGCGTGCAACAGCGCGACCACGCATACGGATCTAGTCCTTCGGGCGCGCGAAATGGGCATTGAAACCAAGGTCATCCCCAACGCATCGATCATGTCCGGAATTGGCTGCACAGGGTTACAACTGTATAATTTTGGCCAAACGGTGAGCATGGTATTTTTCACGGAAAACTGGAGACCCTCGTCTTTCTACGACCGCATTAAAGAGAACGTGCAGCTGGGATTCCATACGCTGGTGCTGCTGGATATCAAAGTCAAGGAGCCATCGCTCGAGAACCTCGCCAGGGGGCGAATGATTTACGAGCCGCCAAGATATATGACTGTCGCACAATGCGCCAGCCAGATGCTGGAAACCGAGGAGGAGCGAAAGGAGGGTGTCTACGGGCCTGATAGTCTTGCCGTTGGTGCTGCAAGAGTCGGTGCTGCGGACCAGAAATTGGTAGCGGGTACACTGAAAGAATTGACGGGGGTCGACATGGGAAGACCACTGCATAGCCTGGTCCTATTGGGAAGGAAGACGCATGATCTGGAGAGGGACTATATCCGGGAGTTTGCGGTGGATAAAGCGACGTTTGATGCGAGCTGGCAGAAAAGCTACGGAGCGACTTCATGAACGGTTATGATACGTTTTCTGTAGCTACTTTTTTGTCCTACAGTAGACAGTGGTATACCTGTATCCCACATGAAGCATCCATCGAATAACCACCTGTAGAGGGGTTATCTGCAACCTACCTACCTAGGTACAGAGTAGGATAGACATGCTGTGTTGCTAGTGGTTCCATATCCTCAACGATGTGTGACGTTAAGGTATACTGCTTAAGTAGGTATCAGATTAGCCCCTACGCACCTGTTGCATGCATGCATGTGGATATGATTTAGAGCATGCATACTTCCTCTCCTCATTAGACCTTTCAACTCTAATCATAATAAGTACCGCCACGCCAATTTACCAGCCCGTCGTCGCGCTCTCTCTACCAACCAACAGATGCCAGTCTACTTGCTTCACGGCTTCCGCTGGCCACGCGCGGGCTTCACAGGAATCCGCGTCTACATTGTTATCCACGACCTCGAAGATGCGGCTGCAGAATACATCCAACAACAAACCACATCGCAACTTTTGCTTGAAACCCTGCATCGCACAGAACCCGACATCATGGCTCGACTCCCTGGGCTGCGATTCATAGAGCAGTACGATCCCGAAGACACCGCCGGCGAAAACGCGGTGAGCCAGCCGTTCGCTTATGTGGCCGATAAAGTAATTACGATACCCGACGAGGCAGCCGCAGACAACGCGGCGGATCTAAGCATCAATATTGAAGAGACGCTCAAGCGTCATCAGGAGCAAGGGTACGCAGCGGCGATTACGGATTTACGGGATAAACTGGCTCCTGAAGAGAAGGTAGGGTGGTGGATGGTCTACAACGGAGATCCAGAGAGAGGGTATCCTGAGAGTGAAGACGAGGATGATTACGACGACGACTATGACGACGACTATGACACCAGCTACATGGACTTTGAAAGCGAAGATGGTGACGGTAATAGTGGCGTCTACCATGAGAGGATGGTGAGTACTACTAGTGACATGAGCGGCGCTGATAATACTGCCCTGGCCGATGATGCCAGTAGTCGTGGAAGATCGAGGGTAAGTCCAAACTCCCAGGTTCATAACAGTGTTCTCCCTTTTCTTTATCTACACATTAAACACATTCAAGGAATTATGTTATTATTTCCAACATTTTTATGATGTGCTAACGTTGAGCCTTGAAATCCTAGGCCAAATCGAACACAGTGTCACAGTTGAGTTTGAGCCGTTTCTTCCGCAGAAGGCATCCGCAATAACTGTATACTAGCAGTGTAGTATAGATAAATGTGAGCGTCCAGCGCTCGTAGGATTTGAAGATTATTTGACAATGAGCATCATCAACGTGCTCGGCCTGACTTACAGCGGTGAGGCACGGCAGTATCGGCCGACGCGGGGAGCAACTTCTTGGTCGGAAGTATTGCAGTCGTAGCATTTGGTCTTTCATCGTCCGACAGATTGTCTTTACAGTAATTACCCTTGAATTGTGCCGGAATGGTTCTCTCATTTATCATAGTGCAGAACCGACAGTATGTGGGCTGTTGTACGATGCCTCCTTCAATCACCATGCTGATCTGTTGGCAGGGGTAAGACACGGCTCGCGAAATGGTATGCGCCGTACAGCGTAAGTCACCCAGCTCGAGATGCCATGTTCCGTCATATTTACTGATATTCTCTTTGGAAGGATGAGGAAAAGGTGAAACTAAAAGGCGAGGTTTGTGCTCCTTGATTACCTGGGTTCTTTCGACAAAGAGACAGACATGGTTAACGAGAAATGAAACAACTTGTTCAGGTCCACCGCCTGGTCGCCCCTCGAGACCAAAAATATCAATCCAACTTTGTCGAGTTCAAAAGAAGTACAAAGATTGTGTATCGGAGATATGCCGGGCTCTTCTTTTGCGTTTGCGTGGACGCCAACGACAACGAACTAGCGTACCTCGAGGCTATACACTTCTTTGTTGAGGTTCTGGATCAATTTTTCGGCAATGTGTGCGAGCTGGATTTGGTCTTTAATTTCTACAAGGTGCGTACTGTTCCAGTCGGCATGAGGAGTTTCGATCAAGGGGCTTGGAGGAGGTAGGGGGAGGTAAGGGGACCATTGTGGCTAACAGTTGTCTAGGTGTACGCAATTCTAGACGAGGTGTTCCTTGCGGGTGAGATCGAGGAAACAAGCAAGCAAGTTGTCCTTACGAGACTGGAACACTTGGACAAACTAGAGTGAAAGATTAAACACTGGAACAAACGCTGCTTTTCCTTTCTTGCTGGGAGTTCATAGTTCTGCCGTTCTCTTGCATGGACACAACATGGATAAACTGCCATGGGTGGAGTTTGGGGTGTTTTATCGGTGCGGCTTTGACTGTTTCCTTGCTGTGGACTCTTTGATTCAATTCTTTCTTTGGGCGTACCCTGACTTCTACCCATTTCGTTGCTAGTTCGGTTGGGATGGTGTGGTTTATATATATATGTGTACCGTCAGTCTTTTTGTATTATACAAATGTCATACATGCGGCTACCGTTTCGAAGGTCTTCTGCAACTGGGAGGGACCCGACCCAGCAATGTGTAAGCTTGTCTGAATGTGCCCAGGGATGTGTTGTGAGAAGATCTAACTGCCTCAGCCCTAGAGGTTACATTGATTACATTCCGGTCGCCATTATCTCATTAAATGGTACCTGATTTCATCTCGAGAAGCCTCACAAATTGCAATTGCGCTTCTACACCTCGGTCTTTCTGAAAACAATGGGATCCTGTGCTGGTAACCGAACAAACTTTCCGCTGGCAAGGCTCATCTATAGATACTCGGAGTCCGGATGGTAATTCAGTATCGATCCAACTCGATAGATATGGACGTGTGGAACTCCGTCGGAAAGTTATCCACTCGCCGCCAGCTTGTTTCAGGCTTCTTCCGGCACCACCAATTATGAAAATACTGGCAGAAGTTGATTGACTTTGATCTGCGTTCTTGGCACGTAAGCAGTCGGTTCTGGTCTTCAGCGGGTATGTATCCGTCCGCCATATGCTGCGTATGGGCCTTGCTTAAGGTATAACAAGCATACTCGCAGCAATCTCGCCTAATACTGCAAGGCCCCCTGGACAGTGGCAATCATGTCCGTGTTGTTTATGGATCTACGCCGTATGCAGATTTCAATTACATTACGTGTACGCTACAGTGAGGATTTGATAGTATCCAATGTCTAGTCGTGGTGTCGACCTGTTATTTATATACAGCGTGCTGCTATATGGGGCGAGCATACGCCGGCTTTCTGTATATGTTATCACCCTTAAATACTTCTCCGGCCGTGTAGGTCTCCTTTGAGGGTGTCCTTCTTTTCTTCCCTTGTCTATATTTACTTGCTGCATATATCCACTCGTTTTGACTGTCCATATTGACATTGTTCTGATTCAGTCTTATTCTTCATTTGTTTTTTTCTTTATTGGAAGAGTCATCCTACTTCCCTAACGAAACATGTCTTTGGTTCACGCAGATAACCTGCCCCCCCAACCATGGACGGATATTTTCACCGATGACACCTGCATTGACCGACGAAAGTGCCACCGTACTGTGCCCATGAAGGTTCTTGCGCTTGGAGTGGGAAGAACAGGAACCGCATGTATGTCTTTCTTTACGTGGGAATGGAAGTATAATACTGAGATCTTGATCTAGCCCTCCGAAAAGCACTTGAAAGACTTGGATATGTCAAGACATACCACATGATGTCCGCGAGTGTCGAGAATCCCCCGGATTGTCTGATGTGGCACGATGCTCTTCTAGCCAAGTACGACGGCGTGGGTCAGTTTGGGAGGAAAGAATGGGATCAGCTGTTGGGAGATTGTCAGGTAAGAAGAGGATATGTTCTCCATTAAACCTAGACTAGGCAGTAAGTGAAGCTGTACGCTGAAGTCTTCGACTCCCACAGGCAGTCTGTGACTGGCCAGCTTGTGCCTTCGCAAGGGAGTTGATCGAAGCGTACCCTAATGCAAAAGTCATCCTGACCACTCGTGATGTTGACTCATGGCATGCGTATGCTCCCTGAAACCTGAAATCCCCCCACCGAATCTTCCTCCTCTAATCCCTCACGTATAGATCCGTCCTCAGAACCGTCTGGTGGCGAGTTACCGACCCCGAACATCGCCTGGTATCCCACTTCAGCTGGGCCGCCAGCATGTACTTCCCCATGCTGAACAAATTCTTTGAAACATTCTTCCGCGGCGATTTCCCCAACAAGGGCAAACAGGTTTACCTGGACCATGTGGCTGAAGTGCGCAGTCTCGTACCCTCCGAACAGCTGCTGGAATACAAGATCAGCGAGGGATGGGGCCCGCTCTGCGAGTTCCTGGGCGAAGAGATCCCCGATACGCCCTTCCCGCGGGGGAATGACATGGCGGATTTCTACGCTCGGTGTCAAAAGCGCAATCGACGACAGATGCTGAATGCTCTTTTGAACGCTTTTACTGTCGGGGGGACCTTGTTGGCTACGGGATATGCAGGGATGATGGTGTTTAAGCGGTTTGTGAAGTGAATTGAGTATATACTTCTTTTTTTTTTTTGGTTTGGGTAGTATTTCTGGTGGTCCATTTTATGTCTTATTGTCAATAATTTCTGATACCATGCTATCATTATCCTCTGGCCGTCAGTAGGAGGCTCATGAGAATACAATTTGCTACTCCTGTACCACACTGTATTTGTATGTGTGCATATGTATTCTGAAGTACTACTACATATGCACCTAACAATAATGACCCGCAACAGTCAGAACCTAAAATGGTTCGTGGCTTGACTTATCTTCCAAAAACAATGTCCAATTTCCGACCAGATGATTGTCGCGTTACAATTATTCCATGAGATATGGCTGGACAGGGGACTGCTGCAGATGCGTCATCCCATTCGTGACCTGCCATGATTATCCTGCTACCGTCCTTGGCAGGGGTTGGAATAGTTTTGTCTCTGGTGTATGACAAGTTGTATCTGCATCAACTACGAGAGATAATACCACCCTTCGTACTGCATCATGATATATGTTTTTCATTGACATAAATGTAGACATCAGATCTGACTTCCCCGCATTCTGCAGTGTCTAGTTGTCTACCGTCCATGGCATCACAGCTGCCATCAATGGCGTCATTGAGAAGATCTGGAAGCCTCGCAAAGCTTGATCCAACACCATCAACACCTTTCATCCTCTTGAGCCTTGACAAGGACTCATGGTTTCAACATTCCCACATCCTGGGGTGCTACTGTCTAGTGGACGGTCCGCATTGCCCATGTACAGAGTATGTACGCTGTACGCGTGGCATTCGATGACTTGAATCGCTCCGATTCCCACATAAATCCATTCTCCTCCAGGATCCCACTCAAGCTGTCCCGTCGCATTCCGGTAACACGAGAAATGGCCTCAAGGCTCAAACAGGCGCATGAATGTTTATCCAGCCTCGTCAACCATGACCGGTTATGCCGGTGACAACGGGTTGCTAGCTCTTGAGCCACAACAAATATCCAGTTCACGCAAGCGAATGCAAATCCGGCCGAATAGGCGACGTGTTCACAACCGGAGCCACATTAGTGCGTACGCGTCAGAGCACGACACTGGGGCCAATTTTCTGGTCTATGACTGCGTCTCCTAACACCATACGGAGTATACGTATGTATTGGGCTCAGATATCCCGGGATATATGCCAAGATTGCCAAGAAATAAAGTTCCCCATGATTGTATGCCAGCTGCAATGACGCGCGTTTCGAAGTGAAGCTTCGACGGTCGTGGAGGACAACGCCACTAGACGCTTTGATTTTCTGGCCCAGGTGTGAACCATTTACAGCTTGAATAGAGGGAAGATTAAAGAAAGAGAAAAAGAGGGTAGAATCAAGAATGTCTTCATAGGATGTTACCAGTCCCTTCCCCTGCAGCAGCCAAGAGCGGAAACTGTTTCAGGGCGAAACGATTCCGGGGTGTCTGTATCAGCCGCCTAGGAGTTCAGTCAGGATGGATGTACCCCGTATGGTACAAACCGGTATCATACATACGATACGATACGGCACAACCCCTGCTTCATGGGCTGCCAATGTACTCTGCAACCCGCAGTGGACCGGAAATAAATTGAAGCATCTCATTCATGATTTAACATCCAATCTACTCCATACATGGAGCACCGCCTAGCCTGATTATGCAAGATGGGCTCCAGCCCGAGTGCCTACATACGTATATGTGTGGCGTAATGCTGGCTCTGGGCATGCTCTTGAGGCGCCAGCCCTCCACTATTGCGCATGAATTATCCATTTCTCGCATCCTTCAAACGGGGCTTCCTCGATTTATTCACATTTCACGTTTTCTCTTTCTTTATCTGACTGCTGTTATCGTCTTTAATTGGAGTGAATCGATCCGCCGGGCGTCCGACATATGAGTTGCATCCCCAATGTCTATGACCCAGTTTAGCCGCAAGAAGAACCATAATCTCAGCAGTAATTGCACCCGCAAGTGTTATTTTTATCATATAAGAACAATAGGAAGGCTAATGATAGAAAGAAAGGGAACGAAAATGGTCCTTCTGGGCATGCACGCATGACTTCTCTCTCTATGCTCCAGAGCGAGTCTTCGAACTTCCGTGTTCCCTCTCAACGGAGATATCGGGACTCTGGATCGGAATCCGTCAATATCGATGATAATGGACAATCATCGAGAATGTCAAATAGAACTACTTCGATAGACTGGCGGCGGCAGCATGCCCGCAATCGTTCACAGAATTTCTCCTTGGATGCAAGTCTGCTGGCACAATCCCGGCAGGAGATTCTGGAAGAAGATACCTCATCGATACCCACAGTGCCCTCTGCATCGCCGCCTGTAACATGGCTTACTCTTCCTCGAAAGGGTCAGCTGGCTCTCTTAGGTCTCTGTCGCGTGTTTGACTTCTTGCAGATCGCCTCTCTGCAAGCCTACATGTTCTACCAGCTCAAATCTTTCGACAAGAATCTGTCTGACTCGGAGATTTCGACGCAAGCAGGACTCCTGCAGGGTGCGTTCACTGCCGCACAGTTCGCAACCGCTATTCCTTGGGGCCGGGTAGCGGATGCTTCTTGGGGAGGACGCAAGTTTGTCTTGCTTGTGGGGTTGATCGGGACTGCCATTTCGTGCCTGGGCGTGGCTTTTGCGACATCATTTGTGCAGGCTATGCTCTGGAGATCGTTTGGGGGTGGCATCAATGGGACAGTGGGGATTATACGGACTATGATCGCGGAGAACGTCAAGGAGAAGAAGTATCATTCTAGGGCTTTTCTGATCTTACCAATCGGGTTTAATATCGCTGCTCTTTTTGGACCAGGTGAGCCTTCTCTTACTTTTCCGGTCATTTCTGACAATTCTGACCTTTTCTGGTACCAAGTCATGGGAGGGATGCTTTCAGATCCAGTCAAGAGTTATCCCCGTTTATTCGGTCCTGATTCATTCTTCGGAGGCGCGCAGGGCGTGCGGTGGTTGATAAAGTATCCATATGCATTGCCCATGCTAGCCAATTTCTTCTTCATGGTATTCTGTGCTGTTCTGGTCACTGTTGGTCTGGAAGAGGTACGGCGATGCTTGCAGATTCTTTACTTTATTTGGGTCGTCAAGTGGTACTGATAATCAACTTCAGACGCTAGAAGCTTGCAAAGACAGGCCTGGTCCGGGGACCATTGCGCTAAGATTCCTCACTCGCGGTTTGAAGGCCGTCATCCCTTCCTCGTCTTTATACTCGAAACTCCCACTGCAGGACTACAATGAGGAGGGACTATCCCTGCTGGACCCGCAGCTGGGCTCGACGGACAGCTACGAGCTTGAAGAGAAGGCAACCAGATCCACACGTGGAAGCCGTGTGTTACCATTCCGGAGAATATGGACGAAGAATGTTCTGTGCACACTGCTTGCGCAAGCCTTTTTTGACTTCCAAATGGGGTGAGTCAGGGCTATCTATACTATACCAATGAAGCCACACAAAAACTGACAGATGCAGCGCCTTCAACAACCTCTGGCTCCTCTTCCTCTCCACCCCTCGACACAACCCAGACGACCCCTCCGCCCCCCCTCAATCCCTCCCCTTCATCTTCACAGGCGGCCTAGGCATGCCCCCTCAAACAGTCGGCCTCGCAACATCCATCCTAGGCATAATCGGCATGGCCCTCCAATTCACCATCTACCCAACCATCCACGGAAAACTCGGCACCACAAAATCCTACCAGTACTTCCTCACCTTATTCCCCCTCGCATACGCATTCGCACCATACATCTCCCTCGCCCCCTCCTCATCGCCCCCTCCATCCCAAGCAACCGGCTTCGCCATCTGGCTATCCATCGCCATTGTCCTCTTCCTCCAAGTTACGGCTAGAACCTTCACTCTCCCCACCTCCATCATCCTCTTGAATAACTGCTCTCCGCATCCGTCCGTGCTCGGCACCATCCATGGCATCGGTCAATCCGTCTCGTCAGCCTTCCGGACTATCGGGCCTATCTTTTCGGGCGCGTGGTACGGTCTTGGGCTGGAGATTGGGGTCGTCGGTATTGCATGGTGGCTTGTTGCTTTGGTCTCGGTTTTGGGATGTCTGGCTGCTATCTTTGTTTATGAGGGGTCCGGGCATGAAATTCTCCTTCCTGGGGAGGAAGGTTATGATGATTTTGGGGAGGATTAGTTGGGTTGTCTCTTTCTTTTCCTTATTTCCAGAGAGCCTTATAGACGGGGGGCAATGTGTCCATTATCTCAATTTGGGTTCTTCATCTCCAAGTGATTATTAGTGTGTGTATGAGAGCAATTGAAAAGCTCAGAATTGTACCCCTTCATTCTATCATGTTTTTATAGAAAGCATGGCATTGCTGGCTGGCCCTCTTGTTTGCTTGAGATACAGTGAACGGCTAAATCAGCCTATGCTAAGCTATATATATTGGAGTCGATCTATGCTTGTATTGTCTCTAGCTAGGTCGCTCCTAGCATGGAGAGGTCAACCAATCTAGGCCCTCCCTCCGACCATCATTGACACATCGTAACACCGTAACGGGGCCAGCGATTAGTTCTTGGTCAATAAGGACCGTACATTCCCTCTCACTACGTATTTAGCTTCAGCCGTATATCGATGGCCTCTTCACGCCGTCACCGCCATCCGGTCCTTCCACAGAATGAAGGGGAAGGAGGAAGAAAAGAGAATGGGAGGTCAAGCAGGGCGAGGTCGGGTCTTTCATGTCGGCGCGACTGAGGGGAGGCTGGCGTATTAGATGCCAAACCCAGAAAGGCAAAACTAACCTCATACGGTAATTCACGGGTCCTCTTTTTACAACAGCAAGACATACTACCTCATAACTAGCTGCATGTTCTCTCGTATATATGTCTTAGCTACTCTCCTCCAGACCCATTCCCTTCCCAATCTTCCGAATAAGTGCACGTTTGAGGAACGCCTCTCGTGCAAGGCCCCTTGTATGACGCGACCAGGTGTCCACCCCGATCACACCTTTCACGAGAGCTGATTGTAGGGCGTAAATAGCCTGTTCGATACCATATTCTTCCGCGACAAGGTCATAGAGCTGCTTGCCTACCACGGTGGGTGCGACTAGGACATCGTCGATCGGGGGAAGGCCGCCTCGTCGGCCATCGGTGGCTGCGGCTGATGACTCTGCACCAGCGGTTAGAGGGATGGGAGAGGAGATCCGAACCTGCGCATCTGCAATCACGGTGTCCGCACGGCGAAGGGACTCTTGCAATATGGCTGTGTTTGATTGGAGAGTAGACTTCAGATTGTCCATGGTCGCGATTTCGCCTTGCAAGGTAACCGCCGCCGCTTGAAGAGATTGGGATTGTGAGAGTAGAGATTGGGCGGCAGATTTTGATTGTGAGGCATTGGACTGTAGCGTTTCTGCCAAGGTCTTTGAAATTGCATGCAGGAGCGCGTCTTTCTCTGGGTTAGGTGGAATTGGCGGAACTGGGCCGGATGGAGCGAACGAAGGGAGTTCAAGTTCGAATGGTGAAGTGAGAAGATCCGGAGTCTCTGCTCTGTGCGTTGCCGCTGGTTGTTGAGCAAGGAGTCGTTGTTCATTTTGTAACGGTTGAGGGGTTTGCTGAGGTTGTGACTGCTGGTATTGCGCATGTGTCTGCTGAAACTTCTGGTAGGAACCAGGAAACTGTTGTACTAGAGAGCTTTGGAGGGCTTGTTCAGGCCCGTAAGCTGCAGTAGAGGGGCCACTCGGGGAGTTTGCTACAGGGCTGGCAGGTGCTGCGGGCCCTCGACCACGATAGACCGGTCCTTGTGAATAAGCCGGTGCAGGATGGACCGCCGGCTGCTGTTGCTGGGGCGGCCAATGCGGCGGACTCATGGTCCCGCTCATATTGCTCGTCCTCTCGGGAAGATATTGCGACATTCTGTTACCAGACATATCTGGGGTTGCATGATGCTGAAGGGATGGCTGTCCATAAGCCTGCTTCTTAGGAGGCAGAGGTGGTAACGGAGGAGGCGATTTGTCAGGGCCTCGAACAGTTGGGCGAGGCTGTTCGACAGATAGCTCTTGTCCTGGTTTCGGAGGTGGTGGGGGTGGTTGAGGTGATCGGGGCGGCGTCTGCGAGGCCCTTGGAGAGAGCGTTGGATTTGTCGAGCTGAGTTCTGGCGGTAAAGGAGGTAAGGGTGGTGGTGCCTGCACCTGTACTGGCTGTTGAGGTCTTTGTATCTGTGACTGCTTGTACCTAACCGGTGGTTCTTTTGCAAATACTTCACGAAGTATGGACAGGAAGTCAGTTATTGACGATTTCTGGACATATTTATTATCAGCACATGCACAGACTTATAAATGGCATCACTCTTATCGTTGTTGACTCCACAAGGAAAGAAAAAGGGAACCGACATCCCAGGCTTCAGCCCAGTGGGCTAGATAGTGATGGTACACCCTCCCTTCCAACGTCACATGTTGCCCGACTCTGACCACCATATCCTGAGCAGGGGTCACGTAGACAATGGGTGGCTCGAGAGGATAGACGTTTGGAATCCAGAGCGACACAGGGAAATTGTAGACGGTACCGCGAAAGGCAACAGGAAGTGTCCCGACTAGGCGCAGCAGGAGGGCAGAGAACCCATTCTCGAAAGCTAGGAGACAGGGAATTAGACACGATCCAATACGATACCCACGCGATAATTATTGAAACCCACTGTAGACATCAGTGCGAGGCAACAGAGACGGATATTGAGCAAGGGCGCTGGCAACATCGTAGTAGGTGCGGTTGGGGTCATGATACGTCTGTCGGGGATCATAGTGGTCCTGCGACGGTCAGCGGTTGTGCCAAAAGTCAAGACAGAGACAGGCATGCATTGCCTCTTACCTTCGTCAGTACGCTGTAAAGCCAGCCCAGCATCCTCTGGGGCACTGCCGCCATTTCGCCAGCGCTGTTGCGGGGAAGAAGACACGCAGGTCGGCCTAAGATGTTGGAGTTGCTTCTCCGCAGCGGCGTCTTGGCGGGCAAAGGGCGTCTTGGACCTGCAGTCCTGCACAGTCTTGAAAGAAGTCTACCTTTTCTGCGTTCCTTTCACTCGGTGCCTTCAGGATACAGCCCTCCAAGGCCACTCTGACCCATGATTGATACTGATGCGATGGACAGACGCTCTACAGCTTCAACGCCCAGACCCCGCTCTCATCGCACTATACCGCCAAGGCGCCGTTCACAATTAGCAGCGCCCTCCGAATTGCTCGCGGACTGCGTCCTGGAACCTCGTCGCTATTAGACAAATTCGGATATCATCATTGAGCTTTCTTCTACCCTATCCCCGACGTCTCCAGCTACACTGCGGAATGGCTCGTGGCTCCGCCGATACCTTCCCCCGCTGTCTCGGTAGAGCTGACCGAGCCCAACCATTGCAGCTGCATCATCCTGCACTCCCATAACCTAGTCGGCTAGCCTGCATCCAAGGATATCTGTCTCTTGATCTCTGGCAGCCGACCGGCTGGTTAGCCGTACACCCACCCACACGATCCCTGTAGCCCACTACGAACGATCATTGCAACCGGATATTAAGCATACTATAATAATATAATACTTCAAGGAGGCCATTCAAAGCTGGATATTTCTAAGTACACCTCTGAGCTGCACAAAGAAACAGGGAAATGCCCATCGAGGGGATCGGGTCGGTACAATCCACTTGGTTCTCACCAGGTGGAAGCATTAAGCTGGAAGCATCAGTGTGCTCATGGTGGTTGCCCACAAGGCTTTCTCAACGAGTAAGGGAGGATGGGAGCGTTGTGAAGGGTGCTCTGCATGATCCTGAAACGAGCTATTGATTTCGCAATGGAGTGTGCTATTGCCATCAAGCACAAGCAACGAATGAATGCCAAGTAAAAAGCCATTCGAGATCAGCCCAGGGACGCTACGACGACCCTTGTTCCTGCACAGCGTGGCAGCGCTTGGTTGGGAAGATGCTTGCTTCACAGCGGAGATAGAAGGATGTTAGCAACAAGGGGCCTACTCCAAAAGCATAACACGGCATTGCTTACGCAATCGATGGTCAGCGCAGGAATTCACGCCACCATCCAGATGAAATATAAGACAAACATATGACACAGCGTGATATAGAGATGTGCTTCGCGGCCGAGACATTGATGAGCGCGATGTTTAAAGACGCCACCGGCCATAGTAAACGCGAAAACCAGCTGGTCGGAGAGAGCCGCACGTTTCGAGTGGCAGTTGCTAAACATAGGAAAACACTATCTGCAAATCAATGCCCATTAATGCTCGGATGGCACGACGGTGAGCCATTATGAAGGAACGTGAACTGGTAGGCGCAAAGTGTAATTGCCGGCCCCCAAACCTTGATAGATGAACTGTCACCGACGCCTTGGGTCCTTCTTTTTCCCCTGAAGACGGAGAGATCGGCCAGAGCACATAGGCTGTATAATTGTGGTGTATCCAGCATCGTTCAATCCCGGGAGAAGCTCCTCACCTGCGGGCCAGACACAATGACTTCCCTTGCGCACTGCAATCATCTCGTTATCGTCTGTTGCCATGCTATATACCTGGGCGGACCAACCCACGGCGCCTCGGAGGACGAATGGTCAGTGTTGTCGTTTCTTTTCTTTTGCGGCAGAAGCTTCGGTTGGAGCTACGGGCAGAAGCTGATCTTTGCTTTTTCTCTACACAGGCTAATAGAGCCATTCCAAGATGGCGAAACACCCACGTTCATCCAACATGTTAAAAGCGGCGTTGCTAAGCTCGCAGAGGATCCATTGGCAATCCTCGTGTTTTCAGGGTATGTAATGCAATGCGTTCCATCTTTGTGCGATTCTCGTCTAACCGAATTTGCTGCAGAGGCCCAACAAAGAAACAGAAAACGAATCTCAGAGAGGGCGAATCATACCTAGTAAGGAGAAGACGACGCTTCTGAAGTGGAGAGTTACAATGATTAACTGAAACAATTTCAACTAGAACCTCGCCAAGGATAACAATCTCTTTTCACACTCATCCAGCATCAGTCCGGATCGACTCATTGCTGAAACGCACGCTACTGATTCCTATCAAAATGTGCTCTTCTCCCTGGTTCGCTTCAAAGAACACACAGGCTCTTACCCCAAGAAGGTAACAGTCGTCACGCATGAGTTCAAAAGGAAACGGTTCATGGAATGCCACTTCCCCGCCGTGGGGCTAATCCCACTGTCCAAGAGGGAGGGTGAGGGCCGCATATCTGTTTCCGATCAGAGAATAGCTGTGATCGGGATCAATCCGCCTGAAGATGTAACATCCAAGGAGTACTTGAGTATAGGTGAGGAAAGAAGCGGGATCGGGCTCTGGAGAGAAGATCTATACGGAGTCGGAACGAGGTTGGCAGGGAAAAGGGCCAAAAGAGGGTGGCATTCGGGGATGGAGGAGGAGCTTTTTGTTACTGTTGATTTGGAACCTGTGGTGAGGGAATTAATTTGCTGGAATGGAGGAGAGACCGGTAATGACTGGTTTCCAAGGATGAAGGAGTTGCCTTGGTATAGTAATGCATGACATCCAGAGTCTTGAAGTAAACGATACCCTTCGATATAGCACTGCGTCAAATTATTGTAGTTCATACCCGTCACTATGGACGCATTCTGTGAGAGCGCTAGATATCCTAGTACATTGTCTCATAAGAGACGCAAAGCCATTAAGAGTTTGAAAAACATTGTCTCATGGAGTCCCAAAAGTCCTTCTCTCAAACTCCAAAACGCCCTTAAAAACAGTTCCAACTGATTCCGAACCTCGATCAATCGGCAAGCCGATAGCTCACCAAAGTCTCCACACGATGGTTGTTCGTGCTAAAGCTTCTTAGCTGTACCTTCTCTGCGTTCTTGATCTCCTTCGCATCACTATCGCCCCATTCGACCGGCACCTCAGAGTCTGCGTCTGCGTATACGAGAACATTAAATGTGCAATCTCCGTCCAGGACCGGGAGGAAAGTAACTGAGGCAGTGATCTGGCGGAAGATTGCCTGGATTTCGTCTTGAATTTCCTTTTCTGTTTTCTCGACAGTGGGCTTTGTCTGAGATTCCGTGTCTCTATAGTAGACAAGCACTAATTAGTTTCTTTTCCACCGAAGAAAGGAAAAACGAAGGCAGACCGGGTCGAACGTACTCTGGATTGGCGTTCTCCTTATCTGCAGACTTCCGCGAAGAGTAGGCCTTCGCATGTTTCCCGAATATCTGAACCTGTGTTCATGAAGCTCCCATCAGCTATTGCATTCCTGTACTGCGTTTTGGTGGTGGTCTCTCGTACATCGAACTGCCATCTCTCCACGTGTTCCCCAGTCTCCTTGCTGGTGATAACCACAACTAATTTTGAGATTTTACCACCGATCATCCATTTGTTCAATTGTGACATGATTTTCTTAATATAAGCCTTAACCTGATCGTCGGCCGTCACTGGGATTGGTCAGTACGAATTCCAGTGGTGGGGAGGAAGGGAACAGGCAGACCGAGCATATTGAGGCCATATTTCTTCACACTAGAAAAATGTCAGTGATCGATTTGTCATGTCCACACAGGAATCGAGACTCACGTCGTGAAATCTTCTGGAGGGTAAACTCCTCGCTGGAAGCTGCAAAACAAACGTTAATCAGACATGCCCACTCCATTCGCCCAGAGTCTCGACGTACAGGATCGAGTTGATAGAGTATTCAAACTAGATAGTCATGAGCATTTCGAATCTCCAAAGACCTAAAGAATAGTGCCCAGATACTCACAAATTCTGCCACGAGCTTTGCCGATCCTGATTGCTGTGAGCGTTGCGGAAGAAAAAAAAATAAAATAAACACGGGTCTGTACTGGCCACTCACCCTTCAAGGACAGCTTGTGGACTTTGGACTTGTCTTTCTGTGTTTTCTGTGCAGACATGATGGACAGGTATATCGAAAATAAATAGATGCAAATGAGGGAATTCGTTGATCCTGGGAAAGCCGTATATTCTCGATGGAGAGAGTCGAAAGGGAGAAGGATCAACTGTTTACAGCGATAGTCACCGCAGCAATCGGCGGGCCGAGCCCCTTGTTCCCAATTTTTCACTCCCCGCAAAAAGACTCTCTACTTCTTTTCCTCGATTCCTGCCGATAACGCGAATCTCCCGTCGCTGAAAGGCAAAGATTCCCATGCCACTGCGAAAATCCCGATGCGAGGATGTCTGCAGTTAGCCAGATGGCTGAGCGCAGCGCCGAATTGCCCAGCTACAACCCGGCTCAGACTGCATTCCAGCTTCTATAATAATGCCGCGCGGTTCTTCTCCAGCTCCGTCGCAAGGAACGCGTCCCCACCGAAGAAGCCTGTCTCTGACCTCGAGAAACGGATTGCGGAGATTCCGATTGAACGATTCCGCAATTTCTGCATCGTCGCTCATGTCGACCATGGCAAGAGTACCCTCTCCGACAGGTTACTTGAACTGACGGGCACCATCGAGCCCGGGCAGAACAAGCAGGTTTTAGACAAGCTTGATGTTGAACGTGAACGGGGTATTACCGTGAAGGCGCAGACATGCTCGATGATCTATAACTACAAGGGGGAAGATTATCTGCTACATCTGGTCGATACTCCAGGACATGTGGATTTTCGTGCCGAAGTTTCGCGCAGTTATGCCAGTTGCGGAGGCGCATTGCTCCTCGTCGATGCGAGCCAGGGTGTTCAGGCTCAAACAGTTGCGAATTTCTATCTGGCATTTGCCCAGGGACTGGAGTTGATACCTGTGATCAATAAGGTAGATCTGCCTTCGGCTGACCCAGAGCGGGCTCTTGAGCAGATGAGAAGCTCCTTTGAGATTGATACTAGTAATGCGGTGATGGTTTCTGCCAAGACTGGGTTGAATGTCGAACAGCTGCTCCCTGCAGTGATTGAGAGGATCCCAGCGTGCGTCCCTAGTGACCTTGTTCCCTAAAAAAAGCTCTTCGCTGACACGTGCAACAGACCGGTTGGTGATCGGAATAAGCCTCTGCGTATGTTACTTGTCGATTCCTGGTATGATAACTACAAGGGTGTCGTTCTCCTGGTGCGTATATTCGACGGTGAAGTCAAAGCCGGAGACCAGCTCATATCATTTGCAACTGGGATCAAATACTTCGTCGGCGAAGTCGGACTTATGTACCCGAATGAGACTCCTGCGACCATTCTCCGTGCTGGACAGGTGGGCTATCTGTACTTCAATCCTGGTATGAAACGTAGCCAGGAGGCCAAGGTCGGGGACACCTACACGAAAGTCGGTTCCCAGAAGCAAGTGGAACCGCTTCCTGGCTTCGAAGAACCAAAGTCAATGGTCTTCGTCGCTGCATATCCGGTGGATGCCGACCACTTTGAGCACCTGGAAGACAGTATCAACCAGCTCATGCTCAACGACAGGAGTATAACCGTCCAGAAGGAATCTTCGGAGGCTCTCGGTGCCGGTTTCCGGCTTGGATTCTTAGGCACTCTACATTGTTCTGTTTTTGAGGACCGTCTTCGACAGGAGCATGGTGCCAGCATCATCATCACCCCTCCGACAGTGCCAGTTAAAGTGATTTGGAAGGATGGGAAGGAAGAGATCATCACAAATCCCGCGCGCTTTCCCAACGAAGATGATGTGCGCCTGAAGATCGCCGAGGTCCAAGAACCTTATGTCCTGGCGACCCTAACGTTCCCCGACGAGTACTTGGGCAAGGCGATTGAATTGTGCGAAGCAAACCGAGGCGAGCAGAAGAGCCTCGAATACTTCACACCGACTCAGGTCATTCTCAAATACGAGCTACCACTAGCACAGTTGGTTGATGACTTCTTTGGGAAGCTGAAAGGATATACAAAGGGTTACGCCAGTCTAGACTACGAGGAGGCCGGGTGGCGAGCAAGCCGTATCGTGAAGCTACAGCTTCTTGTGAACAAGGCCCCCGTTGATGCAGTCTCACGACTTGTGCACTGGAGCCAAGTGAACCGGCTTGGAAGACAATGGGTGACCAAATTCAAGGAGCATGTCGATCGACAGCTTTTCGAAGTAATCATTCAAGCTGCCGTTGGTCGCAACGTCGTAGCGCGAGAAACTATCAAGCCATACCGGAAAGATGTACTGGCAAAGCTCCATGCCAGCGACGTCTCCCGACGGAGGAAGCTGTTGGAGAAGCAGAAGGAGGGTCGGAAGAAGCTGAAGGCAGTAGGAAATGTGGTGATTGAACATAAGGCTTTCCAGGCTTTTCTGGCGAAGTAGGATTGGAAGCGCCTCTCCGTCTAGCACACGCAAGACTCTCCCTATATATGTCACTATAGACTTTTTATTCTATCATCACGGAGACTCCCTTTTGGAATGCCACCACCTTCATGAGGGTTGCTCAGGGTGATACTCAGTGCGTATTTCTCATCAATACTGCGCTAGTATATATATAGAGCAGATTCTCCGAGATTTTGAACAGGAATTTGATGACCTAACGAGTGTATTGAGTAGTTGGTTGAGCGAAGGAGCTCAGGGTGGGAAAACGGCTGATACTTATTCCCCTGGGTAAACAAATTATGCAAATTTGTGAAGGTGGGCGATGAGTTGAGTTCCTGAAACTAATTATATTGGAGGTGTAACTTGTATTGTATTCCTATCTAGCTGAGTCTGTGACAATGAACTATGACCAGGTACTATACTGTACTATGATCATCGTGAAATCCAAAACAGAATTGATTATTGGATACCAGGAATAGCCTTTAGGCCATTCTGAAAGGCCCAGAAACCTTCTTAGGAGCAAGTCTGTTCCTGAGAGCCTAGAAGCTTACTCCCCAGATCTAGAGGAAAGGGAGACAATGGCTATTGCACAGGGGGGCTCAGCATACAAGCAGGGCAATCTCCACAGAACAACCACAAGGTTGCTGTGCGATGACATAGCTCATCGGCTACAAGTTGGGCCCCTGAATGGAAATGAGTTGATGTCCTTGATCATATGGGTAAAACAGGCAAATACTGGACTTTTTTTGGAAGAGAAACTGAAACAATGACATGGTCAAAAGCTCTAGAGCTGGGTGCATTTTATTGGGGCTACATCTTACTGCTCACTCTGGCACTTATCCGCCGTAAAGGGTTGAATATAGAATTCATTTGTGCTAGATACACGAAGAATTCCTTGAGAGAAGGAAGAGAACAAGAGGTCTTTTCGACAGGCAGCGGCTTTGGGCACAAGGAAGGAAATAGGCGAGCTGGCAACAAACAGAACAGATGGAACATATAGGGCCAACGCCTGAGTTCGCAATATGCCTGGGCGTAGCCCATGAAACCCATGCTCAGGGTATGCTCAGATCTACTCAGTGAGCAGAAGGTGCAAGACCTGATCACTAAAACAGAAAGGGAAGGCCTTCAACGTTGATAGAAAAAAAAGTACATGTATAATACCATCTGCAGCATCTCTCGAATGCATATAAATACTCTGTATTCAAGGACGTCTTCCACTGTTGATATAAACGTAAGCTGAGTCATTTTGGCGGGGGCGGAGCTCCAGCCCTTTTTGCCTCGCAGAAACAAAGCAAAAAAAAAGTTCGTGGCCGACCCCGCTGTCGACCGGGAAAATAATCATCATCAACGGAACATCTTTCTGAGCTTTCTGTGTTTCGCTCCAATAACAAGTCATCAGGATTCTCATCGCGATCATCATTTTCCTACGCGTCGATTGCTGTTTGCACTTCTCTTCGATTGTGGCTCCAATTAAGAGCCGAGTCTAGCCCTCCTCCACTGGCGATGCTCTGCTCCTGACGACGACAATGCAGCCTCCAGAAGGTGTGCAGGTCGATCTGGGCAAGGCCCAGGTCATCGACCGTGTGCCAAAAGTTATCAAGGAGTTGAAATTCGGTGTGATGTAAGGCATTTAATGACCCGTTCTGTCCGATGTCACTCCTTTGACCCATCTCTTGCAAAAGGTTGATGTTGCTGACTTGCGTGCATATGCCAATTCTAGGTCCAATGATGATATCGTTAGCCAAGGCGTTGTAGAAGTTTCCGATCGCAAATTCTTCGATCTCGATCGTGGCAGAGAAGTCGTTCCTCATGGTCCTCTCGACTCGCGCATGGGAACTTCGAGCAAGAACGGAGAATGCAAAACATGTGGAGGCGCTTTGCAAACCTGTAACGGTCACTTCGGTCATGTCAAACTCATTCTTCCTGTATTTCATGTCGGCTATTTCAAGCGCGTCATCACTATTTTGCAGGAGATCTGCAAGGAGTGCTCCCGCATTCTCCTGCCTGAGTCGGAGCGTCGTATGTATCTCCGAGAGATGCGTCGCCCCGGGCTTGATAATTTGCGGCGACTACAGATTGCGAAAAGGGTCAGTGAAAGGTGTAAGAAGACGCGATCGTGCGAGGTATGTGGCGCCGTCAACGGTGTGGTGAAGAAAGCTGGGACGAGCTCGCTCAAAATCATCCACGACAAATTCCGGGCTTTCAATACCTCAGCGTCGGTTAAAAAGGTTCCACCTCTCAGCAAGATCGTCTTTGATCAGTCTTTTGATGAAGCCAGACGTTCAAATACGGATGTCGAGAAGAACTTCAAAAAGGCTCAGGATGACTTGAATGCTCTTCGGGTCTTGAATCTATTTAAGAGGATTTCCGATACAGACTGTGAATTATTGGGACTCGATCCCCAGGAAGCCCGTCCGGAAATGTTCCTTTGGCAGTATATCCCGGCACCTCCAGTCACCATTCGCCCATCGGTGGGCCAAGATGCTGCGTCGACGGAGGATGACTTGACTGCCAAGCTAGGTGATATTGTTCAGAGCAATATTAATCTGAAAAATTCACTGTTAAAGGGAGCTCCCGTCCAGACAATCATGGAGTGCTGGGACTACATGCAACTTCAAATCGCTGTTTATATCAATAGTGATGTTCCTGGCCTCAACAAAGCGGATCTTGGAAAGCCAATAAGAGGATTTGTCCAGCGACTGAAGGGAAAACAAGGACGATTCCGTGGTAACTTGTCCGGAAAGCGTGTGGATTTCTCAGGCAGAACTGTCATTTCTCCAGACCCTAATCTGCGAGTTGATGAGGTTGCTGTTCCTATCCTGGTAGCGAAAAACATGACCTATCCGGAGGTTGTTACAAGATATAACAAAGAAAAATTGCAGCAGAGAGTCAGAAATGGGACGAAAAAATGGCCTGGCGCTAACTATATCATGAAGAAGGGTTCGCCTCTCAAGTCCTTCCTCAAGTACGGTGATCTCAATCGGATGGCCGATCAACTGGTTGAGGGGGACGTGGTCGAGCGTCATATCGAAGACGGTGATATTGTGCTTTTCAATCGTCAACCCTCTCTCCACAAACTCAGTATTCTTTCCCACTTTGCGAAGGTCCGGCCTTATAGGACCTTTCGTTTGAATGAGTGTGTGTGCAATCCATACAACGCCGATTTTGATGGTGATGAAATGAACTTGCATGTTCCCCAGACAGAGGAAGCGAGGGCAGAGGCTATGGAGCTAATGGGTGTCAAGAATAACCTGGCCACTCCGAAGAATGGAGAACCCATCATTTCGGCCATCCAAGATTTCATCAGCGCTGCCTACCTTCTGAGCAGCAAGGAGAATTTCTTTGATCGAAAGTCTTTCACACAAATATGCCTGTACATGCTTGATTCCAAGACCCGATTTGACCTTCCCCCGCCTGCCATCATCAAGCCTCAGATGCTGTGGACTGGGAAGCAGGTTTTTAACATCCTCATGCGTCCCAACAAAGATGATCCTGTGATGGTCAACCTGGACGCTGCTTGCCGAGAATACAAGCCGCCAAAGGATGGACGTCCTAAAGACTTGGACCCCAACGACGGATGGCTTGTCATTCGTAACTCGGAGGTAATGTGTGGTGTCATGGACAAGGCCACTATTGGTTCCGGAAAGAAAGACAATGTGTACTACATCATGCTGAGAGACTTTGGCCCTGCAGCAGCAGCGGAAGGCATGAACCGTCTTGCAAGATTGTCTGCCCGCTGGTTTACCAACATGGGTTTCTCCATTGGTATTACTGATGTCTATCCCAGTGAGAATCTCTTGAAGTCAAAGGACCACCTAGTTGAAACTGCTTACGCGCAGTGTGATGAAGTCATTGCCAAATACAAAGCTGGAACGTTGGAGAAGTATCCTGGTTGCGATGAGCTGCAGACAATGGAGAATCAAATCTCCGGTATTCTCAGCAAGGTCCGCCAGCAAGCAGGAGATGAGTGTATCGCCCAGCTCAGCAAACACAACTCACCCCTAATTATGGCTACTTCTGGTTCGAAAGGCTCTAGCATCAACGTGTCTCAGATGGTTGCCCTGGTGGGTCAGCAGATTATTGGCGGCCAACGAGTTCAGGATGGTTTCCAGGACAGAACTCTACCCCATTTCCCAAAGAACGCTCGGCAACCTCCGTCGAAGGGTTTCGTCCGCAATAGTTTCTTCTCGGGTCTACTTCCGTATGAATTTATTTTCCACGCCATGTCAGGTCGTGAGGGTCTGGTCGACACGGCTGTCAAAACTGCCGAGACTGGCTACATGTCCCGTCGCCTGATGAAATCACTCGAAGATCTCTCCAGTAATTACGATGATACGGTACGGAATTCTTCCGCTGCAATTGTCCAGTTTCAATATGGTGACGACAAGCTGGATCCGGTGGATATGGAAGGTAAAGCCAAACCGGTTCACTTCGACCGAACTTTTATCCATGCGGAATCCACAACCTATAGCAACAAGGATCGGAGCTTACTGCCTGCTGAAATCATGGAAGTCTGTGAAGAAATGCTTTCTAAAGAACGTGCAAAACTTAAACGGACAGACCTACTTGGCAATGAACTCGGCTATATGGATCGAAGTGATCGCGGTGTCGACCAGTTTGAGAGCGCTCGTGACTTTCTCGATTCGATTGAGAGCTACGTTCAATCCAAAGCGGACAAGTTGGTCTCTCGCGGAGGTGACTCCGGTGGAGCTGATGAGCGGAGTCTGAAGGGTCTGAATCACACAGGCAAGCTCTCTGAGAGGACTCTTAGAGCCTTCATCACATCTTGCTTGACGAAGTATAAGAGAGCCCAAGTTGAACCGGGTCATGCAGTCGGTGCAGTCGGTGCGCAGTCTATCGGTGAACCTGGAACCCAAATGACACTGAAGACTTTCCACTTTGCGGGTGTCGCTGGTATGAGTATCACCCAGGGTGTTCCTCGTATTAAGGAAATCATCAACGCTTCCAAGGAGATTAGTACTCCGGTCATCTCCTGTGAGCTTGTCAACAAAACCAATATCATTGCAGCTAGAATTGTCAAAGGTAGAATTGAAAAAACATATCTTCGGGATATTATACACTACATTCGGGAAATGTGGACGGGCAGTGAGGCCTACATCAGCGTTAAGATCAACTGGCAGACAATCAGTGACCTGCAGTTGGAGCTGAAAATCGGGGATATCCTTCACGCGATCAAGTCCCACAGGCGCTTCAAGGCCGACGATCTGAAGTTCAGATGCTCTGGATCCCACATTCACATCGAAATGGACCTGGACCCTTCCAGCAAGCTATCTCTCTCAAAGACAGAGATAGCTGCAACAAGTTCAGACCCTTTCCTCCGTCTGAAGCATCTCAAACGCATCCTCCCTGACATTCAGGTTCTCGGACATCCGCAAGCGTCCCGCGCCATTATCCGGACTGACGAGACGTCCACCACCAACACTCTCCTTGTGGAAGGCTACGGGTTGAAAGACTGCATGACCACCCTAGGTGTTGACGGCCGTAAAACCTTTACAAACAACGTGATGGAGATGCGGGAGGTCCTAGGCATTGAAGCCGCCCGATTCACCATCGTCCAGGAAATCAGTGAAGTCATGAAGGACATGGGCATCGATCCCCGCCACATGCAGCTCCTTGCAGATGTCATGACCTACAAGGGCGAAGTACTGGGTATCACACGTTTCGGCCTGGCGAAGATGCGTGACTCCGTCCTGCAGCTCGCCTCCTTTGAGAAGACGGCCGACCACCTCTTCGACGCAGGTGGAGCGGGTCGTACAGACCTGGTCGAGGGTGTCTCTGAGTGTATCATCATGGGAAAGACCGTCTCTCTCGGCACGGGCGCTATGGAAGTCGTCCGCAAGTTGAATTTCTATGAAGGCCAGATCGGCCCTCAGAAGACTGTCTTCGAGGACGCTTGGACAGAACTCTATGAACGGCCTCGGATGAAGAAGAAGAAGACTACGGCGACCAAGTTTTAAGTAAATCAATGAGTTGTGGTGTTCTTGGACAGCGGCAGCCCTTTTCCCCTTTCTTTCTCTTACGTGTTGTTCTGATTCCTTGTGGCATAGACAAAGCATTGCTAGTGGTGTTGGGGTCTCTTGTCTGTTCACAATGTATTGTATGTCTTGTCATTGATGTGGTCATGATATTATATTCAAGTGTACAATCACCATTTGTTTTGTTTCCACTGCTTGGTAAAACAGAATTCCAGGCTTTGTAGACGAGATGTATTTGGTGCCTGAAAAGTGAATATACTGTAAAGATCTACTTCGTAACTTCCCAGGCATCCTTCCCTTCCCTCCTTCCCTCTTCGCTCCCCATGCATATGATCTCTCATAAATAGAGCTACAAAGTACAGATTGAGTATTACAATTTCATTCTTATTTGCTCAACAGAACATCCAAGTCCCACGACGGAGGCAAATATAGCGCCACTGACTCAAGGAAAGGACCGGTAGGCAACGCCCACGACCCATTTAGAACAAGAAACGAAGATAGAATCAGGGCGGGAAAAGACACCCGTACGAACCCACCAGCGGTGAAAAACAAAAAAGTAGTTGTTCATCTGATTGTCGGCCACTCAAATGAACTCCCGCGCAGCCATCCCACTATTCCTAGCAGTACTGCCACTACCATTATTATGCTTGTAACTGAGGACTGTAACATCTCGCGCAACAGCAATCCCCCGGCCAATCTCCAGATCACTCGGTCGCGCAGCACCCCTCGCAGCAAAGCATGTGGTTTCGAAGGTATAAGAAGAGCCACCCGAGGTCGAAGGAATCAATGTGCTTTTTTTCCCGAGTTTACTATCCAATCTGTGCTTGGCCCAGAGGGAGGAAAGAGGGAGGGAGATCGCGATGATCGTTAAGCTATTGGCAGATATTTCTGGTATATCGTTAACGCCATATTGTACGGTCACAAAGATCACTGGTTGCGAATTGTAGTTAGTAGGAGATCCACAGACCCTCGGAAAACGAGTTGTAATTTCTTACCTGGAATGAGCATAGTCTGAAATCCCATAATGAAAAGAACCTTCATCGGCCCTAGGTCCGTTATGCCCAATTTTTTGCGAATCCTAATCGCGTAGCCTAGTTTGAGAACGAAAACTGCGGAGAAAAAGCAGATGGTAGACGTAATAAGGATGGTGTTCACTTTCTGCAACGGTATGAGCGACCACGAATATGTTGAACCCATGATATTAATGAGATTGCCGACAGCAAGCCAAATCCGAAAGGCAATAACAACAAGGACAAGAAGATACGACACAACGAGGAGTGGCAAGCGATAGCGACGTCGGAGCGTTGTACAGAGGACATGGACCTGAAAAACCAGAGAGAACTCGATGCATATCAGAAGGATGGTGCTAATGATGACGGTGATAATCGAGTTGGCGTAGGCGCTGCTAGGAACCCTTGAATAATCATTTGCTAAATTGGCATACATTTCGCTCCAGGGACCCGTGTAGTAGAGGACTTGACAAAACAACCGGCCCACATTGAAGACAAGAGCAGAGATGTTCAGCCAAAAGATTACGCATCTGCGTTTCTCTGGCCTGGTCATAATGAAAAGAATAACAAGGAAAACGATAGAGGCGCCAAGCTGAGCCGCATAGTTAATGGACATCCGCAGATTGAACTGGCAGAACGAGTCCAGAAAGGTCAATGGCACGTCGAACGGAGACCCATTCTCATCGTGGAAGGTGATGTTCTGGGTAAAGGGATCAAATGATGGCGACGACATGATCTGCTTGACTGCTGGGATTGAAAACGAACTCTCACGAGGCGAGTTATCGGTGGGCAGGGGCGGGTTTCTCTAAAGCAGTACTTGGAAGCAATTGCTGAAGGAAGAGAGGACAAGATACAGCAAGGAAGTCAAAATAACCCCGTGGAGTAGCTCCAAGCATGGCAGATCCTCAAAAGGGAATATTGGTTCGGTCTTCTGACACGACAATGAAGCACCCGAGACAAACAATATCCCCCGCGGGACATGTTGGAGACCCGAACAATATGAAGAGCCGAAAGTGAAGGTCAAACGCATACTTGCATATAGAGCAGATCATGGCTGACAGGTCATTCTTCTGCTTTGTCGTGTTCCGGCGCCAGTGAAGACACAGCCAGACAGACAATACTAAGGACAACGGCAAAGAACAATACTAGAAGTGGAGAACCAAGGGATCCGACTCCGACTCAGAGGCGGCTGCTATGACACGGATCTTACTTGAATCAACAGTCAGCCATTTCAGATCAAAGCTAGTCTGTTTATAATTCCTGATGGGGTTTGTCTGGTCCTCTGAGAGAATTCACCTAGGCTTTGGACGTATCCAGTAGCAGGGGTCTTTGTGCACGGCATGGTGGAGTAACTCTTCTATATTTATCTGTTTAATTATTTCCGGTGCGTTTTTTATAGCCCAGAAGATTGTAGATGCAAGATAGAGTGGTTATCCAGTGCGCAAACCGACTGCTGGCAATGACAAAACTGCGAAGGAGTTGGAAAAAGCGTCGAAGATACATGTAGTTCCCCGGTCCAGCCTGGCTTAGTCAGCATTTATACAGAGTTAATATAATCCACCGAGTGGCCTGCCCTTGTATCCCATATAAAATGACACTTTTTAAGACCTCAATCTCTCAACCACTGGTAGGTATAGAAGAGTACAGTATATTATGCCAAATCTTGAAATTTATGCTCTCTAGATGCTTCGTTGTTGAGATATTGAGGCCGCAAAAACTGCAATTTTATATGGAATATAGAGGTGGCCGGCTCGCTTCCCAGTTACGTTATTTAACTAGATAACTAACAGGCAAACAGTACGCGTACGAAGAACTGGAAGTAACCGCAAGTAAATTCCATACAATACCATTGCTTCTTGCAATAGATACTACCTGTAAAATGGAAACTCCCAATCCCGCGGGTGAGAACAACGCCTAGCCTGATGATATATGACGACCATGGAAAATGCGACCATTGCCAAATAGAAACAGTGTAGAAGCAGTATCCCTGATGCTAAGCGAATCGTTCAAAACGGAGAAAGTATAAATGAGGGGTCCACTAGAGCGCCATGAAAATTCTCCAGTACACTGTCCATACGACTTCGTTTCTGGCGGAGAGGAAAAAGGGGAGAAGAAACGTTGGAGCATAGTAGCTTTATGTGGGACGTGCATGGAAGCAAACCGATATTAAAAGCGTATGGTGAACCGAACCTTTCCCAAGTGTAAAAAGAAAAAGAATTATTGGGCCGTCTAACCGACCGGGCGACATAGGGAAGACTCGGACTCGATGCAGAAAAGGTAAGGCGTCAGGAAAAAGCGAGATGACCGAGTATTAGGAAAGGAGAATAGTGAGAAGAAACTTCCGTTCAGTCGAGAGGGTCATGACGAAATGTGCAAGCATCGCCCTTTACGCAGTTCCCCTGTGCCCAAAACCTGCAAGGAACCACGCCAACCGGTTTTGGCTAAATATCGAGCAGTTAGCAATTGAATTGCAACGCAGAATAGCTGTCTCTGCCAGAACCCACCTTCTTTGCCTTTGAATCTCCATTCATCTTAGTCCGCTTGGAGTAGGCATCATCGCTCGCACCATCGTATCCACCACCGGCTTCGCGCCTGCGTTTGCGCTCGGGGTCTTCGTAAACTGAGCCTTGCCATTGAGACTGACCCTGGGCGGCTGGTTGATTCTGATTGGCGAGCTGCGAGATGACAGCTGCAAGATTTGGAGCAACCGCTGGCTGGGATTGCGGAGGCTGGGTGAATTGCTGCATCTGTTTTTGGGTATTTAGGATGGCAAGGATCTGCTGGAAATCAATGCCTTGCATGGCGGAAGGCTGAGCCGCTGGAATCTGGGGTATCTGGGGTAGCTGTGGCTGCACCTGTTGCTGCCGGAACAGGTTGACCGTCCGCTCAAGGCCAGACAAGGGCGCCGCAGGCTGGGGGGAGACGGTTGGCGGCTGCGGCGGTTGCTGTTGAGGCACATTTTGAATAATTTTGAGCAAGTTTGAAATATCCTGGCCGTTAGAAGCACTTGGTTTCGAAGAAGCCGTTGGATTCTGCTTGATGGTTGAGTAATAACGTTCTTGCCGGGCCTACAATGGGCTGCTGTTAGGTACAAACGGGCCTGGAAAGAAGACACAAGAAGACAAGGGTAGTCTCACCTTGATATGATCTGGCGGCTCGCCAAAATGTAGTTCCTCAGATACTGGTTCGCCTTCGCTAGGTGGAGGCGGCTCCTTGGGGGAAGGTGGTATATCGGCGGGAGAGGTGTGGAACACCATGAGTGTGGTGGCTTCACGGTGCTCTTGGGCAAGTTTCTCCGGGCTATCAGGTAGCTGAGTACCGCCGCATTTGATGAAATTCCTGGATCGCTCATCGTCCGGTATCTCGCCAAAGTCGGTTTCTGGGAAGAAAGTTAGCAAGAGAAAATAATCAATTCTGAGGTTGGGAACATACCCGATGGTTCGTGGTAAGGGAGTAACTCGTTCTCTCCAATACCACCATCATCCTCATCATCTTCCTCATCCAAGTCTCTGTGAAGTTTGAGGAAACTACCTTCTCCCTTTACATCACCAGCCTCACGATGGGATCCGTCACCTGGGCCAAGCTCCTCGTCGGGATCATGTGTAAACAGACGAACCTCCGTCAAGAAGTGGTCGGGTTTCCAGGTGACACGCAACTTTCGACGTTCCTCTTTACGGAGTCTCTTCTTCCGCTCTTCCTCAGTCTCTGGTGGTCTATCCTCGACAGGCTTAGCGGGAACAGTTTCCTTCGGCTTGTTGAGATCTGCCATAAGCTCGCCAAACGAGAAGGAAGGCTGCTTTGGAGCTTCTTTCTTCTCCCCGGATGCACTATTCTGGGCGTCAGTATAGAAGGGGAGAGGGGAAAAGAAAGGATAGTGCTTACTTTGCTTTCGCAGCCGCTGCAGCTGCAGCCCTTTCTGCATTGGAAGTACCAGGCCGCTTTGATGCTGAACTCAAGCTGCCAAAGAGGTTCGTGGGCTTGGGGGCAATGATGTTGGCCTTTGGACGAGGATTGCCTGTATGCCCCGCCTTCGCATCCTCTTGCGGGCGCTTGGCGGGAATACCACTGCCAGCGCCACTAGGCTTCATGCCATTCTTGGTGTGCGATGCAACCACAACACGTTTCGTAGCTGGCAAGTTGTTGTTCTCACCTTCCCTCAAACGTTTAGTCCCAACAATCTCCGTACCAACACCATTCGCAGCATCGGATGCGTGGTTCTTGTTAGGTGATCCTTCTTTTGAGGCTGACTTTGTCACTTCCTGTTTCCTTTTAGTGGATGCAGAGGCATTATCTAAAATTTTCTGAGAAAGCTCTTTGACTGTTTGCCCGCCCTTTTTCATGAACCTAGGCAGTAATTTTGCAACATTTGTCTTGCTGAGTGTCTCCTCATCCACTGTGACGAACCGGGCAAGCAACTAGATTTGGTTATTCAGTCAGTTCACTGCATGTAATAGGAGAATTAGGCATATTATCACCTTTAGTATGCTTGTTGTGAGCGCGCCGTCAATATCGGACGCATGGTGTCGGTCCAGCAGAAAAGAGTACATGGCTGCTATTGCCATGGGATGTTCACCCAGCCTGTATACATGTATTAGTAACTTGTTGACTTTTTAAGGTTATATTAAGAATAGCCCTTGAAGCCATTACGGCAGAATTTTGGAGAGCCAGGCAACCATGAAGCAGCCCAATTAAGTGACAAATGTGATGGAAGGAGATGGGAAGCGAGGGAAGCATCCGACGCATTCAGAAAATGACTGGCTTGTGTAATCAGTACCTGGGCTGGAGGAAATAGAACCGGGAATCCCCATGGGGTCCCCGTCCCTCTCCTATTTTCTAGCCCATATGCCCAGGTACTGGTTATGGACGCGCAGAAAGCAGCCCATTACTTATAAGCCATTAATTAAAAATAGGCATGCTGTACGTGCAGAACACGATAGCAGAATTACTTGGGAGAGGCTCTCAATTCGTTTCTGACTTCTATGGCCATGACAACGATCTGCCAGGAAGGTAGGATAAGGAGAAAAAGAAAGGACATACTTCTCAACAATGATCGGATGGCCCCTGTCCAAAGTGGTATTGACCACCACTTCCATGAGGTGCCGTTGAAGGACCACGTCTTTCTTGAGTTCAGCTGCTTTGTCGTTTTCGCCTTTGTTTTCCGACACTTTCATTGCTTGGCTCTTTTCTTTCCACACGTCTCGTACCGCTTTGACAACATCTTTAAACGCGACCAGCGCGCTCTTGATCTTATCAACGTCTGGCCGCCTGTTACGTGGAAACCAGACTGCTTTGAGAGCATCATATTGTGCAGCAGCAACAGGGTCACTGGGGCGAGTGGATGGAATTGGAGACGGTTCTTCAGGGAGCACCTCCAGGTCGGAATCGTCAGAACTCTCGCTTTCAGAACTCAGTGAGGCTTGCTTTTTGTCAGATATTTTCTTAACGATTTTCTTCGTGCTCTTTGCAGCGGATTTCTTCTTTTTTGGCTCTGCCACACTCAAAGGCTTCGTAGTTACCGGAAGGCCTTTGTCTACTCTGGTTAGCTCAAAGTGCTATGGCAGTCCGCAGGATCCTGTTACTACGCACTTTCGATGACAACAGCAATGCCGTCGTGGAAATTAACAGGCTGGTTGACAGCACTCTGACCTGGAGCTGATGATGTATGCAATCCCTCATGGTAAAAGCCGCTCAACACACTGACATGCGAGGTAAGTGACTATCCAACCAGAAGAAAAAGTATATTAACGACGTGGAGACTCACTTTGCATTATTTTTCCGCTCAAAGTCCGCCGGGCTCAAATAAAGAAAATTATTCTGTAGAGACGGGTGTTGGTGGGAGGAAGCGGATTGCTGCGGAACATCAAGAAATCGAGGATTTATGGTCTGTTGGTCCGTCACCCTTGGAGCAGGTTCATGGTATCCATTACGAAAATCAATCGGAGTATGCTACTGCATATCAGCTATGTTTCGTGAAGAAGAGTAACAGTCTTCAATCCCTACCGTTAGACTTTCGGAATAGCCAGCGGGGACAGTGTACTGGGTGATAGATGTCTGATGTGTAGCTGGTTGGTAGGAGGCGGACTGGGAACGTGGTTGAATATCTTGCAGGGTAGGTTGTCGGGAGAATGTATCCGACACGGGAAGCTGCTGAGAAGGGTAATAGTTTTGGGGAAATGAATACGGCGATTCATATGAAACGCGTGCTTGAGGATAAGTATGAATTTGGCGATACTGAGAAGGCATGGGAAAGTCCTGGGCCGAAGGCATTAACGGTTGCTGTAGGGGATTTTGGTTCCAATGCTGAGGCGTCTGGGAATATATGCCATGATCCACTGTGTCCTGTGGGGCATGTCTAGGCTGCTGATGTGGTTGATGAAAGACTGGATGGTCCCAGCCAATGCCCAGTGGCTGATCTGGGTGCTGGGGCTGTGACTGTGGTTGGGGGTGCTGGTGGTTAGGTTCCGCGTACAGCGCATCGACATTGCCCCAGTACTCCGTGGGCATAGCACCAGGAGTCACCGTACCCTGCTGTATGTCGGGAATTGAATTCTGAGGTGCCTGCTCCATCCCGCTATCTCGTCCTTTCCATGTATATCTTCCGGACTCCACTTGAAAAAGCCGGCTTGCAGAGATTGTGAGTGAGCAGCGGATAGGAAGGAAGTGTCACGTGTTGATGATCTCACGTGTTTAGGTTGTGGGTGGAGCTGCCTATCAAAAAGCGTCGATATTCCAAGCCCTATGGTCGAGCGTGGGGAAGGGACGGCCCCAATTCTGCTGTACAGGAGGCCTCGTCCTGGAGAAAACGAGAAATGCCGGCAGCTTCTTCCTTAATCCGTTGCAGAGTACTCCGTTTGTAGTGTGAAGTCTCTGTTCCGTTGGCGCCGATCAGTTATTGGCCTCAGGCATCAATGACAGGGACTGTTTTAAGACTCCTTGTGTTTCTTCTCACGTCCTTCTTGCGTCGTGCCGCCCCCTTTTAAAACAGAAAACAACAAAAAAGACTGCTCCTGATGCACACGAACTCTGTGTCTCGAATACGCCGATCAAATATAGTAGATAAGTGGAGAATTGCTCTTTTTGGTCCTTCACAATAGTATCCCTTCTCTCTTTCCTCTAGCCTTTTTCTTCCTGCCTTTCCCTCTCAGGCGGACGACAAAGCTCAGTACGTCCTGCCCTTGACTCTTTGTTTCTGCTTTAGACTTGCCTTAATCGAGTAGACAAATTGGCTCTCATACAAAGAACCCTATGAACTGCAATTTGGCAGCATAACTGATTCGCTTTACGAGGTTGGTTTGCCGTGCTGTTGGTGGCGAGGAGATGGATATAGGAGAAGTTGCTGCCGGCAGCTCGCGCGGAGTTCTTCGCTGGTCCTCACGTGAGTTTCTATGTTTGCTTTGTTTGCGGTTGCAATCGGGGAAACAGATGCTCCCATCTCCGCTATCGATCGACTTTGTTCAAAAGCATGCGGCATTGCTGTTTCCTACAATCATAGTTCCAATTCATCTGCATGTCTACTGACTCAAATATAGATTAGTTGTCGACATTGAACTAATTTGATTAATATCAGATCAGACACGATTTGTTGTCCTAAGCTGCTTCCGATTGTACAGCGTTGTACCACCCCGTACACTCCGGTCTCGCCTTTCAGACAAACAGACACTTCACGGCGAAAAGAATCAAGTGCTGTTCTATATGATTTGTGCATCAGGTCAATTAACTCCCAACTGATAATACATATAATAGCCCGCTTTCCAATTCTACAGTCGAGGAGCGACCCACTGCGGTTTCTTCTTCTCTGCAAACGCCCTCACGCCAATCTTGAAATTCTCTCCTTTCAACAGTTGCGGCCCATATTGCTGCTCCGTTATTTGAGTGGCTCGCTCCACGCTACCGGTTTCGAAGCTCTGCCGTATACCTGCACGACTGACAATGATTGCATCGGGGGACTTGCTCGTGATCAGGGCCGCAACCTCAAGGGCTTCGGGTACCACGGACGCTTGCGTTTTGGAAATCCGATTTACCAGACCCCACAGTTTTGCCTCCTCTGCGGTAATGTGACGACCCGTGAGAGCTACCTCTGACGCGACCTGCAAACCAGCGCTACGAGCAATCCGCGAAAGGCCTCCTGCGCCCGCATAGAGACCAACATTCACTTCAGGCAGTCCGAACTTGGCATTCGGGGCAGCAACAACGATGTCACTAGTACATCAATTAAGAAACGACAATATCAGCAATGAATATCGTAAATCATGTAAAAAAAGAAAAGAAGAGAAAATAACAAAGAAAGCGTGCGACGCGAGAAGCGAGAAGAAAGGCACCGTACAGGTTAAGACAGATCTCAAAACCACCACCCAACGCGAATCCGTTGACAGCTGCGATGACCGGCTTCTTGCCCACCCGTCGCGATAAACCTGCGAAACCAGATACTGGGAGGGTTTGTCGCTCGGAGCCCCCATCGCCGCCCGATGCTCTGGTGTTCTGTTGGATCAAATCCTGGCCGGCGCAGAATGCTTTGTCCCCTGCGCCGGTAATGACTGCTACCCGCAGCGACGGCTCCTGATCGAACCACGTGAAGACTGCATCCCCCTCCCAGTGTCCTTCCATAGGAATAGAGTTCCTCGCCTTTTCACGGTTGATAGTAACTAACAGGACATGAGGTGCGGGAAATGAAAGATCGAAGACCTTGGTCTGCGGAGGCTTGGTAACTAGTTCGCTCGACATGGATGGTTCAGGAGTCAACTGTGTCCAAAACGGCTCGTGCTGATGATGCTAGATCTTTTTTCCAATGATTCCTCCAGACAGGGGCTGTAGGTTGGAAATTGATGTCCGTGACGCTTGTGGTATCAAATTCAAACTTACTGTGATGTTAACAACGCAACCTGTTTGTTTCTAATATAACGGCTCAGTTTGGACAAAGAGATACGGGACTAAACTCCGTGCCGAGGCCTTTTAAAGTTGCGGGGAAAGCCAATATTATTTTGATGCACGGGCATCATTCCACCAGAGTAAGACCAGTCTGACTGGACGTCGATTGACTACAGCAGTGGCTGCCTTTGCAGGAGTACGCTGTATGTCGTATTCTGCCTTGGATCTTCATTTGAATCTAGAATCGTCAACAAGCTGTCTGGCGCACCCGATGAACCTCGGTTCCTCTGGATAAGGATTTCATTATGTGACTCTCAAGAGACCATCATGGATGCGCATCTCGGCTCCTTTTTGTCATTTAAAACTAATGGAAAGTGTGGAGAAATTGACGAGTTCTAATTGTCGGTCACATCACGTGATATACGATCAAACTGAGTGCTATTATTATTGCTACAACTTTGCTGCGTCGATAACAAGAGACAACCGTCACTGAATATTTTCAAAAGCTCACAGCTTAGGTGTTAACACCAGCTTCTGACCCTTGATGAGCAGTGCCGACGCTTCATCCACCATGTCGTCAATAATCTTCTTCGCCGGCGACTTTTCACTTACCATTCCAGCCACTTTCCCCATTAGCACTGGATGCGCATTCTCATTGACTTCTTTATCATCCGGCTTCGTTTTTAATTCATGCTGAATAGGAATGATGTCTTTGGACTGAAGGTCCAATTTCTCCTGTCTTCGGCCCTCTTCCCATCGACGGATATAAGGACTGCTGCGTGCATGGAGAGGTCGACCAGTGAAGATAGTCGTGCGAATGATGTCTCCAAAGCTCGCCTTGCGAAGCGCTTCCTGGAGGTATGGTGGTGCTCCAGATTCATCGACAAGAGTAAACTGGGTCCCGATCCATACGGCGGATGCTCCCAGCATCAGTGTAGCGGCGAGAGACTGTCCGTTGAAGAGACCATCTGCGGCAACCAGCTGCACCTCCTTACCCGTGATGGTGCTCTTCTGGTGGTTTATTATCTTCGAAACTGCCGGAACGAGGATCACAATGGGGATTTCCCCGGTATGACCCCCGGCCTCGCCTCCTTGTGCACACAGAAGATCGGCCCCGTTCTCAATAGCCTTCTGCGCATGGCTGGGATGTCCGACCATATTCATGTATAGCATACCACCTTTATGTAGTGCATCCACAACACCTTTCGGGGGAAGTCCTACGGCGGAAACGAACAATCTGACGCCGCTTTCCACGATTTTTTGGATGAGTTCGTCCAGCTTGCTGTCGGTGTAATCATAGCTGGAAAGGAAACAAACTTGGTTAGCACCTAACAAGAATATCCAAAGGAAGAGTAGCAAGCACTGGAATCACTTGGATTTTCTCGCGTTACCGCCCACTCTGGGTATTAGAAGGTCTACCCCGAACGGTGCATTCTTATCCACCAAATAGCTCTTCAGTTCAACTAGCGCTTCTCGCAATTGATCTGGTGTATATGCTCCTCCGATAACCCTAGACCGCCAGCATTGCTTACAGCTGCGGCCATTCTGGGTGATGAGACGGCAAATATCCCGGCCAGCAGCACCGGATGCTTGATCCCAAGCAGATCCGTCACCGGTGTTCTGATCCGTTCTTCATATCGGACTTGTTAAAAGTGCTTCCCAACGGCAGGAGTATAGGAGGATGTAGACACTTACGTGTTGTAGTAGCCATGGCTCTTGTTGCTTGCTTGGTCTGGTTTATTTACTGGTCTGCAGTCGGCGCAATTGAATAAACACTGCAATATGTAAATTGTTTATACATAAATCTGGGGTATAAGCTCCTCTTCTAAGTTGCTAGAAATAGACTCATCTGGAGTCTTATCTGGATATTCCAAGCATGCGGGGGGTTTCCCGTATCCAATCTGACTGTGCAACAATCCGGTAGTGGCATATACTTGACGCAAGCTAGTGTCGCAAATAATCATTCCATACTGCTTTAAAGGTTAACATAGACCTCGGTTCCCCACAAAACCCCGGATTTTAATTATTACTTAATTCTTTCTCGAAGGAACACAGTCAGAACGATCTGACACATTCCAATCCTCCTAATCCTCCCTCTGTCTACGGCAAATAGAGGCAGATAATAATACCTCGGTGGCTAATGTCCAATGCCTGCCCGGATAAGGAGTAGCCAGCCCACCTCCGCTTCTGGAGCTATAACATGCAATGCGATCATCTTAAGCCGGATGCCATCTTAATTATTCTTAAAAGAAAGCTTTAACTTCTGAAAAGCGCCCGAGTCTTACCAATCTATTCCCCACACATCTTCTATGAGGTGAAATCCTGCTCAAAGCATACCTATCAATAACGTGAAAGCGCAGAGGGATTCCTTCGGGGATCTGGGTCCCTTTGCTGAACCGTCGTGGTATAACGTTCTGGCATCCCCTTACTACAATGAAAGCCATAGGAAGTCACGCGCATATGTGCGCGACTACATTGACAAGAACGTTATACCTTACCAAGAGGAGTGGGAAGAAGCCGGGGCAGTGCCCAAGGAGGTCAGTAATGGTCTTCTGTGATTTTATTTCATAGAATGGAGCTTACGGTTCCCTTTGATAAATAGGAAACTATCAGGTATGCGCGCAGGCTTGAGCTTCCAGGATATTCCTGCAAAGTATAGACCGGGCACTACTTTGCCCGCTGGTATTCCGGAAGAGGGTCCGAGCTAGTTCCATGTCTTTTTCTTTTTCTTTATCTCGATTGGCAAGTATGCAATCATTGATATAACTTCGTAATCTGCGCCTCGATGAACCGCAGCGCCCGAACATGTCTTACAACAGCCTTCAACTATGCCCAAGACCGAGTCACATTCGGTAAACTGCTCATGTCGAACCAGATAATCAGACACAAATTCGCAACTATGGCGCGGTACATCAAATCGCATTGGGCCTGGATAGAGCAGATTGACTACCATGTCAAAGTCCGCGGATGGACCGATGATGTTGCATCTCATATTGCCCTGGCAAAGGTGCAGGGCGGTCATATGCTGGAACTCGCGTGCCGTGAGGTCCAGCAGTTCTTGGGGGAGCCGGATATCAGCGTGGGGGAGTTGGCGGTGATGTGGAACAGCTCAGTCGCGATCTACGGGGTCATGGTTGTCGGCGGTGGTAGCGAGGAGATTATCACCGATCTGGCTATTAACCAGGAGGAACGGCTTACGAAACGGTTGAGGGAGCTGGCAAAGAAAGCTAAAGCTCAGGCTGCTCAGCCCAATGCTAAGCTATGATTAATAGCTTGGAGACTTAAGGCAACTGGCTGTTGTGAGAGGGTACAGATATCTTGGATTGTTCTGCTGTGAAACATACGGATTTAACATCGAAACCAAGATATATACAAGTGAGACATGAGACTTCTTGTGAAGCTAAGCAGAAGAGACCGAAACAGACAGCAATATCCATGATAATATCATACAACCTTAACCCAAAAGACCAGACCATTGAAACCCCATCGCTGAAAAGGACCACAGTATAAACCATAAACCCGATAAAAGCCAACGCCTACATCATGAGCGACTCGGGACCAGGAGCAAGACTAGTGTTGAAGCCAAGATCGCCCTTGAGGACCTGTGAAATTGACACCGAAAATGACCGCTTCTGAGGCCAAAAACGGCCGCCTTTCCACGCGTGCAAGGAGACAGCTGGCGGAGTATCATTACCAGACCGCGCACTGGGAATGCTAAACGAAAGAGGCAAAACCAACTAGAAAGGAATTCACAGATCCTCTTTTTACAATGGAGCCCGGCGTTTGTCTGGAGAGTACCAGATCGAGCAGGTCGAAATTCCGGGAGCTTTCCCCGCATAACTCCAGAGTCCATTGCTGTTCTATTATTATGATTCTGCGGAGTCGCCTTGATGATCCCTATTGATTATGATTGTAAGCTTTGCGTTAGAGCCCCTCCGGAATTTCGACCGGAATTAATTGAGGGGAAGGCTCGGCCTCGGTTGATATTGACCAACTGAGGATGCATTCAACGGTTATTTTCCAGCGGTATGGGGGATCTATTCAGGGCTAGATAGGCCCTAGCTCTAGGAGTACATAGAAAGCATAGGAAGCATCCATGGTTGTCCTGTTGCGCATAGAATGACAATGAATTGGCTATGGACAGTCCAGGTGGATTCATATATTAATGGTAGGATGGAGACAGGGACCCCGCAATTTGGCAGACGCTAATAATGTGAAACCTAATAGACCATTATCATTATCATTATCATTATTGGTATCATCATAATTCTTCTTCTTTTTCTTCTTCTTGTTGTTTTGTTGTGCGGTCGGAGAAAGCGCAGTAAGAAACCTCCCAGTCAGATGAAATCCGGCACAGCTGCATGCCTCGGTATTTTCTCTAACTCCAACTCGCAGCTTAGATCATTAAAAATTGCCAGAGTGCACTCGAACGCTATTGTGGTGGACGCAGCTTTCCTCTTCACACCGTACGATAAGACAGATAGCAGACGATATCCCTGGGAATGGCCCAGAGTGCTGCGACCCCGATTATTGTTGGAGTCGGCGACATCGTCAACAGGTCGAGACAATTGGAAGATGCCGTTGAACCCCTAGGCCTTATGATCGAGGCCATCCAAACGGCCATTAAGGATTCAGGCGCACCAGAAAATGCTGTCTCGGAATTCAAGTCAAGCATCGACAGCATAAGCGTTGTCGCAACCTGGACATGGTCCTACAAAGACCTACCGAGTATCCTTGAACAGAGGCTTGGGACGCAAGCTCAACACAGAGCAATCAGCGGACATGGAGGAAATTCACCTGGTCTGATGCTCGATGAAGCTGCCCGCCGGATCTCCCGCGGTGATAGCAAGGTTGCGGTGGTTGTGGGCGCCGAATCCCTCGCTTCACGTGAGAGAACCTCTTTTTCTACATCTGCACGAAAGAAATGAAAGGGATGGATTACTCACCAGCCTTGTCGCAATCAAAGTGGAAGCGTTCGGTCGTGCCCGCAAGGCTCCAAACTGGACAGAACCGGACCCGAATGTCCCAAATATCGCGTCTGTGAAGAACGTCAAGCTCGAACCAAGTGAGCACAGTCCCATCCGTCCAGTGACCGTTTCAATGGACTCTTTATAATGCTGCTCGTCTACAGGTCTGGGAGCTACACACTCTATCGGTCTTCCTACCCAGGTGTACCCGTTGTATGAGAACGGATTTCGAGCCCACCGGGGACAGTCAATTGCCGAAAATAACAGCGAGTCAGCCAAGCTGTACGCCGAGTTCTCGAACGTTGCCGTGAAAAATCCATATGCATGGCAACATGGAAAGCAGGCAGAAACGGCAGAATCAATCGGGACGCCGTCCAAGAAGAATCGCATCATCTCGTTCCCCTGTATGGCCTGGTCTCGCTTCCATTGATATCACGGCGCCCTTGACTAACTGATGGATCCAACTTAACAACAGACACCCTCCTGATGAATGCTTTCAACAACGTCAACATGTCGGCAGCGTGTATCCTGACAAACACTGAATTCGCCAGGCACCTTGGTATCCCAGAGCTCAAATGGGTCTACCCACTGGGAGGTGCAGGTACATCTGATAGCAACAACTGTATGGTCGTCCCTTTTGAATTTTAATCCTCTTCCTTCTAATCGCCTCTCAGTTTGGGAACGTCCGAATTTCTACTCGGCTCCCTCCATTTCGCGGTCACTGGATGCGGCATTTCAGGTATCGGGTCTTCAGAAAGAAGAGATCGACTTTTACGACTTTTACTCGTGAGGAATCCCCTTCAATGAGACATTCTACAAGAGCACAGTGACATTAACGCGCGTAAAACCACCTTAGCTGCTTCCCGATTGTTCCCAAGCTTGCAAGCGCTCATCTGGGCCTGCCCATTGTCGGTTCGCCAAAGCCCATAACCCTTCTGGGAGGGTTGACATCCTTCGGTGGCGCTGGCAACAATTACTCCTCCCATGTAAGTCCAAAAAATATATCCAAAATCCCCGAAACGCTATACGAAGAGGCATCAAAGGCGTATATTAATAAAGGGTATAGGCTATCACAGCAATGGTCCGACAACTTAGAACCCAAACTGGCCGTCGTATCAATGGACTAGTATTGGCAAATGGCGGGATCCTCACTTATCAGCATGTTGTGCTGCTCTCGAACCAACCCCGGAAAGATGGATCATCCTATCCAAAGGAGAACCCCCTTCCCCCGGTTCTGACTGACGAGCCAACTACTGCAGTAGACGATGTGGCTGAGGGTGAAGCCATGATCGAGGTAAGCAAATTGGCCCAGTATCTTTATTCTCGGAGAAACCCTAAACTGCTGTATACGGATCTAACCCGAACCACACCCTATTAGACTTATACCGTTGACTACAACCGAGAAGGGAAGCCACACCGTGGATATGTCGTTGGCCGCTTGAAGAGGAACGGCCACCGCTTCGTTGCGAATCATGCCGACGAAGCGACCCTCCTGCAACTCGCTAGTGGATCAGAAGAGCCGATTGGAAGAAGGGGGTTTGTGAAGTATGCTAAGGACCAGGGAGGGAAGAATCTTTTCTCGTTTGAAAGGGTGGAAAAGTTATGAGCGACACCCTCGACGATCCAGCGCTCTCCTGTATCCTATACAGTACATATGTCGTACTAGCAGACTAGCTCTAATTTAAACAGAAGTATCTTAGGAATTGTTCAACTACGTAATTCAACATAGGTGATGCTAGTACCTAGGATTACTCTTAGGGCTAGACCGACATGTGCTACAAAGCCCTTTCTCTCAAAATACCGTGTATCATCATCGACTTGGAATGAGAGCAATTTCAAGCTTTCTACACGCCACAGATTGGGTTTATTGGTAGCCTCGGCTGCAGCTGTACAGCGCATGGCATTGCTTGGCCAGATAAGAACTCGTCGTCTCTGCATCCATATTTAAATAAAGCCTCAGGTGTGTCAGTTTGAACTACCAAGTTTATAAGTAATCTTTGCAAGAACCAGTTCTTCGAGAGAAAAAAAGATGTATGCCTCTCAATCAGCTCAATTCCAAGCCCTCTCAACCCCCGAGATACTCGAATTGATCCTGCTGCAACTTGATATGCGCACGCTTCTCACTTCTGCCCAACGAGTCTGCCGTCTCTGGGCCGACCTGACCAAAAAATCTCCATACATCCAGGAAGCTCTCTTTCTGACACCTGTGAGGGATAATAATACCAACACCGTCGCTGTCAACAAAGTGCGTAATCCACTCTTGGCCGAAGCTTTCCCTTCTATTTTCCAAAATACAAATACTATCAGCGCCTACGAGGAGGAAGAACATGACGTGTTTACATTAACGAGCTTTGATTTGATCCTAAACCCTGAGAAGAAAGAAGCGTATCTACGACCAGGAGCAAGTTGGCGTCGCATGCTGGTCCAACAACCTCCAATACCCAAGATAGCGATATTTCAGGTGTTCTACGGCATGTCAATCGGATACAGGTACTATGAGATCCCGGTAAGCGCCCTGATCAACAATAACATATCAGTGACCCTATCCAATAGGGAAGGATACTGATGCTGATTGCAATCTGGGGGAAAAGAGAGACCCGAGAGACATGAAAGACGGTATACGCATGGACATGCTGTTCGAAGTGCTTCTCTTCAACGAGCATCTCGATATAGATGTCAATCGGATTGTCTGGCAGGGACATGTGCCTCCTTCACTCCGCCACAGTTGGAGTGAGCTTGAGCGACATGGGAAGATCAAAATGGACACCGATATTGTCATTTGTACGAAGAAATGGAACCGGTGTTATGACTCAGACTCAGACTCGGATTCGGACTCGCAGACTGCAGATGAAAGGGCGAGAAACCAGATCAGGGCTTCTTATAGGAACTTGGGCCTGCGGCCAAAGTGGCAGGGTCATGAGAAGAGGAGCGAAATGCTGGAGTGGTCCATTCTGTGGGATTAGCATTGGTAGTTCTTCTGTACTATCAGGATATGTTTCTTCTCATTGTCCAAGTAGATATTCCTGTTGAGAGGTAAGGGGTGTGTACAGATAACCTGACCTCTGTATCCTGGAGGGGAATACCAGGGACGCACTATACCCGTTTGGTACTTCTCCGACTTTTACGGTTTCGAGCGCGTCGCCCGCCGTATCCAGACCCGCGAGATCCCGTGACATATCGTGGCCTCTTCGGGAGAGATGGACCATGGACCTACATCACCAACGGCTGTGGTGACAGTTTCGCTGTTCTCTCCTTTCCTGCGTTTCATATATTTCCCACAGGACAGTTCTATCGTGTCATGAATATCGTAACAGTTGAGAATCTGTCGTGAAGAAAAGACCCCCGCGCGCGGTGCGAGCCAACCTTCTATGGCGTCGCATCCAGTGTCTCTTCGGGACCGCCAGGTCGGTAGGTTGGAGAGGGCTCCTCCCCGGGCAATCGGCTCATGAGTGTAATCTGAACACTGCTAATTAATTGCTGCGCACAGCTTCAATTCAAAAGTTATTGAACCTAAATCGTGATCCACCGCCCACAGAAGATGCCCTAGATTCCTCTACCTCCGTCCTTGGTTCCCATCCTACTCCGATTCTGAATGAAGATGGGGACCCTATCTGGAAGGTTCTGGTCTTCGATAATATGGGTAGAGATGTTATCAGCAGCGTGCTTAGAGTCAATGATCTCAGAGCTTGGGGGGTAACGATTCATCTGTACGGTTTGAAAAGAATCCCCTCCCCCTGTTTTTTAAGGTCTCATCCATTTCTTGCTAACAGGCCCTGGATGAAACCGCGTCCAGAAACATCAACTCTGCCCGATATCCTATACCTGACGTTCCCGTTGTGTATCTCGTCGAGCCTACCCCTGCCAACATCAAACTAATAACAAACGATCTCTCGCAAGGCCTCTACACACCAGCCTACGTTAACTTCTTATCCTCCGTACCACGGCCGCTCCTTGAAGACTTCGCCTCCTTGGTAGCTGCATCTGGCACGGCGGAGCATGTCGCGCAGGTCTACGATCAATACCTGAATTTTATAGTGGCCGAACCTGACCTCTTCAGTCTGGGATTGGGGACCGATGCCTACTGGAAAATCAATAGCCCCCACACTAGTGATGAGGATTTGGATGCAATTGTGGACAAGGTCGTGAGCGGGTTGTTCAGCGTGAGCGTGACCATGGGTACGTGCAACTGTATATGAGAAGATGTTTTCGTTTCGCTGATAAGTCGGGCAAACGCGTAGGTACAATCCCAATCATACGATGTCCCAAGGGGGGAGCAGCGGAATTAATAGCAACGAAACTTGACCGGAAGTTGCGCGACCATATCTTGAATTCGAAAGACAATCTATTCTCGGCCAACAAGAAGGCAATACCGGGAGTGCCTTCCTCGCGGCCCGTTCTGATCATCGTCGATCGCAATGTGGATCTAGTGCCAATGCTGTCGCATTCATGGACTTACCAATCGCTCGTGCAGGATGTCCTCCGCATGCGTTTGAATCGAATCACTGTTGAGACACCGGTTGACGAGTCGGATCCCGCTAAAGGGATGACGAAGAAAGCCTATGATCTCAATACCAACGACTTTTTCTGGAAGCGCAATGCGGGGGCCCCGTTTCCTCAGGTTGCAGAAGACATCGATGCAGAGTTAACGCGGTACAAGGAGGATGCGAACGAGGTCACGAAGAAGACGGGCGCTTCCTCGCTCGAAGATCTCCAGAATGACACCAGCGCATCTGCGCAGCATCTCAAGGCCGCCATCACGCTACTTCCGGAACTGCGGGAGCGCAAAGCCATTCTGGATATGCACATGAATATTGCGACTTCATTGCTCAAGGGTATTAAAGACCGTCAGCTTGATAATTTCTTCGAGCTCGAGGAGACCATCACGAAACAGTCCAGGGCTCAGATCCTGGAGTTGATCAATGATTCAGGGAAGGGTAGCGACCCATCGGACAAGCTTCGACTTTTTATTATCTGGTTTCTGAGCACCGAGACTGAGCTTTCCCGTTCGGAGCTATCCCAGTTCGAGGAAGCGCTGACCAGAGCCGGCGTTCAAGACGTCAGTTCCCTGGCGTACGTCAGGCAAGTCCGAGAAATCACTCGCATGACTATGATGACAACATCTGCGCCACAGCAGCAATCATCTTCGGATCTTTTCCGTGGTTTCTCTTCCCTTTCAAACCGACTGACAGACCGCATCACTTCCGGAGCTTTGGGCGCCAATTTTGATTCCCTAATCTCAGGTGTCAAGAACTTCCTCCCTGCCAACAAAGACCTGACTCTTACCAAAATTACGGAGTCTATCATGGATCCCTCTTCCGCATCCAGTTCCGCAATCGCAAAGACCGAGAATTACCTCTACTTCGATCCTCGAAGTGCTACCGCCAGAGGAGCTATGCCCCCGGCTTCCGCGTCCAGAAATGCACAGATGCCGGGCGGTCTTGGCAGTAGTGGACCCGGAACCGGCGCCAGTTTCGGCCAACGCCGGCAGGCCTTCAACGAGGCCATCGTATTTACCGTTGGTGGCGGCAGCATGGACGAATACGGCAATTTGCAGGACTGGGTAAGCCGCACCAGTGGTCAGACCGGCGCCGACGGTGCGGGTGCTGGTGGTCGTGTGGTAGGCGGATCTCTTGCCGGGACAAGACGGAGGGTAGTCTATGGCAGCACTGAATTGATGAATGCGAATGAGTTCCTTGCTGATGCGCTGGCCAAGTTGGGCAAAGAGAGTTGAGAGGCCTCGGGGTGGTTGTGATTTACCATACGGAGTATGGTTTGATTAAAACTATAATACCTTTTTTTTCTCTTTTGCTTGGAGGCGTTTGTATTTTATACTCTGCGCATACTAAATAAACGAACACGATTAGGAAGTCTTCCAGACAGGAGAAATTGAAATACTTGCAGCAGTAGATGTCGTAGTATGATATATAGCTGTAGATGCCAAAGGCGGTTGATGAGGCGGTCAGCATCGTGTGGAAGAATAGCAGGACTGTATTTATCACGTGATCGGGAATAATCTCGATCATGGCTCTCTTTTAGTATTTATTTGAAATTCGATATCGAAATATTATCTGAATATTCGTAATGATATACACATAACTCGCAATTTGAAGAGCTATTAACTTTGTGGTGGGATTTGTGCATGTTTTTGCTAAACAGCTTTCACTGTGGGCGGGGTCTTTACTCAAGAGGGCTCTGAGCAAATGCTTAAAAAAAGTCATAAGCAGCCTTTGACCTACTTACTTTCCGACTTACAATAAACCAGGGAAATTATCAACACAACCCTACCATTGAACTTATTCACACCTCATCAACTATCTTACATCTCCAAACCCCAAAACCATGACCTCGACAACACACCCAGAAACCTACACGCCCCCTCCCCTCCCCTCCCCATTCACCAACACAACCCCACCACCAACGCTCCTCGCCCAAGGCGCCGAAGCCCGTCTCTACAAAACCGTCTTCCTCACCCCCTCCACCCCCGCAGCGCTGAAAGTCCGACCCTCCAAACCATACCGCCACCCAATCCTGGACCGGAGACTCACACGCCAGCGCATCCTACAAGAAGCGCGATGTCTAGCGAAACTGACCCGAGAGGGCGTCAGTGTGCCTGCCGTGCTAGCGTTGGATTGGGAGGGTCAGGGTGGCGAGAGTGGGATTGGAGGCGCGTGGCTGCTTATGGAATGGATTGAAGGGCTTGTTTTGCGGGTTGTCTTGGAGAGGTGGGAGGGTTGGATGAAGCGAAACCTGGATGCGGATGCGACTGTGCGTTTGCAGGAAGAGGCGCGGGCGAGAGATTTATTGAGGAGGATTGGACGTGTCGTGGGACGGTTGCATAAGGCCGGTGTTGTGCATGGGGATTTGACGACGAGTAATCTTGTGTTGAGGCCACCGTCTGCTGGAGAAGATGCCCGGGAGGATGACGGGAATCCGTCTATGGAGGGGGAGGTGGTTCTTATTGATTTCGGGCTTGCGAGTCAGAGTGTGCAGGATGAAGACCAGGCGGTTGACCTGTATGTTTTGGAGAGGGCGATTGGGAGCACGCATCCTCGGACTGAGGCGTTCTTCGACGAGGTTCTACAGGGGTACCGGGAGAGCTACAAGGGTGCTAATGCTGTTCTGAGGAGATTAGAGGATGTCAGGATGAGAGGTCGCAAGAGGAGCATGGTTGGCTAAGTTATTGCCATGATACTCCATGAAGAAGCAGGGAAACAGGCTATCTTTCTATACATCCTATCGACTATATGCATACATTTTCAACATGGAAAGAAGAAACAAAAGGGGGCCCCCAAAACGCCATGATGCTTGCCTTCGTACCCGGAGAGAGGAGGATAATCTGGACTCCGCACAAGAGAACTTCTTTCCCATCGCAATTGAACTTATGGCCGCTGTTCAACGCAATTTCCTATATCAGCTAGTGCGAAGTATCCCTTGTTCTCCACGACTCCGCGGTCTTTAATGACAGCTGTATACTTGACTACCCACTGCGGTTCGAGGTGACCCTTTATGCCATCATCTGCATCTGGGGCCGAAGCCAGCATCCCCGCGCCGTTTTCACCAGGGCCGAGCAGCTCCCTCGTCGTGCCAACAGGGAGGATATTTGTACAATCATTATGGGTCAGAAGCTGAATATTTTCCTGCTTCGCATAGAGGATCAGGGATTTGGGCACAACACAGCAGTCCCGGACATTGATCTGGTCCACGGACGGTCTGACTTTGGTATGGGGTAGGAATTTGGCAAGTCTTTCGCCACTGAATTCTGCCACTCCAAGTTGCGCAATCATTCCCTTTTCCTGAAGGCTCTCCAGCGTCTTCCATGTTTGGATTATATTGTCAATGTCACCGGGTTGTTGCTCACTTCCACTGTCTGAGATTTCCTCCTCGCCGTCATCGTCCGCGTCAAACGACACGCCGGGGAACGAGACAATAAGAAGATCGATAGAATCGACATGTAGCTCCTTCAATACCAGATCAATAGCCTGTCTTGTGTGTGCACATCGTCTCGATACCGGGATCCCAGGGAGATAGAATAATTTCACCGTAATATCGTATTGGTCCCTCTCCTCCACCAGCCCGGGCTGCGAGAAATCTATCGCGGGAATGTAATGAGCACCATCCTGCTCTGATATCCAGGACGGGCATGGTCTGCCTGTTTCGGCTCCTTCAGAGGTATGGAATGCCGCTGTCGAGGAGTCGCTGACTGCTTGCTGTGCGGCCACGAAATTCGAACGTAACGAGTTAATCAGCTCAACGTTGGATTTGTCGGTGGTTGGATGACGGATGACGGATGATCCGTCCCCTTTCATGATATTTCTGTGAGATTCCAGAGGAATCGTTAAAGAATGATCAACAGATGTTTTGCCTTGGAGTAACTCAACTTACGATGTGGAGAGTATCAGCTTCATGACGGGCCAAACTGTTGAAACCAAAGTCGTTGGAATAGGTATGTGTAGGGAGAGTCGTAGGACGACGTGCAGTTTTCGTTTCCCCTATTTATGTCTGCTGCAGGGTGAATGTAAATGAGGATTGGACAGACACAAAGAAAGCGAGAAGCTTTTCCGAGTCGAGGAAAGATGTTGTATCTGCTGACCAATGTTGCAATTGACTTGGTTAACCCCGCGATGCCGCGGGGTACTTATCAACTCGAGGATTCTACACCATCTACACCATATCATGATATATTTTGCCTTTGCAATGAGAACTATGTATTGCTATCGCTGGATCTTAATTACGCAGACCCTGCGTCTCATGCGCCCTTGGCAGAGTACGAGGTAATTACTCGACACAGGTCTCGGAACACGCCCGTCAAAGCATAGAATCCTATGTCTTGCACAATATCTAATCAAAGTCGACCGTGGGATCCCAGTCCGTGGGAGAATACTCGCCTGTATGCATCTTCTGTACATCGTCCTCTGATAACGCAAAGTCGAAAACGTCCGCATTCTCCTTGATCCGCTGGGGAGTGACCGATTTAGGAAGTGGAACAAAGCCCTGTTGGCGTAACATCAATATAAGTCAGTTCCATCAATTTCAATTTCCGTACGCAGGAACGAGGTCCAACTCACATTCTGCAAACCCCATCGGGCAAGGATCTGAGCTGGCGATTTTCCATACTTCTTCGCCATGGACAACGCCAATGGATCTCTGAATCTGGTACCCCGTGCCAGAGGAGCGTAGGCTTCAATTACAACATTCCGTTCTCGGAGCCACTTGACAATATCACTCCTATCCAGCCATGGATGCAATTCGTACTGTCCTACGGAGATCTCTCCACCGCCGCCACCCTTGATGTATTCCTCCAGCTCATTCAAATGGTGCACGCCGTAGTTGGAGATACCGATTGAACGGACCTTCCCGGCCTTCTGGGCTTCGACTAGAGCACGCCATGTACCGGTTCGTGCCTCCTTTCCACCATACGGTGCGTGGATGAGGATTCTGTTCGAATCTAGTTTAGTTTATACCATTATATAACATTTCACGCCGGGAGGAAAGAAGGTGAACTGACAGGTCAATATAATCGAGTCCTGATTCCCGTAGACTCAAATTAATCGCTTTCTTCGCATTCTCGTATCCCATATAGGTAGGAGTAATTTTAGTAGTGAAGAACAATTGGCCTCGGTCAATGCCCGAGTTCAAAATGGCACGGCCGCATTGTTTTTCGTTTCGATACATCATGGCAGAGTCGACCTGGATCAATCAATAAAGACTCATCCAAAAAGAAAGAGATAATAATACTAACATGACGGTAACCATTCTTGAACGCCTCTAGGACGGCCTTCTCTGTAGCCGATGGAGGGCTGGTAACAGTACAATGTACAGTCCACGTCAGTACTATTCTTTATTCCCCGTTGTCTTAGGGGATATACAGCCTGTGGTTCACACGCACATCATGTAGACCTGGAGGACAGCATTGATATCAGCTTAAGCCAATAACTAATACTAGTAGTTAACTACTACAGTAATATGGTGGGTGTTACTCACACCGAATCCAAGGGCGGGGATCTCAAACCCCGAGTTCATCTTGTACTTCGTATGAATGTTTAATTGAGGCATGATCGACGTGTAATAATGCCGCTGCTTGACAATTGCCGTGAAGATAGACGAAACAACGGGCTGTCTAGGAACAAGACTAGGCATGCGGTTGGAACCATAGGAAGATGAAAATTGGGGATGGAAGAGCTCCGAATAATGGAAAATGCCGGTGAATGCTCATAACTCGCCTATGAGATCATAGGCAGGTTTTAGTCAGTTTGGTATCATTGATAGTTAGTTAGTTACTTGGAGGCGTTAATAATCAAGATACGAGATAACTAGAACCTATTCGCTTGATTAGATTACTGCGGTGGTTGATTTTCGCTACTTTCACTTATTACTCTAGGCATGTGCAGCCACCACGAGCTCAGTGGTCGTATAGAAGCATGGTATGTCTTTTGAATTGAAATATGAGCATTAACACATATGTTCAGGATGAACTTGAGAAGATTCTAATCAACGGGGCGCAAGGGAGCATAGTCTGCCGGGGCAATAGGGCTCCGGGGGAAGTTTGAGTTATCATCTTTTATTCAACCAGGTGATTGGGATAAAGAATGACAACCGAAGCTATGTACGGGGTAAGCAAATAGACCATGGACCTGTGAGATAGAGTAGCCCCCCCCTGCTTGTGAGAAATGAGCAGACAATGGATAAGGGTCGAGAACGACCAAGGGAGCATCAATGCGCAGCACAGCGTCCCTTGAACACCTGTAGGACAGAAGACCTCGAGTATTAATATGAGATGGGTGAAGAAAGATGAACATTGAACAATCTATTTGTTCAGTTCAACGTAGTTTGCTATAATACAACGCGACAAACAGTTAGTCAATTGTTAGGAGGCTAGAGAGAGAGGGAGGGAGAAACCGGCTTAAACTTTACCTGGAAATTGCCCTTCCCTTCCATCAACTTTACCAGTCCACCATTCATTTTGGTTATCAGTTCGATGTACGATCTCAATTACATCGCCCGCAGAGAAACTGAGATCACCATGCGCCTGGGCTTCATAGTCGTAGAGAGCGGTAACGGTTTCGACCCCCGGACGACTCAATCTCTCCGGCTTGGGCTTAGGAGGTGGAGGCGGATGTGCCTTGCCGTGAGCTGCATAGTGAGCACCGTCGTCCGACGTGGAAGAGTACGGAGGCGGAGGACTGTCGACAATATCGGCTGCGTTATGCTGAGAACTATACGAGCTCTTCGTGTCGTGGCTGGTTCTGCCGATGTGACTCGTCGGTCTCGCATTAGATCGGAGCCCCTTCGTCTTAAAGTGGACGATGACAAGCTCCTCTGCTCGTTCTTGGACATCGCCCCGCTTCTTCTCGAAACCATCCTCAACATCCGTGGTCATGTCAAAGTAGGAAATATTCAGTCCCTGCATTTTCTCATGCAGAGTGTAGAAAACATTGAGCTGCATGTAATAGAACGACTGGAAGAGAGGCTTGATGAATTCCGCCTCGAGAGCGAAGAGCTTGGGGAGCTCGTCCTTGAGCAGGTCGTTGAAGTAATTGTATTCCTGCGTCGATTTCTCCACCTCGTTCTCCGCTTTATAGAGCGCCTTTTCATCCTTTATGGACTTGTCCTTCTTGTCCTGCAGTTTCTTCAGGGAGTTCCGGTGTCGATCGTAGTCCAGTCTCTTGTGGTCTCGCTTCACCGCAATTTTGCGAATGCCCTTGATGATCTCGAGCAGCTGGTCCGCAGGACTGATGATACGGCTTTCGATGGTCTCCAGTTCGGGTGCGAGAGTTTCTTGGAGATCCCGAACGATCGCCTCGTATTCCTCGCAAGCCTTGATACCTTCTGGGTTACCCTCGATGGTGTAGCTACTAGGGTCGGAAGCACGGCCGGATATGGGTTTGTATAATTCGGCAATGGCCTTTGAGAACTCGATCTGGTGGTTCAACATGCCTTTTGATCGTGTAGTCGTCAGCAACATTTTTGTTACCGTGAGACGTAATCCGCGAAGAAGAACGCCTTACCATTGACAGCATCGAAGTACTTTTTCGACTCTGCGTGAAGGGCCTTCGTTTCCTTTTCAAGTTCCTGAAAACGCCGTTCCGCATCCTGGTAGACTGGATCTTTAGTGTTCTCGCCAATATTGAACTTGGCTCTGAAGCTCTGGGGAGCGCGAGCGAGGGTCTTCTGGAACCCTTTGAAACTCATATCCGCTTCCGGGTTCCCCCCGCACCGTGTTCAGAGGATGCTGTAGGACGGGTGTTTGGTATTCGGAAGAGCTGGAAAGGCAGGAAACAGCCTTGTTCGTGGAGATGGGCGCAGTGAGGAGGAAGAAGGAAGAACAGTCTGAGTGAGAGAGAGGCCTGTAGGACAAGAACTGGCTGGCGGGGTATCCGGGAGAACCTTCGACAGAGTCGATTGTCTTTGTGGTTCGACGGGACGAACCTGTGAGACGGGGCTGTGGCTGTGCTATGGCCAAGGAAACGCAGGCTGATGTCAGCTGGCTGAGGATGCTGAGACTCTGAGTGGGATGTAAGATGAATGCTCAATCTCAATCGTTCCCCTGCTGTTTGAATCCAACGTTGTGCTCTTTTTGTCGTCTAGCCACCACGATCGACTCTGACGCTCTCTATCCATCGCATCTGTCGATCGTCATTTAGATGTGGCGCATGAACGGATGCCGGACGACGCCAACCGGGTGCCGGATTTCCGCTGGAATTTATGCAGCAAATATGCATTATGATGCTCCGGAAGTAAATATCTATTAACATCTATCTGGTATGCTGGGACGAACTTGCTGCTACGCAGGCTGCAGGCTCCATTGAGGATTGAGTGCGAATCCTGCATGAATTAACTATCGTTGCGGTTGAACTGCTGGCGGAGGAGATCTAGGCCTTCAGAACCCTGTCTAATACTATCTATCGCTTCAATTCCGAAAGCCTTCAAACTGGCCTCGCAGGGCAAGGATACTACCAATAGTCTGCTATTGCCGTGTTATCCTCCAGAAGGACTGCCGTTCGGTCGGACTTACCTGTTCGGGAAAGAGGATCAGATAAGTCCGACCGGCAAACAAACTTGGCAAAAAACGCGCAGAGTGACATAATCAGATTTTCTTCGTCCCCACAAAAACTCTCTCGCTCTCTTCTCGCGTTGTTTTTTCCCTTCTGTCACACTGGCCGTCTCTCTTTATCCTATATCCTCTTGTAGACAGTCCTCTTGACGATGTCTCACATTGTTGTACCATCTACTTTAAGACAGACGTCTCGAGCCTACGCCCGACGCCTCTCACAACATGGATCCCTGACGTGGTCCTTTTCCAGGCACCCGCTCGCCACCGCGGGACGGCCTGCTATCTCACAGCGATCCTACGTGTCTGAGACAAAGTCTGGGAACGCTCAGGTCGGCGTAGGTACTACTGTTGAGGAGGAACGGAAATCCTTTTTGGATCGCACTGGCGTGCAGCCTCAGAAAGTCCAGCTCCCAGCCTCCGTTACCGGAGACGCGTCCATGGGCCAGACGGCCGGCATTCTGAAGCAGGCGACCCTGCTGGACCAGGGCACTCGCCCCATCTATCTTGATATGCAAGCAACAACTCCGCTTGATCCCCGTGTTCTCGACGCCATGTTGCCGTTTCTCACTGGGATCTATGGAAACCCCCATTCGAGAACACATGCATATGGATGGGAATCGGAGAAGGCTATTGATGAAGCGAGGGAACACATCGCCAGTCTGATTGGGGCTGATCCAAAAGAGATCATCCTTACCAGCGGCGCTACCGAGAGCAACAACATGAGTATCAAGGGCGTGGCCAGATTCTTCGGCCGGTCCGGCAAGAAGAAGCACATCATCACAAGTCAGACGGAACACAAGTGTGTTCTTGACAGCTGCCGTCATCTTCAGGATGAGGGTTATGAGGTGACGTATCTCCCTGTGCAGCATAACGGGTTGGTCCGGATGGAGGATCTCGAAGCCGCCATTCGTCCAGAAACCGCTTTGGTGTCGATCATGGCTGTCAACAATGAGATTGGCGTAATTCAACCGCTGGAGGAGATTGGAAGGCTATGCCGGTCCAAGAAGGTTTTCTTCCACACTGATGGCGCTCAGGCATTCGGCAAGATCCCATTGGATGTCAACAAACTCAACATCGACCTTATGTCGATTTCAAGCCACAAGATCTATGGCCCAAAGGGCATCGGTGCCTGCTATGTCCGACGCAGGCCCAGGGTTCGACTTGACCCTATTATTTCTGGTGGTGGACAGGAGAGAGGCTTGCGCAGCGGTACTCTTGCACCCCACCAGGTAGTCGGTTTTGGCGAGGCCGCACGCCTCGCCAAACAAGACATGGAGGTACGTTGACAGTTCTGTCGTTTCTTTTCCACTTTTCTTCTCCCGTCTGGCGATGATTAAATGCTTTAAATATGCATGGCTTTCCGAGGTGCTCTGGCGGTAGCTGCACGCCATCTGGTGTGTTGTCAGACTCCATGACGTCCATAGCAGGGGCAATGAGCTCTGAAGTGTTCTCTGTTGTCAAGTCTGCAGAACTTCACGGATGATCGCTGACGACTTGAGCAGTACGACAGCAAGCATATCGCGCGACTGTCTAAGCGGTTGCTGGACGGACTCCTGTCCATGGAACACACAACGCTCAACGGAGATCCAGACCGCCATTATCCGGGCTGTGTCAATGTCTCCTTTGCGTACGTCGAGGGTGAGTCGCTGCTGATGGCGCTGAAGGATATTGCTTTGTCATCGGGTAGCGCATGTACCTCGGCATCTCTGGAACCCAGCTACGTGCTCCGCGCTCTTGGAGCCAGCGACGAGAGTGCCCACAGCAGCATCCGGTTCGGCATCGGACGGTTCACGACTGAAGCAGAGATCGACTATGTGCTGAATGCGGTGCGCGACCGAGTGCACTTCCTGCGGGAGCTGAGTCCGCTGTGGGAGCTGGTGCAGGAGGGTATTGATCTGAACACGATCCAGTGGAGTCAGCATTAGACTGGCCGTAGTGATTTCCTTTCTCTGTTTTTTTTTTTTTTTTTTTTTATCCTTATTATTTTAATTGTTTGTATTCCCGACACGAGAGCGACTTTTTTGTTTCCGTCAAGCGCAGTTTGCATGTATTATTCCCCTGGGCGACTTGGGTTATATTAGAATGGACAGCTATAGCGGTCTTATGGGACGGCGTTGAATGTACAGAACAGGAATAGGATAAATGAACAGATTACTTCAGTGCCTATGGACTATTATTGTGACTTATGTAGGAGTACTATGGAGTAACAACTGTATGAAATGATGATATTGCCTCCACCCATTGATCCATGTTTATGCTGATGTTGCTCTGGTTATTATTATTATTATTCAAGGTTATGCAGTTTGGGGTGGCGTGGGTGTAGGCGAATGGAGGGGCACACCGAGCTACAGTCTCGCTTAGGCTGGCCCAGCTATTCCGCACCCGGCCACGCGGAAGCAGGCGGTTCCGGCTCATTCTCTAGCACCCACGCTAGGCCTCGCTTAAACCACCCCCTCTCGCTTCCACCCAGTGCCTCTTTGGCTTCGTTGCCGGCAATCTATACAAGACCGTAGACGGTATCAGCTTCATTCTATCTCGACTTCACCTCTCTTCTATATCCTGATTCTTGTGCTCATTCCCTCGTTCCTCTGCACCCGTCATGTCCAGGTACCCCAGGCCTCTCTTTGCTCCCTGCACAGAGCAGCAGCCTTTCCCTCGCTCCTCCGGTCAGAGGCTGGCCCACCGGATTCGCTCTGCTGATTGACTCGACGCTCTCTAGACTCGCTCTCTTTTATTGCGACTCTCGCGAAACTCTAACGGCTCAATTGCTCGCAATTTTTTCTATTTTTTCCCTTTTGTCCTTTCCTTTTTTTTATTTCCGCTCACCCACTTCTCTCACCATAATCGCCCAATCATGCTCTAGTCACCATGCCAGGATACTTCGACGATGCGCAGTTGCTTAGGCCTTGACCGGGTGTCCTTTTTCTGTCTGTTCCGTACTACTACCTTTGGGAACGGAAGGGAATTCGATCAACCACGCGACATCTTCGCTGATCAATTTCTGCATCCTGGGGTCCTGGTCATGATTTATAATATACAACGCTGGACCTCCCCTGGTTGCTTCCTTCTTCCCTTCCGGTTTCTTCTGTCCTGTAGACTCCTTCGCCTGCTCTCTATTCTTAAATCCCCAAAGGAACATAGCCGTCTCTTCATCCCCGCCATTCCTATCTAAAACGGTTGCATCTTTTCTCCTCGGGTTACCTAGAAATTATAACCTCGTGTTCGACGGGTGCTGTCCACCAAGGTTCACTCTCTTTCTCCAACCCGCCTGGTTCCGGTGCTGGCTTCATGCTCAGTTGTCTGCTTGCCATCGTGGTTCGTTCCCTATTCTTATTAATCCTTTGGATATTCACTTGTTTCCCTTACACTCTTTCTTTTGTTTTCTTTCGCGTTACTTTTTATCTTTCTCTTGCCTCCTATGCCTCTTGGAATCCTTAATCCTGTTGCCCCAGGTCTATGTTGCCTCTTCGATCGCGTCTAGACTTACACGGTTTACAACCCATTTTTTAAGCCCTCTGTTTAAAAAAGCTCAGAGAGAACATGTTTTCAATCCTTCGCAGAATTCTATAACAATTATCATTGCATTGCCCCCATTGGCCACCACTCTATCCTTGAACGGCTGTCAAGTCCGGAGGGAAAAGACTAACCTTATATTTGCCCAAGATTCGCCTCTAGAGCCACGGTGCCTCTTTGATCTGCTTGCCCTTTGCAGATTGCTAATCTTTTTAGTCTTCCGCTATTATCCTTCATCAAGTTCTATTTCATTTTTTTAATTTTTTTTTATTTTATTTTTGCCATATTCACTTTCTACTTCGATCACTTTGTGCTCCGACATCGATATGCTTCCACCTCTTCCAGACCTAGCAGACTATGGCATATCGCCTGTCCACGGCTTTCTCCCAGATGAAGAACCTCTTGAGATGCTGTCTAACCCGTACTACATCAAATGGGAAGCAATAGTTTCCAAGTTGCAGCCACTTCTGCTGAGCAGGAGGTTGCATGAGGTTATTGATAGTCTCCCTGTGCTCTCTGCGAGACATCTTCATACCGAAAGAGAGTGGCGACGGGCGTATGTCGTTTTGGTGTTCATGCTACATGGCTATGTATGGGGTGGCAATCAACCACAAGAGGTAGGCTTCACACCGCCCATGAGATGCATGATTTCCTAACAAGTGAACAGAGAATCCCTCCCCAGATCACTGTTCCTCTGTTCCAAGTCTGTGAACACTTGGATATACCACCTGTCGCCACATATGCGGCTGTCTGTCTTTGGAACTACAAGCCCATCTTTCCTGATGAACCAACCGATAATCTGAGCAACCTAGCCTGCATCAATACCTTTACTGGATCTATGGATGAACAGTGGTTTTACCTGGTTTCAGTGGCCATTGAAGCTCAGGGAGCCCCGTCTATTCCCCTCATGTTGCAAGCTATTTCTGCTGCACGTTCTGGAGACAGCAGGGTGGTAACTGAATGCCTGCAGCATTTTGCAGAGATCCTAGATAAAGTGGGGGCAGTCCTGCAGAAGATGTATGAGCATTGTGATCCCCACATATTCTATCACAGAATCCGCCCTTATCTAGCTGGTAGCAAGAATATGGGCGATGCTGGATTACCTCGGGGTGTGATGTATGATGACGGAGCTGGCCAGGAATATCGGCAATACAGCGGTGGAAGCAATGCGCAGAGCTCGCTCATTCAATTCTTTGACATCGTCCTTGGCATCGAACATCGACCGACTGGAGTGGGACGCAATGACGGCACTTCGGGAGCCGCGTCGAAGTCTGGCCACGGTTTCATTCGTGAGATGCGAGACTATATGCCGGGCTCTCATCGCCGATTTCTGGAGCATGTTGACAGGGTAGCTAATATCCGGGAGTTTGTCGAGAGTCGAAAGTCTGACAAGGCACTTTCATGTGCATACGATGCCTGTCTTGCCATGCTCCGAGCCCTGCGCGATAAACACATCCAGATGGTATCGCGGTACATCATTGTCAAATCCAGGGAAGCACGTATCAACTCTCCCACAGGCACTCAGCATGGCCCAGCTGCATTGAACCTGGCCATTGTGCGCCAGGACAAGCCCTCTAATAATAAGAAGCTCCGAGGAACCGGCGGGACGGCACTGATTCCATTCCTGAAGCAAGCGCGCGATGAGACGGAAGAGCCAGCCATCAACGCCTGGGCTCACCGGTTACTTAGAGATGGACCGGCGGAGCCACGGTCTGCTACGCTGAGCAAGGTGGGAGAGCATGCGGACGGCCACCTGGAAGTGGTTGGGCTGGCAGGGACATGGAGCGCAGATCAAACTGAGGGTGGCATCTGCCATTGGTAGTTGCAGAGTGTACGATAATAATAGGTCCGATGGACTTAACCTCGGGCCTCGATTGTTCTCTGTTGGGGTTGGGCGTTTAGATTCTCCTACTCCATACCTTTATGACGCAAGCGCATTGTACATAGCAAGGGGACGATCTACCCCCGGATTTGCAGAACGAAGTCATGATTATGGTGGCGTCTTGATGTCTACATGAGTGTCCAAAAGCAATGAAAGTGACGCAACGACAACGTCGTATAGATTCACGCAAGCAGTGTATTGACTCGGCAGGGCAGCATCTTTTGGAGTCTGTACCAGAGATAAGGCTTTCACGTGACTCATTGACATAATGATCTTCGGAGATTGTGACGTCATCTTCCAGTTGCCGTGCCTTGGACACGGCAAGGATGTACCAGATTCAGCAGAGAAAGAATGGAAGAGTGCATCATCGCGATGATGTGAGAGGAAGACGTTGGGATAAGTATATATAATGGTCGAGCGTCAGCAGCAGCATCAATAACTGAACAAGTCAATCCTCTATCATACTACAACTACAAGAACAAGGAACAAGAAGAAATCCGCGCAAAGCAAAGCAATCTAAAATGTCCTCCGGGGTGCGCAATCCATGCATAATAATCCCTAAGTCTTAAAAGAAGATAACCAAAGACACCTAACTAACGACACCTGCAGAACAAACCCAGCGGAACATGGGACCAAACCATCGGCTCCTCCAAGGAATCCCTCGGCAACCTGCTGGGCCACGAAAACCTGCGGAAATCCGGCCAAGAGCAGAACGCGACGGGAAAGGCGCAGGAGGCCGAGAATATGGTATCGGACTGGGGTGAAGGCGTCGCCAGTCGGGTTATGGGTGCGCTGGGGAGTGTTGGGGCTGCGGTGAAGGGTGATACGGAGCATCAGAAGCGATATAGTGAGATGAGAGATCAGGGGAGGGATAAGCAGCATGCTACGGAGAGCTGAGAGGTTTTGAGATGGGCTTTGGACGGGACAGGTGTTATTACTATTGATACCAATATGGAGTCAGAATGGAGCTCACATGTGACTACAGACTAAAATCCGACTGAGCCCTACCCGGCTTGCATAAGTATGCTGCAGATATGATACCTGCATATGCACAAGTGAGTCACGCGTGGAATTTTCGCGAAGACTGCCGTAAGCGTCGAGTCAGATGACCGGTTACGTATCTCTTGTCATTTCAGGTTGTTTAATTTACTTTGCTTCCTCTGTTTATTGCACTGTTGCATGTATTTTCCACAGGGCTGAAGCAGTTCTTCGCGGGAAACACGGCTGCCCTGGCCGATCCATTGGGTGCTGGTGATGCCTGGAAAGCCCCGAGTTCCGAGTCATCATGCCCACTGTTCTTGTATGATTGTAACCTTGAAAGTTGACACTTGTTCTTGTATCCCAACTGCGGGGCGCTGCTCGGCACTTCCCAGCCCTGTCGCCATGACGCGTTTCCCTATGGCCTTTTTCTCTGATCAGCCCTGGGCATCACGGCCGCGTGATTGGCCTGCAGCGAACCCAAGCCTTTTGCGCGTTGCGGTTTGACTTTGGCGGTGCTGCGTCGCGACTGTCAGATACATATTAACCAGCCAGCCCCGTCCTCTCTCTCTCTCTCATTTTTTTTTCTTTTCTATATTTCTCCCACTTCTTCATCCTTGCTCATCTATTCATCTCTGTGTTTCTCAAGCCTCAGCATCTCTTTGACCCTGCGCTTCCATGTATAACGGGGCCTATCCACCGCCAGGATCTGGCTACTATCCCCCGCCGCAGTGGGGTCAGCCCCCTCCACAGGCGTACCAGTATGACAATGACACAACAGCTGCCAAGTTCTCTCTGTCTTCTGTTCTAACCTGATTCCTCCCCAGGTATCCTCAGTATCCTCAATTACCTCCTCGTCCGGGTCCTCCCCCGTCGCAGCCTCCCAACTACCCCCCTCCACAGACATACGGCCAGTATCAATACCCCTCACCAGCTCCGTCCCCGTATCCTCCTAATCTCCCCCTCCCCAATCATCACCTCTTCCGCATCGAAGTAAGCATCTATGGACCTAAACCATTTTTCCTATATGTCCTTCTCTGAACAAAACACTATAGGGTCATGGTCTTCCTCTCCGAACCTCCCTCCCCGCCCACCGCAGGAGGCACAGAGCTTTGGCAATGGCGCCCCGTCTAGTTACCGATTCCGTTACTCTAACTGTACCGGACGTCGCAAAGCCCTTCTTATCGGCATCAACTACTTCGGACAGCCCAATCAGCTGAAGGGCTGCATTAACGATGTCAAGGAAATGTCCATTTTCCTCAACAAGCGATACGGCTACCGGAGGGAGTACATGGTCATCCTCACCGACGATCAGCAGAATCCGATGAGCATTCCCACAAAGGCAAACATGTTGAGGGCCATGCAATGGCTGGTCAAAGGCGCACAGCCCAATGACTCGCTCTTTATCCACTATTCTGGTAATCCCCAAAGAATTCATAATTCCCGTCTCTGCTGGCGGCTGACGTTCTCTAGGGCACGGTGGTCGGACTCCGGATCTCGATGGCGACGAAGACGATGGTAAGTTTCTTTTCTTATTATATATACATATCTTTCATGTGGCTGACACTCGGTCAGGCTTTGATGATGTCATCTATCCTGTTGATTACAGGAATTCTGGACACATCGTAGATGATGAAATGCATGACATAATGTACGTTTTCTCTTTTGGACATTAGCTTTTCTTCATGTACTGAAAACTGTCTCCCCCATTAAGGGTCAAGCCGCTGCAGCCAGGCGTTCGGCTGACAGCTATCTTTGACTCATGTCACTCCGGAACCGCTCTGGATCTTCCATATGTGTACTCGACCCAGGGAGTCCTGAAGGAGCCGAATTTGGCCAAGGATGCTGCACAAGGCCTTTTAGATGTGTTCCTTTCTTACGAAAGGGGTGATCTCTCCAGCATCGCTTCGACAGCAGTGGGCCTGTTCAAAAAGGCCGCGATCGGAAACTCGGCGCGAGAGAAGACCGTACGAACCAAGACATCTCCGGCAGATGTGGTCATGTTCTCGGGGTCAAAGGATACGCAGACATCGTGAGTAGTCTCGACCTTTGTATGTCTGTTCCAGTCAGTGGACGGCAATTGGTTAACAATTTCCCCTTTTTTCCTCCCAGGGCGGATACTTTCCAAGGTGGCGAGGCAAGAGGCGCTTTGAGCTGGGCGTTCATCAAGTCATTGAATCAGCGACCAAACCAGAGCTATCTGCAGTTGTTGAATAGTATTCGAGCAGAGCTCGAAGGGAAATATTCTCAGAAGCCGCAGCTGAGCTGCAGCCACCCCCTGGGTAAGTCTGTTCTTTTTGTTTTAGAGGCGCATGGAAGCTGACTGGAAGTCTCTTGTAGATGTCAATTTGCTTTTTGTAATGTGAGCTTGAATGTAGACACGTTTGACGACTTATGCGCAGTGAGACGAGTAGTATATCTGTGTTTTGTTGTGTTCTTTTTTATGCCATCCAGCCGTGCATGTGTAAAATAAAAGAAACCATTATTTGGCCTGCACAGTACCGTACCATATATAAATTAGGGTTCTTGGGATTAAATCGAAAGAGCAAACAACTCTTAGTAAGCGCTAGATTACCGCGCGCCATGGTTAGTCAACTAACTATATCCATTTCCATTATTATCCATTGCTAAATTCTTTTCCCGGATCGTCAGGCTGCAGATTAATGTTTCTTACGGATATTATTATTATCAATATCCACCTTGACACATCCACTGTCATCCACACAATCTGACACATCCAGCGTCATCGACGATTCCTTTGCCGGAGGATCCGCCGCAGCATAAGGACCCTGCTCCGCACGGCAGGCAAACGATCCAACACTGGCCGTCGATTTATGCGCCTCATGGATTACCCGACCTCGAGAGCAAAGGAAGATTGGCTGACGACTGAGTTTGCGTGGTTCATGGCGCGTTCAACCACCCCCATTGCATCGAGGTTGCCCATGTCCCTAAAATACACACCAGTAGCAGGCGACTGCCGGTCGCGTCATTGGCGGCTTGTTTGAGAATTTCGTGCGGCGCTCATCTGACAAGGACTGGACAGCTACTGTTGACGTTCCCTTTTCCGAGACAAGGAGCAGGGCATGGCCTTTTTGATTTGAGGATGGGAGATGTACGGGGATACATATTGCAACGTTGGGACATATATATCGGGATCGGTCCTGGATAGCATGATTTCCACTCGGAGGATTCGAGTTTCTATCCATGGTACACGGTTCGCCGCGGACTCGAGGCTGTTGGCTGCTGAAATAATAACAGAGATCATTTCATGTCTTCTGGTCTTACTTCTCCACTGGAATCCACCTTTGCTCGTTTCATCGGCTTTGCTTAAGCCCCGTTTTTGTTTCTCTCACTACCGTTGCTATCTTTTTTATTATTTGAATTTTGTTTTAATAATCGTTCCCCCCCCTATTGTCGTCAAACCACGCTATTGTTTTCTGCCTGTGGATCGCTGCGAGGGATATTGCTCATTGATGTTGCGGGATTGAAGCACATAAAAAAGGGCCGAAGAAACACATTCAAAGGGGAAAACCAAGAGAAAACGAAAAGGAAAAAAAAAAAAAAAGAAAAAAGAAAAGAAAAGAAACACCCGATGCCAAGATGAGACTGTCTTTCGAGAACGGCACATTGAAGAATCATAATGGCACCGTCAATCAATGCCGGACCTATTACCCCAAGCCAATTCCAACCGAAGCAGCACCAGCGTGGGCATCGCGGTCACCGGCCCCATCACCTCCCCATTCCCATCTCGGGTTCCCGGAAACCGATGATGCCCAATACGACAATATAAACGGCGATCATGGCATCACTGGCAGCAAGAATTCTTACAACCCTCTTCTCTCACAGGGGTATCAGCATGATCGAAACCTGTCCCCTCCTATTTCCCCCTTCCAGCAGGCCACGGACATGAAGAGACCCCGTCTACACGTTATGCCGGTGACGGCCACCAAGAACTGCCGCCGCTACTACTCCTCCCCACTGAATAATGAATGCCAATATACCCCAGTAGAGCTCTACGGCCTTGAACAACGAGAACCCTCGATCACCGAACGACCCAAGTTCTTGAACCGCTTCTCCCACGCCCTGGACGATATCAGGGAAGATCTCCCGCTTCAGCTGGACCCACGGAACACAACGCAGAAGCTCAGACGACGGAGGGAATCGATGTTGGTGTCTCCCACGAGCCCCCTCGACGCGGCGTCAGTGAGGACGGGTCCGAGTCCAACACCGCTATCACAGGCAGCACCAGCACCCATGGCGACGTTTAACAACACCAACAACACTGTCAGCAGCGACAACCGCAAGGATTCGCCGTCTCCGCCCAGAAGAGGGAGATTCGTGAGGAGACTGTCGATTCTGAGTCTCGGCTCCGCGAGGAAGAAGAGCATTCGTTCGCAGGGGATTACGAGTATTTCGCAGCCAAATCTGATCGGATCGTCGAACAATTTTTGAAAAGCGTCACTTCTATTTTTTTTTCTCCTGTTCTTCTGATAAATATCTCTTCTTGATTGCTCAGGATTGAATTGCATGCTCTCAGCTAGGGTTTAGACCATCCTTTCGATCACTGATAGTGGATTTGCATTTAGCATGGCGTTTCGTGGTTAGTTGGTATAGATCATTTGGTCTGTTCTGTTCTGTTGCTTTGTTCCTGTTCCTGTTTTTCAAGGCCAATATTATTGTGGATGGATCGCATGATACAAATATAATAATAGCATAGCATAAGTGCTCTGAATTTTCTCATGGTGTTTGTCGGTTTGGTTTTGCTGGGCATGCATGCCCTAGGAAGCCAGCAGATACCCCATTAATGCCCTTCGACAATCAACTTGAAGGCTACTTTAAGCTCGTTTCTTTCCTCTTTCCCCCCTACGACCGCTTGCTTTTATAACCGAAGCCTGACATCTACGACTGAGATGAGAGGAGCGTTATCCGTTGGTTTCATAGTTATTCCAATCGAAGTCTCCTCTCATACAACTAACCATGGTCGTACGATTCTGCCACGATCTCCTCGGCGATTTGCCTGAGGATACCCTGAAGTGCCAGTTATGCGGCAAGGCTACAGAATGTATACTTCTCTCTCTCTCTCTCTCTGTGTTTCCTTTGTGTTGATAAAACCAGATAAAATGCTCCCCTACACCGAAACATCCACATCAGAAAACTTCCCCTCCAGACCCAGGAACAAGGTCAAATCGTACACGCAGGTGACGCGGGAGAAGATTAATTCCAACCCTCTGATCGAGATGGATATTGCGTCAAGTGTCCGTATAGACTGGTCAGCTATGCGCAGGTGCAGTTGGGGTGCTGATGAGGGGAGTACCAATTTTTACACTTGTTTTCGGCGGTGGGCATAGGTATTTTATCTGTCACCACTCTTATTCTTCGAGTTCGATGCTGATGGTATTTGATAGATGGCAGGAGGATAATTAGGTTTCTTTTCTGTTGTTCTCTTTCATGTCTGGTATACTCTCCTGCTCTCCAAGGATCACGATTATTACATTGGGTTGTGTTGCCTGTTTGTTGGTTCTTGTCTGAGTATGCGTTTGCTGTCGATGAACCATCCTCTCTCTGCTCTTCTTAATCAAAGATATTGACTATGTATAACTACAGAGCTTGATCTATATACTATTCATCTACGTATCGCTACGAAGACACGTCGACCTGTCATAGTATGCCTTTGCTAGCAGTTGACACAGCAGACCCTGACAAAACATGCCTATATAGTGCATCCTAACAACACATCTTATTCTAAGGATACCAGAAATCCGCTCATACATGCCCTTTATCCTTGGAAACCATGGCCCTCCCTTCGCTTTTCTTTTGTCCGTTCTAGGAGAGACCCGGTGCGGTGCCGGGTCTCCCCAATCTTGTACGTCCTGGATGAACAAAACAACAAATACTGGAGAGGTTATGTGGGACAGACCTTGAATACGGCGTCAAGGTCAAGCGACACCAGGAAGCATATATATAGTGTCTCACGGTTATTTATACTATCGAGGGGCCATTCAGCTTGGCTTTGCCTCTGCTAATCCCATCAGCATAGGGTGCGTGGCACGATACCTTGGTTCAACAGTTTCATTTTTGTCTGTGACAATTACTCTGATTTTCAGGGCATATTCAATATTAGTATCATTTGGTTACTTTATCCTTCCTTCACTTGGTTATGAATACTGGTATTTGAACCTGATCTCTCGTAGGTATGCAAATAAAAGCGTAAGATTCTAGTGGCAAACTGTTAGATGAGGAATATTGTCACCTGGTTCTAAAAATTGATCATGGTATTTATTCATCATCCACAAAAATTAGAAATCAGAATTTAAACAGCCGTGCACACGCTAATAATAAATAACTGCTCCTGTTGTAACGGGAACAAATGAACTATAACAATTCATCTTGTAGGGCAACCTCGTCACGTGTAAATGACAGCTACCTACTCCCTTTGCTTCTACCAGCAATTACGAATAAAGACAGAACTATTATCGGGGTTAAGAAAACGAGTTCGAAGATTGAAAGATACCAAAGAAGTAGAAAAGGCTATATACCTAATACTGGTAGTTAATGGTTGACTATCACCAACTGCCAAGTTGGATAACAAGGCAACCAAGCAACAAGAAATAAGAAACAAAAAATAGTCAATTTAATCATCAACATCATAACTCATAACGGCCGTTATAAATAAAAGCAAGAGAGGTGTTTTTTTTTTCTACCTTCGATCCGAGCGTTCTCTTTTCTTCTTCCTTTCGTTTTCTTCGGACTTCTGCCTCCGAAACTTGAGCACGAGCACCATGACAGCGCAATCAAATAAACAAGTTGCAGATGGTATATTTGCAGACATCCAACGGACCAAGGTAATGCACAACACAAAAAATGACAATAAAAATGAATATCAAAACATCCAGACCAAAATATAAACGACAAAAAGAAACAACGCAGCAACAACAGAATATCCCAGCCAGAAACCGATGCAGAAAGTCGCTGCAAAATGATCCATGATCCTCAAACCCAGTTATGTCAAAACAACCCGCTTGATGTGACTGAGAAGTCAGTCCAATGTCTAAACAAGAACAATCCAAAAACAAAAAAATCCAGCCAAAAAATGCCCATTGTCCCACTGTGTTCTCCCCCTCTTGTTTTTCTTTCCCCCCTCTATCCTTTTCCAATTCCCAAAAACAAAAACAAAGGCAAGAAATCCGCCGGCAGCAAGTATACACGCATATAATATATATATATGTCCACAAAGAATCATACCCCAGGCACAGCACACCCACTTATGCTCGTGGGTAGCTGAGAGCACGACGGCAAGCGCGTGTGGTTTCCACCTTCTGGACCAAAGGTTTGAGCGCTGCAATGCCGTGCTCAAATATGAATGTCACAAGCAGTAGAGGTCCTCTGGTCCGGGGCGCAGAAATTCGCCCGAAAGATCAATTCCATGAAAGAGGGACATGATCAGTTTCCAACTGGAGTTTCCTTGGAGGACTGGACTGGAGAATTTTCCATGGGCAGAAGGTATATCCAATCGCTGGCCTGTGGACTTCTTTGCACGGTCTGTTTCCGTGACTTATCCGTAGCGTATTAACAAAAGGTGCTCCCCATGCCTGGTATCATGGGCAAAACAAATAAAAAGGTAAAAAAGGTAAAAGAGAGATTAAAAAAATCCATCCGGTCTATATCCATGAAGAAGAAAACGGTGGAATCCTTGGGAGAAGCATGTCACACGGTTGGTTTTCAAAAAAAGAACGAAACAAGCAATCCATGGTTCATACTTGAGATGCCATCTGGCTGGCTTCGATATGGCGGTAGTTCAATCCAAGCGTGATCAGTTCTTGGAGGCTAGCATTGACCTTTTCATGCATAGCAGAATCCTGTGGCGTGATGTGGCTAAGCTCTTCAAGCAGTCGGGCGCGACAGTTAAAATAATTGCGCTCTGCGTCCAGGAGTCTCTGTCCATTATGAGAAGAGTGAGCAGACTTCCCGGAACTTGCTTGGGACTGGTTGGAGCGAGTCCGCTTCATCACTTGAGCTCCAGTCACTCCATTGACGCGTCGCTTGCGTGCCGACGTCTCCTTTCGCTTAGCAGCTTTTCCAATGGCGGGGGAGTTCTCCGGAGAACTAAGTTGCTCTACGGAAGCGAAGTCGTGGACTCTCCTCATATGGTCAAAAAGATTCCACCTGCGGGGAAACCCGTATCCTGGAATAGACCTTTCGCAACCTTCGAAAAGGCAAAGGTGAGGATTGTCTCCATGTCCGTGGAATCCATGCGCCTCCCGCTCGTGGCGGAAAAGGCACGCATTAGAAGAAAACTGTAACTGGGCATCCATACAGGCAGGTACCTTACACCGATATGGCTTGAGGTGAGAGTCCAGGTATTTACTGCACACAACAATCAGTATCAACCACAAGACCACGATAAGGGGGAGGAGATGGTATTTACTGATAGGCGCATTTCTGTGTCGTTGGAGGGTGATTGCAAGGTTTCTCGCCAGTAGCGAAAGGGCAATAGTATTTCCCGTCACTGTGAGTTGGCATAGAATAATAAGGATGATCCCGGGGGTTCTTAAGTTCAGCAGAGTCCTTGGGCCTCTGCCTAAGAGGCCCCCGAATTGGCATCGACTGATGATCTTCTGGGTTTGTTTTGACATCGGACTGAGAGATGGCCGTTGCCAAGTTTGGCCTACGGGATTGTTTGGAAGGTCTGATGGTCCTGTTTGGTAGGTTAGGAATTGATACATTCGGCGAATTACAAGGTGGAAGGTAGGTTCTAACCTATTGGGGTCATGCTCTGTGAGCGGCGGCGAGATTGGGAACAGGGGATCTCCTAGACTGATTCCTTGGCTGCCAACGGGCGTTGTGATGTCGGCGAACAAAGCATCATCATTTGCTATGAAGGACGTGTAACCAGAGCTAGAGCAGGAGGACGTGACGCATATGTCACTGCTAGCTTCAGACAAAGGAGGGGACACGGGAAGAGCCGGGAAAACATTGGAGGAGAGTTGGTCCATTGGTGATCCTTGTAGGGAGTTCCAGGCATCCTGGGCACTGATCATTTGCTTGTCGTCCGCCTGAGAAGTTTGTCCAACGGAAAGGGTATCATCGTAGCTTTGGGATCCATTTTGGGGACACACATCTGTGTCAAAAACCAGGTCCGCAAGGGGCGAATAAGTATGGAAATCCTGATGGGCATGGGCGAAGTCAAAGTCATTTTGGGGTGTCACATCCTGGGCAGCAGGGAACTCAGAAACATTATGATATAACAGATCACCTTGGCCTGCAGTGGAGGGCACAAACTGTTGGGATGAGACAGAGCCATTATCAAGCACAGCTGCCTCTTGTAAAGCCCAGTAGTGAGTGAAGTCATTGGGGGTTCCATGGCCGCAGTGCGAGTTTGGACGCAAAGGCAAGTCTCCTTGGGTTGAGAATTCATTGTCCTGGATTGACCCGGAAGTCATATTGGAAACTCCCGACATTAAGGAGTTCTGTCTCTGGTAGGGCATCTGGTCCATTTTCTGCATCAGGGGGTGGGATGGTGAGGGCCTGGATGTTGTATCCTCTAATCTATGGGACATTGCGGTGGAATGTAGGAGTCGGCAGGAGGAACCTAGACGCATGACGGATAACGTTAGCAATCCACGCTTTCTACGCAGAAGAGAAAAATGAATATGTTGGTACAGCCATCCAGTTGTCCAGCATGCTGTGATTAGTAACTCGGCCGGCCAGTAGAGAACGCAGAAAGCACGAGAGCATCCGAGAGATGTTTCGTCCGCAGACGTAGCCTGCTAGCACGTAAGTCCGAGTAAAATTAACAGTCCTGGTAAAGTTGAAGGCTTTGCGTGGAAGACGTCAATGACTAGACGTTGGCGGTAACATCGTTCATCGTTGAAAGCATTGTCTAAGAGCTACACACGGCGAGCATTATGATAATCCTCAGTATCCAGAGAAAAAGTCCAGGTGGTAAATCCAGTCATATTCGGAGCGCGTCAGTAGTCTATATACGCCAGATAGCAAACGATGCAGGGCAAGTCCAGTGTGTCGACGGTATCCATGAAGATGCCCAATGATCCAGTCCAGGCCGTGTTCTCCGGAGGCCAAACTCGAAAGGAAGCCAAAGTTGGTAAGACATTGTCAATTAGGAAGTCAGTTGAGTCTCCATGGGGTGTTTTCCAAAGGTCTAGTCCAGGTACACAGTAGGGTCAAGGTCCGACATGGAGATGCCATCCAGGGTTCAACTCGGAGAATCCACGGAAAGGATAGCAGTTGAAGTAAGCCCGGGAGAAGCATTGAGTGTGCAACATTAACATCACTCTAATATCCAATGTCACACAGCGGCTGCCGTGGACGAGTGTCATCCATAAAAGTGAGGATCTTGGGGGTTTCTAGTGGCTGATAGCAGCAAGGGTCCCATGGAGCAGTGCGCATAGACGCAAGATGTCCGGGAAAAGTAATCCTCTTGCGAGGTCGTGCACAAAACCTGACAGGAATCCGGTGTCGTGGAGTGCACTGACAAAAAAAAAAAAAGAAAAGAAAAAGAAAAAGAAAATGTAGGGGACTACCTGTTGTCTGCCGCTCAGAGTAGCGGAGAAAAGCTGTGGTTAAGACCTCAGGCAAGAAGAGCAAGGCCAGGGGAAGGCCGTAGCAAGAGAGATCAACAGAAATAGAAGACAGAAAAGAAATCAAGCAAAATCCTGTCCGGGCAATGGATGTGGTCCCAATGGCAACACAAGGGTCGTTATGAAGCCAGAACAGATCCGTGGGGAAGTAAATTCAGGCAATTGAGATACAGAAGATGGCAACCTCAGGGGCGAATGTAGGGGAGCTGATCGACGGCAAGAGTCAACGCAACTGTAATGAAGAAAGGTATGAAATCCCAGGGTCGTCTGCAGTGTTGGAGATCACTTTCTTGGTGACTAGCGAGGAGGAGAAGAGGCGAAATAGATGGAAGGAAAAAGGAAGAGTGCAGGGGCTGGAGGGGGGGGAGCGCCGGGCTTTTAGGAGCGGCGCAGCAGCACGCCAGGAGACGCACCGGTGGGACGCTCGGATAATGAGGGGCAGACCATCACGGCCGGCGTCGCGCCTTGCAGCAAGATTGGCATTGCTGGGCAGGGTGATTCGACGGAGAACGAGGATGTTGAAGTGTCCAGCGCCGGATGGAGACAAAGCATTCCACACAGGGCATGATTGGCTTTGGCATGAGATTACGGTGATGATGGCTGCATAATAATTACGGGATTCACTGCTCGAGGATCCCCAGTCATCGAGTCGTTGGGTGAGAGCACGACACGTACTGTCTGCTGTCTGCAGCAGACGTAGTCCATCCATGTAGTCACTTCCTTCATGAAACGGATGTACAGCGCTGGAAAGCGAATCAAACACTTACGGAGCCTCGAGCAGGGAGAAAGAGGGGAAGAGAAAAAAAAGTAATTCATTTCCGAGGAAAACGCCGGTTTATCTAGCAAGGTGTGTGAAAATAATTTATTCCTCCGGTAGTAAGTGGATCCGGTTGGGCAGCAATGCATCAAGTAGAATAATAGAAATCATAATAATAACAGAGATCGCTAGTCGAACAGGGGAAGAAGCCTGAGGCAGAGAGCAGCGGTGTACACTGCACTGTAAGTGTACAGCGAAGAAATCGATTTGAATGCCCTTTAATTTCTCAAAGTCAGCAAACTCCGTTCATTGTAGATGCGACAGTAATAGCAGAATGGTATACAGCAGACTCAGATAAAGGTGAAAGATGGTATATGGTTGTCGTTCAGCGATCCGAAGATCTCAGGTGAACTATGCTTTTGGATATGGTGATCATCACTCGAGAGTGTGCAAAAGTAGAGAAAAAAATCCTCTTACCTGGATCATACAGCCATCGAGGCTGAAGCTGTCGAGAAGACTCGAAGAGTAGTAAGTGTAGTGAGATGGTGAAAAGTACTGAGATCCCACAGAAAAAGCCGTCAAGCGAATTGCGCACGTGATTTGTGTTTGGGTTGTTTGCATAAAGCTACGCGCAATTGAAATCGGGCCGATCTGGTTCCGTCCGTAACGTCACGTGTATCACATTCCCATGTAGAACGACACAAGGAAAAGCAACTATATCAACCTAGTCTTCTGGACACCGAAGACGGAAGCTTCTGCCAGCTTAATCCGCTGTATAGCTCGGGCTCATCCGGATAGAGCACTTGGAGTCCATTCGCTCCTCGATCTTCCAACACTGACTTCTTCCATCTCAGATAAGCCATGAATCGATCACCTGGAAGGATGTACAGCGGCGTACATATTGCATCCGCATAGCGCATGCGCTGCAGAATATCAGCAGCACTGAAGGTATTTTGAAGGTCTCCATCCACGCGGATATCCACAGTGCCCAGTCGCCTGTGCATAGTGTTCCCCAACGTCCCATCGAGATATGTCATCTGCAGCCCCTGTTCAACAACCCGACTCATCTCTCTCGCAAGCCATTCAGGCCGCATGAGACCGGTTAGGCCAGTTTCTGCTTCAACAGATGGCCCTGATCCAGCGCCCATTCGACCCCAAATCCAATCAGAAGCTTCCAATGTGCGCGGTGCGAGTCTTTCAGGATCATCATTAGGCGTGCGGAAATCCAGCGTCAGCTTATTTATTTTCAGCGGGTTGTATCTTTGAAACCACTCCGGCCAGCACAGAGTAATGTAGACCAGAAAATGAGGAAGCATATCCAGGAGCCGACTGGCACCATTATTGCTGTCGTACTTCCCAAAAAATCGGAATGAGACTTGTGCATGATCAACTCTGTAAAAACACACAGGTGCAGCAATCCATGTAGGCCATAGCTCACGCTCATTCACAACCATGACATCCACCACATACAGGAATCCCCTCTGACCAAGAAGAGACCTAACTTCCCTGTAAATCTGGTGATTCACTTGGAATAGGCATTGGGCATCTTTAACGGCCCTAAATTCAAAGTTGACAAATATATCCCCTGTCTGACAGCGGCATTCGTGGTACTCGTGTGAACAGTGTGAGAGTCGCACCCGCTTTCCCGCGCAAGCTGGGCTCTCCGGTAGTGGCTGAAAGACATACAGGGCGAACTCGTATATTATATAGCGGATTTCGAGAGGGAGTTGAAGAAGTGGCATTATTATAGGGATGCCAACAGAACGCTTGATCAAGGACAAAGCCTTTACCTAGAGAAAAAAAGCTGAGTATGAAGGAAACACAAGTCAATAATTCAAATACAGAGACGGTCTCACTTTATACAACAGTCTATATATCTCTTTCTCTCCATTCATATTCCTTCATAGACATTTTCCTTTGTCATTATTCTGAAGGAACCTCTGCTCACGCCATGCCAGTGGATTTCCCCAACAACCAACAACAGTAGCACAGGTCTGTCCATTGCAAAGGGATCAAAGGACATAAATAAGTTTGCAAAAAAAAAAATAATCCTCCCAGTTGCAACAGCTTAGTTTGCATCTGTCTAACCCTTTTGTCCGTCTTCGTCTGCCATTTCTGTCGTTTGAGCCAACTGCTGCGGTTGGTTGAAGTCAACAAGCGAACTTCCAATCTTCTAATTTAGAGAGAAGAGGACAAAGCAGCCCAGCTTCTTTTAAATTTAGAGCAGGTAGTAATTATTCGAATCAGGTGGGAGGCAAGGCATTGAGTCTAGTATAAATATATGAAATACAGATATTACGGCGGTTTCGAGAATGGAGTTTCAACTTTTCAAGCTCTGAGTAGAAGCAGAAATTGTCTTGGAAGTATAGTTTAAAAATAGTTGGAATGCCATTATATTGACCAGAGCAAAGATAAATGGGAGCCTTGGAACCGGCTTTGTTGTTCGCAATCTCACCTTGATCACTGGGGTTACATGGTGACACTGCTCAGACTAACCGTCACTTATTCCACCAGACATAGTAAACCATCAGATGTAGACTATTTATACCAAAAAAAGCACCATATCATGACTCACTTCTGTTTCCATTTAAATATCTTTCCTAATAGACCTCTCATCTCAATTCTTAAAGCCAAACTGCTGCTGATAACCGAGACACTGCTAAGTGCCATCGCAAGTGCAGCCCACACGGGACCTAACCTCCAATGTTTGTTGACCATCATGGAATCATTGAAGTTATTGCCATGTTGCTGTCCGGACACAATAGGATAGAAGACGCCCGCCGCAATCGGCACCAGGCAAAGATTATACACGATTGCCCACCCAAAATTCATGCGGACACGATTGAAGACGCGGCGACTGAGAATGACGAGCTGCAAAATAGTGCTGAGGTTTGAGTTCAGGAGAATAAAGCTTGCCGAATTGATAGCCACATCCGAGCCAGATGCCATGGCAATGCTGACATCTGCTGCCGCAAGGGCGGGAGCGTCGTTGACGCCATCACCCACAAATGCGACAATTGGACGTAATGGTCCATTTCGTTGCTTCTCGCCCTGGCCCTGAGAATGTTCCGCTAGTGACTGGTCCACAGACGAAGATGAAGTCCCACCGTCTTGGATCTGATGGATAAAATCGGCCTTGTCGGCAGGTAGGGCGTTGGCCTTCACGTTGGAGCGCGGAATCTTCAACATATCTGCCACGGCATATGCGGTGTTCTGGTTATCTCCCGTACACATGAAGACCTCCACATGCCGTTCTTGTAGTTGAGACACGACATGCGCAGACTCAGGGCGGATCAGATCTGACGTCGCGAAGACAATTGACGGAAGGAAATTGTGAGACTGGTCGTCAATCCTCCGCAGCGAGAGAATCGCAGTAGATTTCCCTGACGACTGGTATTTGGAAAGCAACGTGGAGAGATAGTAAGTGTCCAAGTCTGGTGATGCAAGGCCCTTGAGAAGGCGCTCATTCCCGATAGCAGCTTCATACCTAACCGTTTGTTTCTGGCCATCACTCGATACTGTAAAGACACCTTTCATCCCTTGCCCAGCAATCTCGTGCATCTCTGCGGAGGCCACAGACATATACGACGTCTCAACGCTGCAACAGAACTCCAGTACGGCTTTAGCAATCGGGTGATTGCTATTCTCTTCAAGCTTCCGAGCAAGGAGCCATGCAATTTGTGATTCCTCCGGGTCCGTAGACATAACTTCATGGTCCGAGACCTTCAAACTGCCTCCCTCTGTAAGAGTGCCAGTTTTATCGAAAACGATGGCGTTGAGACGACTGGCTTCTTGAAAGGCTTCTCCGCCGCCTTTCACCAGAATCCCAGACTTAGCGGCCAACCCTGCACCCACAAACAACGCCGTTGGGGCAGCAAGAGCCAGGCCGCAGGGACAGGCAACTACAAAAACGGAAATAGCAAATTCCAAGCTCCAAAAGGCCCAGCCTCCACGGGCGATATCAAGGTAATCAGCAGGTAGCACCCCTGACTCACCAAGAGAGAGCCAAAGAACAAAGGTGACTATGGCAATTAGAGTAATCGTGGGGACGAAATGAGCAGTGATTGTATCTGCAACCCTTTCCAGAGGGGCGCGTTTAGTCTGGCCTTCACGAACCACCGCTATGATTTTGTCCAGCATCGACGAGCCGCTAATCTCGGTGATCCGTACATGAACTGGCTGAGCGATGTTGACAGACCCAGCGTAGACTTGGTCGCCAGTCGTCTTCTTAACAGGTCGGGACTCTCCAGTCAACGAGCTCTCATCAAACTGGTAGGAACCATCACCCATGACTATGCCGTCCGCTGGGGGTGAAGTGCCATGGAGAACGCGAACAACGTCGCCTACCTCTAACAGATCGAGAGGAATCTTTTGGATCCCGTCTGCCCTAAAATCGACCGAGATGTTTTGATACGAGGGGTGTGAACTGCCAATTAGCAGGGCTTCTGATGGTCTTAGCTTTCCAAGCGACGTAACCGCATCGCCAGTCTTGGCTTTGCTGTAGGCCTCCATGAAGCGTCCAGCGAGAATGAAAAGGGTCAGGAAGACCACTGTGTCAAAATAGGTCGAGCTGTGGGTGCTTGTCGGTGTAGCCTCAACAGCATCAATGACGAGTACGGCCAATGACGCGATGTAAGCCACCATGGTTCCCGCAGATATTAGAAGGTTCATACTGCCAAATCGGTAAAACCTTCTCAGAATTGGGACGCGACTACCCGGGCGCCACAAAGCGTAAATCTCTTTTGCAGCTCGAACATGAAATACATCCGTCCCATAAAACATGACCGGCGTCGCCATGATGAAAAGTGCCCACTCTATGCGAGTGACGTTCCCAGCCCAGATAGGATGCTCCAGGTACATACGAATCCTATTATATGACGGTACCAGGCTCATAAACACTATGCCGATTAGGAAGGTCGGAATTGTCACGACGAAAACAAAGAGCAGGCGGGAAAGAAGACGACGTCTTTCATGCAACTGCATTGCACGAGAACGATCCTCAATGCTTGGTGGATGATAAACAGTGGCTTTGAAAGCATTATTCGCATCCTCGATAGTAGAGAGGATCCTGCGAATAGTGACTGCCGGTGGATGAGGAACGTAGGTGATTTTCAGAACGGGATCTTTGACGGATAGAGGCTTCTCGATTACCAGCGAGGGATCGGGCAAGTCACGCAAAGATCCCAAAACCTTGTCAGGGCAATGATGGCAGAACATTCCATTCACTCTGATAAATACTGTTCTCGTATTTCTCGCCGTAGACTCATCGCTATCGTCGTTGGCAGCCACAGCATGGACGCTAGTTACAGACGCGTCATAGCCCAAATCTTCAATCTTTTGCACAATGCTATCCAAGTTTTCCCGGCCATGGAACTCAACCTGCCCGCTGTGTGACAGGAGATTGACAGACACCCTGACAACGAAAGGAAGCTCTTCGACTCCGCGCGTAACAGCTCCAACGCATGAGCCGCAAGTCATGCCATCGATGGAAATTTCGGTGATATAACTCTTTGTCACTTGTTTAGATGTTGAGGCAGGAGTAACTTCGCCGACCGAGGCTTCGAAGCCGATCTCCTCGATCTGCTCAACAACTTTATCGATATTTGACTGGGGGCCGTCATAGCTGACTGCCGCACTGTTTGTAAGAAGATTGACCGTGATGTCTTGGACAAACTCCAACTGTTCGACTTGACTCGTAATGCTATTGGCACATGACGCACAGCTCATCCCTCCAATGCTCAAGACAGCGTTGAACTTCTCGGTCTGCGTCTGTTGAGGGCGAGCTGATGCCGGCCTCGACAATTCATTTGGTGAATCCGGGGGAAGTATGTCAGTTTCTGAGATATCCGTCGAAAGAAAATGAGACACAAGCTGTTCTGTATCGGACGCTCTCCGTTTAAGACTGGGACTATGTGACAAGCCACCGGAAGGGTGCCAGAATGTACCCTGGTGGCTTTTCTCCTGTGAGGCCACATATTCCGACGGACATGATGAAGAAAGTTTCTCAAGCTCTTCCTTTCTGCAAGCGTCGCAATTTGCAATATGTAGAGTCCTTCCGGTGCCAAGTCCGTCCCTCTTGTCAGGCGTGGTGGGGATATGCAAAACTCGTGGACTGGAATAAGATGAAGAGTTGCGATGGAGCCACGGCGTCGTATCGATGTCTGATATCACACTTCCTTCATTATTATAGGCAGTGACATGATGAACCTCGAAGGCAGCCTGGATCAAAGCCTTGGCTAAGGCTGCAGAGGTTGCCCCTTCTCCATGATAGACGCACACTTGATGTGTCAGAATGGAGACGTCTACATCCCCGACGTCGGGTATTCGCGATAGAACCTCTTCAATGTAAGCGACGCATGATGCGCAGTGAATATTGTTGACTAAAAAGATGCTTCTATGACAGTAGGAGTGTCCACCGGGGGTTCGAGGTCTTTGGATGTCCGCCACAGAAGGCATCGTGGACATCGAGGTCATTTGCGGTCTGAAATGAAACTCAGTCACAAAGGGGCATTCAGGAATATTAAATAGAAAAGTCAGAAGTCTGGATAGCAGAATCCTTTGAGAAGCCGACAAAGATTACTCCTGACCTGGAAGTCCGACAAGGAACTGATGGACAGAGCAGTGCAAAGTGGCAAGAAAGACCGAGGAAACTTCGATTCAACGAATACAGATGACATGGCGGATGAAAGAGAAGGATCTTTAAAGAAATGCGCCTTTTGTGCGTTGTGCAAAGAAGTCAACGCCTTGAGGTACAGCATGGTGGTAGACTTTGGAGCTAAACTACGCACAAATGCCGCATCGCAAGGACGGCTGGTCTTCCTGCACCAGGAGAACACGATTAATCCATCATATAGTCCAACTGTATACACAGATTTTTGAAATTCAGGTCATGACTGACGTGTCAGGATCAGGTAAATGACCCGTATTGGCGGTTGAGCGCGAGATCATCCTCAAAGTGGTCACACTGTGCCATCTTCGTACAGTGTGTTAACGATGGTGGTTCAGGTCTCGTGGCAAAGACCACTCTTTCAACCAGGTTTATGGCCTCGAGGGGATAGACGATCTGATCCTGCATTGGTCCTGACATTTGAGAACCTCAGATAATGCTTTAATTCAAGATGCGTCCTCATCAATAGGATTTCAGGGATTAACTCATGCCACTGCTGTGCGACGCCAACACAATAACAGTTTGGAAATTGGCCAACTAATGACCATATTATTAACCACTTTGCATAATAACTAACTACAGAATCGATATTTGGCAACGTCGGATATTTCAACAAAAACGAAAAATAGGGATAAAACAGGGCTTTCCCGGAATCGAACAGCCGGCGATGAGCGCAACAGAGCCCGACGAGATGAGCGGTGAATCACATGACCAGGGCCAGGCCGAACCCCGCTGCGCCACGTCGAGTTCGCGTCGCGAAAATCTCTCCTTGCTTTCCCCGCCATCCTCGCGCGCTTCACCACCGTTGCCTGCCTGGACTTGCTCGAATAGGCAATCTTCTGTGACGCCCTGTCTCGCTGTCTTACAGGGAAGCATATCGCAAGAGCAGTCGGTGATATGCTAGGGACATGCTTCATCTGATCGTCAGATCTCTTGCCCGTTTCTAAGTCATCGCCTATACCATACGTTTCATTCATCCCATGATCATACTCATGACTGATCCACATCGACATCGGAACCATGTCTACCTCTAAGCCTGTCGTACGGCCTTCTATTCCCTCCAAGGTTGGGCCTAGGATTCCTCCTCCCAGGGGCCGGCTGGCCAGTCTCAAAGCCCCCATTCATACCCCCATAAGACGCCCTCAGCAACACGCGGTACACCAGCCTGCTAGGCCCACTACTCACCCCAAAACTACTACATGCCCTAATCCAGGCTGCCCCGCTCCTCATATCGTTGAGGATGATGGCCAGAAGGTTTGCTCAGGATGTGGTACTGTTATCAGTGAGTCGAATATCGTCTCTGAAGTTACCTTCGGCGAGACAGCGTCTGGTGCGGCCGTTGTGCAAGGTACCTTTGTTGGAGAGGGTCAATCCCACACCCGCAGCTATGGACCTGGCTTCCAGAGAGGAGTGGAAAGCCGAGAGATTACTGAACAGAATGGTATATGCTTCTCTTCCTTATTCTCTCTTGAATGGTTAATTGACAGTTGGACGACAGGGAACCGATATATCAACCAGCTTTCCCGTGCTTTGAACATTCCTGAAAGTGCTAGCAAGGCTGCCGGTCAAGTTTTCAAACTTGCTGTTGGTCTCAACTTTATTCAAGGTCGTCGGACCAAGACCGTCGCTGCCGTGTGCCTCTACATTGCATGTAGACGACAGAATGGAAACACCGTCATGCTAATAGATTTTGCTGACGTATTGATGGTATGTTCGAGGGTCTTTATGCTTTGTGGTTCTCCAAAATTAACTCTTAACTCTCTATCCAGATCAATGTCTTCAAATTGGGTCGAACGTATAAAGCGTTGCTAGACGAGTTGCGCTTAGGTGGCAACGTCTTCTTAATGAACCCGATAGACCCAGAGAGCTTAATCTACAGATTCGCCAAGCAGCTCGAGTTCGGACCCTCAACAATGCAAGTGGCCAGCGAGGCCGTGCGCATCGTCCAACGGATGAACCGAGACTGGATGACCACCGGTCGCCGTCCCGCGGGTGTCTGCGGAGCTGCCCTGATTCTCGCAGCACGGATGAATAATTTCCGCCGGACAGTTCGTGAGGTTGTCTACGTTGTGAAGGTCACCGAAATTACTATAAATCAGCGTCTGAACGAGTTCAGCTCGACCGAGAGCGGAGACCTCACTGTCGATCAGTTCCGCTCGGTGCAGCTGGAAAATGCCCACGACCCACCTTCATTCACTCGAGCCAGGGAGGGAAGGAAACCATCTCGAGGGGTGAAGAGAAAGAAACCTGAAACAGCTGCAGAGATCGAAGGTGACACAGATGCACAGCCTACACCACCACAATCAAGGCGCCTGGATGCCGATGGCTTTGCTATTCCCGACCTTCCTATTGATCCTGCATTGACGACAGCGGATGATAACCATCAAAAACCATCGATCTCAACAGCTATCAATGAAGTAATCGCTGAGGTCGCAGAAGAAGCTTCATCATCTATTTTGTCATCCTCTAAAGACGGCCGACCAAAAGGCTCAAAGAGAAAGCCACTCCCAGAACCGACTGCAGAACAACTAGCGTCTGAGGAAGCACTGGAAGACGAGATGACGGCCTTGCTATCCAAGGACTCCAACATGGTCAACAGTATGTTCGGCCCCGACCGCACAGGTCAGACTCAACTTCCAGAACAACAGCAACAACAACCGAAAAACTCCGTCTCTGAAACTACGGAGATCGATGCCTCCGAGTTCGAATCGGATCCAGAAGTTGCCAATTGCCTCCTCTCCCCCGCAGAGGTCGAGCTGAAAGAACGCATCTGGGTCCATGAGAACAGAGACTACCTTCGCACGCAACAGGCGAAAGCACTCAAACGCGCCCTTCTCGAAGCTGATAGGCCAGCAGGAGCAGCGCACAAACCGCGAAAGCGCCGCAGAGGCCGACTAGGAGATGTCGCCTATCTAGAAGGCGACGGTGAAGATGGCGAAGGAAGGAGTACGCGAGCCGCAACCCCCGCCGAAGCGACGCGCCGAATGCTTGAGCGACGGGGCTTCAGCAAGAAAATCAATTACCGTCTTCTGGAATCGTTATACGGCGAGGAAGAAAAAGAAGATGAAGGAGAGACGAAACTGATGGTGAAAAATAATACCGCGAAAACCAGGACGGATATGGCAACCACCCCAGGGAGATCTAGTCGCAGTCGCAGTCGAAGTCTCAGCGTCGTCTCCAACTGCAGCGCGAACGAGGGTCCCGCCAAACGTGCAAGGCTACTCAGCAACATCTCGCCGGCGAAACCTGTCCTCACGGCTGCTAGTCCATCTACCTCTATCGCCCCGGCTACAACAACAGGGGATGAACCAGCATCAGCATCTCAACAACGTCCAACAACAGAGCAAATCGGCGAAAGCAAACCACCTGCCGAACAAGGAGGAGATGGAGACGACTACAATGACGAGGATGACGACTACGACGATGAGGACGACGAAGATGATGAAGATGATGGCGTCGATGCGGCCTTTGCGGGTACTTACGGCGATTATTACGATGAGGGTAGTGATTATGGGAGTGATTAAGTCGACTGCTGGGCCGGTTCAGCCGCATTTTGCTTCTCCTGTAGATATTAATATTCATCCCATATTCTTTACGGCATACGAGAAGGAAGTTTTCAACGCCAGAAGACTTGGTAGTAATTAATAATACAATAGGGGACGTTTTTTATTCAGTTTACATCAGTAAACACTACCTACTTGTGCATGCCCCATTCCTACCTGTAATCTATAAATCAATTCTGAATATCCAAATCCATTTATCTATCTATCTATTCACCTAATGCTCCCTCCTTCCCCTTTTCCTCTCCATGAATTCATTATGGAGCCTAGTATCCTGAGTTATTCCGTACTCCGCAAACAACAGATAAATTTATATTGCCCCTCTTTCGAACAACTCATCAGTTTAGAGTAAATAAGAGACCCCCTAACTAAGTCTTTTGATTTTCAGCATTCACCGTACAGACAATAACACTTCTTGAATAATCTCCTTTATTTTTTTATTCTTTCATTTTTTGATATTTTTGAATATTTTGCTCTTCTGAAAATATGTCATGTGACTCAGGGAAATGGATACCTGACCGCCCATCAGGTAGCAATGTGAAGAATAAAAGAGGCAGCAAAAAGAATCAACCTTGGAAAGAGTAAGAAAAGCAGACGACTGTGAAAAGAAACAATCAACAGCAGCAGTATGAGCTCTTTTTAAACTCAATAGAAGAAGCGGAAGGAAGAAGAAGAAAAAAAAAAAAAAAAAAAAAGAGAGAGAGAAAAAAACTACAAACTCCATGAATTACATATCGACGCCTTGCGGATGCCCATGAAAAAGTCGAATCGATTGTTGACGACGATTAGGACGAAAGTTTACGAGTCGATTTCCATCCCCATCCCCATTGCTATGCCTCCGTTCAATCCAGCATCCCCGCCACAGCTGACAGGCTGTACAGAGTGAGTCCGCAGCAGCGGGAGTGTATTGTCCATTGGATTCGAGTAGAGGACGCTTGCATTCTTGCTTTCATGGTCGGAGGACTTGCCCGCGGCCCTTAGGACTTCTGTCCCTTCAAAGACGATGGGAACTGACGTGAGGTTCTTCAAACTGTCCCCCCAGGTGGAGCCGACTAGCCGGGCCTGCGAGAGATCTTCACTGAATAAGTAAAACGAGAGTGACGACGCAGATGTACCAGCCACCATGGGATGGGCAGCGACCAAATATGTGTCCAAGGCTCGATTCTTCATCAATATCTGAGAATCCCAGAGGTACGACGAGAACTGGTTGTCGATATACTTCTTCCAGCCTCGCATGGCAGCCGCTCTGTCACCGCCACTTTCAACTCTCTGCCAGCTTATACCGAGGAGACGAGTGGCATCGTCGACGAGAGGCTCCTGAGGCGAAAGAGGACCTGAACGGTTTCCAGAGGCGAGGTGTTCGTTATCGGTGGAATCCGGCTGAAGTCTAGGGCGAGTTGACGAAGGTGAATTGTCATCCAATACCGGGGTATTAAGGCGCTGGGACTTCTGGCAAGGCAAGCCAGTCCAAGGAGATGAGGCATTGGTATTCTTGACCTGACGGCTCACGGAGGCAGCAAATCCAGTAGGAGCGTCCTCAACGACCATTTCATCACCATGAACAGCTTGTCCATTTGTATGGGACATGGGTGGTGGCACGGGAAAAGCAGGCGCATCTGTTACGTCAAATCCTGCTTCAGCACGGGATCTCTTCTTTGATGGATTTGCGCCAATTGGGAATGACGGCGATGCTTGTCTCCAGGATGAGGAAGCAAGAGAGGAGGAAAAGCCATTGGCGAAAGAGCTGTGATTGCCGTGGACACCCCCCGAGGCAGTGTCAAGCCTAGGCTGATAGGAAGGAAATTGAACGAAGGCATGTTCCTGGGGATGGGAGAGGACCAGGGCAGGACCATCGGAGAGTCTGCTGAGGAGCATTGGACACATGACGGCTACGGAAGAAAAATTTCGAAGGGGGTTCGTGGAAGGTTTTTCGATCTGTCCTGTCAGGTGAGGTGAGCTGAGGAGAAGAAAAGGAAAAAAGAGTGAAACAGAAAGAAGAAGACGATATCAGTATCCTGTTACGACTGCCGAAAAAAAAAAAAAAAAAAGCGCCCTGTCGACGGAGGAATTCCGAGAGTGTTCGACGAGGAGTAGCAAGAGCGTCAACGCAACGAGGTAGGATGAGACAAGGAGACGAAACGTGATAGCTAAGAAGGGAGCGCGCTGCGAGGAAGACAAGGGGAAAAGAAAAGATAATCCACCGCGTGAAGCCTATACGAATTAGGGTTGTGAGGATGGTCGTCTCCAACGAGGATGGGATGGGAGAGGAAGTAGGTAGAGAAGCGGAATTGGCGAGCAGGAAGGGGGAGAGGGAAGAGGATAAAGAGAGGAGAGGAAGTGAGACGGGGAAAACACGAGAGAAGAGAAGCCAAGAGGCTGGAGAGGAGAAACAACACGGGATTCTCGGCTGAGCGCGTCCAGAACTGGATGCAGTCGATGACGGAATGGGCAACGCTGGGAGGTTTGCCCAGATGCACGCTGTGCGCTGTGTGTAATATATGTATTATTACACAAAGATAAAGCGAATAAAACCATGCAAGGAACCTGTGGATCCACGTACAGCCAGTAATACGCACAGCACGCCCCAAAGTACCTGCCCCGGAACGCCTTACTGTAAGTTACAGTACCATCGACGGGCTTATCCAACCAGAGAGGATCACCTTGTGGAGTCCGTAACAAGCTCGCAATGCTAACTCCTTTATTGGTCCAATGTTTCGGCCGCACAACGATGTGGGTCTACCCATCTTATTAATCTATCCTCATTGGATTGTTGTGGTGGAAATCGGACCCGCTGCATCGACATTCTGGTTTCTGGGATTGGTGGCCTCCGTTTGGTTAGCCTCGATTTTGACTTGTCTGATTGGCCGTAACGCGGCTCCGCCAGAAGGTTGCTGCGTGACATGTCTGCGCGCCTAGCGCTGCGAGCACGGCGCAGAGGCATCACCATGACGGGAGATTTTCAGGGATAACCAGTGTCGGCAGAAGATCAGGCATCATCGTTCATACACAGAAAGTAGAATAGAACAACTTGCCAGGGGAGTAAATACATATAAATAAATTCTATTTTGGCTTCAAGAAACGCAAGAAACGGAAAGTACAACAGACACCTTGATCCGATACCCACTCCAGTCTAATATATCACACTCAAAAGGAACTGTTCATAAATGGATGACTTGATAGGTAACACCATGCCGCAGTACGAATCAAAAGAGCAAATGCAAGTCCGGACTCGGCAGGGAAAATAACCGACCCGCAGTCCTTGTAGCCTACAGCGGAACAGACACTTTCCGCGCTAGGTGAACGTTCCAGGCCGTTAAAAGAATTGAAAGCAAACAACCCCCGTAAGAAACATCTTTGCGGATCATCATTATGAGAAGGCACAAACTGCCTGAAAGAAGATGGGAATAAAGAAAGAAAATAAAAGAAGATAGAAGGCTAGCAGAGAAAGTAGACAGGGCACGTCCGAATCCTGACGGGACGTGTGCTAGATAGAAGGGGGAGAATGAGATAGCGACCCGTCTTCAGTCATTCCGTAGATCAACCGGGAGAAGGGCACCAGGATGAACCCTGCAGCTACGTTTAGCGAGTGCCAGGGGTAGCGCCCCCAAGGACGCTCTTGACAGCTTCTGGGGTATACCCAGGGGTCACGGAGCCCATGAACAAGAAACACACTAGGACAAAGCCACCGATAACGACAAGCTTACGCTGGACCGGACGGTTGGCGCCATATTCAGCCCATGAACGGCTGGCCTGACCAGTATACTCTTTAATCTTCTCACCGCCGAGCTTGTAGTAGACAAGACCCATAAGAGCGAGGGAGTAACCGAAGAACTGGAGCTTGGTGACCTGGGTGCCCCAGATAACCATCGACGCAACGATCAGAAGGATATCCTTCAAGACACCGCACAGGGTCATGACCAAGGATGAAGTCTTGCCAATCTGCAGCGAACAGTTAGTCACCGAGCACATGAGAAATGCAGACTGTGAGAAGTGCTTACCAGGAAGACAACGGAGACGTTCAGGAGGAAGGCAACACCAGCATTAGCGATCAGCGTCCAGATACCCACGCCATAGACCTGGTCCATGGTGACTTTCGGGACCTCGAGGAAAAGAGCAGGAATAGCGTTCATGACCGCGCAAACCGGAGCATAGTAGTAGAGTGAAACAAGGGGGTCCATCTTGTACTCGGCGGAGCTGAGCAGACGCTGCACCATGACCAGGCGGGTGGCCTCGAAAGTAAGGCCGGCGACCTGGTAGATAACACCGATGAGGACAAACTTGATCTCGCCGAACGAGGCAATGATAACACCGATGACGATGACGATGACGTTCAACAGGACCTTGTAGTTGACGGGAGCCATTCCCATACCCCAAGTAGCGAAAAGGACGGCGACGGGAGTAGTAGCCTACGTGAGTTGTAAGCACACACTGTACACCAGTGGGCACGCCACGTGGAAGTGAAAGGGAATCCTACCTTGAGCATCTGGATGAAGGCAACACTTAGATATAGATAGGCCACATTGCCACAGATCAAGCTCAAACTGAAGAACAGACCAATTGGGACGATAGCACGGAGATATACGCGGCCAGTCATTTTGACATTTTTGCGACCATCGAGCAGGGTGGTAGTGCGGGCAAGAATTTGTGTCATCAGGGTTGCAAAGGACAGATGCCATGTCGTGAGGACAATCGCTATGAGGTTGTTAAAACGATAACTACTTGGTGGGATGGATAGAGGAGCATACGGTAAGCTACAGAGGGAAAAAAACTGTCAGTCACTAGTCGTCCATGTCTCTTTAGTTGTTTGTTCTAGGGGTAACAACTTACGGAAACGGTTAGGATCCAGGAGGTATTTCTGGAACAAGATGACGCTGGAACTCAGAGTAATCCAGACACTGAACCGATTCGATTAGCCATGAGCGATGCATCAATGGTCTCACCACAGACTTACCTGACGTAGACAGCTGGATGGATAGAAGACTTGGGAGCCGGCCTCTCAGCGGCGGGATTGACGGTGGGCAAGACTGGCTCCGGACGAGAGACCTCGCCGGAGGATCTGACCTTTTCGTCACTCATTGTGAGTTTGCGGGACTGTGCAGCCAAAAAGCTTTGAAAGTCGAAGGGTCGCTGCCTTAGCAGGCTAGTCTGGCCAAAAGCTGCGGTTGCCACGAGGAAGGGCGAAGAGGAAAGAGAAGCTCAGAAGAGAGGTGAAAGAGTGTGGAAGTGACTAGTTGGCTTGGAGAAAAAAAAAAAGAGAGAGAGAGAAGGTATTATTGAACGAAAGAATGAGAAAGGTAGATTAAAACAAGGCTAGAGTGAACATGCACGAAGAAAGGAGTGGGTGGTTGTCGTGGTCCAAGGAAAGAAGGAGAAAGCAGCAGGAAAACAGGGAGGACGGAGGAGGGCTAGTTTAGTTGTATTCCGCAATACAAGTAGGTAGCACGGATGCCGGGAGATTATTTCTTTTCTTATCCTTCTTTTTTTTTTTAAAAAAAAAAAAAAGAAAAAGCCTCTTGGACGCGCTGGAGGGAGGAAGCAGAAAGGAAGTGCGAAAATAATTTTTAAAAAGAAATTAAATTAAATTGCGCTGCAGGTTTTCCTTTTTTGAAGACAAGGTGATGACAGTGACAGCGAAGCAGGGGCCGCAAATGACTACACCAATAAGCCCGGGGGGCAGGAAGGCGTGATAAGCAGTGGGCCAGCAGAGAGTTGATATCCGGTGCGCAAAGCCAGGGGGACGGACAGACCAGGTCGAGAAGAGAAAAAAGAGGCAATCTCGAAGGCGAGAAGAAGCGTACCCACAGCGTTGAAGCAGATTATAATAGAACAGCTGCAGCGGATGCAATAGCTAATAGGTAGGTAACTCGTGGCGACACTGTAAAGTACACGTACCCCTATGGGCCAACCCCCCTCCTGATAAACTCACCCCCTAACTCCGCGCTTATGGGACGGTCAGCACTGGTACGTATTGTCAGCAGTCAAGCAATCAGCCCTGTTCAACAAGGCACGGTATAGATGGATACTACTGATGCTGATGCGATGCTGTGCCATAGCCTCTACAGTCCTGTACAGTGTACGCCTGTCTCACTCCTCGTGCTGCAGAACAGGGAGGCTGGAAAAAACCCGCAAACGGATCAGTGCATTACGCAAGCCAACGGGCGCCAAGAAGCCCGAATATGCTTAAGCAGTGGGACGGCTGGCGATCAGATCGAGAATGGATGATTATGGAGGTCGTCCGGTCTGAAACTCGGTTCTCCGGACGGAGCTGAGACACTCCCACAGTCACTCTTTTTTCTGAATCCGAATCTCAATCTGGGATCTGTGTGGCCAGGGCGTCTCTCTAGACTTCCTTGCTTAAATCCCAGTCCAGGCTCCGTGTTCCCTGGATACAGAAAAGAAGGGTTTCGTGGGAAGGGAGGGTGAATCACAGGCAAGAATATTTGCCAATCCCACCCATTATCCCTGTCGGGAACAGGGATCCTCACTGCGACTGAGCAGTGCGTGAAGATCCTCATTTCCTTCTGGAGTGGCTGCATCTGCCACAGAATTGAGAACCAAGCCTTCTGGCACCTCCCACTGAGTCTGTGTCTTGCATCTGACTTATGGCTGACAGGCATAAATAGAGCACGAGGCACTTTAAATGTCTGGTCGATATCTATAGAACTGTTTGTCTTGGAGTTTGATATTATTATCCCCAATTCTAGTTGTCTACAATGTACTACTACAGTTCCGTCATGTGTTCAGCGTTCTTGGAGACGCGTCATGTCGCCAACCTCCATATTATTTAGTTTGATATTATTATTAGTCCCTTTCTGAGTTGACGAAGCTACCTATCACATCCATCCCATTGTCCGGACGGCGTAGATCTAACATCAAATACTATAATCAGACGACAGGCTTTGCGCCAAGATGCGTTCCTCATGCCTTATTCGACATGCCTGCAGGAGAAAGGCAAAATAGAGTATCCATGCTGTACCTGCTGCAGCAGTCTGCTTGATGTGCATCCGTATGGAGTACAGATGTTGATGGCGTTGTGTTGCACCGTATCCGCTAATTAGGCTATTATGATCTATTGGCGTTTAATATTATTATAATTTTATGACCCCTTTTTCTGCGCCGCTAGGGAGCACCAGAGATGGAACTGCAAAATTAAGAAATATAAATCGCGACGGCTGGTCAAACTTGAAACACGCCCCGTTCCCCACATCAACTATCTGCTGGAGTTGACATGCTTAGGTTGGCTGTACTTTAGCTGCCAGTCGACGAGACACGCTTAGGGATTATCTGGAACCGTCCACCCCAAGTACCGACTTACCTGTCCTTTTTTTGCCTCTACCCTTTTCCCCTTTCTTTAACCATCGTCATCAGCTTCCTTTTTCTTTCTTGAATTCTACAAAACTTCCTAGCCTCCCTCCGGTTTCTATGTTGAGCGCCGCCCGCAAGACCCTGAACCGCGTTCCCAGTTTTCAGGATATCCTACAAGGCAGGATGACCCATCCAGACATGTAAGATTGACCTTTTCTGCTCAATGTGTCTTCTTCACCTTCGCATCCATGCTGACACTTGATCTCTTTTCTCACCAGTTCCGTCGATGTTCTTGTCATCGGTGCAGGCCCAACTGGGTTGGGTGCTGCGAAGCGACTGAACCAGATCGTACGCGACCCAACACGAACGAGCCCGTGTCTCGGAATCTGATGGAATTGACACCTTATCGTTTTTTTGTAACAGGATGGCCCCTCTTGGTTGATTGTCGATGCCAATGAGACCCCTGGTGGTCTGGCTTCTACCGACGTTACCCCCGAAGGCTTCGTATGTCTGCTACGGTCCCCGTACGACGGAACGCTTGCATCATTCAATCAAGCTGACTTCAATTGCAGCTCTTCGATGTTGGTGGCCACGTTATTTTCTCCCACTACAAATACTTCGATGACTGTCTAGACGAGGCATTGCCCAAGGAGAGCGATTGGTACCAGCATCAGCGTATCTCCTACGTCCGTTGCAAGGGCCAATGGGTTCCCTATCCTTTCCAGAACAACGTCTCCATGCTCCCCAAAGAAGATCAGGTTAAGTGCATCGATGGCTTGATTGACGCCGCTCTCGAAGCTCGCGTGTCCAACTCTAAGCCCAAGACCTTCGATGAGTGGATTCTCCGTCAGATGGGCACTGGCCTGGCTGACCTCTTCATGAGACCTTACAACTTCAAGGTCTGGGCTGTACCGACAACTAAGGTGGGTCTCTTATGTGGATACCCCAGGCGCTATTGTCTCCAGCGTTGGCTTTTCCGAATCAGTATGCTGAGACTTCCCGCCTCCAGATGCAATGCGCCTGGCTTGGTGAGCGTGTTGCCGCACCGAACGTGAAGGCCGTCACCACGAACGTCATCCTGCAGAAGACCGCCGGTAACTGGGGTCCTAACGCCACTTTCCGCTTCCCTGCCCACGGAGGCACTGGTGGTATCTGGACCGCCGTCGCAGACACTCTGCCCAAGGAGAAGACCCGTTTCGGTGATAAGGGAAATGTCGTCAAGGTCAATGCTAACAACCGCACCGTCGTCCTGAAGGACGGTACCACCATCGGCTACGAGAAGCTTGTCTCCACCATGGCGGTCGATTTCCTGGCTGAGAAGATGGGCGATAAGGAGCTCGTCGATCTGAGCAAAGACCTCTTCTACTCCTCCACCCATGTCGTTGGTGTCGGTATTCGTGGAGAGCGCCCTGAACGGATTGGTGACAAGTGTTGGGTAAGTCTACTGGGCAAGCCAATCAGTTCGGCCATGTTCTACGCTAACCAACCGGTTGTTATCTACAGCTCTACTTCCCCGAGGATAACTGCCCCTTCTACCGGGCCACCATCTTCTCCAACTACTCCCCCTACAACCAGCCTGCTGCGTCCAAGAAGCTACCCACCCTGCAGCTGGCCGATGGCTCCAAACCTCAGAACACGGAGCCCCAGAATGGCCCGTACTGGTCCATCATGCTGGAGGTTTCTGAGTCCTCGATGAAGCCTGTGAACTACGAGACACTCCTGGCCGAGTCCATCCAGGGCCTCGTCAACACCGAGATGCTGAAGCCCACGGACGAGATTGTCTCCACGTACCACCGCCGCTTCGACCACGGTTACCCCACTCCATCCTTGGAGCGCGAGGGAGCTCTTACGAAGATCCTGCCCAAGTTGCAGGAGAAGAACATCTGGTCGCGTGGTCGCTTCGGCAGCTGGCGCTACGAGGTCGGCAATCAGGACCACTCTTTCATGCTGGGCGTGGAAGCGGTCGACAATATTGTCAACGGAGCGGTCGAGCTGACCCTCAACTACCCCGACTTCGTCAACGGACGACAGAACACCGAGCGACGACTGGTCGACGGAGCGCAAGCGTTTGCCAAGAAGAAGGCTGTGCAATAGGCGTGATAGGAAGCATCGACATAACGCAATGAATCCTGAGGACACGGAACTCTACATTTCTAATCATGTGAAATCATTCTGAGGCGATAAACGGAAGAGGGTTTTCAAGGGACTTGAATTTTTTCCTTTTTTTTGCGAATAGCAGTCATTCTGATTCCGCTGTTATTAGACTTCATACTTCTTTTTCCCCTGTTTTTCTTCCTTCAGTCTGTTTTCCGTCTCTTACTCACATTTTCTGCGCCTAATGTTAATAACACCGGCGCCAAGTGGCAGCTGGACCTGGAAGGGCTCTGGGCAGGTAGAAGCGTCGACGTAATTGCAGATTGCATGGCAGTGGCTGAGTATCTCGGATGGACAAGTGTCGGCTGCCCTCGTGACCGAACTAAGCCGAACAGGGGAATGTTCGAGATCACGTGGTTTGTGCCCGCCTGACCTAGTAGAGCTGGTTCGGCACCTGAATAGGAATCCAACAATATGAGACATACCTCCAATAGGGAAAGTCTGCGAACCACGGGTCAAGCCACACGCTGCTTGGTCACTGACGGACGCTAGACCGTAAACGGAATAGCGCTGATAATGCCTCAAGTGCCTACGCGTCCTGTCCTTGCGGTGTTGCGTGTCTGCCAACGTATGCTTATGCAGACAGGGTTCCTTTTTCGTTCAGGCATATCAGTTGTGGCAGATTGTGCATATGGTTATTCGCATTTGCGGCGTGAATCTGCTGGGAGTTGTCTTGGGTTGTCCCTGTACACCCGGAACATGCTGGGCAGGGTCCAATGGAACGCGGCGTTTCACGCCCAGCTGGGTCGTTCCCAGTCGTTCCCAGCGCTAGTTGGCGTTCGCTCTCCGGATTCCAGCATCTAAATTGGTATTATTATTATTACAAACCAATATTAATAGGGATGACTGTTCATTCTGTGGCAATGAAAGAATCAAGGATCCATCGTTAATCATAAATAGTGTACTCGCTGCGCTTCCGCTGGCTCCGACCAGGGTATATACTTACTGCTGCATCATAGATCTCTGTTGATAATTTCTCATTTTACCGTTTATACGGAGCATTCCTTGCAGATTGGCGCCGGTTCCTTTTGTCGTCGCTTGTCAATCCTGGCATAATTTCCCTCATTCCCCCCGGATCAACCATCAACCCCTTTGTCTTTTTCTTTCCCTTCTTCCCTGTACTGAATAAAAGCATTATTCTCCTTCGTTTCGCGTTCACTCCCGCACGTTGTCCGGCAAGATGAAACTGCGTCTCGGCCAGCTAGCCGCTTTACTGCTCCCCATCACAGCTGCTGTGGCTCAAGATGGAGTCCTCAAACTGCCAGTGAAAAAGTCCAACGCCGTCGACCACATCCTGGCGCGACGGAGCACCGACGACACCGTCAATGTTGTCCTCTCGAATCAACTGGTTTCGTACATGGTCAACATCTCCGTTGGCACCCCTTCCCAGGAGTTGCAGGTGATCCTGGATACGGGGAGCAGTGACCTGTGGTTCCCGTCGTCTTCCGTCTGTCCTAACACCAATGAATGCCCGTATGGTTCCTGTATGTGAACTCTACTGCCTTCTTTTCCCTTCTTGCTCTCTGACTGACTTCACATTGCAGTTGACTCTGGGAAATCTTCCACATATGAAGAACTCGCAGCCGGGGACTTCGAGATTCAATATGCCGACCAGTCTGGTGCGCAGGGCGATTATTTCTCCGATGTGCTCAAGGTTGCTTCGGCGACCCTAAAGAACTTCACTATGGCTCTGGGAACGAATCTTACCAACCAAGCTGAGGGCCAGATCTCTGGAGTTCTGGGAATTTCCTACGTCGCAGATGAGTCCAGCGTGAGCAACCACTACCCAAACTTCCCACAAGAGCTGGTCGCCCAAGGTGCGATTAAGACCCCTGCATATAGCTTGTATCTGGACGATCTAGGTATGTCTCTCCCTCCTCTTCCTTTTAATTTGCCTTTACCAACAACTTTTAGACTCGAACACCGGTAGCATCCTTTTCGGCGGTATCGACACGGCCAAATTCAAGGGTGAACTCCAGATCCTGGATGTCCAGCCCATTAGGAATGTATACGCCATCTTCAACGTCGTTCTAAACAGCGTCTCCTTCAACGACTCCGGATCCACAACCGAAGTTAGCTCGGGCAGCGCCCTTGCCATCCTGGACTCGGGCACCTCCTTCACCATCGTGCCGAAAGATGTCTTCTCCAACATCCTCGAGTCCTTCGGCGACATTGCCGTCACCGAGTCCCAGGGCAACTACTACCTCCCTTGCTCCGCAGGCAACTCGGGTGACAGATCCTTCACCTTCGAATTCGGCAACTCCTCCACCGCAACCATCACGGTGGACCTGTCGCAATTCCTCATCCAAAGCAGCCGCACCATGTGCATCCTCGGCTTCGACTATACCACCGACGACTCGTACACGCTGGGTGACACCTTCCTTCGCTCCGTCTACGCCGTCTACGACCTCGCCAATAACCAGATCGGTCTGGCGCAGGCTAACTTCGACACGTCGTCCTCACACGTCGTCCCCTTCGAGTCTAAGGGTGCCAAAATCACTGGTACCAAGGGAACGGGCTCCGCCACCTCATCGGCCGGCGCCACTTCATCGGCCGGCGCCACCGGCACCGACGGAGCTAAGAATGCTGCTATTCGCCTCTCTGGATCATTTGTCCCGGCATCGTCCCTTGCAGCGGCGATTGTCATGTTGCTTATTTCACTGTTTTGATTGATTTGATATTTTGATATTTAGCAGTTCTTTTTCCATCTGTGTCCTTTGTTTTTGGATATCTCTTCTGGACAGTCGTTGAACAATGCATGCATCACACCATCTATCCCATCAGTTTTGCATATTGAAAATCTTGTCTTGTCTTTAATACTCGAGTCGACCACATGCATCTCATCCACAGGCTGGATTGGATTGGTTTCTGTTTCTGTTTCTCTCTCATTGCATCCATGTACTCTGTACTTTATTACGGTATATATTGCATTATATTGGTTTTAACCTTTCCTTGTTCCCATGTAAGAAAGAAAGAAAAGAAAAGAAAAGGACGTCACTTTCCGTATGACATCAGCTTCAACATTATCAGTTCGGAATATTGCATAGCATGGATTGGATAGGTAGCATTATACAATGCCCAATAGATTATATGATTTTTCAAAGGGGTCATCAAATCAAGCCGGATGTTTATTTATGCTTGCCATGGGATGGAATTCATAGACACATGATACCAGCTGATGAATGCAGACAGAAAATCTACTATTTATTTACGTTTTATAGTAAACGCTGCTTATTATTATTCCACAAGCATTAATAGATACTGTCTATCGATGCTACAAGGACACGAGCGGATTGAACGTCATGGCTGTACAGTGTAAATCACTGCGCAAATATCATATTCATAATATCATACTTCGTAGACACCTATGTAATCCTGCAGATACTAAAGCTTTATTTTTGGATCAAGGAAGGCTGTGCAGTCCCCGGTTCCCAGCACACCAAACACCAGAGCGTTGGCTGCAGTGCTGACACCAGATTTTGCGACAGACATATCGACTTCAAATCATGGCCGGTTGTACCACGAACCGAACGGCTGGCGCCTGAGCTGTGCCATGCCGAAAATTTCGGCCTCCGCCTCGCTCTCCCTGTCTAGTTGCGCAACCATATTGTTGAAATAGTGTTGAAAAATCACCGATTCCTCCGCAATTTCGCGGAGTTCATGTGCGTCCTATTTTGCGATTCAATGCTTTATTAATATACGCGAGACGGCTGATCGGCATGGGAGAACTTACAAATGGAGTTTGGCCGTGAGCCCGTTCATCAAGCTCCAATCCGCCGCTGCTGTTAGACGCGGTCGCAGTCGCTTGTTGGCTGTTCCACTGAGTGTGACGAGTGGTCGCATTTTCCTGATTGGGCAAGGCATCGACCTGACGTCTTCCTGCATGCTGGTGCTACAACGCAGACAGATGCATGTTAGTTTGATCCAGCGGCATATCAAGTTGGACAAGATCGACGCGTACAGGTGCAACATCATCTGGAATTGCGGTACCCCCATTCCCATTCCCACTCCCACCTTGCGGGTCATCCCTCGTTTCACGTCGATTCACCGATGCTGGAGGTTCCTCCTGCCTATCAGTATTCCGGGCAGGTCTCGCAGAAACGTCATGGCTCACTCTGTCATTTGTGGTACAGGCCCAGGAGAAGATTCCATCATCAGTTGCACCATCCAATCCGAAATGCACGTGGGTGCCGTATGTTGTGCTGTTTCGACCCTCCTGAACCGCTCCTCGGGGCTCTGGAGTCTGGTTGTGACGGAGTTCCATTCCGCCTGGGGCTTGGTCAACGTCAGCAGCGGGAGCCAAAGTTGACGCATTCTCCGGCTTGGGTGGATCGTCAGCACTAATATTAACTCTGGTAGATCTGTGGATCTTTCCATCCATGTTGCTCTCAGGGCGCACATGAGAATCGTTGGAAGGCCCCGCACCGGTGTATGTTGTCGCGGAGGAGACCGAGCGGCAATCTCGACGTAGTAGAGAGTTGCCGACGATTGTACGATGATATCCAAGTTCAAACCCACTTGTTATCTCTGGAGATCTAGGACTTTGTGGTTTTTTGTTGTTTTCAATATTATCTGGCACAGAACCTGCTGGGCACGCGAGTTGTGAAGGGACGCTGGTGACCATCGCGGATTCTGTATCTCGGTTGACTGAAAGATCCAGGTAATTTCTCGTCTCTAAACGGAGTTTGTTTGAGTCTTCTGGCCCAGGGCAATGAGTAGTTGTTCGGACAGATAAAGGTGCACGCAGTACATACCGGTTTCCTTGCCCTTGTCTTGACCGAGAAGGCAGCTGACAGGTACTTCACTGACCGGGACACTGTCAGTTTCACCAGAGACACCTTTGAAGATTCGAAGCAGAGGTAGCTCTACGAAATAAGTGTCTTTGTGTGATGCCCACTGAGGTGTTGTGCGGACGATCAGAGCTGGGTCTTCTGGGAAGTCCGCTGGAGGTCGGTGATCTTTCCACGGGACGGAGTGGTTTGCTTCAAGATTCCAGGGCGACAAGCAATGATTTGGAGCTCTTTCAGCGTTGCCACTTATGGGGAGAGCCAACCCATCTGGTGAATGAGCTTGTTTCCACTGGCAAGTCACTGTGTTGACCCTGTTGGGTGTGAATGAAGCAGACCAGCTAGGGCCAGCATTGGACATGGATGGTCCCGTTACTTCTTTAAGGCCAGCCTCGGTGATGGCAACCTCTCCCGTACTTTGCGGGAAGCCAGGGAGATATGCTCCCAGGCCTGTGAAGGATCTGGTGCCGTTGTCACTGGCATGAGCTCTACGATGTGGGCGTGAAGATCCATTGGCGAACGCAGGGTCGGAATCAGCTCGACAGCTTGCATCCGAACCATCAGCAGAAGAACAGGCACTTCGAAGTGCACTGGACACTCTGGCATCTTCTTGAAAGCAATCCTCACAGTCTATACATAGCCTGCTGAACGAAGCGACCAGTGTGTGGCGGAGCAGAATCCGTTGGAGGTGACACTGAAGATCGTCTTCACTAATAGAGATGCCTGACGGTGGCAATCGAATCATGTTCCCACTTTTTTTTTATTTAATGAAAAAAAGATAAAAAAAAATTGACCGAGATAATTTATGCCTCTGCCTTCTGTTACCTGTTGCTGCTTGATTTTAGAAACAAATTGCAATGCTAAACGAGTAGCGGATACTGTAGAATGCGAACGCGAGCATGCGTTGCGGGGATAGGCATTGACAGGAAAGAACCAAACAGGAAAGATCTATTTATATACATGTTTGAGATCCATTCCACTAAGCGTCCTCTGTTTTAAATTGGAAGGGAGATTCAAGTCAAGGAAGCCTCCATAGCTTGCAGCAGCAACTTGAAGTCGTTGCTGAGGTCTAGTTACTATTTATGGAAGTATGGGACGGAACCAGCCGTTCAACGTAGCACAGCACACCAGGCGAAATCCCGGGCCATGTGCGATCGAAGAGATAGTAGAGAAGGGATAGAGAATATTCGAGTATATAATTAATATCTCATCGAGATAGCAGGTAGAAGAGAAGAATATACCTGGATATCTGCTTTTGGGACAAGCGGCAATACGGTAAGTAACCACAAGGCGGTCAGGCCAGCTCCGTTTCAACTTCGACTTCCAACTCCTCGTCTCTCGCTCGCCTGGGCTTCTCTGCTGTCGACAGGCGTATAATAATCTCGTTGTTTTTATAAAGGAAAAAAAATTAAATAAAGGTCGTCTCTCTTTCACCTCCTTTACCTCGGCTTCGGAATCTCTCTTTCTCGAATCCGCCCCCCGCTGTCTCTCTAACCATATCTGTCTTCGTACCATGCATCCTCAGCACCTCCGATCGCCGCCATAGTCCGTCGGCCTGCTCTCGATTTCGATTCTTCTCTAGCGATCGATGACCATTGTAGGCGCCTACCGGGTGAACTTACCCATCGCTCTCTGCGCTGATACCCCTTCCCACTTTACACGGCTACCGTCCTTCGTGTGCTGGTTTTCTTATCGCCCCGTTTTCAGATTGGTATCTGCTTGCCCACCATGGATGGTGATCTTAGTCTGTCACAATCTTTCGGTGGCCTACGGATTGCCAATCCAGATGATGCGCCTGAAGATGTGACTCTGACGACTGCGGAAACTACTGTTGCGGCGCCCGATTCGAGGAGCGAGTCGACCTACTTACAACCAGGATCAGCCTCTGCGCCTTCAACTTCATCGATTCTTGCATCTATCGAGGATCCTCACTCTTCTTCCGTGGAGTCGAGACCGTCGGCCCCCAATGCATACCAGGACCAGTACCAGCAATATCCTACCCACCCATCGCAATCTTACGCTTCTTATCCCAATTCCTCCCGCTCGCTCTACCTGAACGGTTCTACCTCAACACTTACTCATGACCCTACATATCCCATTCGCACGGATTCCACAGCGTCGACCGAGAGTAAGGCTCGTGCGGATTCTCGAGGTGTCTCAGCGTTGCAGGCCAGCGCTCCGTCGCGAGACGACAGTCATAGTGATCGGTCGTATGGCCCCGTACAATACTCTACAAAGGGCGGTCCACCCGTAATGCGCCAGCCCTCCAAGGCTCGTCCTCGCGGCATGGGAGTCCCGGGAGTCTCTCAACACGGTTCGCCTTATGGGTTGGAAAATGGGCCCCCTTCAAGCAGTGAACAATGGCAAGAGCGTGGCGCGGCCGTCACTGTGCGGCAAGAACTCGACACGAACGGGAAGCCCGTGATGCGGTATATCAAAAAGGGCGTTCGGGATTTTTCATTCGGCCAAACCCTCGGAGAGGGCTCCTACAGTACCGTCGTGTTTGCAACGGATCGCCAAACCCTAAAAGAATACGCGATCAAGATACTGGATAAACGACATATAATCAAGGAAAAGAAGGTGAAATATGTGAACATAGAAAAGGATACTTTAAACCGGCTTACGGAGCATCCCGGTATCGTCCGGCTATATTATACTTTCCAAGATGAACGGTCGCTCTATTTCGTGCTCGACTTGTGCAAGGGAGGCGAATTATTAGGTGTGTTAAAACGGATGACCACCTTCGATGAGGAGTGCACGAGATTTTACGGTGGACAAATCCTTGACGCTATAGATTACATGCATAAGCGCGGTGTTATACATCGTGATCTCAAACCTGAGAACGTTCTCCTTGACAGCCAGATGCATGTTAAAATAACCGATTTCGGGACGGCGAAGATCCTGAACTCTCAAAAGCGACCAGATGAAAATCCTTCCAAGACACCGCCTCTAGATCCTGCGGAATCCGCCGAGGAAGAGAGGGCAAGCTCGTTTGTTGGCACAGCAGAATATGTCAGCCCGGAACTCCTGACCGAGAAGAACGCTTGCAAAGCTAGTGACCTGTGGGCATTTGGGTGTATCATCTACCAGCTCCTTGCAGGTCGACCTCCCTTCAAAGCAGCAAATGAGTATCTGACCTTCCAAAAGATTGTCGCACTCGACTATGAATTCCCCGTGGGCTTTCCTTCTGTTGCTCGTGATCTGGTGGAACGTCTCCTTGTTCTTGATCCGGCAACTCGTCTCCCAATCGAACATATCAAGAACCACGAGTTCTTTAGAGGCATGGTATGGGGGCCGGAGCTGTGGAAGCGAAAGGCTCCCCGATTAAAAGCATACGTCCCGCCTCCCCGCGAGCCTATCAAACTCAACGGTGGTGCAGGCGATGGTGGCAGTTTCCCTCCGAACGTCCCAACTGCGAGTTCGAATAATAACAATGCCAACCCAAGAGCGCTTCCCAGAGTTGTGACGGAGTTGCCCCCTCCGAGTCAACTCGATATTGAGTGGTCCCCTGTTTTAGCCAAGTCCAATGAAAGAATACTGAAGCTAGGTAATATGTCCGTTTCGATATCCTCAGCACCTCATCATGCCTCCAAGAATGGTGGAGAGTATGAACCGACAAAGAAATTCTCCCGATTCTTTGGAGCGGGAACCACCAAAAGGAGACAACGGCTAGTGATGGTCACTAGTCATGCCCGTATAATTGTGGCTGCAGCCGGGGGCGACGAGAAAAAGGCCAAGTTTGATATCTCGCTCCTTGCGCCCGGAACTCAGTATCGAAGCGTGACTGACTCGAAGGGCATTACTTCTTGGATTGTGGATACGGTAAGGCGACACTTCCCTCGCGATATGGACTTGGAAGTTTTGTATTAATTCCCTGTATAGAAGGAGAAACACTTCGTCTTCGAAGACCCCAAGTCGTCGTCCACTATACCTGGTACAACAGCATTGTCGTCCCGAGAATGGTTAGATGTGCTGGACCGCGCACGGGAAATAGCCATGGCACAACAAATTGGTCCATCGTCATCTACTGAGGACTCGTACCGGGATCTACCCTCCGGTTTGTCTAGCCATGCCAGCACGCTAAACCAAGGCCCGGACCCCAAACAAGAGGGTTCGCATACTGGGAGAGCCACTTTGGTAAAGCCGCAACCCACGGACTCGGATTCCATCAAGGGAAAGAAGAGGTTTAGCAGGCGCCATTCGAAAAATGGGCTGTCAGCAGTTTTCTGATATCCAAGTTGAAAGTTATACACTCTTTACGCTCCGAATACTCTCCCCTTTATCTTCTTTGCTTTGTTGCTTTGGTGCGGTTGACTAAGGTTCTACGAACTGGTACAGCTTCTTACTGCTACTCTCATTATATCTTGTTGCATTGCATCATCTTGCGTCCTGGCATGATACTATCTCCTTCTAACGATGTTTTCCTTTCATCATATATCCTTTTTCACCTCTGGTGCGGTTTGATATGGGTGAAACTTGCTCTTGAAGCCTTGAGGGATCTATAGCCGTTTTCGTTCTTTGCTCTATTATCTGTTCCTTCTCATAGCAGGCTCATACGGCGTCTTCATTCTCCTCCTTTGGGTTGCATTTTGCAAGAATGAGCGTGTTTCCCCCTCTTTTTTTGGCTGTTTTACTTTACTTTCCCAAAGAAGTCGCTGCATCTAGATTTGGAAGAACGGTTCGTACGGCTAGTTCCTATTCCTTTTACACTTTCGACCTTTTCCTATCACACCTCTACCTCTCTAACCCTTTATTTTCTCTGGGTATATATTGCTCTCTTGGTTTATCTGGACCTGGAATCGAAAGCCACGTTAAGGCTTAGTTGACCGGTGCCTTGTATGCTTGGATCTCATTATGCAGAGACCGCAGTTTTGCCTTTAATCAATGACGCTTTTTAATATTTTTTTTCCCTGGTCAACGTTTTCCTTCACTTTGTCTCTGTCGTATATACCATGCATGCTCTTTTCTTTTCTGAACGGAGGGCCCACGCCGGCTTTAGCTGTGCAATTTGCTCACCCCCAAAGCTTCAATCATAGCTTTCTTTATCTCTTTTAAATTCTCTTTTTTTGTCTATCTTATGAGGATACTACCTTTTAATGCGTATGGCGGGCTTTCATCAAACATAACCAATTGTTATCGCTGTTGACGTCGCCTCCTAACTACTTGAAATATCTTACATATGCCATATAAACCTCAGCATTTTCATTTTCATTTCTCCTGTTTGGCCTAGATGGAAGGTGATTTTTAGGAGTTTGAATAATATGGAACCATAAGGAATATCATTGCTTTGCATATTCTAGGTCTCACAGAGCAGTAATTACGTTGAAACTGACTATTATAGCATGGTATGCTAAAGCGACAACTATCAAGAGAAATAAACAATACAGTATTGGATGTGATGGTTAGCGTTGAACCGCTCCATCTGCCATCACCAGGTATCCCATTGCCTCTTTGTGGTATAGCATTGCTCTTTCACCACTTCTGCCGGCTTCTCCTACTGCCCCAACCCCCATCTGCTGCATCTACATAAGCCTGGCCTCTCTCCGTCAATGTAAGGGGACAACTGGGTCTCCTGTGCTCCCATACAAGCACCAAAAAGGCCAATATTATCTGCTAACGCGGATAAGACCCTGGCCCAGCATATGTAGCTTATCACTTTACGATAGATCTTGGCTTCTTGTCGCATACATAGAAACTAGTTCTCGGTCATGGTCACTAGGATCTGTTGCTTTTACGCTGAGAAACTGGTCACTGTATAAACCATGGCGAGTAAAATCAACAAGAACTGAATATCTCACTAGTCTAGCCTCTTTCAGTGCAAAAGCACAGTCCCGGCTATACGTATTGTAGAATGGCCTCCACCAACTTCCAGCAGTAAGATAACTTAACTAAACCGTCAACTGACTAATCTCCTCTTCGAATGCCAGATCTGTGCTGTCCTGTACCATATCCGATCCTTCTTATCCGCTGCCGAGGATAGATCCATCGAATCTCGAATGGATGTGCGGCGCGCATATCCTGCTATTGACTCTCCATCTTGGTCGTTCTCGTACTTGTTGTTAGCCTGATAGGTAGTCTCTGTCATGGCAGAGAAAGGCCTTCTTTAATCCATATACTTGAGAACATCATCCGCCTCCTTTTCAATGATTTATAATGCCCGTCTTCCCATTTCCAGCATCTTCTCCTTTGATAAAGCAGAAGTTTCCGGTTCAAGAACCTCCAGACAGGCATCAGCATCTAAACATTTCATGGCATCTGTTAAAATATGCCTGAGGTTTTCCTCGTTGGACTTCCGCAGGATTCGTAGCGCCTTGTCGATTTCATCCCACCGTAACCCGTCCTTCATATCCTTCACTGTAATTGAATCGGGGCTGTCCAATTCCAAAGCTTGATCGATATATACTAAGACAATGTGTAAATTAGGTCTTCGACGCCGAATAATATCCTTGTCTTGCCATTGTTCCAAACTTTCGACTGGCATCTGAGGAACTGGATTCTTCAGCGAATATTGGATCTGGCTAATGCAGACGGATATCTGAGGACGTAAAACTCGCGTCGCCCAGAAAACCATGTTTCTCAAAATTTGCTGCATCGCAATTAAGCCCCATGTAAGGTCTAGTGCACTGGCCTAAATGCAAGCCATTTTCTGTATCAGTCTCGACTTGTTAGTCCCCCAAGGTACACAACGGTTTCACAAGCAAACAACTGAAAGATCAAAGAGTAGCTCTTACATGATGAACGCTTTTGTCTTTCCCACGATATGAATATGCTAGCCAGACCTTGATTTCCGGATCGGCAAAAGTAAATGCAACAACAGGAGGAGTTTCTTCCACGGCTGCCCGCCCAGATCACTCATAGAGGCTATCAAGTAAGGTTAGAGCTGCTGATGCTGCATTTGCTGCTTCACAAATGTACACCTCATCCGCATCCTGCTGCTCCTCAACAGGTTTTAGTTGAACTACTGCAAAAGAAAAACAGAGCAAATGACTCCGGATCAGCCGGTAATTGTCATCCTTGATCCATTCGTGAATACCGGGTAGCGGAGAGGAAACAAGACCAGTGGAGCGCAGTGATCCGAGAACATCAACGGAGAAGTTTAAGGTGAGTTCAAAATCACGAAAGCCTTGTGGAAGCCGATTCTCATCGCGCTTGCTCCTGATGGGAGTCCATATGTGAGATCTGGTGTGGAGTCTGTCAATCGTGATTTTTTGGACGAATCTTTATCACTGTGCTCTCGAACGTCCGTCCACCGAATATTACTCTCCCTAAACCACCATCTTAGACCGATTGAAACTTAGAGAACATGCCAGATGGATCACATACAAGGACCATTGACTGAAAAGAGAGCTGTTTTTAACATTGTGTCAGGAACCGGATAAAGACGTATCGAATGCATGGCGATTGATAATTTGGAGGACAGCATAATACTCACTCATACGCATTGGGAGAAATTACATCTTCCCACGCTTTGAAAATATTGGTCTCCAGAAAAGTCTGCCATGTCGCCTTAGACACTCTCACGGCCGTGGACTCCCTGGCTCTTGCTGATTTTCACGTGCCTTGTTAATCTTTGTTAGTGCAATGTGCTTCTGCTTGTCTAGAGTTTTTGAGCCAGGTTGAGGCATCGGAAAATAAGCTGCCCGGGGTGGTCTAGGCTGTAACCGCTTTCCATCCAGCCTGGGGATGTACTCGCATACTGCTTGCCTTCTTTTTCGAAGAATGCCTTGCGATTCTCAGGAAGAAGAGGGCCAAAGTATAAAAGCGCCTCCCTTAAAGACTCAACGTGAGCTGGCAATTTCACAGGCGCCTCCTTTCCATCGGCAGTTTCATTTTGGAAAGGAAGGATTTCCTCGACATAGGTGATTCTATACTCCTCGAGAGTACTGCGGTCCATGGTGGGCTGTATGTTTGAAACACAATGTAAAATAAAATAAACTGTCTTCTTCGCTCTCAATTCTCCCTCACTGTTTCCCCCCGCTTTCTGTTCAAATCAAGCGGACCCAGATGCTTGAGGCGCACCTACATCTGTAGGTGCGCCCCATCTAAATTGTAGATGTTGGAAGGTGGGATCGATCCTATGGACCACGTCTCAATGATGCCCAAATCCTCTGAAATAAGCCAATTGGTCACCATTCTGTATAACAAGCTGATACTGAGTAGGGAGTCATTTAATAACCAGTAAACTCACATTTTACCAACCTCCAGTGGTGGGTTGGTTGTGGGATTGTCTTATTGCAACATAGAATTTGCATGATTTCAACTCATCTCTGCAGTTAGTGAATCCCATTCTCATCTCGATTCTTTATCCAAAGCCGAATAGCTTCTTCTTGATAATCTTGAAGCCACTGGTAATTGATTTTGTGGTCTTTTTGAGACTTTCCTCTGTTAATCTGCTGTAAAAACTGCTGGTAAGGTGCTCCACATTTTTGCTGCCAATTCTTTGAGATTTTCATATTTTTCACCGCCCTTGTATGTGCTGACAGCCTCAAGGATTCAACTCTCTTCATCATCATATTTTTTTACCCATGGTTGTGGTTTGTAGTAGTGTGCTGAATCAGATTGCTATTTCGGAATTGTGTTGATGGACTAAGAAGGAAGACTTGAGCATACTAAGGATGAGTAATTAAGTTGTGCACTAGCATCAGGTACCAAAAACTATGGCTGTGAGAATTGGCTCACATGAGGCCAAGACCAGTGCTTGATTAGCAACTCACAAAACAGCCTCAAGTGTTGCCATTTTCGGCCGCCTGTTAACAGTCATATCAGTATATGGAGTTATATACATTATCTAGTAGAGCCCTCGCACAATGAAACGGAGTGGATGGAAAGCCGTAAACAGAACAGTGGATGTGTAGGAAGGATAATTAGGTGCCATCTTTGCATTATGTATATACCTATGTATTTATATAAAAAGCCAATCAATCTGGGAATTATCCAGTTCCTGAATCCAATCAAACTCCTCGTCAAGGTCATTATTATCATTATCATCATCATCATCAGAACCATCACCCATGTCGGCAGTAGGATAATTACTACAAGAACCGACGACCAGGTGTTGTTGATGGTTTTCATCATCCGCTCGTTGTCTATTGCGTCTTTCCTGGCGATTGAGGTCCTTTTTCTGCCACATGACAGTCAAAACCCAGGCGGCATTCCGGACATTCACGCTGAGAATGGCCTGGTAGATACGGCTGAGTAATTTCAGGATTGTGCCGCGTTTGGAAGGATACCTCGTCTCTGCGCCGGCGATGAAAGTCGGCCATAGAAGACATTTAAAGTGCGGGTCTGCTCTCGGGACGAGGGAGAGCTGATGGACGAGCCCATCCGAGACAGCTTTGTGGTCTGCTGGCAGTGCAAGGCTGGAGCGGGCCGGGAAAGATGCAGTTGCAGAGCTCGATCTTGGGCGAGACAGGACCCGACTGACGTACAGGTAAACAGCAGCTTTGTATGCCGCTGCGAGACCAATACGTGCAGACAGGTCTGGGAGGAAGTGGAAGGACTGCATTTCCTCGGCCCAGGCGGAAGGGTCAAATGCTTGAATATGCTGTAATAGGGCAGAAGGCGTCTGGATGGGTTTTGATCCCTCCGCAAGAAATAGAGGGGCGCATTCGGCGGTGGTCGGTTGAGAAGAGCTGGAATCGAGGTTTTGGGATTCGGAGTACCATTGAGCATGGACAAAGAAAATCACCTCGAGGAGATAAGCAGGACAACCTACAAAGGAGGTCTGTTCAAGACGCTTCAAAACCGCTGGGCGTCCCATGGATGCGGTATAGAAAGGTTTGGATAGAGAGCCCGGTCTTGCGAGTGTTGAACCCATAATCTCAAAGAGAAGACAGCCCTCAATGACGAAATTATCCAGTTCGTCCATTATGAGGCCTCTAGGCCTTGCACCGTTCCTGTATTCATTTTGCCGACTCTTTAAAAGATTCTTTGCGCCTTCCAAATGATATTTCCATGCTCCGCTCCCAGATTCAACGGCATCTAGGAGAGCAAGGGCGATGGTGGCAGCAATAGTCCTGTCATCATTTTGCTTTACTGGATCGCTGAGATCCAGTGATAGCTGACGGAGAGCTCGCTGTTTGAACCACAGAAAGTGCTCGTATGCCTTTGGAATTGGTCTGTTAGATGTAGAGTTTATCACCAACCTCCCTTTGGCATTGGCTGACGGAAGCGTCCCGGCCATCCCGGTCTCATTCGAAGCCCACGGAATGGATGAGAAGTCTCCGTTTGCAAGGAGGGCATAATGCAAAGCGCCTACGGCAGAGAGGGCCTGCGCAAGAACAGGAGAGTCTCCGACCAACAATGTTAGGTCACGATATGGATTTTTAACATTAGGATACAGCGCGAGGATGGTCGCCATATGTTGACTGACTGCGGAGAGCAAGATAGTTAACTTATGAAAGTGATCACCTAGACGATTATGGTATGATTGCTCACAATGAAACATGTAGGACCTTGCAATCCGGCTGAAGTCTTTAAATAAAGGGTCAACCAAGCCCCAAGGCATGGGGACATAACTAGGACCATAGTCCCCGGGAATGCCAGCCCCGTTACTCCCCAGAGGCGCAACCGACCTAGATACTTCATAATTCGGGATCAACACTCCCAAGCTGCTTGATCCCATCTGGACAACACTGTTTTCTAAGGTAGGCGTAAGTCCGGCGCTATCGCGCTCGTTCTTCGAATCGCTGGAGCCTTCTCTGGCCCCAGAGCCCACGACATCGTTAATGCTCCGACCCATCATTTTCCCCCGGCTCGCCACACCCTTTACCCAGACCAATGGCTTTTGATAACCTAAACATTCCTTCCCAGCATTTCGACATTTCCGGCAAGTAGGGAGGCCATTGTCGCAGACAATGCGCCGACGGCGACAGGTATAGCAACCTTTTACGGTCATAACGGTGGTTCGAAGTCAAAGCTTCCGTATCTATCGATATATCCAGTGTATTCGGAATAGGCCAGTTGAGTATAGTGAGAGTCTAAGCATCATAATCGCCATCCCCAACGAGGGTCAAGGAGTTAATGGGATGTATGATAAGAGAAAGCTGATCAGACGAGCCGCTCATCGAGCAAACAAAGGCAAATAGCGATGCGAGCAAGAATGAGCGAGAGCAGAGGATACGAAAGACACTAAGACGCTACACTGGCGGAGGAATGGGGAGGAAGAGAAAGAGGAAGACAAATACGAGAGAGAGATAAGCATTGCTGAGTCATAAGCACGTGATGCTGCTGAAGAGCATCGCAGGAGAGCTTCGATCGTCGAGCGCGCACTCTGAAGAATGTCTTTTCCTGTGCTGACCAGCTCCCTGTTTTCCTTGTTTCAGCTGTCTTGTTTCTACCGCGTTTGGATTTGCGGATGGCGACTGGAAGAGAGCGAAGTCTGAAGCACGTCTCAAGCTGAACCCTTCTCCGTATCGCGATCATTATCGTCAAGTCTCTCGTTAAGTTGCTACATTATTATGTGCTCCATCACGTCGGCATCAACACGCCAATTGCCGTCTGTCCGAGTCTTATTTCCTTGTTAGCCTGCATGGATTGCTCCTGGGTGGATGAAAATTGAAAACGCGCCCAGCTCGTATCAGTCGCCTTCTGCCGCAAAACTCCCTTGCTGTCGCGCGTCCCCAGCCTCGCTCTTTACGTCTACTGAGAATTGACCTACTGAATAATACAATTGATACTCCCCAAATGGTCTCCCAAACCCAAGTTCTCGAGCGCTCCGGACCACCTCCGACTGCTCAGTCGGTCTCGTCGCGCCACTCTCATGGCCGTCGGCATCGTCCAGGCCGCTCGCACCACGGTGGCTCTTCGTACCAAGCGCAGAATGATTTTCCAATCTTCACACAGACAGGGGATGTGGAGATTGTCATTCACGCCAATGGACAGGAGAATCGATATCTCTTACACCGCCTGATACTGGCGCAATGTTCAGGATTCTTCCAAGCGAGTATGAGCGAAGAGTGGTCGCGGGGCCCCGTTGCTGGCCCTTCGAAGCCAGATGGCGTGTTGTGGCGAATTAGCGAAGATGATTCTCTTTCAGGCGGGTCTACCCTAGTACAGTCGGAGAATGGAAGCGTCTTTCAAACGCCCGTGAAGAAGAGATGGCGATTTGAACTGGATTGGGAGAACAAGGCAGAGGACGAAGAGCCAATACTGGTTCAGAGGGTTAGTCTATGAAGCCTCAGCTCTTCAAGTGAACTGATTTCTCATCTTTTGACATCTGTCTAGCCACCCAGCTCTCCCATTGTGCTTGGCAACGATATCCCTTCTCCTTCATCGATGACAAAACCTTCTGCTCCGCAAGCAGGTTTCTTCCGTTCAATATCGCATCTTGCGGGAATGCAATCGGCATTAAACCTGCCGAGCGCAACCGACAGCGAGAGGGTCGATATGGATCCTCTAATTCGTGACTACGATAACCTCTTCCGTTTGTTCTACAACTACCCTCCCGTTTTGAACAGTGTCAACATTGCTTCTGCGTATACAGAATGCAAGTCCCTTCTGGCGTTGGCTGACATGTATGATGCGTTATCGGTGACTGGGCCGCGAGTCGACCACCATCTGCTGGGTTTTGGATCTCGACTCTTCAAACAGATAGCTAAATACCCTCCAAGCTACCTCAAATTAGGATATTTAGCACGGAGTCGGGTCATTTTTACCGAGGCTCTTATCCATGTAGTTGGACAATGGCCTGCAGCATTGCCTCACCTACGGAATGGATCATACACTCCGGTCCCCACGTCAGTGCTTGATCTCATCGAAGACAAGGTTGAGGACTTGGAAGACCTCAAAGCGCGCGTGGAATCAAAGCTCTTTCGCCTGACACTTACCACATCCCGTGGGGAGCGCGTCAATCCTAACAATGCATACCTTGACTGGCTAGCTGTCTCCTTATTCCGGCAGTGGCTGGTCGACAGCACCACACCTCCACCGGCCCCAATTCTCAAGACGTCTAACAATACAAACTCCGCATCCCATAGCGGCCGTTCCCCACGTGCTCCAAGTCAACGTTCTCAAGCCTCCGGGTCTTCGACATTGGGAACGCCTCCCACCACCGTCAGCTCCTCTGTACCAGTACCACCTGCGTCGATCTACCGCCTCATCGGCTCGCCTTCAACACAAGCGTATCTACCTCACGACGAACTGAAAAGATTCCTCAAAGTACACCCCACGTCATCGTCAGATTGTCTATATACGCGAGACGTGTTGAAACGGTTCGAACGAAAAATGGACGAAATCAAACGGCTGGCACGCGAGATCGTCAAACCGCTCTTGAGAAACTTCCTTGAATTGGATCTGAAAGGCGGCGAGCTTGGTAGCTACCGAATAGGCGATGCCGTAATCAACGGTCCGCCGTATTTGACTTGCACAAGAGTCGAAGATGAGGATCTCCCTTGGGATTGATGATCTTTCTTTTTCACTTTTTTATTCTGTTTCTGGTGTTTTTTTTTTTTTTTTTTTTTTTTGCCGTTTCATTTTAATGCTTCTTTATGCCGAAATTTTTGATACCCTAACATATGGTTATGTTATATGATCCTTTTCACTGCTCAATTACTTTCGATGACTATGGCGAGTGGTTGAATTTCTAGTCCGATTTCTCTTTTTTTTTTCTTTTCTACTCTGATGACTGTTGTTTGTCCTGATGTTTCTGCCATGCGCCCATGATTTATGACATGTAATATGAATAATGATGCTCTTTTCTGGTTCGGTTAATCTGGTTCTCTGATAGTTGATCTCTTGAACACATTCAATACAACATCTAAGTGGGTTGAGAAAAATACAATACGAAATATGGCTATAGTACAACATGGCCACATATAGTACAGCAAAATCCAGTTATACCAAGAAGTTGTTCCGAATCTACGAACGTCGCCCATCCCCAATAACATCCATACCCATCCAGGTTCTCAGCACCTCAGGGACGACAACAAGACCCCGATTCTCATCCCAGCCATTCTCCAGGATAGCGGCCAGAACTCTCGGAACGGCAATGGCGGTTCCGTTGACGGTGTGAGGGAACCGGGACCCTTTCACCGCACCTCCACGGGCCCTAGTACCCAGACGGCGGGTCTGGTAGTCCGTGCAGATAGACGCGGAGGTGACTTCACCCCATGCCATTTCTAGATCCGTGGTGGTGGGGTTGTTGCCCGCGTGAAGGCGAGAGGGGAATAAGGCTTCGATGTCGCGTTTCCGGGCTGCGGAGGCACCGAGATCCGTGGTGGGCATTTCGAGGATTCGGCAGGGGAGATTGAGCGAGGTGAGGATTTCGGTTTGGATCTCCAGCAGTTCTGAGAAGAGGGTGTCTGATGTCGTCTGTCCTTGCTGTTGCTCTTCCTGGGTCAAAGGAAGGTTATCCGCCCAGCCAAACAGTTCCACTTTGGTAAATTCGTGAACGCGATAGAGGCCCTTTGTATCCACGCCACGAGCTCCAGCCTCAGCGCGATAGCACCGACTCGACGCTACGAGTTTAACAGGAAGCTCAGACGCGTCGATATCCCTGCCAGCGTACATAGCGGCCAGTGGAATTTCAGCGGTCCCCGTCAGCGACCGCTGGGGCTTTGCTTTATCCTTCTCGCTCTGCTCGATGGACCAAACCTGCTGCTCGTTATTCTGGTCACGGGGCTGAAACCCACACGCCTCGGCGATGTACGAGTATACGACAGACGGCGGGGACACGACCTTCCACCCGCGCCGACGTGCGACGCTCAGCGCATACTGGATGAGAGCCTGTTCCAGCAACGCGCCCTCATTCGTGAGAAAATACCAGCCCCACCCGGTCGTTGTAGCGGACGACGCAAAATCAATGAGTCCCAGAGACGCGCCGATGGCGACGTGCGAGCGTCGTCGTGCCGCGTCAATATTCGACGTCCACGCGGGAGGCGAATTCGGATCGAAATTAACGTATCCGACTAATCTCGGGTCATTACCAATGGGCGTCTCGGGCGATGACAGATTCGGCAGAGACAGAGCCAGACGGTGGATTTCTTCCGCGCATTCTTCTCTTCGCGTGGTCATCTGGTAGGATTCGTCTTTCAATCGCTGTGCTTCTTGTCGGAGAGACGCTAGACCTTTTTCATCCACATTACTGTCCTCCGTAAGAGCAGCTGTAGCACCATTTTCTCCTTTCTCAGAGACCAATTTTGTAATGGACTTTTGCAACTGCTTCATTCGAGTCCGCGGAGCTTTGAGGTCGTGGTCCAGTCGTCGGGCCTCCTCGGCTAGATCCTGTATCCTCTTTGGAAATTCTGCATGAGACGCGTAATTGCGCTCGATGCAGTTCTTCGCGTATAGCTCCGCATTGTCTCGGATGTGTCTGATATCCGGAGTCTGCTTGGGTGCTGTTGCGGGTCGAAGGTTATCCGAGCGACGGAGGGAGGTGGTAAAACCGCGACGGAGAGAACGAGGTAGTCGTAGTCCGCTGGAGATTCTGCAATTGAGACATACATAGGAAGTTTGAGCGGTAGCCATGTGTGATGGGGATTGCAGTACTTGTTGAAGTGCTGGGAAGAGTTCAAGGTCGAAATGAAGTCGTCTGTTTTTTTGGGGGGGAAATTGCTAGCCGTTTGCCATTTTGGGCAATGTGACGTGACTCGCTGTGATAGTAACAACTACAACTATGCACAATTAACACTCAGGTGTTTACCCAATATATGCCATAGGATTCGTAGGATTCGTGGTGAACACTCTATATCAACATACCGCCGTATCTAGGACATCGTGAAGCTCTTAATTGACATGCCTTAATGCTTAATCACTCTCATATATGCTGGATTCGGGGAACCAGGGTATAGGCACCTTTCCTCTCGGAACATATATACTCCGGATACCGGAGCTGGATTATTAGATAATCCACCTGTCCGAAATAGTCAGGTTACTATATCCTCATCACTTCCCTTTGTTTGACATAACCCCCAAGCTAGCATCCTAAAGCATCAAGATCTGACCACCTGAACCCTTTGACAGGAGAATTCTTGACAAAGATCAACCAATAAATTCAATTGAATGAGAAAGGCTTGACACCAAAGCTGTTAAGGTACTATTTGCATCAACATACCTTGCAGAACCAGCTTTTGACTGGTTTGAACTAACACCATGAGACTACAATAATCAAGATTGAACAGATGATCAGAGTGATGGTACTTACATCCGCAAAATATTTTTTGTGCATTGGGGTACCCGGGCGGCAAACCGATCAGGCCTATGTCTATATCTAGATATAAACAAAGAAGGAAGGGGGGGGTATCAAATGAAAAATAAAAATAAAAATAAAAAACCAATCACCCTTGAAGCTCATACCTCACCGGCAGAGAAGAAGAAACATGCTTCGCGGCATCCATCTCAGCAACAGGAACGGGGTTATCCCTTTGTTCCATCTCCGCCACATACTTCCGTCGAGCTGTGGCATCTGCATCTGCCTCTGCGAGCACGCCGTTACTTGGAATGGTGTAATCTGCTTCCCGTGCTAGCTGATGCTGTCGACGGCGTCGACGGGATACGAGCAGGAAGGAGATTAGGGCGAGAATGATGAGTCCTCCGATGGAGACGCCGACTCCAATGCCTGCTTTTGCGCCAGGGGAGAGGCCTGTGCTGTTATTGGACTTGTCTGGGCTCGACGACGACGACAACGATGACGACAACGATAATGATGATGATGTTGCTGTTGCTGTCGGTATTACGGGCATGGATATAGTTGATGGCCCTGCGCCTGTCGAGCTCACTATTATTGTTGCCGCTGACGTTGTGAACAGCGACATGTCTTTCTGCTCGTATGCAACAGTGATTGCCTGCACCCATGGTCAAATGCCCGCTGATGGTGGTGGATCCAAGTTCTGTGTTTCCGGATCTGGCGAGGACGGCCGTGCAGGGCTGGAGGCAGGATACGAACTGACGCAGCCGGCGGTTTCCGGCGTATTGGTATCAGACGAGGCCGGAGTATGTGCTGAGGGAGTATGTGAAGTTTTCTGCTTTGGATGTGCAGCAGGGACAGACACAGAAGCAGAAGCAGAAGCAGAAACGCAAGTATGCGATCCTCGTGAAGCGCGAAGCGAGCAATTACAACCTTTGGCATTCGCTGCTGGAGATATTCTCCGTGCAGATGTCGATGGACGTGTTGCGGATGTTCACAGGAGAAGAACAAGAAAAAGAAGATATCAACGCCAAAGTCATCATCCTGGACGAGCTGCACGATGGTCCCGTCTTTGATCTGTGGTCTCTGCATCCCTCCTCCACAAAACCTATCCGACTGAACGAGATGACCAAGCCCACGGAGACGATGAACATCGTCCTGCCCCTGCCCGGCGGAAGTAATCCGTTCTGGCAGGGCGACTGGGAGGATTTACCCTGTCAGCGCTCGGAGCTGCTGCGGGTGTTTGTGGAGCGGGTTCTTGTCTTCTACCGGCTGGATATTATTGAAAATGAAAGTGAAAGTGCAGACAGCGGAAGCAAAAGAAAGACAGTAGTAACCTTCATCGACCGCCGGGAGAAACGGAGACTCATAAACCAAGAGCAGCACCTCGCGTCGCTCAGGGATGCGCTGTTCAACACCACCACCACCACTACTACTACTGCGGGGATAAAAGTGGTCGACTTTGCTGCTTTATCCTTTGAAGAGCAGCTGCGTGTTGTTCGCGAAACGGACGTGCTGGTTGGCGTGCACGGCGCCGGTCTCACTCATGGCATGTTTCTACGGCCGGGGTCGGCGATGGTCGAGATCTTGCCTGGTGGACTGGAGCACCGGGGATTCCGCAACCTGGCGCGGCAGATGGGACATAGGTACTTTTGTGTTTCAGGGGAGGCGCAGGGGGATTGGCAGCAGAGCGATGTTGGAGTTGGAGAAGAGTTTGTGGGGGTTGTTCTGGATGCTATTCACACTATTAATGGAATGAATGGATGAATGGATCTATATTGCATATTGTATATACACACTAGTAGTTACAATTCGTATTCGTGCTCCGCTAGATACGCCCGCAGACTGCGGTCCTCGTCTATGCCCGGACCTCTCAATGTTAGATCACGTGGGATTCTGCCGCTTAGGTCCTCCCTCGCTGACCTTTCCCACCACGTCGGCCTATCTAGTTAGTTACTAACCAAGACATATGCCAGGATGCACGTAACCTGGGATATGCATAGGGCAAATGGACATGGTTTCGGCGATGCCGCTGCTATGGGCTATGCAAATAGCCCCCTGCCCAAATGTTGTAAGTCATCTGACAAACCCCATTTCGAGGATCCCATGGTATCTTAGCATGGGGTTATCCAATTCATCACATGACGAGGAGGTTCCAGAGCCTATGTCCGAAAGTGCAGTATCAGAAGAACTCTCTCCATCCTGAATATTCCATGGAGTTTGACAGTTCCATTACATGGCAAGTTGGACACAAAGGTACACCATTCTGGGCACCACATATATCGAAGTTAATGAGATTTTGTTCACACAGCAGAGGTATCTATTTCAATAGTCAAATTTGCAAGATGTCTGTCAATAGCAGCACTTACTGGGGTATCTTCTTTGCTGGTAACATGTGCAATCTGGACTGATGCAGTATCACATGCGAAGCAGTTAACCCCTGTTACTTGCTTGACCTCATATTTCACTGCTTCACTAAACATCCAGATCCTTATGATTTTTCATCAAGCTCATTCTTTGTCTCTTTGAAGCTGGGGCCTTTGAAGCTAGGGCCAATGGTGGTCCCATGGGTTTGGACGTCATGGTTACTTGCTGTTGACTCCATGGATGACGGAAATGGGAAGACTTGCAGAATAACTTTTTGCTCTGGAGGAGAGATTACAAAGTAGTTGAGAATATAGCATGTACAAGATGCTTCTAGTATGACTGCCCTGAAAATGAGAGTGAATGGGAAACAAAAGGAAAGAGGGGAGCAAGAAGAGGGCTCGCTTTTGACAATGCTCAGTAACACAATCCTCTCGATAAGAAGTCAGGACACTAGGTGGTTTTCCTTATATTCAATTTAAATATCAACCAACAAGGCTACCTTACCCAGGAAATTCGCTGTGGTTCCCATTTATACTTGCTGAGGAGCAGAAGTGCAAAATCATTAAGTGTGGAATAGAGGACAAAGAAAATCAATTATCTAAGCCGGAAATTGCTACTAACTTAGATGCATGTATCTACCCTGCAAGAGTGCCCCTTGAATATAGTGGTGTAAAGCATATGGAATAAAAGGTACATATGCCCGTTTTAGAAGAACAGCCGTTGGTATTAGAATGCTAATCCTGACGATCCCAAATCAGTCCACAGCAGCTATTCTAGCTAGGCAGAAGTCAGCTATACACTAGATACCGACTCTCGTTACCCGAGCCACTGTGTACTATCTCCATCATTGCAGTCTCGAAATATCGAGTCCGCACACCTAGAGACCCAATTTCTGTCTCTGCACCCTACTCCCCACCCCAACAAGAAGCAACAAACCAGCCCCAGCAACAGGGTAGAACGGAATCTTCAAAATATTAACATTATACGTCGTCTGCGTAGCAGCCAAAACAGCAACCAGCTCCAACACCAGCAACGCATAACCCGACAAGCGGTGGTATTTGTAGATCTGCTTCCCTCTCCCCACACTGCCGAGGATCTGGGCCGGGAAGAAGTACTGAATCACTCCTACGAGGGCTTGTAGAACGATGCTGATGTAGGTGATCAGACCGACCACACCGTGGAAGGAGGTGAAGCGAGGGTGATCACCTTTGTTGATCTCGATGATGATCAGGCCGGAGAGGAAAGCGAGGATGCTGATTGACTGGAGGACGTAGTGGACCTTGGTTCCAAGGAGCTTGGTTCTTGGTGTTGAGGTGGTGGTTGGTTGGAGGATGAGCGCAGCTTGGACCTGGAGGAGGAGGGCGGAGGAATTCAGGAGCTTTCATTGTTAACCACTAGCCGAGAACAGTGTTTGTCTCGCATATCTGGGAGGATTCAATCCATCTCTTACAGGGTGAGGAGAGAAGAAAATCAATTGATTTGAGAGGATGCCGGACCAAACGAGAGCGACAAGCTGGGAGAGTCAGACGCCATTCTTCGGATCACATATTCCCATTGCGCTTCCAGGTATTGTTTCTTATATTAGAAGAGAATGAAGTGATTTGGAGCTTACAATCAGCACTCCAGCCTGAGCAATAGCTGCCGTTCCTGTACAAGTCGTCAGTATATGTTCATCTACTGCCCAGGGAAAAGAGAAAAGAAAAGAACCCACCAGTAAATAGATTCCGATAGATTCCGTCTTCTTTAAGATGGCCAACATCTCCTGTCTGTCCCAGCAATGGCTCGTATTGTGTTGGATCTTGCCGATGCTGCTGTCGCTGTTCTGGTGAGGCCATGATGTCACGACAAATGGGATACTTCTCCAAAATAATCAATCAAGATCAACACGAGGATCCCGCCTGGGGGAATATAAGATGGGTAGATGAAAAGAGAGATGGAAACTTGAAAGCTATATAGATAAGAGAACGGAAAATATGTGGCGTTTCCCCGCAGCATCAGATAATAACGCGAACAGCGTTGCAGATTGCAAATCAACAAGCATCAATAATTATTAACCGAAAGTTGCATTTCTTTCTAATAATTAGGTATTCATCATGCCTCATTGGCTATGCTTTTCTATCTGATGTTATAAATTATAATATCCACTGAGTTGCTTCACCTCGTTAATTATCCAGACTGTGACGGCGTGGAAAACAAGTACTATATAAGTGAGTGCAGTATCAGGTCTTACGACCTGATATCCTGGTCTTTTGCCGGTAGTGCAGCGGTTTAGTCCTTAGAATGCACCCTAGGAGCTAGGTCGTGACATGAATGGACATTTACTCACCCAAAGGATCAGCCAAAAGAGAGATAATGTCAAGGATTACTGTAAAGGGGGGCGTACGTGCGTTGTTCCCTGCGAAAGGAACCGAGTTGCGGTCAAGAGATCTTGGGAATGGATATACCGAGACGATGCTGCGATACAACACGGCGCGATACGATTTAGTAAAGAAAACAAACGATATAACAAAGGGAAGAATACAACGAGAACGGAGCTGAACTCCGTACTATACGACGCCGACGCTGACGATAACGATACTAGTGAAGCAACTTGAAAACGAAAAGTATGCTCATTCTTCGAAACTATCTAGGGAAGAGGCTCGCCTTAAGTACCCCTTCCGCCACGGACTCCCCCATACCTAAGTATGGTGGACTGCGGCCCAACAGTATTTCAAGATAAGGAAGCGGAAGAGGAAGAGGGTCCTACCTACGGGCTTGCAGTGCCCCCGGCACAACACCAGACACCACGGCAGGGAGAGTACTTATCAAAAGGTTCAAGCACACTACTGGTGGCTAAGGCTCTGAGAGGATGTCAAGGACTGGTGCTAGAGATGTGACTCAGGTCAGTGAGTCGCTGAGGCTTGTGTAGGAGAAGAAATGATGGCAACCCAACCAATGGGACTCTTTCAGAAATGGTATATTGACACCATATATATCCTAAAGCAATCGATGATAAGCATAAGAACCGGAGAAAAGAAACCAGCCATGCATAGAACATAAGGGAACTGTAATCCTGCACAATACTAAAAATAAAAAGCCCAACTCAATCAGAACACAACCGACACTCCTCCTCATCCGCATACCTATCACGGCGATGATCACGTCTACAGCGCTTGAAACGCCTAGAACGCTTCGATGCCTTGGAGCAATTGCAAATAAGCTCCGGCAAGTGTGAGTTCATGCTCGACAGATCGCTGCGAGCACGAGCTACCGAGACGCTGTCGTTGCTGCTGCTATTCCCGGCAGACGCAAACTTGGATTTCAGCTTGGTCTTGTATGCTTCTAGGGCACGCTGTAGGTCGATTTTAATGGGCTTGAACTTGGGTTCGGGCTTGGGTTTGGGTTTGGCTGTAGTGGTTGTCGTGCCCTTCTTCTTATTCTTCTTGAAGATGACCATTTTGTCTAATAGTTAGCTTGTGTATTTTATCGTTGCTTGCTTTTGGGAATGGGGTGCTTAGGTTAGGTGTAGGTGTTTTTTCGTATTCCTCAAAGGAATGATGGGAGAGGATGATGTCCTGGGTTTCGAGGAATTTCAATTGAAGATAGAGAGAGTATTGATGTATATTCAGGAGTTAAGGAGGAAAAGAATGTGATGAGAGAAAATGAGAACATCTATTTCCGCTTCGCTCAGGGGTGTTTATATATTGTCGGCATAACAAAGAGCTTGCATAAGAAACTGGATATGTCCTTGTCCATCAATTCTGGTTGAAATCTGAATCATCTCGGTGTCTCGCCTGGGATACAATATGGCAGTCGATGTATATGTCTCAGTAACAGGTCCATTGTTTCTGTCATTCAGCCATCACAATGCTTTGTATAGAAAATCAAAGCCAGGGCATCTTGAAAACGGTAGTCCCCTCTTCTCCAATCCCTGGCTGTCCCCAGACAACTTCAGCCCAAAGATCCTTTGGGTCGAGATTCATGATGATGTTAAACAGGGTCTTGGATCTCACAGCCTCGTCCCTGGATGGATCGCCAAGACAACAGATTGACTGTGGTGCATTGTAAGTGTCAGAGAATATCTTCTGCCTAAGCAAAGCTGGGGTGAATTTCTCCCCCTGAACAACCAGCTCATGGGATAGCTGTTTGATCCGTTCCAACCGGATCGGAGACCCCGATAGCCATGGAGGCTCGTTTACGTATCGGTTTTCGATGAAGTGGTTCGTGTGAGTTATAATGCCGGATTCGTTTTCTTTAAGATGGACGTCTCCCAATGGTGAAAGTTCAAGCCCTAGTGAAGTTGTAGGGTCTGCGGCAAGAACATGTTGACTAGAAGCAACACCCCCAAGAGAAGACAGAGTATTAATCGCACTTGCCACAGACGTACTGTCGAGAAACAGCCGTAGGGCAACGTGGATGGGTAATTTGGAGTTTATGACCGGTTTTGCACGGATGGCATTGAGACAGGTTCCCACGCCTGCGGTATTGAAGCCGATTTTCCCAACAATACCTGCCTATATATACACACATGAATTAGCAAACCTCTTTTCATTTAAACTATGTCTTTTACAGGACGAAGGACGAAAGAACGAGAACGGTGAAAAGAATCTCACTTCCGTAACCATATAGATCTTAGGCTTCCCCTCCTGCTCGATAGAGACCATAGCAAGATTCTCTTTAATGGTGCCCACCCAGTCCCAATTCTGAGCCAAAACGCGTCCATGACCATCATCGTCATTCTTCCATGAGAAACTGGTGCACCCGTCCGAAAACAGACCCAGAGCAGTCTCACTACGACTATTCAACGCCACAATATCCAAGACATCCAACCCTGCACCCTCGGCGATACCCACGATTTCCTCATAGATGGATGGGGTCAACTTCTCAATCGTGGAACGAAAATCTTCGGCCGCCGTCCGGACGCCTTCCCAGTTGAGTTTGGACGTGTAGGCGAACATATCCGTGTAGATGGCGATCTGGGATTTGATTTGAGCCTGCAGGGAACGGCCATGTTCGAGACCAATCTAGGCAGTGGCCGAGTTAGGACTCAGAGATGCCGGTTGGTAACTTGGTAAGAGTTGTACGTACTTCTCTGGGCGTGCCCTTGAGAGCGAGCTTTCTTGGACCAATGGACGACATATTGATGTGTCACGGGTTCACCACACTGACACGGGCCAAGAATGAATGTACAGAGCCAGAGCGGAATGATTGATTCCGAGAAGAAACAGTGACGAAGACTCGTCCGGCGACATTATTATTATGAGGACAAGCCCGTCTTATCAGGCAGGACATTTGAGAAGACCCAGCCCCTCACTTGGCGACGGGCTTACTCCGAATCTCCTAATCGGAACGGCATGGCTTCCGAGTCAAGGCCGTGCGGGGGGAATTGAGTCATAATTCGAAGATATGATGAAGATTGAAGAGAAAGAGAAGAGAGAAGAAGACGAGGACGCGGCGATAACCGCGAAGAACACGGACCGGCGCGTGACGTAGCCCTAGCCCCAGCCCCAGGCCCTAGTTATGCCGAGTATAATTAACTCAATATAAATTCACTGCAATGCCAGGGCACAACACACGTGTGTTTTTCTATGCTGAAAATTGTTGATGAGATATACCATATAAATATACCGCTGGCCTACAATACTGCGTTTTCCGCCCCGAAACCCACAGGGGAGGATTCGTTTGTTGGCGGGGCTTCCAATTTCAACGGCGATGCCATACCACAGCTGCAATACCAGCTTCGAGACGAGCACCCAGGAGAAGACCGAAGGAATTGCTGCAGATACCTCTACTATTACCAAGTAAATGTCTGGAGGTATCATGGCATGCTGTGGGCTGGATGTTGAGAGGAAATAGTGCCTGCCATCCTATCCTTCCCAGAAAGAAGAAGCCTTTGCTGTCCAAAGCAGCATTCACTTCCTGATATCTAGAAGTAAAGAAGGAGACAAGACAGTGAAATTGTAGGTCTTTCCAGCAGATCCACTGAGTGAGCTTTTCGCTCTTGTTTGCTTTGGCAGTTTGTGATGTTATATATTGTCTTTTCTCTTTTGTCTATACTTCTTCCCTTTCCTCGCGTTAACCCTCACAAAGCCTCACTTCTCCAAATTGTTCGATTACCTCTACCCTCCTTTCTCCTTCACATTAATGAATTGATACGAATCTTTCTCGAAAAAAAGGTTATGCAGAATGGCCAGAGTCCAAAGTGAAATCCAGCAAATCCTAGCAAGACTCACAGACGTCTATATCCGCCATACGCTCCCAGGACGCGTCTTCCCCTGTCGGCCCTCGGGCCAGGATAACGCCCAGTTCCAACAAGACATGAATCGTCTCCTTATTCTCCGCGGCATAACCAGGGAGGGCGAGATTGCCCACGTGGATATGTGGGAACTGTTTCTCGAAGAATTCGGCCCCAGAATGCGTGCGTCCAAGCCATCCCGTCGCTCTGGCAGTCCCTACCCCGGCGCGGCTCTCAGACATCCTCATCACCCGACTTCTGCGGCTCTTAACGCTGTTGTTGCTGCTGATTCTATTCATATGAACGGTACTGCGGGCGGCGAGTGCTGCAGACAGAATCAGCAGTCGAACTCCTCCGCGTCCCCCTCAGCGACTGCGTCTGTCCCCCTCCCGGGCAGACATGTCAGGTTCCAATCACCCCTGCCCAGGCCGCAGCAGATGGGTCTATAAATCCACCTCACCTGTGAGCGACTAATCGACTGGTTCGGTCTCTGGGACTGGCTTCAAATCTACAGAACCCCACGATTTTGTTTCGTCTTCTGCTTCCGCATACACACCTCAACATTGCAGGCCATCAGTCTAGGGCTTTGGAGTGGAGGATGAATGGGTGTTTGTTAGGCCTAAAGATGTCCTTCTTGTGGATGATGAACAACCACAGACTATCATTAGCTTCTGTCTTCTTTTTCTTTTCTCTTCTTGCATGGGGAAATGTTGAACTATGTGGGGCAGGGTTAGCTTTTTCTGTACTGATTTGCATGTTTACCTGCATGAACGAGGGAGATGTGAAGAGATGAGATGGTTCTCTGTGTTCAAAACTGTATGAGACATGTACTTTATCTACTTTTCTTAGCCAACTGGCGTGGATTTTCAAGGCTAACTTGCCTCTATCTCTTTTTTTGAAGATGAGAAGGCTAGGAGATCCTGGATCCTGCTGTATTATTTGATCGAAACTATTTCTGGTATGTGCAATGAACCGAGTAGAACGTGCAGATGGTTGAAGTTCTATGCCAATATCGGAGAAATGGAACAATCCTAATTTACCTCGACATACTTCAAACAGTATCATTTTGTAATAACACAGCATATATGTATAGTATTCAATAATACTTTTCCTTCCTTGCTTTCCCTTTTCAACAGTGATCCATACCCTCAGCCAACGACCCTCCTACCGAAGATCCGGAACCGCTTCACTCCTCCATCAGGCACAAGAGTCAGCTTAACATGCGAGAAGACATGCGTATCCTCATGACCAGCAACCAAATCAGCCCCCTCAAAGACATGCTCCGTATCAGCCGTGCAGGGCTTGTCACCCTTCACAATCTCCACCCATCCAGGGTGATCGTGTCCCGGATTCTCCGCCTTGGTGCTCGCCAGCAATCCATGCACCCGCACAGCTCGCGGGAAGTTGCCGCGGAAATCTTTCGTATCGACAACCACCTTGCTGATGGATCCAGGCAGGCCCAGTTTGATAATGGCCCAGTCGACGTGGTTTGGGGCACGCGAGCGTGCAGTCTCCCAGCCGTCACCCATATCCTTGCCTCGTCCTGGAAGAAGCAGGTTCGAGCATGGAGTGTAGTGCTGGTCCGATGCACCCAGGGCCAGCCCACCTAGCAACGCAGATGACAGTTCCTCTTCCACGAGCGGTAGAAGGCCCTTGTTGCCATCTGGGCCGCCTTGCGGTGGGAGAGCCGGCGGGATAGCCTGTCCGTACAGCCGCAAGCGGGCAAATCCACCATCGGGGTACATCAGCAACCTCACATGGGTGTAAGGGGTGGGATTTGCAGGATCATAGTCGTTCAGCTTCCATGCACGTCTTTGCGAGGGACCGCATGGTTGAGCCGGAAGGATCGTCTTCCAGTCGGGGTAGTTGGGATCTCCAATCTCCTCGTCCGTGAGGGCGGGGGCGAAGGTCGCCTGCAGCTCGGCCTTCTCGCCGTAGTTGCCCACGAAATAAGCCGTATCGACCTCGACGCCTTGGATGGTGCCGCTGGCCACGCCCAGTTTGATCACGACCCAGTCGTAGGGATTGGGGTTGTGCCGTCTCGTCTCCCACCCGTCATACCAGGCGCCGGTGTGGACGAAGACTCCGGGACGGTGAATTGGAGCAGTGGGAGTAAGGAGGTTCTCTGCAGCAGCGAAGTAATCGTTGGAGCGGGCGACAATTCTGCTATTGAGAGCCGAGGAGGCGAGGTTGGTGGTGTGTGCGAAGACGCGATCGATTTCGTCGGAGGGGATGAGGGAGGGCTGGGAGGCTGCCATGGTTGGAGATGTGATTCTGGTGATGAAGAGAGGAGAGAAATTGAATTGAGTTGAAGAGGAAGTTGATGGATGAAGTCATTGCGGATTCTTATACACTTAAATGGATTAACCCCGCCGAGTACGCAATCGATAAGATAGTCTGTCTTCAAGTTACTCGATTGAATTATCTTCTCTTCAGGATACCCAGTGCATGCTGCAGACCACGGACAATGAATCCATGCACTGATCCATTCCCTCTTCACTCGCCGTCCTCTGCTGACACCCGATCTCCTGTGCAATTGTCGACGGGTCCTCTGTGCTCCCTCAACCCTGAGTATCTCCAGCAACCAGCCCCTCTCGGAGGTCTCCGACGTCGCAATCTTCCGAAATGTGAATTTCCATTTGGTCCTGAGCTGCCATTTTCGGCGGCAGACAATGCTAGAAATGGCACCGCCGGCCCCCTTCGGTTTCTGCTACACAGGGACTACTAGAGGGGTATAAAACTTAACCCACGAAGCCATTGAGTGCCTCATACAACAAAGCTAGTGATCACCGCGGTACACCCCTCACTCGAACACAGAAGCTCTGGATTTGGAGCTGGTCTAGGGGGGCCATACATCCAACACTCAGCTAAGTAATGCGCAATAAGGATACATACTGTATAAGATCTCATAGAATCGTCGCACAAACCGGCATCATCCAGCTGTCTATCCTGTGACCCTAGACAAGCAAAGAAATCTTCCAGTTTCACCAGAACTTTGCTATCACCCTGGGCAGCAGCTCGATCTCTGCATGTGAGCCCAGCCATGCAGGCAATCCTCAACATTCTGTAGACATTTAATGCTGAATGATAAGGTCCCAACTGTTATTATTGTTTTGATTTTTTGATTATTCGAGATTCAGTGTCAGATGTTCTGGCCCTTTTCTTTAACTGCAAAGATTCTGGAATTCTTTGAAGATCACTGGTATCCAAGCTTCATTGTTCTTCAATATCATATAGATAGCGATTATTACTGAACACCAGATCTTAGTGTAATTATCATGTTCAGTGGGCCAGGTTCTAAGTGTGTGTGAATCATATTTGTGATCCTGTCCAATCCAATGGCCATAGACACCAATTTTCTCTTTTGATAACGAGGCAGTTATGACAGTGATTCTGTCATAAAATTGCGATTCTCAGTTTGGATCACCAGCACAAGATCTCAATATATAGAAGTTTCAGAGCATATAAGCAGCATTCAGGTGATTCTGGAGCATAGAATAATAGGTGCTCTATAAGCTCTTGTTCTCAAGAGTCAAGGATGGGAAAATCAATCCTGGCTGACAGATAACAGGTGTAGAAAGAGGTTTGAGTTCAGCAACAGCTTTGTATGCCTTGATATTGGTATGCCTGTAGCCAACTGTGAGATTAGGCTTTGGTGTTATTAACTTGCTGTTGGTGTCATCAATAGGCAGCAGAGGTGGACACTTCTAATTTGCATCAGGTACTGCGTCATATGCTGATGACAGAATGAGCTAATTAATTGAAATAAGCACTGGTAATACTGCCCATGTTATTGTTACCTTATTTGGTGCTGCCAATAGTATTTGCTTTGCATTTTTAAGCTGGGGAGGAGTTGGCATCATAGCAAGCGCTTCAGCAGGCACTCTAGTGGGCACATCAACAACAGGTGTATTGATCTGTTGGAGCATTTGCTCCCAGTTACGTGGTAATAACTCTGAGTTTAAACCACATTTCTCATCTCCAGTTCAATAACAAAGTCCGCATCTGTATAGTTGATTGTCTTCGACGTTTTTGCAGACATTGTTAATGAGGTAGTATGCTTGCCATAGTCGTGGTTGAAAGAGTTATCAGAATAAGACAGCTTATCTCGCGTCAGACTTGATACATTTTGAAGCTCAATTTGACACCGGTTTTCGTTGGCGTCGCAGTTTGTGGAAAGTTCATTCTGGTCAGAAGATTCGTTTGAATCCTCATTGACAGGAAGACTGGCGAGGAAGGAATGGACTGCTATCATGCTTGCATTTCCCATATTTTCTGAAACCTACAGCAATAATCAATTATTTCAAATTGGAAATAACACAAACTAAGGCATCAGGAGACCAATAAAAAATATTGGAGGAAATGGGGAACAAGGGTGAAGATGAGATGCTGATATCAGGTTACTATAATGCCATAGAGGCGAATAATCAAGAGGCACTCACGCGTTTTGGTTATGCCCAAAAAATTAAGGCAATTCAACTATCCACCATGTAACCAAAGGTATATACGAGCTCAAGTAATTCAGATGAGAAAGAAGGAGTCTTACTTGCAATATCAGCCATCAGGAACAGAGGGGTGAACTCGTTTCATGAAGCTGCATGTGTTTTTTGTAAGTCTATTATACAATCCCACTGTCAGAACTCACATGGATGTTAGTCAGCTAGCTTTGACACGTGACTATTATAGTATTTCGAACAGGTGGATTATCTAATAATCCGGTCCCAGGATACGGAGTATATATATTCCGCGAGGAAAGATGACCATACCCGAGTATCCCGGATCCTGTATATACAAGAAGAGCGAGCTCAAGGAAGCGAGCGCATGAGCTGAGCGATTAAGCGCATGGTTTAGAGCTTCACGATGTACTAGAGACGGCAGTATATCGATATAGAGCGTTCGCCACGATCCCTACGAATCCTACGCTATCCTTTTAGTATCTGGTATCCAGACGCCGCACCCCTGATCCACGTCACCTTTGTTAGATCACGTGGGATTCTGCCACTTAGATCAGCTTCCTAGTTAGATTTAGCGCTTCTTACCCCAAATGGAAATGATACGAAAAAGAAAAAAAAAAAAAAAAAACTAAACTTGGAGAGGTGAATTATGAGAGTAATTCCTTTGTGTTGTGTTGGGCTGTGTGATCTAAACGGCAGAATTTATTCGATTAACAGTGATTGTACAAGAGGGGAGTCACAGCAGAAGAAAAGTAAAGAGATGAAGAACAGACAAAACCACCAGCAACGCCGGAGATGCCACCCGGAAGCGAATCCAGAGTATACATTAGAGGCATCCCCGATCTGCCCGACGTCTAATCTAAAAATGCCGACAGAATGAGAAAACTCGAAAAACACCGCGACGTCAATGCTTTTTCCAGGATAGGTAGGTAATGATGAGCAGACGGACAGCAGAAAGACAACCTGGTTCAGCCACCGGTCGTCTGTGTAGCCAGTTCTTCTAACCTCTTATACCGCCACTCGTACTGCGCCAACTGTTTCTTCTCGGCAGGCGACAGATTCTTCCCCTTATCGGCCATTTCCTTCTCTACTTGCTTCAGCATCTCCCAGCGTTTGAGGATTCGGGCCTGGTGCTCGCAGATGGACGCGAGGTTGGTATCTTGCGAGGCCATCCGCTCGTCGACAGTGGAGTGGTAGGATAGTTTTGCATGAAACAGGGCCATTTCCGACTCGTCGTACACGAGCCCGTGGACTTCGGGAAGCGAGGTGTCGTAGTGGGTTTGCTTTTGGGACGGCATATTTGCGTGGTAACTGTTTTTGCGACTGACTGTGACTGTGGGCTCCTTTCTCTCTTCTTTTCCTAACAACCTGCGACTGGAATAGGTAGTTCGCGTTGTTGCTGCTGTTCTATGCAATTGGATAATCGACGCAGGAAAACCGAAGATTGTACAGTATGCTCTCAATGGCAAATAAACCCGAAAGACAAAATCGGATCAATTCTCACGTAGAAGAAGACAGTAAATACGGAGGGAAAGGGAGGAAGGTAGAAGAGAAATTCATTCACTTATTATATCCCATTGCCTGACGAAATCAGTCAATGAAACTAGGGCAATCAATCAATCAACCCGACAGACAGAGGGACAAAAAAAAATAAAAGACAGACGCTCAAGCAAGCAAGCAGGAAAAGGTGATACGGGAAATTGCACACAATAAGGAGACGGTGAAGAGGTAAATGGCAGTCAGTCACTGAAAAACTGGATGAACATGGACTTATTTGTTTCACCTACGTGGGCAGAGTGTTTGTCCTTCTTTCCTGTCTCCTTTTTTTTTTTTCTTTTCCTTCTTGCTCTTGTTTGTTCCGTAAAGATCTCCCGGGAGAGAGTAAAGAGTAGGAGTTCCTTAAGAAGGAGGAGGCTGGACAGGATTCTGTAACACTGCCTGGATATAGAGGGTAGGACATAAATACATATTCCATCTCCATGGTTAGATAGACATGAACAGTCTCAATTCATTAACTGGTCTACATTAGGACTTTTGTTTTGCTGGATCGTCATGCAAGTTGTCAAGACCCTGCGTCAAATCAACGGACAAGCAAACAAACCACCAAAACCAAGAACATCATTGTTTGCACAATAATAAATAAATAATTAATGCTCTCGTTCAAAAGCTTAGATAGAAAGACTTTATTTAGGTAAAACAGGGAGCATCCCTGTCCCTCTACGGGGCCTTTTGGTTACTCCCAAACAGCTCGTCCTCAATCAGCCCGTACCAAAATACCCGGAATAGGAAATAAGAGAGAATATTCTTTTTCTGCATGTACCCATGAGCTTGAAGCATGCCGACCTAGACCCTCTGTGATCGCTACTTAAATAGCAATCATTCATACTAAGCCTGATTAAATTGTACGTGCATGGGGATTATTCAACCATCAAGAATACCACGGGTGATTAAATTAATTAAACATGGCATGATGGAGAAGAGGATAAAGCGAGGCTCCAGTAAATGTAGGACAAGGTAATATAGATGTACATCTACGAGTTTATGGAAAGAAAGGTAGTTAGTACTACTTAACAGACCTAGAGCCTCTCCCACATGGCGTTGCCATGTTGACGACGGGCATCTGCAGCATACCTGCAGAGACAATGTGCTTCAACCGTAAGATGGTCTCAGCAAGCTACACAGTCAACGATTACTCCGTAATTATATGTGTGGAGGACGTTGCACAAGCTCCTTTCTTATTTTCTTCTATATGGGTCATCCAAGGGATATAGTTGCATGGAGCGAAGCAACTAAAAGAGAGGAATTTCAGTTATAGACACTAGCAAATTAAACTGGTACGTAGATACATCGATAGATGAGGTCGAGCACTGTTCCCAATATGTTTAACACAATGCTATATGGCCACTGAAGTTGACAATATCATCACAGCTCAGAATGTCCAAACATTTACCTGACTCCAGATGTATTACGTTTGCTGGATGGAACTCTCCCGGCCCAACAGCAAATGTCATCATCATGCTCATGATGATATAGAAAAGGGGACAAAAAGTAATTCAAAAAACAAAGAAAGACAGAAACAGGTAGGGATATCTGATGGCAAGATCGTACAGACGTCACGAATTATATATAGTCTTGAGAGTAGAAGAAGAGAAAATATAAGAGAAAAAACAGTCTAAAAAAGCAGAGAAGGGAAAGCAGTAATAAAGCAGTATGCTGTCTATCCCAGGACACCGCTTATCATGCGTCGTTAGGGGAAAATATCAAAAAAACAAGGAAAGAAACAAATCAGCATGGCATCCCCGAGTTCGAAAGGCGCCATTTGTCCTCAGCTGACGTTGGCACCTGAATTGCCATCTACTTCGGCGAGCTCGATAGACCCGAGGATCCAGACGAAAAACTGTTAGACATGCTGATATCTTGACCGTTACTACCCGTGCGCTTCTCTCGCATCGCTAATCTGGATTTTGGAAACGCAGGTGCCGGTGCGAGATATTTATCTAACATGTCACTCAAGATCGGTGATCTCACCGGCTTCGGCAAGTAGTTGTTCATTCCTGCCTGGAGGCACTTCTCCCGGTCTCCTTCGATAGCGCTTGCTGTCATAGCAATTACGAGAACCTCGTTCACATTGGGATCTGGGTCATTGCGAAGCTCGCGCGTTGCATTGTATCCATCCAGAACCGGCATCTGCACATCCATCAGAACGATATGGAATGGGTTCCCTTCCTTTGAGCGTGTGCGTAAGGCTTCAACAGCTTGCCGCCCGTCGCTATAAGCTTCGCATTGCAGACCGAGGCCAGTGACAAACTTGACGGCGATCTTCTGGTTGATTAGATTGTCCTCAGCAATGCAGACACGTATTTGATCCCGAGAGATCATGGTAAGATCACGAACTGTGGGCTTGGGAGGGTCCTTGCTCTCAATCTGCTGCAAATCCTGTGACCATGGAGCGCTCACTGTGCTCTCTTTGGGCGCCTTGTTGAAAACTAAGTGGAATGTCACCGTGGTGCCACGTCCGGGAGCCGACTCGAGCCAAATCGCACCGCCCAAAACGTCCTCAATGATCGCCCTACAGATGCTCAGGCCAAGTCCACTTCCGCCGTAAGATCTAGCAGTAGAACTATCCGCCTGCGAAAAGGGCCGGAAAAGTCGCAATTTCTGCTCCTCCGAAATCCCGATTCCAGTATCAGATACTGAGCATTCTAAACGGACACGGCCCTTTCCCTCACGGTAGACATTAGCCCTGACTGTGATAGATCCCTTGGGCGTGAACTTGTAGCTATTGCTAAGAAGATTCATAAATATTTGGTGCAAACGAACAGGGTCGCCCATGACTACAAGCTCAGGTGGCACCCCATCCAGGTCCTCAATGGTCTCCAAGCCTCTGTCACGGTGCGTGAACCGAAGAGCTCGAACGACCTCGGAGATGGTTTCTCTGAGGCTAAGAGGAACTGTGGAAATCTTCATTTTCCCAGCCTCCAGTTTCGAGAAATCCAGTATGTCATTGATAAGCGTAAGCAAAGTGTCCGCACAAACGCGAACTGATTCAACATAGTCGTCCTGCTCCTTGGTTAAGTGGGTGTTCTTGAGTAATTCGGAGAGCCCGATGACCCCATTCATTGGGGTACGTAAATCATGGGATATATTGGCAAGGAAGATTGACTTTGCTTTGGCCGCATCATCCCGTAGTTTCACATTATGATTGGCTTCCGCCTCCGCCACTTTAGCCTTTGCTTCTGCCTCTCGAGCTAGTGCAAGAGCGCGCTTTTGGGCCTCGACCATAGACGCATTGGTAGCACTAACTTTGCGGATTTCACGGAACAGCAGCGCATTAGACAAAGAGATGCCAATTTGGTTGCAGAGTAAATGGAGCACAACGACATTGCGCTGGGTAAACGAATTAGGCTTGCCCTCAAGATGGATCACCCCAAGAAGATTTTCCGCCTGTACTATCGGCAGGGCAATGACCGACCTGCCAAGCGGATATCTTGCCTGGTAGGCCTCACTGAAATTAGCAAAGCGTTCGTCCTCAATGACATTGTGAATCAAAACGCCCTCTCTGGTACGATACACGTATTCGGTGATCTGTTGAGCTATCTTGTCCTCTATTCGGGAAAATGGAAGGCCAACAGCGAATGATTGGATACCCATTTCGGAGTCTCCTATGGCCGCGATTGTTAAATTATTGGAATCTGAGTCAGTGGCAATAATTGCAAAGTCAGACCCATTGCAAGATTCCATGATAATTTCAATCATCTTGGTAAAGAGCTTGTCTATTTGAAGCTCAGATGACATAACCTGGCTGGATTCAAGTATGCTAGACAAATCGATGATATCTGCGCCAATGTTAGAAGTGGCAAAAAGATAGCAAGATCAAGAGATAGAGGGTGTGGCTCATTAACTTACCAAGCCCAACACTGGAGATATCGAAGGAGTGTGAACCTGAGACAGACTCGTTTTGTTGGATCCATTTCCTCTTATCTTTTTCCACATTCGTACGAGGCGGCACGTGTTGATGGTGTTGGTGGAGGTCTTGGTCATGGTCGCGACTAACTTCGAGAACACTATCAACAGTTTGACAGCCAGTATCAACAGTTCTTGACGTAGCTGCTGCCTTCAGCAACCATTCATGTTTCGCTGTAAGTTGTGCGACCTTGCCGACTGCACTTATGGAGGCCCACGCAGTGGTGGCCTCTTGAATCAAAGAGCGCGCCGCTCTCTTGGCACCACGCCGCATGAAGAATTCACCTGGTTTGTCCCGTCAGGCACGGGACAGATGGAGAAAAGACGAAGGTAGAAGGTAAGGGATGGAAGAAGAAGCTGCGAGAGAGGAGCGACGAGATATGTACATACCTTGAAGTTCAAGAGCAAGAGCCTCTTCCAAAGGCCATCCATTCACTTGACAGTGGTCAATTGCAGCCTAACAATGTTAGCGAGATTCTATGCGTTCTCACTTCTATAAATATCAGCGTAGCTTACCTCGAAAGCCTGGATAGCGGAGGGATAGTCCTGTTCAGCCTCGTAAAATAACGCCTCTAGCAATAGCGACCACATTCCATAATTCGCATCACAAGCAGTCCGCGCGAAGTCGACCATTTCTTTGCAAGTCAAGACGGTTTCCATTTCTCCCTCGAGATAACCAGCGGCAGGATTCTCGGCATGGAGTGTAAGATAGGCTAATGCCTGATAGAAATACACGGAATACGTGACTCGGACAGACCAAAGTCTATGGAGACTATCTATCATTCGGTTGCCCAATTCAATTACCTTTTCTTTATGCCCAAAAATGAATAGAGGTATCATGGAGAGACCCCAATAAAGGTCACGAGGACAATCGGGATAGCTCCCATGTTTGCTGAGAGCCTCGATGAAGTCGAAGGTGTGGTGCTGCTCATCGGACATGATACCAGTGGGAGATGTATAGAATGTTTTCCCTTGTAGGGCACGCGCAACTTGTCTGTAGTTGTGTCAGCATAGCAGTCAGTGCAAGAGATGCGATTTGCAGTTGCTTGCCTTGTTGCAAGGATACAAACTCCTGCCCCTGTATTATTCATCCAACTTTGGTGGTCTTCAGGGCTATCGTTGCAGAAAGTTTCCAACTGTGCCATATCATGACCCAAATAAAGACGGGTCATCGCCATTGCCCAGATGCTTGTCAAGGTTAGATACGGATCACCCAACGCAAACGACGTCTCCAGGGCAGCCTCCAGCGCCGGGAGTGTCGACGATACCGGAATTCGCAAATGATTGACGTAGAGGTTTTGGGTGATAGAAGCTCTGGTCTGGGTAAGTGGTTCGGGACAGCGCTCTATCAACGATAGAGCATAGTCGCTTAGTCTCATCGCTAGCTCTAAATCCCTGAATCGGCCTAAAGCAATCATGGATAGATGCGAGCAGCCTATGGCGATCTGTATAAAGGCACCTTTGAAAAGGTACAGATTCAACATCTCAATAGCCATTCTGTAAAAGGTCAATGATTCATCCCAAAAAGTAACTGCCATCGCCTCTGCGATGACTGCACCAATAGTGACCATGTTGACGTCCTTGCAAATGGGTGCTTGGGCAATTTGTTCTAGGTCAGTTGTCTCAATATGCGCCTTTAGTCTCTTGTAAGCAGCATCGCACTCTTCGTACGTTGTAGCCGTCCGGAGCTCTACACCCAACTCTTCCAAACATGTGATCAGGCAATCCAATGCACTAGCATGGTCATTCCGATGGCCATATATTCTGGCCTTCGTAACCCAAGCTTTTGACCTGCACACAGCAGTTCGACCATGTGCAAATACCGCATCTAGTAACTCCATGACCTCGTCGTTATGGCTTTGTAGCCATACCATTTCAGCAGTCGCGACGTACAGACGTAATGTTTCATCATAATCGACATCAATACGGCGATCATCCCAGGGATCATCCTGAAGAAGATCTATGCAATGACGAAAGTACGAAAGAGCCGTTGGCCGCGCACCCGACTGGGCAAGGGTCTGCGCAGCATCCCAAAGGATCTTCCTGTAATCTCGTCTTTGTTCAACGCGTGATTTAATGAGGCGAGAGGCAAGCGCTATATGACGAGCTATCGCATAGCGACTTCGATGGTCGTGATAGTATTTCATCATCGTTTGCGAAATGATGAAGTGCATCTTCTCCACATTACGACCTTCTCTCAAGGTCGCAGCAGCTTGTGAAATTCGATCATTGCCGAACCTGTCAAGAGAAGTCAGAGAACATGGTTTGTAACATTACAGGGGACAAAGGCAAGTCGAACCTAAACTCGTCGTCTGTTTCCCCTGGTGTGATAAGATATATTTGGACGAGATACTGCAGGCCAACGACTATCGCGGCTTCCGACAGCCTAATGAGGTCTACATTGCCTGGACAGGTAAGGTCGACCTCATCGTCTTCTTCGCTGTCGTACAGAAATTCGCTTGTGAGTAGCTTCTGAACCAAGGAAAATGAGAATGGATTCCCCAATAATGAACCCCAAACCAAGATTGACCTAGACGCAGGCGGAATCTCCTGGAGTCGTCTTGCGATGAAGGATAGCCCAAGCCCTTGTCCGTACTTGGGCGAGACAAATTCACTGAATATCCGGTCAAGGTCAAATTCCCACCTTGAATTCTTCCATGAATACCAAATACAATTTTTACTATAGCAAGTCTCAAGCATCATCCGCACGTAGAAGGGATTCCCTTCGCTCTTCTCTAAGACAACAGCCGTGAGGGGCGTCAAATTTGGATCTGGGTCACAGTGCATCGTGGCCGCTACAAAATGCATGACCTCCTCCTCCCCAAGTGGACGGAGGACGATGTTTGTAACATTGGGACCATCTGCCTCGAAAAGTGACTCCATGCAATCTGACTTGAGTTCCGCCTCATTGCTTGTGAGGATAAGGACGCACGGCAACTTTGCCTTCACGATACTCGATATCAATTCCAGCGTCTCGTCATCAGCATAGTGCACATCATCCAAGCAAATGCAGATCAACTTAGATTGGGATAATGTTCTCATAATTTCCAGGAAGGTCTCCATCAATCGCATATTCTTTGATGCAGCATTCGAGAGGAAAAAATCTGTCGAGCTCTGGCCCCGGGTCAAGACGGGGATGCCAACTCGCTTAGAAGGCTCGCCTTTCGTCGAGGTCGCCTTCAAAAGGTGCTGGGCAGCCGACAAATTTGGCGACAACTGCTTGTCTTTCCCTCCCGGGGACATGAGCTGTTCTGGGAGCCCCAAAACCTTATGAAGGGATGGCCATATCGGCCGCAATGCTGTGCGGACACTATTATGATAGTCCGTGTTGACATCACGCTCGGAGAAAATTTGACGAAGGAGGCTGGCCAAAGCCTTCGCAAAGGGCTCGTACGGCACACTCTGAGCTCGGTCCAAACGGGCAATTGCAATGTATCCTAATTTGCGGATGGCTGGTTGAACGCGATTCAGAAGATCCGTTTTCCCTAGTCCAGCGACGCCACTAATTGTGATTATCTCGGTTCGGCTGCTTAGACGAAGTTTAGGTAATGCTTTGTGTCTGCCCAAAGGATTCACGGGCTCCATATGACCCTGGACATTAGAATTCGGGGACAGGTGACCATCTCGATCGGTGTTATCCAAGGATGAACGAGAATCAACTGAGCTCTTTGCCTTGCTGGGGCTCTGGATTGGGCGTTGAGTAGAAACGGATGATTCATTACTCTGCATAGACTCATGTGTAACAGCACGCCCCAGTGGATAGGGCCCGCAGTTGGAGTTTGTTTTAGCGAGAAGTATTGAGGAATCACTCGACCCGGACGCAATCTCGAAACTATCTGGACGACTCTCGGATAAGGAGGAATGGGAACCGACACCATAGAGGCCACTGTAGCCCTGCGCGGCTACTTTTGCAAGCGTACATTGCTGGTGTTTCTTTACCTTTTCCACAATACCTATGATTCTATCATATTCATCTTTCCTCCCAAACATCCGCGTTGGGAGTGTAAAGAAAGATGACACGTCGTGCTGGGCGATCTGGAAGTTCCTCAGCGCCTCGCTCTCTCCGTTACCCAAGAGTTCTGATATCTGAATTAAATCTCTCTTTACCGACGAGATCGTATGATACCGTTCATCAACGGACTTGCGGGTCATCTTCTGAATGACAGCTGAAACTGCGTCGGGAATATCCATTCTTGATGTTGTCACAGGGGGCAGCTTCTTCCCTAGGACATTCTGTACGACCTCAAAAGGGTCATTCCCGTTGAACGCAGGCTTCCCCACCAGCATGGTCCAGAATAGCACCCCCAGGGCATAAATGTCTGTTCGGCTATCTGGTTCTGTAGGAGTTCTTCCCGTCTGTTCGGGGGCAATGTACTGCAACTTGTTTTTCACGCCAAGCTCACGGGAGACAGAAGACCACCCATCGCTAAGTATATTGTCAAACGACCTTGCGCCATTGCCAGCATTAGTGAGCTTCACAGACCCGTTTTCTCGATTGAAGTGGAACGCATCTCCCCGGATTTCACCGTGGACGGTTTTTAGGCCGTAATGTAAAAGCTCCAAGCAATCGCAAGCACCGACTGCAAAGTCAAGAAACTCTGGAAGAGAAACCTGCTCACCGGGACTTACGCTACTGCTGCTATCGCCCGTGTCGCCGAATGTGAACCAAGCAGGCCCGAAAGCGACCAAGTCCCGTAGCATATTACGACCAGGCGACTCATAGATAGCAACCAAGATGGGACCAGGATCGCCAGAGTCCGACGGTAGGCGCATGAGATCGATGGGCTTTAGCGTATGATTACAATCTGGATCAGACGTCTGCACGATAGATCTCAGCATGTGAAATTCCCGTTCCAGCCTCACGACCTGCGATGAAACCCGAGCTATCACGGGCATCAAGGTGTATTCATTATCTGCGCGGGAGAATGAGAGGTCACTGCTTAACTCGCTCAAGCTGCTCCTCCAATGATGGCGAAAGCTGGGTCGTGTCTCAACGCGGGGAGACTTCCTGGCCGAGCTGGACGGGCCGGAAGACGTTGCAGCGGGTGTAGAGACATCGGAATCGATAGAGTGACAAAGACCGGAGACATGCCAGCTATTGTAAGAGGAATGGAATGGATCGATCGAGTGATCCCATGTATACCCGGGCAGCTGGGCTAATCTTTCAAAGAGTCGTGCGGGAGGGACCGGTAGGTCCTCGCCAAGGATATGCGTGTAAGGCATCGCAGGTAGGTACTAGGAAAACCGCACAGAGCCGAAACAACGAATGGCCATAGATTCAAAGGAATGAGATGGGAGAGAAATGGCTAATATACGGGGTTGAGAGAAAGCTCGAAACGGAAGTCGTCGGACTCCCATCTGGGGAGTGAATTGCAAGCAAAAAGGATGGAAGCACGACGGTGGGCGACAGTGGGAGGAGAGGTTGAAGGGATATTTTCAGGCACAGGACGACGGCATCAAGAATGGCCGAATAATTGGAGATTCGGATTATGCTGGAGAAGACCGCGGTATCGGTGGGCGTGCAGGGCCAGATATTCTGATGGGCAGGAGGACATACTCGAGGAAATTCAATTGTTCGAAGTTCTCTCACGGGCTCGTCTGATTAGTCATCGACTGTCTGCAACCTCGAGAAACAGGAATTAAGGATTTAAAATAAGCTCTCGCTCTCCCTTCTGCGGTCCTTCACCTCGTCCATTCTGTGTATCTATCCTCGGTTACGATTACTATTGAGGACATACTATGGTTTTCTTGTCCTGTTGAAACTGGAGGAGCGTGCTATCCAGAAGAGTCTAAATTTTCCAGGTCATCTATACCCGTCACCGTCATGAGAAGATCTTGAAGGAGAAAGGGCATCGGCCTATGCCTTTTGTACGGCTCATTCTACTCCAAAGACATCCGACTCAACAATAATAATATTGTATGCTGTACAGAGAACTCTCGGCATTGATGAGATGAGCTTTAGACAAGCAGGCCCAGGCCTCCGTGGGCCTTAGTTATTTCGACGGATTCGGGAATAATAACACCATCTACATCCGGCAGTGTTCGAAGCAAGGAGTGCGGGACCGGCAACCTACTGGAAACCAATCGACGTCGTGAGGTTCAGCTTACATCCTTGGGACGAGGAGTGGAGAGATCCAGAGATTTTACAGAGAGGCCTGAGCCTTGACTCGAGGTGGCAGTTTGCGGAAGGGTGTATGGCTGCCTGGGATCAAAAGCAGAGACGCCACGCATAACGGCAGAGGAATAATAATTAACGAAGCACAGGTTGGAATAATATTAAATATCATATCCAGGGTGACGCAACTGCCGCCGGAAATTCGATGGTGGGTAAAAATAACGGGCTAGAGATCATTAATTAATGACAGACGAAAAAAAAAGAAATTAGAAAATAATAAGCGCGGCCTCCGATGCAATGGCTTGAGTTTTGGAGTTTGGCCATGCAGCCACGCGGGAGGAAGAAACTTGAAAGGCTGAGTGGCACCTTTGGGGAAAATTAATACAGTAGAGTTCTTTTGCCTCCAGCATGAAGCTAATCGGCTGGAAATGGTCTTGGGTCTTCTGTAAGGTTGCCTTGATTCTCTCAGCATCCATGGATAGCACCCTCAGACCAGGCCAATGACCAAGCAGGGTCACTCTCACAGCGAATCCAAGGGATGCAGCCATTATGATTGCTAATAGTTGTTTAATGCTCCGTAGTAACGACCGGTATTTTAGCTGACCTGACTCTGTTCAGCCTACATCATGGACGTATTATTATATGTATTATTATTATACCTACCTTTGAAGTTGTGACTGAAAACGAACTCCGCAAACATGGCAAACAGTCGTCCCACCACTAGTAGTATCAGGATGTAGGACAGACGGTTGCATGGAGAAATAAACTAAAATAAAATAAGAACTGAATCTCGACAATCTCTGCATGCACACTAAGACTGTTCTCGTTCTCACTGACAATCCATGACTCTATCGGATGCAGCATTGCAGCGTACATGCTGGTATCCCACGCTAAACCGCACCCGGAAAGAGTTTGGCCGTCCTGTCGGAAGCGAGGAGCCACGCACGATGATGTCAGCTAGCATTAATTGGGGATGTTCGCGGTTAATAATAATCCATACATAGTTACTACAGATATGTACGCGGTAGGGATTCAGATTAATATGAGACGGTATTCCAGAACAGACGCCAGAAGGGCTGCTGACCCACCAGGGGATTTCCCTGGGTTTCCCATCGTGGGTTGTCTGTCGTCTGGCTCTACATCAGCGGTGCGCGACAGGAGGAACAGATGCTTGTGTTATGAGTCTGACTCACTTCTGGAGGAAGCTGTCAAGTAATCCCAGTCTGTCTGCAGACAAGGTGGCCATGCTGAACATGCATCTCCATCGCATACTCAGCCAGGAGGTTATTATGTATTACCGGGTCCCACCCATCACTCATCATACGAATAGTCGCAGGAATAATAATAATAACAACAAGCAGTAATAAAATCATAATCAGCATATAATAATATAGGTAGTAGTACTATCCCATTAATAATATCCTTTTCCCTTTTCTCCCTTCTTTTTCTACCAGTTGTAACTTTTCAGACGAACCGTGCCTCCCGTGCAGCGGCCACGTCATAGGCTGGACCCCCAGAAGCGGTGGACCGCTTCCATTTCCACTTCGAACTGAACTCTGCAACTCCTGCCCGTCTCGTATCATCCCTTCGACCTCTCCCTCTCCCCATTCCGTATCGCTTCTCCTCCCGACTGCTTCCGTCCATCCCAGATTCCCCGTTTCTCATCAGTCTCAACCTGTCTGCCGCTGCGTAAAACCTCCATCCGCCGTGCCTTGCCGTTTAATTGACACACACACCGCTCCCCTGCCTAACCGTTTCTTGGCGCCCTTTCATCAAAAACTTCTTCCTCATCTGACTCTTCCGCACCCTGCCTTTCCCCCTCCCTCCATTCCGTCTTGTCGCGACACGGAGCCGGTTTCATCAAGACATGACCATTTGTTTTCACTGCCGACGAGTTGGATTCACTCAGGAAGTCTGATTTGTCAACCGGCGGTGGAAGGGAGAAGCGACGGTCGAAGTCCACGTTATGAAGACGACTCCGCTTCCATCGCCTCGCCCGGCGATGGAACCCATCGCTTTCCTCCCTTCTAATCCCCCTTCCTCCCAGTCGACCCCGACGCGTGTTGACCGCCGTGGCAGCTTGGGTCCGGCCTCGAGCCCCGAGTATAGTCGCTGGTCGGTGGATGCTCGTCGGTCATCCCAGTCGCACGGGCTAGGTCGTTCCGCAGTCAACACGCTGGCAACTTTGTCCGAGAACCATGCCGTATCCTCGGAGGAGGCGCAGAATGAAGATCATGCCAGAAGCCTGCAGATTGTCAGCGAGCTACGGAAGCAGATGGAGGGAATCATCGCCCATCAACAGATCCTGCAAGGCCAACGACAGTCTTCCCGACCAACTGGCCATGAGCGTCCTTCCCAGAAGGATGCGAGGCCCGTGTTCCCCGATGACGTTGCCAGGAAGATCCGCATCCCCACTGCTGCTCCTCCTTCAGCCTTCGTGGATGCTGGACCCTTGCCATCCGCTGCAGACTCAACCGGATCCGACGCCACTGTTACCGGCAATCCGGCTGAGACAACGGGGCAATCCGATGGGCAGACTCCGGCGTTCCCTTTTCCCAGAATGCAACCGTTTCAGGGTTCCAATACGTCCAGAGAGCGCCTACCCCACAACACGCATTTCAAATTGAGGTTTCCGTCCGAAAAGCTCAAAGATGCAAAGCTTTCCTCGCGGGCTCCAGAGGAATACCAACTTCCAGCAAGGACCCCATTTTCACACAACATCTTTCTACCTCCGGAAATCAAGAATGCGATTGAAGATCCCAATTACCCCAGTCCGAATCTGTACGATCTGACTTTGCAACTCACTGCCGATCCGGGTCTTGATGCGTGGTTCTCGAACTTAGTGGATATTTTGCAGACGCACTATTTCGCAGAGCGAGCGTCGATAGCTATCCCCGGAGACGCGACGGATCTGGAAAATGTGCCGTGGGGGCAAAAGGCTGTTTTCAATCAAAACATCTGTGCGCGGAGTAACGATTCCGACGACCCTATGTCGCGCGGGCAAGCATCTGCCGCGAACGGCACTTCGCTGGAAGATATCGGCAATATGGGACGGAATGAAAGCGTGAACACGTCACGTTTAGAACCTACCACGCCTTCTAAGCGGCCTATGCTCTTTTCTCGACACTCCTTTGCTGGGTTCGGATCCAAATCTGACCGTGACACATCCCGGCTGCAGAACCTTACTAGGCCGAAAGGTGCACGCATCTCTGCTGAGAACAGTGCAGGCACTGATTCCAAGTCAACCAAAGAACCGTCTTTCGAGAGTAGGGGGAGCCGGAGGCTGGAGAAGCCACCCTCTGACTCAGTGGGCAGCACCCAACCTGATGTCCGCCAGGCCATCTTCCCAATACCAAGGCCATTGGAAATCGAAACAGACCCGTTAATAAAGAGAACTGGTGTCGTTAAACTGTTCGGGCGAACGAAACCTGTTGTTTTAACCCGAGAATATTCAACAGACCAAGTTGGGACTTCGCGGTTTCATGGCAGTGGGGCTATCCAAACCCCGGACGAAAAGGTTCAAGTTACTCCCGGTGCTGAGCCAGAAGTACCAGAAAAGCGGGCCTTTCCCCCAGATACAACACGCACCAGGTCTGCCTCCAATCCAAGCGCGCTCATTTATCAACCTCAGAGGGGCCTTTCGATGTCTATGGAGGCCTACGAGGAATACGAGCAAATCCCTCCGTCCCCTTGGTCTCAATCACCAGCTCCATCACCAGCGCCTCGTGCGCATGCGGAACAGAATCCGTTCTTTACTACTCTTGCCGTCGATGAGGCCGCCTTCTCCCGGAATCCTCCAGAGCATGATTACTCCAAACTAGAACCACTGGAAGCCATCGGTGTCGACAAGGCAAAGTCAGTGGTTCATATACCTCTCCTCCATATTAGCGCCTCCAAGGAAAGTTCGCCGTCAACACTGAGGTTTCCAGTAGCTATATTGTCAATACTATCTCCAGTGGTCCCATATCCTGCCAATCTACGACAGTCACTCTCACATCTCATGCCGCATCTGGCGACTTCTTTTTGTTTGGCTCAGCAGTACAGTCAGCTGGAACGACAGGTCGCCTCTCGAGTAGAGTCTTCTCGCTATTCACAACTCCTAGGACTCGGTGGGACCTTTTCAAGCGAAAACAGCGAGCTGGAGCTGGTTGCTGGCCTTAGTGGCCACGTCAGCAACACGTTGTCGGACGATGCGTCCCCTCAAGTAGGGTTTCCCAGTCCTGGTGACAGGTCGTCTTCTACTAAATTCAGCCCTTATCTGTCTCAACTTAATAGCCCGGGGACCGGTTTGAACAATGTGGTTTCCGGAAGCTCTAACAACCTTGCTTTATCACCGGGTGTGGCAACGAAGCACGGTAATGACGCAGTGGACAGCTATTTTAATGTCAAGCGGTCCAGAAGTCTTCGTGATACGGCTGGCTCATCCCGTAACAGAGTATCAAAGATGAAGCAAAGCATAGGATCATCCCCGCCTTCTTCACCAGGAAACACCTCAAAAAATCTAGGTGAAGATGCCGTAACACAGGGTCCCGACTCTGGTGCGACACTTCCAATTCAAGAAAGCACTCCAGCTACTCCCGTCCTATCTTCAGCACGTGGGTCATCTCGCCACACGTCGGTGAATTCCTTTTATTCTCAGCTGCACCGCGAACTGCAGCAACGCCCACTTCCAGATACGATAGCTCAGTTGATGCTGAATTCAGTACCTTTGCATCTGTTTCTAGCGAAACCTCAAAGTGGGGAAGTCATATGGACAAATGCAAAATTTGATGCATATAGGCGAAGTCAGCCTCAAGAACAGAGGTCGCGGGATCCTTGGCAAAATATACACAGCAGCGAACTTGAGTCTATCTCGGCGAAGTGGGAGAACGCTTTGCGAACAGGTTCACAGTTTACCGAAAGAGTACGAGTCAAACGTTTCAACGATGAGTCATCCTATCGGTGGTTCATCTTCCGGGCAAACCCTCTCCTGTCTGGTACGGGTGAGGTCCTTTATTGGATTGGCTCTTTCCTTGACGTCCATGAACAGCATGTTGCTGAGATGAAAGCCGCAAAAGAGCGAGAAAAATTTGCGATAGATGCCAAATACCGAGCGTTCTCTAACTCAATCCCGCAGGTGGTGTTTGAAGCTGCAGAATATCGTGGACTCATATTTGCAAATGACCAATGGCGTTTGTATAGCGGTCAGCCTATCGACGAGGCGTTGAACCTAGGATTTGCAAAGCATGTACATCCGGACGATCTCGGGAAGTGCAGTTTGTTCTCTCTTCCTTCCCATGGGCCGGCAAGCATATTACCCGCGTCTGACCCCATGGAGCGGCAAGTTCCTAATGGTGTTACACCAGCGTTGGGTGAACTTCTTAAACGTGGGGTGTTCTCTGTTCAAAGGGATGAGAATGGACGAGTTTTCTATTCTACCGAGATTCGACTCCGCTCCAAGGGAGGTGATTATCGCTGGCACCTGGTTCGACTTGTCCGAGCGGAAACAATCAGTTTCGGTAACGGGGAAGCTTCGTGGTATGGAACATGCACGGACATCAATGACCGAAAGCTTCTGGAGAAAGAGCTCAATAAGGCAATGCAGCAGCTGAACAGGGAGATGGAGTCTAAGACAAAGTTCTTCAGTAACATGTCTCATGAAATCAGAACGCCATTGAACGGGATCCTAGGTACCATTCCATTTATCCTCGATACGCATCTCGACACCGATCAAAGGCGCATGCTTGACACCATCCAGAACAGTTCAACCAACCTGCGCGAGTTAGTTGACAATATCCTGGACGTTTCCCGAGTTGAAGCGGGGAAGATGACCCTTGTCAATTCCTGGTTTCATGTACGGTCTGTGATCGAAGATGTCATCGATACCATTGCATCCAGGGCCTTAGATAAGGGCCTCGAAATTAATTACCTGATGGATCCAGATGTGCCTCCAATGGTGATCGGGGACAGGTTCAGGATTAGACAAGTACTCATTAATCTTATGGGTAACGCAGTGAAGTTTACATCACGGGGAGAAATATATGCCGCTTGCTCTATCCGTCGCGATTCTTCTATTCATCTAAAGTCTACAGAGATGCTGTTGAATTTCGATGTGGTGGACACCGGAAGGGGCTTTAGTGCCGGAGACTCTGAACGGCTGATGCAGAGATTTAGCCAGCTTGAAGCAAATGGCTCGCAGCAACATGCTGGCAGTGGCCTGGGACTGTTCTTGTCGAGGCAACTCGTTGAAATGCATGGTGGCATGTTGACTCCCAGCGGCAAGGAAGGGCAGGGAGCACGGTTTTCGTTCTATGTGGTAGTGGATGTCCCCCCTTCTCCGGAACCCGAACAACTGGAACTCGCTAGACAGGCATCAAGATCATCAGAGAGTGGCGGATACTTGTCCAGATCAGCCTCATACCAGAAACTACAACCATCGCTCATCATGAGCCTTGATGGTTCGTCTAGGGGCCCGGATGTGTCCAGCGATTTCCGTGGATTTCAACATGGACTGTCCTACCAGCTCGCCAGCTCGGCTCCAGCAGTACGCTCTCCTTTCCAGACGTCGCCGAATCTCCATGCCACGGCTCAGCCTCTCGGACTCCGTCATGAGGAGTCTGCTGACTCTTCGCACCCATCTACCCCACAATGTCACCCAGCATCTTCAGCAGATCAACTCCCCGGGGCCCATCAAGGACCATTCTCCATTCTCATACTAGCCCCGCTTGACCATACGCGAGAAGCCATCAAACAGCACATTGAACAGGTGGTCCCACACGAGGTTCCGTTCACGATCAAATCGCAGGCCGACGTAGAGGAATGGAAGGACTTGGTGAATAGCGAGAATGATTCCTCGTCGAACGTGACCCATTTAGTTGTTAATCTGCCTGTTGAAGATGTTTTGGATGTCATGCAGTATGTTGCATGGTGCGAACCCGGTAATGCTCCCACTCTCGTTGTCATTTCCGATCTTTACCAGAAACGTCAAATTCGCTCGAAGATCACCGAGCTATCTTCGGATGGGAAGCGGATATATACTGTGCCTAAGCCGTTGAAGCCATCTGCATTCTCGCCGATATTCGACCCTTATAACCGACGCGATCTGAGCAAGGATCGAAACCAAGACATGGCTCGGGAAATTAACGATAACTTCAAAACAGTGACGAAGATGGTGAAGGCAGTTGTTGGCAACAAGGGTTATCGGGTACTGCTTGTTGAAGACGAAGCAACGAATCGCATGGTAGGTGCCCATCTTTAATCGATTTTCTATTTATCCACCTGTACTTTGCTGACATGACAATAGGTCATGTTGAAATATCTCGATAAGATCAAAGTAATCTCCGAGACTGCCTCGAATGGACAAGAATGTACGGAGATGGTCTTCTCCAAGGAGCCGGGATATTACTCTCTCATTATTGTAAGTGAACAATCTGACCACCGACTGCTGCCGTAATACGCGGTGGCTGATTTTTGAACCATAGTGCGATATCCAAATGCCGATAAAGAATGGATACGAAACCTGCCGTGAAATTCGCGAATGGGAGAAAAAGAATCGCTACCCTCAAATCCCTATCATGGCTCTTTCTGCCAACGCGATGACTGATCAAATCGAGGACGCTGCACGCGCTGGCTTTGATGACTACGTGACAAAGCCCATTAAACATAATGAACTTGGAAGAATGATAATGGGGATGCTCGATTCCAATCGGCCTCTAGTTCTTCTTCGGGACCGCTTCAATGTCAACAGCCCCGGCCGTCGGTCATAACATACGAATGATTCCTCTTATACAATTTGGCTTATTTATACGAGGTCGACCACCATCGCCTCTTTCTTTTAGCTCAATTTTTCGCCTTTTGCTTTCCGCGTCATTAACTGGATTAAGGACACCCGGTTCTTGTTAATTACCTTTTTCGTTCTTGTCACGGTGCAAGTGGAAATTTATGGGGCACAAGGCGCCTTTGGGATTGTTTTAGCCTTGATCCTCTTATTTGCGTCTTTCGAGGTTTTTCTTGGTTTTGGGCCATTATTCACAGGCAAGGTGGGAAAGGGTTCCCATTGCATTTCACTCGGTGTTCAATTGTGGTGATACCTTTTTTTTACCAGCATTGCGGCGAAGGAATATCTGGCTGATTGCTTCTTTTTATTTTTACCTTCGTCTTCCTTATCCCCGTTTCTCTCTTCTATATAATCTTTGTCTCGGATAACCAGTCTTATAGGATTGGCGGTTTCCAGAGATCAAATACATGTCTTCAGCAGTTTTCAGTATTTCGATTCTGACGTTGTATTCTTTTTTTTTTTTTTTTTTTTTGTTTTCTTTGTTTTCTTTGTTTTCTTTTTATTTCCTTCTGTTCCTGATGACATGATAGGTCTGACTGGTCCAATCCTTGTTTGTGCTCGACACCTACTAAGACAATTTGGGGTAGACCTGTCAGTGTCCTTTTTCTTTTCTGTTTCTTCTACATCTACGGGGTATATAACAAGGAGCATTGGGAAGAGGAGTTGGGGCTGTTAAAAGGAAGGAAAAGCAAACTAGCCTTTCCAGCAGGCTTGGACGAGTGATAGTTGCAGAATTCAACTGTATGGTGTATCGTACCTCCTGTAATGCGTATATATCTTTCTTTTCTTTGCGTTTCTTTGCGTTATATTGTATATATAGCTATGGATATATGTTTCCAATCAGACGTTTCTGTGCAATATATATTTTGGCATTAATTATAGGCTTCAGATTCAAGAGAAATAAATAGGAGAAAATGGGATTGCAGGGTTCGAACAGTTTTAAAAGCAGTCTTATATCTGCAGCTAGTTATAGTGTACATCTTGCCACTTCACTTCGCCCATGCTAAGTTGATTGACTTATATCCAACGCTTCATTTGACAGAAACTGATGTAGAAAAGCAAAAAAGCAAAAAAAAAGTAGCTATGCACGTGTCCTGATCTTTATGGATCGTTTAAACCGGGCTCCTGGGCCAATCTATTTACCGCTGGGGACAGGACAGTGCCATCGCCATCCTCCTTTCTTTCTTTGCAGGGGAAAGGGAATATCATAATGCCATAAGATTAGAGACACGTAGTAGTAGAACCTTGATTAAACCTTGGAGAGGTAGAGAGACATCATGATGGAAGGAACTCCCCCAATGGCATACACCCATCTAGCTGTCCAGGTAAACTGGTACGGGACGAGGAAGCTTGATAGATAACGGGAGCGACAGATTAATTAGCAGCTGTACTGAAGAGAAAGAAAGGAAGGAAGGATCGTTGGCTGGCCTCGAACGGTATAATTTATTTATTTAGCAATCGACACGATACACCCCGTATTGGCTGCATCAGGGTCTGCGCATCCAGGGTCTGCAAAGTTCGAACCCGGAAATTAATATATCTGGCTCTGCAGCACTGCGTCTGCTGCTGCGACTCGTAAGTGCGAGTGTTGTGGCGGTGAAGAAAGGTGCATAAGGTGCAGTGCGCAATAATAGGCGAGGTTTTCACCAATCCCCCTTCAACCGCACAGATCCGGATCGACAGGGAGAAGGGATGTCTATGTAGTAAGTATTCCTCCCTTGCTGTACACCGCGGTGCTGCATGCGACGGTCGTGGGGCGTGGCAACACTGAACTTTGCAGAGCCAGTGGGAATGAATCGCAACGGATTACTGCCGTCGGGTTGGAAGTCGATCGACTGGGAATGGAAACCAGAGGAAAGAAAGAAAACGACGGCGATCATTGAATAAGGCTGCAGTCAACCATTCAAGCAGCCATGCTGGTGTTGCAACCTGCACGGGGGAGACCGCAGGCAACAAGCAGCCAGCGTGGGTCTCGCAGGATTCCAGTGATGCAATGCGAACGGTACAGCAGGGAAAGGAAAGGATGAGGCTGGGCAGGATTGCACATGGGCCATTTCGTTCGCCAGAAGGGCCGAATCTCTCTGGACGAGCAATTCGGGTACAAGAACGAAAAGTTTCTTTGCCAGAAGCAATCTCCGCGATTATCGTGTATTGGACAGTGTGCCACCGCGCAAGAAATAGCATCGGTCTAGATGCAATTAAAAAGCAATAACAGGATTGTATTTGTCGAGAGAGCATTGTGTGACGAAGGGCCCGAACTCATATGGCAGCAACAGGGCACTGGAATCAGTAAGGCCGTAATCGTAACGATCATGCTTGCATTAGACCAACGCAAGGACTGAATGTCGGCCTGTAAGCAGCAGGACGCTTGGCCTTCTCCAGTCCGAGCCACCCCAGTGCAGGTCGAGCGATGTGCAACCAAGCATCATTCATTTTTGCCCAAACGATCTCGAGTCGATCGTATGTATCATCACGTAGTCACTTTCTCCTGCGGGTTCCCTCCGTGCAGGAGTTTAACGAGATGAAACAGTCTTTGTTGAAATCACCAGCGCCTCGAATATGGTGCGGCTTGCCACGACGAATTGCGTGCAGCGGCTATCCTATATTCTTGTTCCATACCCGTTATCCGAATGAATTTCTTCCAGGTTCATCCGCGTCTGCCGGCATTTCGCTTCTCAGCGTATCGGCGTTTACCCTTCTCCTAGACCTCCCTTTATGCGGGGAAAGAGCAGAAGGAAAAAAGGAAGAAAACGGTCTCAAATATCCTTTTTGCCACGTACAATGCCGTGGCCATTTTGCTGAGGTTCTTCCCCTTTCCTTCCGGATTGGCTCGCCGACTGTGTGCCAGCCTGGAAGTGCCGGGGCCCATCTATTTGCTGACCTCGAAAAGTCCAAGGCAAACTGATGGAGACGTAGGAATCGCCTCGCACCTGGCCCTCAGTCGGCTGACGTCCAATGCCTCCGACTCCTGGGTCCTTTGTCTGTTTTAGGTCCTGTTATCTTGTCAGCCCCAATGGGTCCATTGTTCTCTGGGAGTCATCCGAATAGAAAATTGAACAGACTAGACGGACTAACCGGTCTGGCCTAGGCAGTGAAGAAGGGCTGTGCAACCAACAGAGATTATGCCCCCAGGGACAGAAGAGAACGTGCCAGCCATTGACTGACAGCACACGCCGTTTAGGGACGCAAACAGAGCAGCAGGGGGGATTCAGTAGCGAGCTTGATACCAGCACCGGCTGATCCCAAGTCATATTCCCGGAAATGGTGTTGTTCATTGTAGTTCCATCTTGCCTCTCTCCTTTCTCTTTCCCCAGCATTGTGAAAGGTTGATAAGTTGCAATTCCTGCCCCAATGCCCAAATATTAGCAAGATCCAGCTTCCAGAAGGCATCCATGGAGGCAATGGGGAGAGAAACGGAAAGAAGCAGTCTAAGATAATTAGATGCAGAGGGCTTCGAAGTAAGGGAAACGGGCCCTTTGGCGTCCACTGCGGCTGGTATTGAACTATGGATCACAATCGCGTCAAAAAAATTGACTGAGACCAAGTTTCCCCTTCCTCCCATCTCATTCTGTCGATTTCTATTTTTAATGAATTTTTGGATATTGTTTTGTGCCCAAAACGCGGTCGAGAGTTGGGATCCAAGTTCCCTCTCTGCCACCGAGAAACGGGGCCGCGCGGTACGGAAAGCGGAACGGAGTGTGAGTGGAGGATGAGCGATGATAACACTCCTTTTCCTTTTCATTTTCATTTCTTCCCGAGCAGAGCGGGGTCGGACGTAGGAGGGAGCGAATTGCGGTTGAGGAAAAGCAGCAGAGCCAGATACGGGGGTTGGGATTGGGGGATATAGGAGGGAGGATGAGGGCTTTTGCTTCCCACCCTCTCCTCCTCCCTCCGCTCGCCCTCACGCTGCTCACAGATGCAAAAGTCAATTCAATTGCCCTTCCGCCGGATGGAAGACTCTCCGATCATGGCTATAAAAAGCCCCTTCTCTTCTTCCGGGGACTCTTTTCCTCCTTCTTCTCTTTTTATTTCTCTCTGCAGCTTCGTGCAAGCCCTCCGGACAGACCTCGGCCGCCCTCTTCAGTCCTCAACAGCCCTCTTCAGTCCTCAACACATAATACCGGACCCTCTTCTTCACAAAGCCTCTTGACTCGTCACATTGTTCTTTACTCCTTTTATATCCTTGCTGGACATCTGACCTCCCGCCGACTCTCGTTGTTGACTGTCGTTGTCTCATTTCCTCGATCATCCTCCACTTCATTGTCTCCGAGATACAACCGCAATGGCAGCTCACCATCAGTACTACCAGCCCGCCACTCTTCCTCTCAACGTTCCATCCAAGGCTCCTGCAATCGCCAACCTCTACCCCATCTCCCGGGTAGCTGGTTCGCCACCTGAGATCTCTGACAGCAGCACTGCCGGAGGGAGCCGGACGTCTGGTTTAAGCTTTTCCTCCGGAAGTGCCAGCGGAGATTACGAGTCCAGTTCCATGTATTCCGGAGTCGACGTTGTTGACGTTCTGAGTGACCGCATGCAGAATGTTTTTGATCCAACGCCATTGGACAGGGGCCTAGCAATGCAGGCGCAAGCGTACGTCAATCCTATCCAGTTTCTTCGAAGAAGCATTTTCTTCATATCTGGCGGTTTTGATATTTTCTTTTTTTGTTTTTAAAATTAATTCCTCCCCAAAAAGTACTCACCAGAATTATGAACAGTTCCGGGCAGCTGAACGCAAAGCAAAGAGAACTCATGGAACTGCAAGCTCTGGCCCAACGACGCTTGAAAGGCGTTCGTGCCAGCTTCAACGAAGGAATCAAGACCGCAAGAGAGACTAAACGTGATCTCGAATGGAGTCAAAACCGTGTGAGGTAAGATTTCCCCCGTTCTCCGTTCCTCCCAGGGTCAAATGATAGGGCCGACGTCTGGACTGGGCTCCGCCCAGCGGAGCGGAAATAGGGCTTCCGCCGCGCTCCGCTGGCAAACCGGCATTCTTGGCAGTCTTGTGACCAGAGCCCTCATCCAGATTCCATGGTTTTCTCCCTATCTCCTCGGAAATCCGATCGGAGGATTATTATGACTGACTAGGGGATTTTTCGTTCTTTTGCAGTGCTTTAAAGGCCAAGGCTGAGAAAGCGTACCCTGACGAGTACCGACGTGCGACGAAGAAATACGCGTATGTCGATGACTATTGATCCTCACGCTGAGGAAACCGAATTTCGACTTCCCGTCCCACCGGGGACCGTGACATAACCGTTTGTAATCATGATGACGATGATGACGATTTTATATATATGTATATCCGGCAGTACAGACTGAGTTTATCGTCTGGGTAGGTTAGGCTTGTATCCTTATTTCCGTGACGGGTAGGCGTTATTCTTGGATGTGTGGATTATCTTTTTTTCTTCTCCTTCCCCCTTTTCTTCTGTCGACCTTTTCTGTACTGTGTCTTGTTAGCAATACCATTGTCCTTTCATGCTCGTAATACACGTAGATTTCTTCCATAATATGATTCAAGGCGTAATTGTAGTGCACTTATTGTATGTTTGTTCCCTGAGGCATCGGATCAAGCGGCTGGCTGACCCAGATGCTATGTATAGTATGCAATGCATGTCTTCCCCCCCTTGATCCAAAATAGGCCCACGTGCATTTTATTTCATTTCATTAATCCTGCACAGTTCTGTGGGTGCCCCGAGCCCTCAAGAGTCATGTTATGCTCTACCTAGGTAGTCAGTGCTTTCCTGTTGCCGTTGCCCCCGGACTAGCTATAACTAGGCGGGACCATGCCACACGGTTCACGATTTTTTTTCTTTCTCGCTTTAGAGCTTTGTATATGCGTTTGTCTTTTCTGTATAGTATATAGCTCCATGAGAGTAATATAACTGGTATGAGAGAGTCATTCAGTGGTGAGTAGTTAGTGCCGTGCCCACAATCATGGCTTTCAAAACCAATGCATGTAAGTCTGCCTAAATAAAGGAGGATGCAGGATGTTCTCTAGTACTCCATCAGGATGAGGGGAATTCCCTTCCTGTCAGGATTGTTATTGATCATTTCAAGTTTCAGGATTCATGAAGCCTAAGCCCTAATTTAACCAGATTTGAATTAGTAAGGGATGTTTGATTAACCGTGGATCTTCTCCGTACTACTATTTACTCGTATTAACGGCAGTTTGCCAATGAATTTGACGATGTCAATCCACCATGCTAGTTTCAATTGGCTTTTTATTGTTACAGCGACTGTTTATGACATCAATCGTGATAAAGCAGTGCCGTTCATGGACTGACTATAGTACCCTTTCTTCGAATGCTCGCCGGCATTAAGACGGAAACACAACAGAAGAATCATTTGCCATATCTTTCAAAAGTAAAGGAAGACATGCATTTTACCTCGTAATGATAATAATAATAATAATAATATCTTTCCGCATCTGTTCAGTTCGATATGTTCTCAGATCTGTGCAACTAACGTCAGTGCCATTCTAGGCGAAAAACTTTGAAAACTTACCACCAACGCTCCAAGCAGGCAGTCTTGACAGGCTTCAATCCCTGCCAAGGGTCTTCCAGGAAGCTGACCCGAAAATAAATGGTATCTCTGCGCGCATTCTTCACTCCACCAGATAGACGGTTCAATTCGATCTTGTTTATGATGAAGCCTCTCGGCGTTCTGTAGCTCCCTTCGGGGATGCCGGGTTTCGAGCGAGTTTCGTTACTTTCGGGACTGAGCTCTTTCTTCGTCAGCGTGTTGGCAGTAGATGCTGGCGGGGAGGGTGTCTTAGTAGGTTCGGTTGTACGACCTTGGTTTTGACAAGGTTAGTATCAGAATCGAGATGTTTTAGAGATTTCTATCAACGGTGGTTGTATACAAGGAAATTCCTCTTACCTCGAGTAGTCCCTGACACGGAAGGTTTCCTATCTTTGGGAGGAAGAGAGGAGTTTTTGGTATCCCCGTCCTTACGATCAAGAGCACTGGCTGGGGCAGTAACAGTAGCTTTGGTCGGGACGGGAGCAGTTTTCGACATCGGGATCCTAGAAGGACTAGTAGCTGATGTAATGTTTCGATCAGGAGCGCAATTAGGCTTGGGAGCCGGAGAAGAGCGGACAGCAGGAGCTGCTGAAGAGACCGCGGTGGGTGCAGCACCTCGGGCCGTATTGGGAGCAGTAGTACTAGTAGTAACGGAGGCGGCTTTTGCAGGCACAGTCTTGAGAGTAGTGGAGGCAGCTCCGGGTGCAGAAGTAGCAGAAGCAGGAGCCTTCGCAACAACCGTAGAAGGCGCGGGCAAAGGAGCCATACCAGTGATCAATTCTTTCGAAATAGGGCCACGAATGGTCTTGGAAGCTGCTGCAACAGGAGCCCCAGCAGAAGCCACGGAACTGCGAGAAGGGCTAGTAGTAGAGGAGGCATTCCTCTGTCTACCCTTCTCGGGAGATGGGCCCCGAACAGAACTCAAAGGAGAAGACCATTCTTCAAAGAACGAGGAACGGCGTCGTCTATGTCCTCCAATGATATTACCAGAAGTTGGGCTATTCGCAGTCGTAGCTGCAGGACTACTAGTAGTAGCAGAAATCGTAGTAAGTGGGTTGGCCGCAGAAATCGGCTTAATAGGGATACTGCTAGCAGCACCAGTAGTAAGACGGGTCGCAGCATATGCCCCTCTCAAGGTTTCTGTGGAAACTGCAGCACCAGTACCATTGCCGTTCGGTTTCTTCGCTCCACGATGCATCCTTGGGGGAGATCCCTTGACAAAGCCATCGTATCTGCTGCTCTTGAGGGTGTCATTGCTCACATTGGATCGGTCTTTGAGCGGTTCAGGGTGGGAATGGAGAGGCTTGTCCTTGAGAGGCTGCGTCTGAGGCATTTCTGTGTTATCTGCTTCGTTTTCTTCGGAAGCCTGGCTTGTCTTATGAGAGTAGTAGGGATTGAGAATCGTTCTTCTGTCTGAAACAAGAAATAATACAGCGATCGTAGAGACGAGAGAGTGGTAAAGGAGGGAAAGAAAGACAGGGAGAAGTTGGAGAAGAGGATAGAGACAGGCGGGGAGAGAGAACGAGAGAGGAAGTAGTCGGGGGGCTGGCATCAGAAGAGTTTTCCTTCGCAGTGAAGGGTTGCAATTTACTTTATGGCCTTCACTGCTTGACTCCATGCCCCTCCATAGAGAATTTCTGTCATGGACAAGTCTGTCTCCATGAGAGCGATGATGCCAGGAATAGAGAAGACTGGATTAATTGGCAGGTACATTTCGCAGACACGGTATGTCCTGGACTTGCCAACTCTAACTCTATACTAGTAGTACTTTACGTTCAAAGAGCGCTCTCCGTTCAATATCTGGATTTGAAGAATATAAAACACTCGTGGAGAATTTGTACTTTGATTCTTCCTCTGCTGGAATCTGCATCAATCTCTAGCGCCTCTGGAGTTCTCCCTAATGGATAAGTATGCGTGACGGGCTTGTCGAGGTTGATCAACACGCTGGGGGTCAGGTTTATGCATGCAAGCCGAGTGTCCTGGTACACTCGCGACGACTCGAGATTCATGATATACTTTGATTCCTATCCGGATCGGGTCCTCATGCTTCCGGATGACATCGACGGAACTACTTCGCGCAGCGCGCTGGTGTCAAGCTTGTTGGATAAATGCGATGTACAGCGTTATATGATGCTAAGACCGTATACGTATATTCCCTAATTAGGCAATCGCGAAGCTATACAAAGTAACCGACCCTTACCCCTACTGACCTTAGGTCGGTTAAAAGGAGTCGACACTTTCTAGCCACAAAATTGCAGACGATGTGCAGCGGTCCCGGTCGAGCAATATCTGCCGCTGGAATTGCCTCCTGGGGGATGTAAACCCGGTCGACAAGGCTGACCTCTCAAATCTTCCTACAGCGTATATCGAAATGGGGTCTGTAGGACTCTATCAGGATGGGGATGTGAACTATGCAATCATCCCGACCAATTAACGAACCAAAGAAACAAAGTGCTTGATTTGAGATAGCTCAGGTTTTACGAACAACCCAATACCTGCTATTTTGCCGAAGATAGAGACCGGGCCGCACTATGTACCTGATGCGGTAGCTCGAGTTACTCGTGACACTGATTACTGGTCAATTCTGCTGCAGGAATTTCAGCACGTCTGGCTCCTCTCTGTGGAGCTGACGACAGAATGGAAGAAAGTGCTAAAGCGCGGGAATCTTGAAGAAATGATATTCTACGGAGAGATGCTCTTTTCTCTTTGGAGAACCTTTACAACACCTCCTTGCAGTCGTGAGATAAAGATAGCTCTTTCAGAACCCAGAAGCAAACAAATCTGGGGCCTGATGCTGCTGCAGTTCTCGGCTATGATCTAAACCCAGTCGTGGATGCGATGCTACTTGAAGGGGATGACTTACCTGTTCGAGCTATAGTTATTTCTTTTTGATATATGATATGAATATGGTTAGGATGCTCGGTATGGAATAATGATATTCCATTAGTCAGGGGCTTGCCTAGTTATAAGTCGCATGTATCTATCATGGTTTTGTCCCCTAACTAAGTCAATGAGTTCGCTCGCTCAGTCAAGTTAACTACTTAGTTCTCTCTATTCTGTGTCAATTCCCCTGACCAAGCGTAGGATTCACTACACTTTTGACCCTTGACCAACCCAGTATTCGCTGGCTTGCAGTTCAACAGTGCGATGAGGGTCATGTTGTAGGCCTGTAACTGTTGCGGGCCTGTAACTGTTGCGTTGACTGTGCACTTAAAACATACCCTCTCAAAAGAAGGCAGATGGGTGTTTATTCTACATTAGAGTCTTGAATTCTCTCTCTGGCAATAGATTTTATGTGAATTCGCCGAACAGACTCGGGAAACTTTCAAGTTGCAGGACTTGAGTATCAAGCTGAGTTGCTATTATACCCTTTTATATTTGGCAAGATTGCTAAATATTGAGAAAAGCGCTCCTGCATATTTCCACCGAGGATATGATCTAAATTGGAGGATAGGAGATAATGCCAAATGAATAATCAATCAATAAACAAACCTAAGACACCATGTCCATACCCAACTGCGCAGTCGTAACAATATAGATAACATCATACAAGCATAGATTGATTCCTCCCAGACCCAAGTATCATTCTATATACACAACTACTGTATTTCTATGCAAAGGTACGTTCCTCATCAATGGCACGATTGATAACACGAACAAACCGTCCGACCTTGTCCGGGTCTTGCTTCGCTGTCTCAATGCCCAGCAAAACTTTCTTGACACCAACACCGATCGTCGCGTTATTATCTAAAAAGCTGCCGATTCCTTCAAGAGCTGCCGAAATCTCACTGGCATTGAAGGCGCCAGACTGCTGTAATATGTGCCTCAGCTCATCATACGTGTTGACGTTGGGGACCATGAGATCCGCATTAAATGAGTTGTACACATCGAGCTGTTTCAGGATAGCACGCTCGGTCGTAGTGGCCAGGATCAAAAGTCGGCGTCCCTTTGAAGGTTGTTTTCTAAGGAAGACCATTAGGGTTTGTAGAACGGCGTTGCTAAATCGAGGGCCAATCGGGACCCAATCGATGATGCGTTCAATGTTATCGACTACGACAACACTCGTACGGCTCTTGTACGCATCGTCGAAGATCTTGCTGATGTGCTGGACCTTGGCGATTTCGGTGTAGCCCACCATGTCTTCCGGACTCACCAGCTTGATGAACGGGAAGCCGGAGTCAATGGCAATTCGGGCCGCTAGGGCCGTCTTGCCGCTGCCAGTTGGTCCATGTAGCAGGACGGAGAACAGTGGGGTCGAATCAGCCACTTGTTTCACGAATAGCTCTCCTTCCCTGAGGATGTCCTTGATCGCAGAGGAGTAGTGAATGATGCCGTACTGGATACGGCTTGAAAGTTCCTCCTCGGATACACCAAATGCGGGCTGTACCTCTTCCAACGCGTGGTGGAAATCCGCCCGATTAACCTTCATATTGACAACATCATCGCTGATCCCAGCCATCGTGCCAACCTTGACGTGCCGCGTAAATGCGAAAGACGACGCCGATTTCACAAGGCCAGCAATTTCTGCACCCGAGAAGTTCTTCGTTAATACGGCTAGCTCGCCAAGGTCAACATCTCGATCCATAACGTTATTGTCCCTCATCTTTTGAGTGTGAATTTTCAAGATCTGCGCTCTGCCTTTCTCGTCTGGAAGCGAGATTTCCATGTGTACCTCAAGACGCCCAGGTCGCAGTAAAGCTTCATCAATCATGTCCTTTCGGTTGGTCATACCAATGAGCAGGATGTTATTGAGCTGGTCCACACCATCAAGCTTCGAGAGAAGCTGATTCACTACGCTGTCGCCCACACCCGTCCCGCCAGCAGCGCCACTGCCACGCTGCTTGCACACGGCATCCAGTTCATCGAAGATAATGATATGAAGGCCGCTCTCCTCGCCCTTTTCCTTGTATTCCTTTTCGGCGTCTGCGAAGAGCTTTCTAATGTTCTCTTCCGACTGTCCCACGTACTTGTTGAGTACCTCAGGACCGTTGATGATCTTTGGCTCCCGTGCATTCAACATCTTCCCAATCTGCCGAGCAATCAAGGTCTTACCCGTTCCAGGAGGTCCATAAAGCAGGATACCCTTCACGTGTGCAATACCCAGCTTTTCGACTAGTCCAGGAGGGAAGATGCGGGATGCAAAAGCACGGCGGAAGATTGTACTGAATTCCGCATCCAAACCACCTATCCCCATATCTTCGAATTTGAAGTTTGGTTGGATGATGGAATTGGCCGCTGGTCGACGATTCGAGGCTTTCACGTTAATGCCAGTTTTTGCATCTTTGAAGAAATTGATCTGAGTGTGCCGTGTTAAAATGCCACGAGCAACAGGGTCTGTTTCTACCCGTCCTGTCGCAAGATCGGCTTTTTCAGAGGTCAAGTCGACCCGTTGGACCGTCTTGACCGTCAGCAAAAGCGGAATGCTTCTGTGGTCCATCAGAATCTTCTGTCCGGGGGCAAATATTTGGTTTTCAAAGTTCTGTTTAGAAATTAGCATGGCCGCCGTAACCTGGCATAGAAACCTGAGACAAACCTTAATAACGACATTTGCAAGATCATCTTGGTCATACGGGGTTTCAACCCTCTTCTTCCCGGCAAATCCAACTTCTATATCTGTGGAACCGAGATAGGCTTGTCCGCCTTGGCTGAAAGGATCATAGATCTGTACCTTGACGGTATCCGTGAACGCCACGCCTGCCCACGTCCGCTGGGGGTCTGACATGCTAATGTGCCCAGGTGGGAAGCCATCAAGAGGCCGTGCCGATAAGACATATAGATCATTTATAAGGAGCAAAATGTCGAGACCGTCCCTTGTGGGGGGGAAGTCCTGTGTCGAAACCGCAACCCTAGAACCCGTCAGCATCCGAAAATAATAACCCACCAAATCAACCCACTTACAGATTCCCAAAGGTATAGGTATTGTCCGGGCTTTTGGCAGGGCGCAGCGTCCAAACTTGGCCTCCATCTGGTCTTCCTCCAACAGGGGCTCTAGCAGGGGCCATCGGTCGCGGGGGTGGTTGGGGAGCTCCATAACCGCTAGAGTAGACAGATAATAAGCGTCAGTCATCCAAGTATTACAGAGCCATGTGGAAAAGTGCTATACCCTGAGCCGGTCACAGAACTGCCATATGCATCTCTTGTAGGGTACACTGGATGTCCCTGTCCAGGATTCGAATAGCCATCTCGTCTTTCCGGTCTAGCGCTAAAGGGGTTCGGGACGGAGAAATTGCCGCGATTAAACATGGTGGTTCATGGACAGGTATATGATGAGACGCGGCTGTGAAATATGGTCCTCCGTGATAAATGGCAAATACTGAGTGAAAATGGCTGTCGCAAAGCGGGCAACGGTAGCTCTTAGTCAACGTCAAGTAGATCAAAGTCGACCCTTGCCACTTGGAATGATGGACTATTCCAGGACTTTGAACAATTACAGCGTCAGAGACGGTCGACTGGTCAGTCCAAGTCAGGTAGCAGTCAGTACTGAGAGACAAAAGAGTGATGGAAAGCGTTCGAAGTGTTGAGGACAGTTGGAGGCAGCTGGAGCTTACATACATAGCCCGCTTGTGGGGGGCCGCCACCGAGTTTCCGCTCTGGACCGCGGATCTTCTGTGGCGCTCAGGCAGAACAGTTTGAGTATCTCCTTGAGCGATTACCTGGGTAGTATGATGTCTCTGCAGGTCCAAAATCGAGATTCCTTGGACAAGCTAAAAAATGCCACTGTAAATATACCACCCAAAATGCTTGTCTACATCGCTGACATCTCCATCAAGCCACCTTCTCGGCAAGAAATCATGGAACGTCTACAATCCAGAGAACATTGCCCGCGTTCGACGCGACGAGGCACAGGCCAAAGCGCGCGAGGAAGAAGAAGAACGTCGTATGCAGGAGGTGGATGCTGAACGACGAATACAGATCCTACGCGGCCAACGAGCTCCCACCCCACCACCCCCGCAACCATCCCAGCCGCCGGTCGATCAACATACCAGAAGAGAAAGGGATGAAGCTGCAGGATATAGGAAACGGAGACGGCTTGCTGGTGAAGATGACACGGATCGCGATATCAGGTTTGCCAAGGAGGATGCAGCACAGGCCCTAGCCAAAAGGGGAGAGCTGGTTCTCTCCCACGGAAACGATGCGCCACTTGTGGATAGCTCAGGTCATATCAATCTCTTTCCATCAGAAGCAACTCGGAAACCAGTAGAAAAGAATGAGGAAGCGGAGGCTGAATCCGAAAGGAACAAACGCAAGTATGAAGCTCAATACGCCATGCGATTCTCCAATGCTGCGGGTTTCAATCAATCCGTGGGCAAGAGACCGTGGTACTCATCTTCTGCACTTGAAGTAACAGCCCCGGAACCTATGCCTGAGAAAGATGTCTGGGGCAATGAGGATCCTATGAGGCGCGAGAGGGAGAAGGCTCGTCTTGATGCCAATGACCCACTTGCGGCCATGAAGAGGGGTGTTCGACAGTTGAAGGCTGTCGAGCAACAAAGAAAAGAATGGAGGGAAGAGAGGAGCAAAGAATTGGAGGCGTTGAAGATGAATGAGAGTCAGCAGTCGAGCCACAGGGAACGGAAACGGTCAAGGTCCAGGAGACACGGGTCCATGGATAGCCTCGAAGGATTCAAACTGGATTCTTCGCCGGATAGACGTCGGGCAGGCAACGACCGTAAGAAAAGATCTCATCAACATCGCTGCGAGAGAAGTCGCGATCGCCCTCACTCAAAGTATCATTCTCACTCTCACCCGCACCGGCACCGTCATCATCGGAAGCTTGACCAGCACGATGATCTTAAGCGTCGTCGCAAATCTGAAACCTATCCCAAATGCGAGCAAAAGTCTGATAAGTGACCTGTACACTGAAACTTCTTTCTTATTGTCTGAGACCCGAATTGCCTATTCTGAGCTCAACGATCTAAGTTCTATCTCTATGAACTATCTACCGCGCAAAACAGAACCCCAACACTTTGGAGGTGGTCCAAAAGCTTTAACGAAGAAAAACAGAAACGAAGAACTTTTGAGAAGATTCCTGATGAGCCTCTTACTGGAGATACCAATGCTGGGACCCTTTCTCGCGCGTTTGTGCATCCCACTGTATTGTGATATCCAATGATCGGGATTTCTCTCCCTTCTTCTGGTACCCAACCCTCCCAGTTATCACTTGTCCATTCTTCAATTGACTAGCCTTGTTCTTCCCATGGTCAATGAGGAAAAGGCCTTGCTGCCAATGCGTCTCGGGACCATCCGGTCCTGTGGTGAAGGCAACAAAGCCTTTGTTTTTCATTTGAGAGGGAACAGCATCGTCGGGAATTGTGGACTCACATGACGGCATGAAGAATATATCAAACCAGATAGCCCAGCCGTCAAGGGAGTCAATATCCTGCCTAAGAGTAACTTTGAAGTCTGTCAAAAAGGATAGTTGATCAACCGTGACGGTATGCAATGGTAGTTGCACAAAGACGGCAGAGTCAGCAGCAATTGACGAGGCCGGAATATCACGGACGAGCGCCTCATCATAGATATTCGTGAGCATGCTCGACATGTTAAAGCCGTAGACACTGTTCCAGAATGAAATGTGGGAGGCGATGAAGTCGGGGTCGGCGAAAGGAGCAATACGAAGGGTAGCATGCGAAGGTACCATCAGGCCACCAGGAGCTAGGTAGCGATCTCTGGCGTAAATGACAGAATCAAACATTGCCTCGAAGAGTAGGCAATAGCCCATCCACTCGGAGACGATGATATCGACTTGCGACACGGGAAGAGAGACCTCCTCTATCTTCCCGCGAATACACCTGGAGTTGAAAGGTCAATGTCTGAAAACGATGCTTGCTCTTAATCGCGTTGAATACTTACGTTATCACGTCGCCAAGGCCATTTTCATAAACATTCTCCCGAGCCCTATCGATAATATTCGAATTGTCGACAGAGATAACCATTTTCGCGCCCGCCTTTGCGCAAAACATCGAAAGGATACCGGTACCACATCCTACATCTAGGACAACTTTGTCCTTGAAAAGATGCTTGTTGTCGTAGATGAAGTCTCGGTAGGCATCAGTGCGGACGGTGTCCTTAAGCATGGTCTCATGAATAGCTGCGAAAGGAGAATGTGTTAGTAGCGACCAAGGAAAGTAGTCCCCTGAGGATTACATACCATTGAAAGAATAAGATGAGAAATAATCGGAGTCTGCGTCCTCGATCTTCTTTAGAGTTTTAGCCGATGGACCTGCTGATGCCAGTTTCTCATCTTCCTTAGACAATTGCTCCTCCATGGACCTCTGCACAGCAATCTTGTACTGGGAGAATTGATCCTGCAGGCGCTCCAGCTCCTCCTGCAGTTCCAGTATGCGATGTTCTGCACCTGCAGCGCCAGACGTTTCCGATGGCTTTGCTTCCGCATCGCCCTCACTGTCAACATCATCCAGGCTATATAGAAGAGCGTCATCTTCAAGCACAGGCTTCAGGTAGACATCATCTTCAAAAACCTCCTTGGACGATACATCGGGGGACATGTTTCCAGCCTTGACCTGAGATCGAATGTAGTTGACCAGCTTGACGGTTCCCATGAAATCTAAGTCTGATAGAGTACAGCAAGAAAGGAACCGGTTAGTTGGATGACACCGCAGGACAATAAAACTGCACGCAGGAGATATATAGATCGCTCCACAGACAGTGCGCAGGTATAAAAGACAACGTAATGGACAAGTTTGACTACACACCGAGCTCCTTTCGAATCCCGCGAAGATCAAAGCTGAATTTGTCAAGAGTCTCCCTCAACATTGAGCGCACGTCAGGGTAAACCTTGTCCGTAAACAAGCCCACGACAGGCTGTGAGTCGTCTTCTGGCTCCACATCTTCCCATCCTTCTTCGCTGCTGACCTGCGAGTCTTCTGAAGATGCCGTTGAGTGCGAATCGGCGACATCATCTAGAGGACGATGATCGGAAGAGGGAGGCATTCTGATAAATACAAATTGGGCTCCTCAGTATCTTGAACCGTAGACGATAATAATAGGAAGAAAAAAGAAGTGGAAATCAAGAAAAGATGGACAGAGTGCAGAGGAAGAACCAGAGGGAAAAGATCGATAATTTCCAGTTCGGGTTCTGGCCCGCTCTCTGGTTGCCCCGCCCGTGGTTTGTTTATCCACTGTCTTATCGTCAGACATGGACATCGCCAACTCTCCTCTGCTCCATGGCTTCCCTCTCTCTCTGCAGTGACTCTGTTGCAGGAGAAGAGTAATTCATTATTTATCCGACTCCATCTTCTTCCAATCTCTATGCTGATTGTACCGTAGTCGACCTGTGTCAAACCTTCTTTCGCTCCACTACACAGCTCTCATATGCTCTACTACTGCCAGTCTTAAGGCTTCTGGGTCTCAATACTCTTCACCGTGGCGTCGTCAGTATCTACAGGGATGGCCTTCTTCTTTAATCGAGGCCGCTCGCGACATCCCTCCGAGACAGTCAGATCCCTCAAGGAACAGTTACTAAGGTTGCGAGAATTCCCCGGTACTGCGAAGGTCAGTGCAGACATCACCTACCCGATCAGCAGTAAAGAGGCTTTGCTAAAATTTGGGTTGTGGATGGGCAGGCTGGAGATGAACTCTCAAAGCAGATTGCTCAGGTGAAATTGATCGTGCAGGGAACACAGGGTCAGTCGTCCAGACAAACAGACGGGTAGACGTGCCTCGAGTATCGCTGACAAGCAGCCTTTGCACAGAGGTTGAGTCGTCACCGGATCAAATCCAGACACTGATTCAGGCCATGATCAACGAAGACTTACTTTTTGAGCTTTCACGGAGCATTCACCTTCTCACATTCGAGTCAAGAAAAGATACACAGACCATCTTCTCGCATGTTCTCCGTTTTAGATCGGGAAATTCGCCGGGCGTGGATCCGCCTGTCATCACTTACATTGTTCGCAGCCGACCTGAGATTATTGTTGAACTGTGCCGAGGATACGGGGTGAGCCATAGCGCGATGCCCTGTGGTGCCATCCTTCGGGAAGCATTGAAATTTGACGTGATCGCGGCCGTCATTCTATATGACCAATCCAAGGAAGGAGAGTCCGCCGTCAGACTTACGAGTCTCCAACCAGGCGTCCCTCAGAATGGAAGAGGCGTCTTCTGGAAATTCTTCGAATGGATAGACCGGGGCAATTTTGAAGTGAGCGCCGACGCGTTCGCGACCTTCAGAGTGAGCATGTCCCAAGCCATGCCTGCATTGTTTATCGTTGGCATGAGCTGACTCCTTGACAGGATATCCTGACTCGTCATAAATCAGTCATTACCGGCTACCTAGCAGCCAACTTCGATCGCTTTTTTGCAACTTTCAACCAGGTCCTTATCCAGTCGGACTCATATGTCACCAAACGCCAGAGTATCAAATTGCTCGGGGAAATCCTGTTGGATCGGGCTAACTACAATGTAATGATGGCATACGTTGAAAGCGGAGAAAATCTGAAACTATGCATGAGACTGCTAAGAGACGAACGAAAGATGGTGCAATACGAGGCATTCCATGTCTTTAAGGTATGTGTTTCCCATCTCTCTTCTTTGTATAAGGGCCCAAGGACGACAGGCTGACAAAGACGGCAACAAAGGTCTTTGTTGCCAATCCGAACAAGTCGGTGGCGGTGCAGCGGATTCTCATTAACAATCGAGACCGACTCCTGAGATTCCTTCCCAAGTTCCTTGAGGACCGCACGGATGATGATCAGTTCTCAGACGAGAAAAGTTTCTTGCTGCGTCAGATCGAGATGCTGCCTGACGAACCTGTTCAACCGGGGCGAGCTACCCGCCAGCCGTCCCGGTCGGGCATAAACACGGCAGCAGTGGCCTAAGCAGATTGTGTTACCGGGCTGAAACGTGATACTACTATTCTTGACGTTGACGACACTTGACGGTCACCTCTCTTTTTTGCTTTTCTCTCCTTGTGTTTCTCTTTGGCGCCAGCTGGACTTTTGCCTGTGCCTCTTTGTTGGCTGCATTATTGATGGTTTGTTGGCGAAAGGTTTGCGGAGTTTCTTCCCTGTTCATTTTGAGGGTTTGCATTGGTCAATTAAGGAGTCTCTGTCATGTACGAAGCACTACGCTCAATTACCTCGGTCCACCATGAACCGCTACATACGATAGAAAGAATTGAGATGCTACGTTTCCGTCGGTTCTTTGTTTTATTTATTAATTTGTGGGCCGAGACCGCGTTGCATTGTTGCGTCCAGTTGGGCAGGGAGGAAAAATTAAAATAAAAAAGTGGAAATTACTGACGATCGCCATTTAAACTTTTCTTTTCCCAGTTTCTACCGGTGCAATCAGTCATGAAACGGCCTCCTCATGGATGCTGCTGAAGAAGATGCAAAGGAGATTGGCATGTATTATCCCAGAAATCAAGGTGACGCCAGCAACACCGTCACTGTCTCCGCTGAACGAGAACAAGAGTGAGACCTAATGAATATAGACTATCGGCAGCCTGTAACCAAGAATAAACAAAGTCTACTTGGCAGGTCCACCTCCAAATAAGCCGTGCTCTGAGGTGCGAATGGACGGGCCAATGCAGCATGGCGTCTGTTCTGCGGAGAAGTCAGAATTTCCCACTATGGATTAAAGCGAGTTCTCGCGTGTTGATCAGGGACAATAGTGCTGGGTTTTCTCGTCGCTAGACCGACTATAATTAGCACTGGGATCGCAGAAGTAACGGTGATAATATCATGGACAATCCATGTCTGGGCCTTCTGCCAAGCCCCTGTCCACAGCTGTCGTCCACCATAATTCCCACCCAGGACCCAGGTATCCATTCCTCCTCGTCTCTCCTCGCCGTTATCCTTCATCTGGTCGTTGCCACGTTCGATTTGCCGCCTGAAGTCGCCCGCTTGACCAGTCGTCCTCGTCTGTCGGCAAAGTGACCCGTCATCTCTCCTTCGTCTTGCCTCTCCTCCCTCCTTTCTCCGAGCAACGGCTATCACAGTGTACAAGGACAGCACGTTGCGCCAGAAGGTGATGTTCGCACAATCCTAGATGGTTGTCAAGATTTCCGCGTAGTTGCTACTACTCGTCACGATGTCGGAGTCTAGCCCAACGACACAAACAGATCCTCACGAGGCAACGGTGGCTGCCACAGCCCCTTCGCCGCTCCGACTTGTCGCATCGTTCCCTACGATGCCCGAATGCATATCGACCGATGGATGTAGCTCATCCAATGACTGTTCTACCGACAGTCCGTTGTCAAAAACTGCGTCCGAATCGCAAGTGGATGCAAAAGTACATTCCAGTGAAACGCCGGCCGTTTCAACCGGGACTGACGTTAAACCTCCGCTGCCAGAGGGCCACCACCCCACGCTCAGTTTGAAATCGCTCCTCAGCATCCCCAGTATCGTTGTCAGCGACGCAGAGTCCCGCCCTAGTTCTCGATGGTCGGAGCGCATACGGGGCAGTCTACAGGGTAAACGGTCTGGTGATTTTGACCGCAAGGCGGTTTCGCCTCCACCACCTGAAGCAGAAGACGAAAAGCTCGACCCGATCGCACTCAACTTACCACCGCCTACTCTTGATGGAATGCAGTCTATGGAATTTCCCCATCGTGGGAGTTTCATACAAAAGCCTAAACAACAACCTGCTGAGCCGGTGGAGCAGAAAGACGCTGCGACTGGCGTTCGCCGAACCGACACCGCATGCAGCAAGCCAGGTTCACTCTGTGCAAGACGAACAAGCTTGATTCCGAGAGCTATTTCTGCAGATGAAGACATGCTGTCACGCCGTGTCAGGTTGATGTATGAGAAAGGGATAGAAGACGTGAGTGATGAGGAAGTGGCGAGGGCTGTGGCCCTGGAGAATGGCGTGCTGTGGGAAGAGGGTCCTGAGGTGGCCAGTCTGAACGCAGAGGCTGATACTAGCACTGGCGAGACTGAAACCAAAAGCGTCAACTCATCCTCGATCAAATACAATCCGGTATCTATTCCGAAAGAGGCCTATGAGCTGGCTGGGGGAATAGAATATTGGCAGGATATCAGGGCTGGAGATGTGGACAGATACGGGTTTATCCGCCAACAAACAGCGAATTCTAGTGATGGCGTGGATGCAAATCCACTTCAGCGAGTTTCTACGAGCCTCCTTCTTGCTTCGCAAACACCGCGGCGGAAACGCTCTCTTCGTCCGCCGACGGCCCCGTCGGGCAATCGCCCATTCACAGGACTGTCCCCAACACGAAAGACATCAGACACAGCCGTCCGCCCAACATCGTCGCAAAGCGGATACAGTCCTCCGCTGCGGCGCACTACGTCTCGATTACGCTTCGCTGCAAACTATCTGCCGCATAATCGCACTCGCAAATTCAAAGATGAAGCAAGCGACATGCTCACTCCCCCTGTTGATGTCATCAATGATGAAGACGCACAGGATACGCCGATCACACGCTCGATGAGGAAGAAAGAATGGCGTAGGGAAGACAAATGGACAAAAATGGCCAAACCCACGAAGAAAAACGGTGATGGCGGAGGGACGACATATGAGTTTGACACGCAGAGCTCTAAGCTAGTTGAACGGACATGGAAAGGCATCCCGGATCGGTGGCGGGCCACTGCCTGGTATGCCTTCCTGGAGGCTAGTGCTAAACGACGGCAGAACTCCCCTACGGAGGCAGAGCTCATTGAAGCGTTTCACGAATTTCAGTACATTTCGTCGCCGGACGACGTACAGATCGACCTTGATGTCCCTCGGACTATCACCAGTCACATTATGTTTCGCAGACGTTACAGGGGAGGCCAGCGATTGCTCTTCCGCGTGCTGCATGCCATGTCCCTGTATTTTCCAGACACCGGATATGTTCAAGGAATGGCAGCCTTAGCAGCCACGCTTCTGGCTTATTACGATGAGGAACATACCTTCATCATGCTCGTTCGGTTGTGGCAGCTAAGAGGGCTGGAACAGCTATACAAGTCCGGCTTTGCGGGTCTCATGGAAGCTTTGGATGACTTTGAAAGAGAGTGGTTGGAAAAGGGAGAGGTTGCCGCCAAGTTGGTAAGTAGGAGTTCTACTTTGCCTTTTCCCCGGCCTCGTTCAAATTTATATTCAACTGGACGAAATTGCTGACTTGGTGGCGTTGCGTGGCCAGAATGAACTCGGTATCCCACCCACTTCGTATGGGACCCGTTGGTATCTAACCCTCTTCAATTATTCAATTCCGTTCCCGGCGCAACTTCGTGTATGGGACGTGTTCATGCTCCTCGGAGATGCTGAAGATCCTGTCACGTCGCGAATGCACCACAAGCACTCGAAGCCCAAGTCTACGTCACATCATTCGAAGACAAGCACGTTCGGTGTTGGTTTGGACGTTCTTCATGCTACCTCTGCTGCTCTCATCGATGGCATGCGGGATATCATTCTCGAATCGGACTTTGAGAACGCCATGAAGGTCCTGACTAGCTGGGTGCCTATCAAGGACGTGGAGTTGTTCATGCGAGTCGCTAGAGCGGAATGGAAAGTCCATCACCGGAAAAAAGCAGGTTTGGTATGAGCAGTTCCGTACTCTTTGAAGTCATTGATATCGCCTTTTCTTCCCCCCCCTTTTTTTTTCCCTCCACCCTTTTCTTCCTCCTTCCTTCTTTTCTCTTTTTCCTTTTTCTCCTAATTTTTCTCTTTTGTCTCTTTCTCATGCTGGATTGTTTTCGATCCACCTACAAACCAGTGATACCCCACAACCAGCCTCGATAGGCCGGAAATTTTTATTATCTATCAATGTGTATGTTGCTTTTTCTTCTCCTTCGTGTTCTCACCATCGCCCTTCATTACCTGGACATTTTAGCCGAATCGAGTTGAAAAAGCATATCAGCAGCCTTAACGTATACACCTCCTTATTACATATCATTGTTGCTATTATTTTATTATTTTATTGTTATTATCCATTCGCGAGTTCATACCTAATCCCTTTTATATCCTCTTGAACATTCCCACCCATTCCATCCATCCATCCATACCATACCATCTCAGATCGACAAATCGCCTCAGAAGAACTTGATCCTATGCATGAATTTGTCAACGTGTACTTTATACTACTTATATTTTATTTGATCTAATTAATTGTAACATTGTGACTTTGGCTTTTACGTGGGTCGGAACACTTGGCCATTGTACTGTGTACGAGAAGACGACTGCAACAGCTGGCAGGACGTCATAAAGCTGGCAAAGGACAAGTCATCCCGTTTCCAAGTAATCATGCATGGAGTACATTGTCGTATCGAACACGCAGCATGCTTCTTCTCTACCAAGCAATTAATTCCTCTTTCCTAAGATATCCAGGATACTTCTCTTCTGATGAGGATATAGTAAAGTTATTTCGGACAGGTGGATTATCTAATAATCCAGCTCCGGGATACGGGATACGGAGTATATATGTTCCGGGAGAACCTGGTCTTACGCAGCCTGCAGAAAGGCGACCATGGCGCATTTGCCAGGCCCATGATGTAGCCTACGGGTACGGCACCATTCTTCCCTGGGTGTGCTCCTCGCCTTTCCCACACGATCTCATTCATCGCGACGGTCACCTCCGCCCCTGCTGGAGGGCCATTAACACGCCCACTGATATAGGCGTCTAAAAATGATATTTACTTCTTTTACATAGGAAGTTAGTCCCATATAGTCCATTTCAATTAAAGGACAGGTACATGCGACCACAGGGTGTGGAAAACAGGGCTTCCCGTCCGCTCAGCCGTACTTAAGCCACACGCCGGCCGGTTAGTAGTTGGGTGGGTGACCACCAGCGAATCCCGGCTGTTGCATGTTTTTTTTTCTCTCTTTTTCTTGTCTTATGTATGGCCTACGCCTATGCTCTAAACCTTGGAGCACAGATATATGTATAGGGATTGATACACAACCTGGCAGCCTGGGATGATATTCCAATATGAACCACAATAAATAATACTCTAGAGCAGTCAAAGGATGTCAAACCAGCTCCGGAATTCCTCATCCTTAATCAACAGATCTTGCTCATCGACATTCAAGCTTACATACATGTCATACACGGGCTCCGACTGCGCCTGACAGTCGGCGAAGATACTTTGAATTCAATGGGCGATGGTTAATCCAATTAGGGTTAGCAGCTCGGCGCAGGTCGGAGAAACCTCGCCCCAGGTAGAGCCCGGAACGGAAGAAATGCTCGGCACAGGTAGAGATTTTCTACCTATGCCAAGCCTATGCAGTGCAAATTCTCTACCTGGGCTGAACTTTTATGTAAAGTATGCACCAATAAGAGTCCATGCATAAATTTTCAGGTTCACAGCATAGGTACTTACCTAGCTACGCGGTCACCATTCTGTCACGCACATATACACGTATTTTCTGTGTTACATCGTGTTGCATACACAGAACATACGCGAACCTATGCGTGACAGAATGGCGACATCTCCCTGCTCAACCCTTGACCCCTGCTACTATCCAACTCATTAGCAGCCACCAATTCTCTATATTTTGCTAAAAAATAAAGACGCTAGCTATATAAATATATAAGCTCTAATTTTATCAAAAGTCCGACCGTAAAATCATGTTTGTTGTGGAGATATTCGCCGTTGAAAGGGTCGGGATTGGGTATGGTATTCGGAGCATAGTAATGGTGGGAGAATAAGCCTAGCATAAGTTAAGCGAAAGCTCAGCCCAGGTGGAGAGCTTAGTCAGAAATTCTCTACCTGGGGCGAGGTTTCTCCGGCCTGCGCCGAGCTGATACCCGATCCAGTTACCCGCAGCTCATGCTGTCACGTGATTGAACACTAAGCAGACCCTGATGAGAAATACGCACTGAGCATCACCCTGAGTACCCTCATGAAAGTGGTGTCATCCAGAAGGGGAAAATCTCTGTGATGATGGGATAAACAGGCTGCATAGTGGCATACATGAGGTCCTTGTGGGGAATCGGTATTTATTCTCCATCTGCCTGGTCTTTTTCCAGGTTCACTGAATAGACGGGTCCTCTTGACTCCATGTTCTAAATCAAGGGGTTGCACTGTAATGACTGCATATGTGCGCATGAGCATCGTTATATTTCAGTGGTCTCATTTCCAGGAATACTGGAGGCGGCAATAAGTTTTCAATGGATGTACCTATCAATAAAATGTGGTTTTTCACAGGTTTGATTGGGTAGAGGACCCGGTAAGGTAGGATCATATTCCTTGGTTTTCATGGAACCATATTTCCTTCTCCCTCTTGGGCCGTTCACAAGCCAGTCTCTTGGTATTCACGTCTGTCTTCCGTCGGAGTCAATTGCACCAGGCTTGTCCAATGCACTTCTCGAGTGGGGCGGCATGAAAGATGGCACTGGCATCACTGACGAGATGAGATAGCCAACTAGCTTCGACTAGTTGCTGTCACTACTGTTATTGCTATTCTAGTAGACGGTACTCCTGATTTGGTTCTGAATGCTTCATGAAAAGGATGACGGCGGAGGAACGGGTTGATGAGGCTCTTCAGACTTCCTTTTCTGTCCAAGCGATGTCCGACGCGAATGAAAGTGAGAAGAGGCCTCCTTTCGTTGCCTACCATTGGAAGGCACTCGATCAGGCGGAACCCAGTGCTGGAAATGGATGGCTGGTGAGATTTTCGGGGTTTTGATTTCCGACTTCATGGAAACCGATTGTGGCTGTGGAAGTGGTAATGAGGATCTCAGAGGGTGCTGGGCAGTGTCTGAGTTCATAGGCATATCTTGCCCGGGGACTCCAACGATTTCACTCCGAGATGGATTATGTGTTGAAGGGTTTGTAGGGTCGCCTGATGAAAAGCATCCGAACGGTTCAATAGGTACAGGCGGAGCAAGTTCAGAAGCTCTGTGCGATCGCAATGGTGGTAACTGTTGCTGCTGCTGTGTCAGTGGTGGTGGTGTCGCATATGAAGGGGGCGACGTGTTAGGCCACGAATCTTGTCGGCTCCGCGGTATTGAAAACGACGGGGCACGATTCGGAGCCCGACCACTGGCGGGTGAAAACTCCGGGATCAATTGCAACAGGCTATTATTGCCATTGGGTCCTCCGCAAGTCTCCGTGAAGATCAGCGGGATGATATGCAATGGAACTCCGGCTTCGAGGGATCTCTGGAGCATGCTGCATTCGATCTTACGACGTTCCAACCGCAGTGACTCTTGCCGCGTCTTCTCCTCTTCCTGTCTTCTCCGATCCTCCTCTGATTTTGCCTGAAGCCACAGTCGCATTGTCTCATCCGCGTTTTGCCATTGAAGCGGGGGTGGGGGAAGCTGGCTGCCTGGAGCAGTTGTGGCCGAGGTGGGACGGCCAGCATCAAGTGGCGGGAGAATCATTGATGGCGTCTGAGGGCATGGCTTGTCGGATGAGCTCACGGAAGAATCTGATGACGGCTGGGAAGGTGTTGCACTTGCAATAGTGGAGGAGCGATCAGGGGGGCCCTGTCGCGGGGAAGACTGTGGAGTTGGCATGGATGGTCGAATAGCGGAATATTCATAGAGGCTTTTCACACCGTTCTGGACGAAGGGCTTCAAGGTGAGCAGCATCGTAGGGAAAGCACTAACCAGCAGGGGATGTCAAGGCAGTGAAGGAAGAAGTCCCTGACAGCCTCTTAACCAGGGAGGAGGCAGTGGGGAAGTACAGTATTGGGTTCCTCAGGAGTAGTATGGTATGGTATGAGTCTGGAATTGGATTCATATAATATTATGATACTGACGGATGCAAGGCTGATCATCCGCAACCGCAACCGCAGGACGGCCAATGGAAAACAAAACAACAAGGGCAGCAATCAGAAGCGAACAAGTAATTAGAATTAATGCAGTGCGCCCTCTGTATAATAAAAAACAACAACAACAATAATAATAATAATAATATCTCCAGCGTACTACTACTACGCCGCAAAACCCAGGACAGGAGCATCGCCCAAACAGGAAATCCGTTGACAAAAACCACAAGGACAATTTCCCCAAAACGGCAGGTCGGGAGCCCGCGCGCTAGCCCTGATCGGGAAGGACCCGCAGAAACTTTAAAACAGAAGCAATAATCGGCTTGTTCTATGTCATATCTGCGTACGGAGTACATGTTACTCCTCCGACACGGTTTATTCTTTCTTTCTTTCATCGTCACTAGTAGTGCTGCAAGTGGAGCCGTGCAGTCTCCAAAAAGGGCACCCAGGTGCTGGACTTCGCTTAGCTTGCCTGATTCGTACAGAGGGGGTCCTTCCCACATTCCATCTATCATGTACTATGTTAATTATCGATTCCCTGCAGCAGTCGGCGCTTTCGCTTCCCTTCCAGAGTAAAAGAGGGTATGCAAGATACACTCTTCCTGCATAGCTGGGCGTTCTTCTAGACGACCTCCGCTATTTATTCACGTGCATGTGGGAAAAGACCACCATTAAGATCCACGCAGATTCATATGTACAAACCATGCAAATGTAGCAAATCATCTCCTCCCATCTAGATCCAACCCGAACCAATGCAATGCAATTCAAGTCAAGTCAATTCAATGCAACTAGTTCAACAGACAAGGGTATCGCTCAACCTCGGTAAATGAATTACGAAGCCCCCTTACTCCGTCCTGTAATCACCCCTGATCGGTTCTTTTCACCGATCAAATCTGCTCAGCACCTCCGGTGGAACAGTAGGGATGTATTTTCGGGCTCGTTCCCGGTTAGTGCCGCCCCATCCAGCGCCGTAGCTGATCAGCATGTCTGTGCTAGTCGGTAGGGAGAAGGGCAGTGTGAGAGACGGGTCTAGATACACGCTCGTGGAGTCCATGTCGAGTTTCGTCCATGAGGCTGGGCGTGTCGATGATACGGATGCAGGTGAGAGGGGGTTGGTGGTGGGGGGATTCGGCGTTCGCGGAGTTTCGGGTGTGGGTGGTATGTGTTTTTGTTGTACTGGTGATGTCGGCTGTTGCTGTTGCGTTTCCGTCGGCGAGTTGGGTACTTCGGTTTCCGATACACCCTTCTTCTTCTGTTCTTCCATGTCCAATTTCCACTGCGCCTGATATAGGAGGTTGGGATCCCGCTGGAGGTCAATGAGAAATTTCGTTGCTGCCTTTGTGAGACCCTTCTCTCCCACCTCCGGTCGATATGACTTTACGGCGTGTAGAAGTTGCGCTGGAGTCAGCTGCTGTAGCTGTAACAAAGTAGTAACGAGAGATTCGAAGTCATCTCCGAGTGATGAGAAGCACTGCAGCCACTGGAGCAGCTGGATCACAGGGGCAAGATGTCTACGGGCTGTATCCATGATGCCCTCTCCTGTGCATGTGGTGGATCCGTTTTCATAGTGTTCCGGTTGGCGGTTATTTGCCCGTGCCCAGTCCTCCAATGTCGACACGTTCATTCGAATCTGCATCGCCTTAGTCCGCGCAAGGTATCGTTTGTTGGTCATGATCCGATTGAAAAGCTCTGCGCCAAGCCAGTAGAAGAGCTGTGAAAGAATCTGCGTTGTGATGACTGAGTGCACGTCATAAAGGTCTAGCACGAAGAGCGTTGATGATAGTAAAGAGGTAACATTTCGGGGTGAAATTTGAGCTCTGCGTCTCGGTGATGGCGGCCGAAAACGCTTCTCTGCCGGCTCCGGGGGCTTTGCCTTCGACTTTGACCGGAAGATCTTCCACTCGTTCTGGAAGTGAACATCTTCGAGACCGGGAATTGTCTCATGGTCCAGCATCGCTTCATCTAGGACCTTGTTAATCCTTCGCTCAGCATCTCGGATAATAAGAATGAAAATTTCCTGAATCAATTCCGCAAGGTGCAATTGAAATTCCACCGTCGCCTCCAGCAATCCGGGATCCTTCTTGAGGTAGTGGAGTAGCAGGGTTGCGTTCGACATCCAGAATGCTAATATAGTCATGTCCCACTGATGCCGTTCGACGACATCGTTGATCTTATCAGCTGCAGTGATCAGGAGCTTCTCAAGTAACTCAGGACTCGCATGATAATGTGCATAGCGTGCACTAAGGAAAAGAAGGTTGGCGGGTACTGGCTTTTGAGATGGCGATCGCTGCGGTGTCATATTAGTGATGATGATATCCAATATCCGACCGAGCTCGTTTTCCTGAAAGACAAACATCTGGTCGTTCAAGCATCGATCCCAAACAAATTCTTGTTGCTCTTCTTCAAATTCTTCCTCATCTAACTATTTCAAAAACATAGATGTAAGCGAAAGCCGCCCACCTTGTCGGGGGAAAGAGGCAAAAGTAGCCGACTTACGTCCAATTTCTCATCAAGCCCAAGACTCGACAAGTCAACCTCCAAGTTAATCGCACTTTCTTCCATCATCATCCGCCGTTTCATCTCGTTCTCCGCTATTTCCTCTTCGAAACGACCGGGTCCAAATCCATTGTCGTAGAAGTCATCTTCAATAGTACTGGGCCCAAGATGATAGCCGTTTTGATGAAGGTATTCGGAAATCTCGCTCCCCGGTTGAGCAAAGTCAAACGCCGTACCACCAGACGATGACTTGATATCCGGAGAGGCTCCATGGTCCAGAAGAATCTTCGCGATCGCTTTGTGCCGGTTTGTCATCGCCCACATAAGGGCACTCCATTGATTGCGGTCCTGTTTATCAACAAAAGCCCCGGCATCCAGAAGGGCGGATACAACATCTTGATGGCCCTAGTTAGAGGTTAGAAATGGGGTTCTGTTGGTTGATCAAAGAGAAAGGCAAATACGCACAAAGCAACTAGCATAGATCAATGGCACTGTGCCCTCCTCATCTGGCATATTCACATCAACATATTCCTTTGCTTTACCCCCAAGCAACTTCTGCACACGTGCCATATCACCATTGCTAGCAGCCATATTTAGACTTCTCTGCAGGATATCCCTCTTCTCGGCATCCGTCAACTTCTCATCAGTAGCAATACTGTCTTCATCTGCAGCTAAAGAGTCCACTTCTCGGTGAGCAGCTTGCGCAGCCAGCATCTCCATTAGCCGAGCATCGCTATCCTCGATCCGAGCAGTGGTTGTAGATTCATTATCGTCGCCGGGAAAGGCGCGGGAGGAGTAGTTTTCATAGTCGTGCGAGTGTTCGTCAAGCGCTAGATTGAAACTTAAGGGTTTCGCAGTCAAGGGAGTGGTGAGGAATTGAGATTGGCCTATAGAATAAAGGGCATCACACTTGTCTATCAGCATTGGATTCTTTTGTTTCTGTCCTCCTTAATTCTGCGTCGGACAGGGAAGGAGAAAAAGGGATAGAAATCCGAACCTTGCCATGCATCATACATCTCAGTTTCTGGTTGAAAAGCCGGTATTGATCGACGATCGTCCAGAGACTTTGGCAAGTCGTCTGGAAGCTCTCTCGCGGGAGCTGTTGAGTTGTTCATCCCAGGAGATTCAGCTGCGGCTTCTGCGGTGCCATTGTGGCCCATCTCCTCTGAGTTTCTTGCATGGGTACTATCTCCTCCATCCATCATGCCAGGTGTGGTAGGAATAGGGTAGATGGGAGTAATCTGACGTGCGACGATTGCAGGGTGGTATGGAAGACCAGTGAAAGGAGGGACATCAGAAGTTGACGAGAGAACGGCGCATCAGAAGCTCCATGAGGGGAGACTATTTGAGATATCTAAAAGAAGGTGACTGATTCCTTGGAGTCTCTGCTTCGGCTTTCCTTCCTTTATTTCCCCCGTTGGACAAGAATGAGATTGTAGGCGTGTCCGTATGGGTGGATATGGAGTGGGATATGGAGACAGTTAATTAATGCCTGGGATGGTTGGCTTGGCCTGTACGTCTATCAAGGCCGCCTAATCATGCAGGTTCCGATTCTTTGGTGACGCCTTTTTTGCTTCCAGTGTCTCCCTTCTCTCTTTTCTTTTCTACCGAAAATTAATTTGCATTCTGTTCGCATGAATAAATCACTCCAGTTAAATTCAATAAAGACCCCGCTGCAGACAAATGCATGACGCAATGTGTGATATATCAGGTATCAAGGTTATATACTCGCTCGCTATGCATAGCACCACTATACATCGTTTGTAAAAAAAGAAGCACCAGGAACCAAACCAAAAACAAATACAACGATATTTACATGTGAAGGAACAGCATAGCACTGCGGCGGGAGCTGTTCCCAGGATCGTGGTTATGGACAGCCCTCGCTCACCATGATCAGCAGGAGGGCGATAGCAACCAGAATCTCATGCCAACTTCTTGCTTCGAGCGCGGATCTCCGCATCGGAGAGGGAAGCAATCCAAAGACACCGCTCGATAATTCCCGGTACCGGCTCAAAATTATATTTGTTGCTGGCATCAATCAGTCGAAGGAGGCTCTTGACGATTCTGGCTGTTCGACGATATCGTTCGAAATTTACCAAAGGCTCTGCGTCACGGGTGGTCGCAATCTGCACAGGTTTCTGCGCATTGTACGTGAGATCGTGTACGTAAAGGCCTATATGAAATAACCGGTTAGTCAAAACTGCGCAGGCGAACCAAATAGGGGGATGAGTTTCACAAAGCTTACCAACGAAGGGTATGCAGCCCTCCTGCAAATTGGCCGTTTCCATTTCCACACGGAGATCATGGAAATTACGAACAGGCTGGATTAAAGCCTCCATATCCCTGAGAAGGCGTTTGTCTTTGGCTGGCACGAGCGCCCACGTTTTCTGAAGCCTGGAACAATCGGTCGAGGACAAAGCGATGCAGATCTGCAGCGTCGTTGCGTAATTGCAGATGCTCCTTGCATGTGCTGCAGTGTGGATGAATTTGACAATTGTCCGTGCCCGTTCGTCGATGTCCTCGGTAAGGACAACTTGCGACTGCACCCACTTCACCATAAGGTTAAAGCGTCCCACCACCAGGTCGATACCCCTGCGCTCCTCAGAAAGAAATTGGACCCAGCTCGACGTGCATGGGGTCCCGCTGCTCCATTTCAGATCAACCAAGTCCCTCCAGTCAATCTCACTCAGTGCGGCCATCTCCACCAATGTCAGTTGCTGAGCAAGGACGGTTGATTCACAAGCGAGAACAAAGGGCACATGTTCAACTTCTGGTGCTGCCAGAAAGTACCTCTGTCCATTATCCGTCTCAGACCTCATAAGGACGTCGCTGGAGACATGCTGGATGTCTCGAGACCGCTCATCGTCGCCTTCTTGTTTACCACCATAATGTGGAGAGGGGTCAGGGGTGAGCGGCGGCGCCTGGAATGCGACCGGATTCAGAGTCGTGTTACGTGGAGTTGTGGAGTTTTGAATGGTCAATGGGGGAGAAGGTGGGTGCGCAAGTGGGTGAGATGGGATCTCAAAATTCAACTCGCTAAGGCTCAAGTCTGCTGTTGACCGTCCTTCGCCCACAGCCTCGCACGGATCTATAACATCGACCGAAGCATCCGACGACCGCTTCGAATTTCCAGAAGGGTTGGAAGGAAACGTGGATCCTCGAGGAATGGCTTTTAGACTGTCGGTAACCCTGACCAGGTCAAAAGATGCATGAGGTGATTCCAGTTCGGATGCACCTCGGTGCATATCTTCGCTTTGCCGAGGGGGTGACATTGCTGGAGCATTGGAGAATAGCCGGCTGAAATTGGGCTTCTTCATAGAGTCATCGCTCAAGCCTCGCTCAAGAAGTGGTATAGGACAATACGAATCTTCTGACCCCATAATGGATTCAGAGTACGGCCGAGGAGGTGCTAACATTCCCCCAATTTGTGAGTACACGCCATGATTACCAACAACCGTTTCGCGACGCACAGAGCCGTCATCCCAGCTGCTATATGTACTCCGGCCATAAAAGCGATGGCCACTATGGAACGATTGCCGCTGCTCCCACAAGCGCTCATTCCCGTTGACATGAGACTGTAAATCGTCATTTTCAGGGTCTCTGGTGTTTCCAGAGTGATCATCGGATTGACGTTTCCATTTGCCTTCGAGCTTGAGCAACGTCGATTCGATGCCGCCGTCTTCATCGTCGGGGATCTGGGCAAACTGCGCAATGGCCTCCTCAAACGAGGGCCGCATATTCTGAGACGAGCCTGTCTCTATGAGTGAAAATCGGTTAGGAGTAGGGTGGATGGACGCCTCGGACATGGAACCATGTCTACTCTGTGTAGTAGTGGTAGTGAAACTGCGATGCGAGACACCGGAATTGTATGATCCATTGTCTCGCATTCTTCTTAAATCACCGCCAGGCCGCCGACGGAGCATCCGGCTGAAAGGCTTGCCTGGATCTTCTTGACCGGGATCCACCCTTTCGACCTCAGATGACACTATCTCACTGTGCAGAGTGTGGCGTTGTTGCTTTGAAACACCACTTTGAAAAGAAGCATACTTCCGTAGGCGAACTGAGGGAGATACGCTTTTGCGAAATCCGGACCTCCATCCAACGGAATACGATCGCCTTTGAACTGTGGAATCAGGTTCGGAGAGAGCGGGAACTAGTTGCCTAGGGGGGGTATTATCGTAGTAGATTGGGAAAGAGGTACGGCTATCTTCCGGTCGTATCGAGACTCCGAGGCCCAAAGATACACCTCTGGAAGAGTTCGTCTCGTTTTTAGGTCCGGGAGCAGCGTGAGCTCCGGACATGTAAGGAGCGCCCATGCCTGTGTCGTCCATTATGAGAATGGACTCACTTCCTGCAGTCAACCGGCTGTCTAACCTTGGCTGACGGAACCCGGAGACCTGAGTCGCAAGGCCGACATCTCGTTCGGGTTCAAACAGTGATAATCGAAATTGGGTATTTACACCCGCGTTTGGCCAAGTGTTCTCACCATCCCGTTGGCCCGCTACGGCAAGACGATATTGCCTGAGTACTTGATCACAGAGGATATCGATTTTGACTCCCTTCTGTGATGGCAGCGATGCCTTTCTATCTCGATAGAGCCGGGATCCGAAGGCAAGATTCGCAGGCAAAGCGGACGTCTTGCCTCTCATTGACGGCCGTAGCGACGCACTTCCGCCCCGCGACTCGGGATTCTGACCGCCATTTTTACTTTGAAGAACTCGACGGATAGACCCTATTATTGTCTTCACACCGAGGGATGAGAAGGAGGCAGGCTTGGAATTCTCATTCGAGTCACGTTGCCGGCCGGTAGCAGCATCCACAGGCACAGAGGGTGAAGGTGGTGCCATTAACGTCGCGTAGGACTCCGCTGGTGGGTATAGATCCCCACGTATTAGGCTCCCGAGATTCGGTAGCTCCAACGCTGAGGCAAGATACTGCTGGTCCTGGGGCACCCAATCGACTCGTGCGGAATCGGAAAAGCTTCCACTGCGCTTGTGTGCATGGCCATAGGTTGGACGGCTCCGTGGGGTGACGGGCGAACAAGGAGGATGGTCTTTTGTGCCAGATGTAAACCTCGGAGGTACAAGAGGCACCAGATGGGGTGCCCTGCCTCGGTTGAGCCCAGACCAACGTCTAGCGGATTTGGGGGGCAATGAACAGGAGGCTGCATGTATGCTTTGGTCGCTGCTTATCGAAATAGGTATACTTCTTGCTGTTGCTGAAGAGGGTTTTCGGAAGTGTTCGCCAGTTTCATCATTCCCAGGAACTGTTGGTAGAAAACTAGGAGCTGTAGTTGGTATGTCGGGATAAACGAAGGATTCGTGATGCATTCCATCGATATCATTATCATCGGCTTGCCCGTCTACTGGACCACCGGGGATAATGGCAGTATCTGGATCATCATAGAGAAATGCGTTTGGAATATCCCAGTATACGGCGCATCTGCCGTGCCAACATCGCTTGAGATCAAGTAGTATTTTGAGATCGCTTGTATTCATATCTTCCCGGTTCTTAACGTCATCGTACATTGAATTGATGGCGTCACAGAACTGAACCTGAAGATCATAGTTCGGGACAAAGTCGTCCACAAAGTAGTTCAATATCCAATGTCTGATGGCGGCAAAAGTGCGAATACGGATAATTCTCCCATCGCTTTGCAAGCGGTTGATGGCCCACTGTAAACGGGCAAGTAGAAGAGACAGGAGATCGCTTGGAGAGAGGTAGGAGCGAAAAGTGAGGAAAAAGTCAGAGACCAGCTCATAGTCCATGAAAGAATCCGACGAGATCTCCGCAACAATACGGGCAGGAGTGGCAGCACTGATATTTTTTGTTCCCGGGATGTATCGAACGACGGACGGTTCGTTCATGCCTCGTAGCAGGGAATCAAATATTGACGGCACTACTGGTTCATTCATCTTGTAGAAGACTGGTTTTGGAGTCCCAGAAGAACCCCTGTTCGGATCCAAAGCAGCCACACCAGAGAACATCGACTCAATGAAGGAGGGCCGGTCCGGCAGCAGTGAACTGCTAGCGTTTACCCTAAGAGAGACTGAAGGTCGGCTTACCGAGTTTTCCCCCAGGGGCGTCGACAGCATAGGATTGTCCGAGCCCGATGTTCTCGTGTAAACAGAATCGTGCAGAACGGTGTCCCCCTCACTATTGAATTCGATTGTGCCCAGCCTATGATGAGGGATTGGGACCTCAAGGAACAAGGGGATGTTCCCATCAGCCGTCTTTGGTCTGTCCTCCGGCCGATTGATGACAATCCGGAGCTCCTCCCGATGCTTCAGATGTGATGTCGGTCGACGCTCTGGAATAGTAGCATAGGAACGTGCTTTGAGAAGGCGACTATGTACGCGACCTGACCGGGTGGAATTGGATGTGACAGACTCGTTATCATCACAGCTTTCTTCGACTTCAAGCCTTCTTAAGGATTCGGAGAACTGAGAGCTCGATGAGCTCATCGAGCCATCTTCAATTGGTTCGCATGGTTTCTGGCTTAGTTGTTCATCTTTACGCTGACCAGACAAGGGAGACACAACAGGAGGCGAGCCGGGGTCCTTGGGGGATACGCTCACAACCGGTCTGAGAGGGGGATGTGTTAGATCCTTATTCGAGGTTCGTCGCATACATGCATGCATCACACACGCACGCACGCACTCATATATCACAGACGGCACATACCTAAGGTACATTCTTCCATTGTGACCGACTTTCCCTACCGTGAAATTCTTCGCTTCCCTCGCAGCCGCAAATGCATCACGCGGTGTTCCATTGGTATTATAGCGTTTCAAGGAGCGCCGTTGTAGCAAGTCATGACTGTCCTTAGCACGAAGCAATGCCCCTGCGAGTTGTTGCCTTGTTCTTCTGGCCCCGACTTTCCGTTTGCTCACATTTCTGTCCTGCGCCACGGTGTGGGCACGTCGCAAATTTGACATGACGTACCCGGCTTCGGCGCCATCACGAGTATTCGGATCAATGTTGCGTTCATCTTGGATCCGAAATAAGCCACTATTAACTGGATCTGACATGGTAGGGGCGTGGTGGGGGGTGGTCGGGCGGAAATCCATAGTTGAGGTGCAGGAGAACTCTCAAGGAGAAAGCAGCTCCTTACCCGTCGCAGACCTATTGATCACTCAATCCAAAGAAGCAGTGAGATCTATTCAGCTGTGAAAGGTCAAAGCTAGAAGCGTGGAGTAGTAACGGGGAGCAATCCAAATACGAGTCAAATTGACCAAACGGCGAAAACAAACACGAGCAACCCAAGCAGGGAACGTTCGCAGAATTTTTGCAACACGACATGGCCAGACTCGAGTAGAACGGTCGGGTATTGGGGCGTCCCGGTTCTAGTAGGAGGACAACTGGTAGAGGATGTCCATGGTTGACATGGTGTATCGATAGAATCGAGATGGAGAGAGGAAGTAGGGACGCAGACGGGGAGAGGAAGGGTGTCACCTGCAATTGGGGAAGGCGCGGTTCTAACCAGAACTAGGGACTTTGTAAGGCTTACCATGGCTAGTACTAACTGGTATAGTTCGGGTCCGGCCCTTCCCAACAGCCCGGTACAACGGTACTGTTGCGGTAAGCGGCTAAGATCCCATTGGTAGATTGGCAGCAGGAGCTGAAAACGACGGTAATCTACGTGTATTTCAGCGGTACAATACAGACCGGGCCCCATGGTTCTGTAATTGTCTAACCTTAGCTTCGTCTCCAGTACCATGGTGAGAGATCCCCTATTCTTGAGTTAAATGCTGTAGCACTCTCGGATGTTAACATTATTGTTGTTGTTACTACTCCGTATGCTGGGATGTTAGAACACTGTTGAAAACCTCGGTACATACGCTAGAGTACTATGCATATCCCCAGTCCAATTCCCGTGTTTACGCTGAAGCAATGGTCAGAGGCATCCATCATGCATGCTAGGCGGCATCGCTAGCAGTTACTGGGAGGGAGAACGAAAGTCTCGACATCTGAAAAGCGAGTCAACATGCACGATGACCTCATAGCGGCAGTGCTGCACAGTAAAATACAGTGGAAATTAACGCCGAAACGCTTTAATTTCCCGAGCACAGTTCAGCGGTGTAATGTCCGGCTCCGTACTTTTGCGCTGGCTACCTGGATAGTTACATTACTAGTATGGCAACCATCACCTTTAGCATCGACTGGCGCGTGAAGCCGAGGTGAGCAGCGCCCACTGGAGACTGTCTTTGAGCCCTACAGCCCAATAGGAAGTACCCAGTTCGACGATCAAAACATGAGGAAATCACTAAGGGTGAACCCTAGATCCTGTCCCCATTTAATGTGAGATGTGATATGGTACCTCTGTTAAGCATCGTACATTAAATTGAAATCGACATAAGGATGTTATATATTAATATGCCGCTTCTTCTTGATTCAGATAGCTTTTTGGACGACGCATACAAGTCTCTTGTCTTCTGAATGGCCTCAATCCAGCTCTTCCACAAGAATAGAACATAAATGGAGCCAAAAACGCAAGCTGCGTTAACAATTTTTCTGGGCCCCACGGGGTCCAGCATCTATGTATTACCTCGCATTGCAGCTTGTTGATGTATCTACTGTCCACGGCCTGAACACAAAACGGTCCGCATTGCAGCCAGCTGCATCAAACTTGTGTTGCTATTCACCGAATTTTCTCTACATGAAATTATGCTATTTATGATTAGAGACACCACTCTCTTCCGTTTTCAATGGAAGATCCGCATCTGATTGCTTTAGTAGCTTACTTTTCCATTCCTGGTCCTCCAGAATATAGTCTAGACACAAAGGCGGTTTAAATTATATAAAGAAAGAAAAGAAAACGTAAAGGCCCGATGGCTAGTGGCTTCGGCTCGACCGGCTTTGGAATATGCATGCTTCTGTATGTTAATTTAAAAATGGCCTCAGAGCCCTATCTAGGCTCTTTTATTACATCCGAAACTACGGAAACGACGCCCAACAAGTCGGGACTGTTTCGATCAGCTGATTTCCTCTTGTCTATTGTTATCCTGCACTGTATTTACTTGGGGCGGAGTGGTCTCTACGATAATACTGATATTCAATTTCACAAAAAAATGGAGTGGTGGTGGTTATTGCATCCACATCCAGCTGTTTCAGACATATTTAGGAGTATCGTGCACGGTATTTCAATTTCAATTTCAACATAGCCTCCATCCTGAGCTTTGGTCATTACGCAAAAAAAAAAAAAAAAAAAAAAAAAAAAAAAAAAAAAGAAAAAGTAGCTATCTTTAGAGGCAGTATCAGTGGCGCCTGGAGTTTTCGTAATTTGTAAGACACCTCGACGGACAGAACTGATTCATCAGATGCATAATGCACCACTGGCGATTCACCGCTGAAGAATCTGCTCCATGCCAGGGCCTAGATCGATTCGTGTCTTTCATGAAACTCGATCCAAATAGAGAATAACCAAGTCCATCATACTGTAATTTTTTTTTCCATGTTGATGAGCATATGAGGACATGCGTGCTGCGCAATTTGATATCCATTACAGAAATCTCAAACCTATGGGACCTGTAAATAGGGTTCTAGTCGGGCTGCCAATTCAATATCCAGAACCTCATAGGATATCAGTGCAAATAGAGAAGCAGTCCTCTGCGACAGACCCTTAAAAATTGTGTTGGATCAAGTTAGAGTTTTAGTTAGATTAGCCTCTAATCGTGTCCAGCAAGTATAAATAAACAACTGCTGAACATTCTGGTATTGATTAGGTGAATGCCCTATTTGCTTTTACACTGCGCGTGTTAACTGTGGGTTGAACACCTAACTGAAGATAAGTTTGCTGACTTGGAGAGGATAGGATATGCATCCTCCATCTAATTGTCACATATCTCACCAGAATGAAGAGCATGACTGCCTTGAAAGCACTTTCAACCTCATGGACAGGCAGCAATGGCCTCCATAGATATCAGTTCCTTAGCAAGGCTCTGGTTCTGATCTTAGTAAGCTAAACATTAACATCATATCATCTATCTCAAGGGAGTTGCAAGATGCACATGCACCAAGTCTAAGACAATGAATCCACTGTCAATACGCAGTGTCTATGCTCAATAGAGCCCTGTTATCTGTAGCAGTCTTCTCTGCCACTGCAGTGCCGTTTCCTACCGCAATTCATCTCTATGTCTTTACATACTCAGACAACTCCGGTACTCGAGAAGTTCCTCTGTCTCTTGGACGAAAGAAAGAAAGCGGGTATTTGAACCATATGAAAGCTTTATATACGTCATGACATAGCTGTCTTCAGTATCATGCATGATTGCTGGGTTAAAGCGCCTAACAGGTACCAAGGGGCGGACGGTATACTACTAGTAACCTAATCTTTGAAAAAGAAAATACTCCATTTTAGGCCAAACCAGGCATACCCTTGCATATCAACACAAACACACAAACGTCCTTTCTTTTCCAAAAAGTCTACCCCCAAGCTGCATTGATCCAAATTCACGACAAATTCCTGCTACCAAAGTTTGCAGACGGGTTCCACGATGGGGCACTTGAAAGCCTCCTTAAACTCTCTCGAGTTTTCCATGGTACCCTGGCATTAACTGCATTAGCCCAAAACATTTGAAGACATTAAAAGTTGATATCAGTAAACAGTCGAGCATTGTGAAGAATGGCATAGACTGGGCGATAAAAAAACTGCTGGTTACTGTTACTCACATTGTTCCTCGCAGGCTTAGGAGCATGAGGGTCATTATAAATAGCCTCTTCTGCCGCCTCTCTGGTCGTCTTACTGCACCACCAATTTCCGTACGCAATGAAAAAGAGCTGTTCCTTGCTAAAGGATGTAAGTCCTGGAAGGTGAGGGTCTGGGGAGGCCTCATCGTGCTTCTTCCAAGCGTGGAATGCGGCCGAGATTCCACCTGCGTCCGCAATATTCTCGCCCAGGGTGAGACGTCCGCTTACATGGAGAGGTTCTGGTTTAGTTCCGTTTACAGTAAAGTTTGAGTATTGATCGACGAAGCATTGTGCCCGCTCTTTAAAGGCTTCGACTGTCTTGTCATCCCACCAGTTCGTATAATTCCCCGTTTGGTCATAATGCCTGCCGGTTGAATCGAATGCTGGAAGCAATGTGTAATGGTAAGTCAAAACTCTTGGTAACAAATCCTTATTTCAATTGACTTACCGTGGGAAAGCTCATGTCCGCTCACTGAACCAAAAGGTCCGTAAGACATATACAAGGGAGCACGGCGCCCGTAAAATACCGGCGGCTGCATGATTCCAGCAAGGAAAGCGATCTCGTTTCCGGGGCCCTTGTAGTAGGCATTAACGGTTGGCGTGGTCATCTCCCACTCGTCACGGTCTGTTGGCTTTCCCAACTTTGACCACTCCCTGTGGATATTAAATCTCGTGCTGGCTAACTCGTTTTCGAAGAATGTTTCGTTTGATATCTTCAGATCTTCGTAATATTGTTTCACGTCTTCGGGATCGCCCACGTTGGGGCTCTTGGTAGGATACCCTATCTTCTGAACGATATTCGCAACCTTTTCTTTGGCTAGCTTCCGTACTTCTGGAGACATCCAAAATGTCTGGTCCAAGGTGAAGATGAATCGCTCCTTGATGTCAGACACAATTTGATCCCCGAGTTTTTTAGAATCTTCCGAAAAAGAGTCGAGAATATAGAACCGACTCAGGCTCCAACCGAGACCTCGATCCAACGACTTGATGCATTTTCTCCATCGCTCTTCGGACGCTTGCGGATCCTTTCCTGCAAGGCGATTGAGGAACTTTTGTATCGGCTCGACTTTGGGATCTTCGATAGCATATGCATATCTTTGAATTGCCTTCCACTTGAAAAATAACTGGATTGTCTCTCTGGATGTCTCGCTCAGAATATTCGACAACGATTTCATGTAGGAGGGCGAGCCTACTATCACACGATCATCTTCATAACCAGACGGTGCCAGTGATGATATAATATCAGCAAAAGAAATTTGTGGGACCAACTTCTGGGTCTCCTTTATAGTCAATGGATTATAGTATTTTGTGACATCTTCCTGAGTTTCCGTGTTTGGGGTGACATTTGCAAGTTTTCCCTCAAAGGAAACAACATCCTTAATCAGATGATGGAATTTGGTATCGCTGAAGTCTTGGAGGACCTTCTTGGCTACTTCGGTATAGTCTGTCACAATTTCCGAGTTGTTATAGTACTCTCTTGCTGGAAGTCCAATCGCATTGAGTGGAGTGAGGAAGATTACAACTGAGTCTGGGTTACGATCATCAGGCTTCTGAGGTTAGTGATGAGCTTAGGTATTCAGAAGAGGGCCTCTCTTACCCCAATATCAAAACCAACGAGTGCTCTAACGCCAATTCCCGCAAGGTACGATATTGCATTTGTCAAGTTGTCCTTGGGGTCTTCAGCAAACGCGGAGCCTATAGAGTAGGTCTCTTCTAGACGAGCCAAAACATCTTCTAGGGGCGTTGTGCCTCTTTGCTTGACAGTATATTCATCCATGCAAGCATCGTACGCCATCATCAGTTTCTTAAAGTTATCCGAGTCGGGTGACGACTCTTCAGGATGTTTGAATACCTCTGACTCTAAGATATGACGGAGTCGGGCTTGGGCATTCTCTGCCATAATGGTTCCAGCAAATATAGACCCCTGGTCAGGACGCATATCATGTCGTTCTCTCCATCCCCCACAAACATATCTATCGAAGTCAGTGCAGGGATCGATCTCCGTGTAGTTCGGATCCAAGTTGTAGAGAATCTCGGAAGCCGCATGTACACATTCTGGCGACTCGCAGATGGTGGGGGCAGCGACTTGCACGGGAGGGTCATCGGATGCAATATCTATGTATTCCGATTTTGGTGAGTAGAAAGCTGAGGAAACAGATATGGCGATGTTGTAGATTATGAGTACGCACTTTGCCCCAGTGCAACGATGTAGTAAAGAGTGGAGGTTATTGCCAACATTAAAAAGCCAGCAAACTTCATCTTCTTTGGGATGTCCCTATACTTATGCCACAGGTTTCTCAAGGGATTCTTGCAAACGCCATGGCTATCCACATGGTGGTCGTGGCGATCCTTGTATGCGTCCAGAAACAGACCTTCGTTGGACTTGGAAACAGAAGATTCGAGTGAAGAATATCCTTGTCCAGGCCTCTCCACATCACTACACATACACATCAGTAACATCTCAAGATAATATCCCGATTTGCGAGTCGACCTTCTCACGGGTGGCCCAGCCATGTTGCTCTGTGCTAAGCGCTTGTCTCATCAATCAACGGGACGGGGGGGAGAAATAGCACCCTATAGCAGGTACTGATGAACAGAATGATCAAGATACATATAAACCAAATACAATGTTGGCTGCGATCTCCAGTGTACTGGAGTACAGCTGGTGAGGATGGGTCAATGGGAAGTTGACGATGCTCGATCCCCAGGATTCGGGGGATGGCGTCACAATTGCAGCCTTATATATCAAGGCATCCATTATACCAGAATTGGTTAGTGTGATTTAATGGATCAAGTTGAAGTCACATATTTCTCTCGTATTGATTCATCAACGATTAATTGTGGAGATTGCTACACGATCAACATCAGCACGCAGCCATAGTTACCTAGTGTCATGCTTCGAATCCTTGGTGCCTGTGGACTGATGCACACAGCCTGCAGTCCATGTTCCGCCACTTGAATACTTTTAACTCTGTGGAGGTAAAGCGAATGAATGCTCAACAGGACTGAAAGAGCCTAGCTCACCTTCAAAGCGGAGTCTGTCTTCTTGCTTATGTATTGTCTTTGCTGCGAGTTTCCCATTCTCATCCAGCTCCCATAGAATAACCACAGTCTTCTCATCACTACTTTGTGATGCCAAAACATAGTGGGTGTCTTGGCCATCGCTGCTCTCAACAAAACCTGGCGCAAACTTAACAGTCTCAATCAGCTCTCCATCTGTCAACACTTCGAGATGCTTCTGCGTAGCAACATCAAAGACGTGTAATTCTTCATCGACCCCGACTGCAACAAGCCTATCATCGGGACTGAGAGTGGGAGTTGTTGCTGTTCCATCCAGCCGAATCTTCGCTCTCTCCTGGCCCCATTGTTTTGGATGGCCTGGAGCCCAGGTTGCAGGCTCCCCAGAGGGAGAAGCAAAATTACACTCAAGTCTGTAGGTAAAATCTTGCACGAATTTTCTTCCGTTCATTAACATGAACATTTTGTATGATCTGTACTGTATCTCTTTGGAATTTCAGCGTGGCCGAGCCAGAAAGAACCGAATGACGGCAACAAACTGATGAAAGACTTGGTAGATGGGTACTGAGTCGGAGGTTGCAAGGCTGTGATCCTTTTGTTTTTATCTAGCGTTCTTTATATAAGCTGCCTGGCATTCATCCAGCCAGTATGACTCTTCCATGAGAAAGAGACTGACGCTCCAAACCCGATTACGCGTTACAGCTTACGCTCTTAGGGTGCTTTGATTACAGAAAGTGTTTCTCAGTCAATCAAGAAAGTAGGGTGTCAAGGGTGGTCGGTATCTTTTCTTTTCCTACGTATCCTTTCCTTCCTCCTCAAAACAGCATCCTAAAGGGAATCAAGAACTATTGGATTAGTCGATTCAACCGATTAAATTTATCAATTCCTTTAAGACTCTTTTATCCTTCATTATCTACCTTTCAGACGAACTCCTCGACACCAGCACCGCAACATTTTTACTTTTTCCGGCAGTTGCCCATGCAGTCTGCTGAAGACTTAAGCTTTGATATGTTAGACAAGTTGCACTAGCATGATTTTGATGTTAAGCAGATCAGGGACTGTACAATGTCCGGGAGGGCTGGAGGGCTTAGGTCAATGGGGAACATTCATAATGAAAATGATCTCCACATTCAACTCTAGAGGTAACATGTGGTCAATCTTGATCTATGCTCTCATCAATCTGGCTGTTGTGACATTCTCCAATATGTAATGCCGAACCTGCCTACTGAACTGATGGAATTAGCAAAGCCATAATTATCATGCATTTTGGAACCTCAATACGGACCGACAGACCGGCATCCATCTCCCATAGGCATCTGCTATAGGATCGATTCTCGGCTGAATATATGTTCTCTCTTTGGGATGTTGAGGTTTATTTCCGCTAGGTGACGAGACAAGGGTACATGTAGAACACAGGACAAATCCTGTGTCGCAGGAAATATGGCCAGGTTCAATCGCAAATGGAGTGAACGGGTTTGTCTGTCTGACCGTTCACACATTTCTTAGGTATTGAAGAAGGTACGCGTCGTCTGTCCTTGCGAATGAGACAAAGGCCTCATTCGCATCCTGCGATAAAATGAGCCAGCCAGCTCTATCAAGTCAGTTCATGATGCAGCCCCAGACAATGATCGATCACAGAGTACCCACTTGCTGTTCGTTGAAAATGTTCCCTTGCTCTCTGTGGCTCTTAATCTAGCCAACAAGTTCGACGGATTCCTGCATTGAATCCGGGCAGCGTAGTGAGGTATTCAGCGTATCTTCCGATAAACATACCCTGCATTATTAGGTCCGTAAGTTTGGACACTCATAAAGGGCTCTGCGCGGCCATTGACACCCCCAAGATTCTGTAAGTACCCACGGTTGATCGGCAGTTTGTCTCGAAATTCTCGCAAGTAGATAGATATGTACCCCGGTTCTGTCACTTGCAGATATACTCCAGCAGATTGGATGTTTCGAACCTTTCTAGGACTTGTAAGTCCCAAAATGCCAAGGGAGCGACTCCTATCCGACGGCAAATAGCCACTTGTTCCAACACACGGGCGATATAGCACTCAAAAGATTTAGTCAGTTCTGACCTGTCGCTGATGACCTCAATTTGATCCGCCACGAGAGATCTCCCTGGAGCATTTCACGAAAGCACGGGTTCTGCAGCGAGCTTGTATTGTATATTCCGTCAGCCGTTTAGACTCCTCGCCTTTCTTGAACTATCTGTATCCGGGGTACAACTTACCTCAATTTCCCTCGGACTTGATTCTGTCGCGGATTGTTTCCGCCAACAGCTCCGGTGAGAACCGTACTGCGAGTGTTTCAGTAAGATTGATGCTGTACGACGAACCCCAGGGCTCTTGTAGGAGAGCAAGTATCTCAGTTATGAATCGTGATTCTGGCATATAAACGAATGATCGGAAGGACGTATAGGAAAATATATAATCAGTGAATGGGAGTGTTAATTCATTATTAGACAAGACTGAGAAGGGAATATATAGAATAAGGATAATACATATAGGTGATCCAAGACAACAGGAGAGAAGGGAAGAAAAGGGACAATATATGAAGACGAGGAGAACGGTCTTGAGGCAGGCTGAAGCATGCGTATGCCACTATATAGGATTTTATACTACCATCAGGAAAACTTTCCCTTTCCGGATACCACCACCTTCATGAGGGTACTCAGGGTTATGATCAGTGAGTATTTCTTGTCATGGGTGAGACTCAGTGTCTACTCAGTGATCAGCCACATGTCACCATGAGCTTCTCACCTCTATTTGTGTAGGTTAGCTTGACACTGGCGCCAGGTTAACCATTTCAAATGACTCAGGCCTGTCAATTTACCCACCAGAAAAATGATGCAAGCAAAAAGCTGATGGTGGTCAAATGGCTCTCAAGTGGAAAATCCTCCAAAGCAAGAGTTACCCAGTAGGAAAAGAAATGAAGTCAATTTTGGGAAGCGCCGCATGAATCAGCGCTTTTGTAGTTAGAGTGTATTAATATAATTCATTAGATATGTTGAAAATACCGAGTACAAAGCTCCTGACATGGCTTGATTCCGTCACGGGAGCCTAAGACTACTCTGCCATGGCCATTCAAGTTTCTTCCCAGATCTTAGGACTCCTTGTTATGAAATCTTGTATACAAACATCTACAGCATATACAAGGCAGTATGTCCCCCCGTGTATGAGGCCGCATTTGCAGCAGCATAATAGACGAGATAGAGGCGATCGATAACCGCCAGAATACTCGTACTAGCTTAAGAGGGATAATGTACAGTATCTGCATATGCATGCATATTTGGCAGAGGCCATTACTCGCCATCATTGCAACAGCAGCTCGATATGGAAGTAGAATGGCATGTAGACTATGGCGGTTGTAGGTAATGACTTAGAATACACGCATGCATACTACACATGCCGGACTCAACCGTCTCGCTATGATCTGCAGGGTTTCCCAACGGTGAATTATCTTGGATGAGAAATGATGTCTTGAGAAACAACGCAGATTGGTAAGAAACTGCTTGTGTGTGTTAAAATGCTGAATTGCTATCACAATGACAATAGGGACAATAACGATAATTGATTATTTCAATGAAGGCTGAGTTCGGCACCAAGTTGCACAGAGAACGCTGTGCATTGTTTGTTTTCCGATGGAATGGAAGCACAGGCCTCAACACTACTACTGACGACTAGTTCCAAGCAGGTGCCGTGCATGCTGATCAGCATGCAATAAAGTCAACGGACACGGATAGTCTCACCGAAGCCGAAGCAAGGTCGAAAGGCCGTGCCGCCGATGACTCGCAACTTGCAAGTTAAATGAGCTACAGCAGAGAGAGACAGGAGATATCTGTCGCTGGACAGGTTACCTTTCACTCGAAACAAACCCCGCATGGATATGGGTGTCCCATCCACTGCCTGTTTTGATGCATGGTGCAGGCGAGCTGCAATCGCAGTACGGCGGGCCTCCGCAGCAGCTACTCAACTTTCGTGGCGTTGCTGGCCGTACCACATGGCCGACTGCATGCAAATTGTGGCTAGGTTTGCGATCGACGTTCTCGAAGGCAGTGAGCATTCCTCCCTCCAATGCAACACCGTAATTGGCATGCTAGGCCCCTCTGCGGCCCATGAATTCGAATCGCGTGGGAATAGAAAATGGACATGAACAGCACCGGGCAAACAGTGTCAGGGAAGAGTCGACACGGGACGGACGGGAATCTCCGGCGGCTCGTCCGGTTGGAGCAGCATCTGCAGCTGCATTGTTAGTGTCAATATCAGTGTTTTCCAGGAGCAATCAATAATATTATCAGAATAATCACGACGCCAATCGGACGGTCCCTCTCGGCTGCATCTATCCAGGAGAAGACGGGACAACTAGGACAGTTACGAGTTGCAGTGGGAGTATTTGATGAAGCTGTATACGGTGCAGTGTTAATTTTCACAACCTTGGAAAACTGTTTTATACATTATTAATAATAATCGTCAGCCGCTGCCGAGTGTAATAATTTACTCCAGGTATCATCTCTCTCCCCTTGTCCCTGGTTGCTGTCGGTTTTTCCTCCCATCTCGTCGCTGCTGCCGTCTCCCTCGATCGCCCTGTTGCCAGCCTGTCTCCATCCGTTTCCCTTGAGGTTATTATCCTGCGTTCTTTTCTTTTTCCTTTCTCGCGTTTCTTTTCCAGAGTCGGGTTGTTTCTTTCTTGTCTGGCGACTCTGGTTCCTATCCTTTCGGTTTCATCGTCCTGCCCGTGCGACGGGGAGATGCGCTCCTTTCCCAACCTCTAATCCCCACATCGTTCGTCCCTTCGATATATCCCCCGTCTCTTCCAGACGGGCCATTACGTTTCTTCTCCGCCGGTCGTTCTGTCGGATTGCGGATGTTCCGAGTTCTTAACTGGCCTTTGGCTTAGGAACTCCTCTGCCGTATGAGTTTATGAGTCGATCTCAGCGCCGACAGCAACACCACCGCCAGTTTCTCATCTTCCCTCCCTTTGCGATCTGCCCACCTGCGATCTACGAGTCCGTTGACTCGATTCTCCTACCCCATAAGGGTTATATATAAGGGTTCAGGGCGACTGGTTTTCCAAAGCAATAATCCCGGACAAATACCTTTGGGGAGAGCGATATTAGGCCCAACTACCACGTGGGTTTTCCACGAAATCATCCTTGCGAGTGCGCCTATTTGGAGAACCTTCTTTAATCCGCGTTATACAAGACAGACAATTTGCCATTGTATTTCGGTTGGTGATGACCTTCCCGACTATCTGGCACGGAGCATAGGTGTCGCATGTCAATTCAGGACACAGTTAGAATTCGCATTTTGGATATTCGTGTCGACTAACAACTGCGATATCCTACAGCTCCTTTCCGCTCGCCGAGTACATACGCGAACGCTACAATGGGTTGCGTAGGTTCAAAGCCCTCCGATCCGGGGGACAAGGAAGCCCTGCAGCGGAATGCCAAGATAGACAAAATCCTGAAAAGTGACAAGAAGGCGATGGATAGAACAATCAAGATCCTCCTGCTCGGTACGTATTTGAGGCATCCTTACTTGATCGGGTGCTAGTGCTGAGGCTAGTTCAATAGGCGCTGGAGAATCTGGAAAATCCACTATTATAAAGCAGATGCGAATCATACACAAAAGAGGGTTCCCCGAAGATGAGCGTTACCAGACACGAGCAGTCATCTACTCTAACCTTGTTGTTGCCTTCAAGGTATTGCTGGACATCATGAATGCAGAGAATATCGAATATGAACATGAGAACACAAGGGTAACTCCCCCCCGAGCTTGGGCCAACGTTCGGTTTACCCGGTGACAGTCACTACGCCATTGTTATTTCATCCCAGGCTGACCATTCGTGTCTTTTTCATTCCAGCCTTTCGCAGCATTCCTGGAAAGCACAGAAGCTGATGTGGAGTTGGATCAAGCGTTTTCAGACCTCGAAGTCCGCGAGGCCATGAAAGAGATGTGGCGGGACGCAGGCGTTCAGAAAGCAGTTTCTCGGGGGCACGAGTTTGCACTTCATGACAATCTACAATAGTATGTTCATGGATGGACCATACACCCTGATCGATCTAATGTTTCTCCAGTTTTTTCAACTCGCTTGACCGCATGTTTGAGCCAGGATGGCTCCCCAACAACCAAGATATGCTGCAAGCTCGTTTACGAACGACTGGAATCACGGAAACCCTGTTTGAGATGGGTCAGTTGAACTTCAGGATGATGGACGTTGGCGGACAACGATCGGAGCGAAAGAAGTGGATTCATTGCTTTGAAGGCGTTCAATGCCTCCTTTTCATGGTTGCACTTTCAGGCTACGACCAATGTCTCGTGGAAGATCAGAACGCAGTAAGTCTCATTTTTATGAAAGCATTGCGTGTCGGAATAGGTCAAAATGCTTACCGCACCCGAGAATAGAATCAAATGCACGAAGCGATGATGCTCTTCGAGTCCCTGGTCAATGGCGAGTGGTTCAAACGGAAACCCATCATCCTCTTCTTGAACAAGATCGATCTTTTCAAGCAGAAGCTACCCATATCTCCCGTATCCAAACACTTTCCAGATTACGCCGGGTCGAACACCGACTTCGATTCCGCAGCCAGATACTTTGCCGATCGTTTCCGTGGCCTTAATCGGGTTCCAGACCGCGAAATCTATATCCACTACACCAATGCTACCGACACAACACTGCTGAAGGCTACGATGGACTCGGTACAAGACATGATTATTCAGAAGAATCTTCACACTCTTATCCTGTAGGTCGCTCTATTTCAGGATTGGACTGTCTCCTTTTTAATTGGAATTTGCGCCAACCGCGAGACAGAATATAATCCGTTCCAGCGAATAAACATCTTCCGCTGCGTATCGGCTGGGATGACCATACCCATTTTATATAACTACTTTTCTTTTCCTTCATTCTCCTGAGACATATTGATGGGGCAAAATAGTTGTTAGCTTCCAGCGTTTCGTGATCAACTATTCGACACACATTGTTTGTTTTACGATACTTTTCTGGGTTTCAAGGGCGGTGTTTGTTGCGATGTCATACCACTAATCTTTCTTTTGTATCATTTTCTTTCCGTTCCTCTTCTGTGAGGCTGCTTCTTATGACTCTCGTCGCATGTTTCTTTTTAGCCTCTGGGTTTACTTGTGTCTATATTATTTTTCTCGCTTAACTCTGTTCTTATAACTTCTCTTGCATTCTCAATATACATTCTCTTTTGCTTTCCTTGCTTTTCCCTTTGCTCTTGAGGTAATAACAGCCTTCTCTGCAATCTCTTGTCTCATTCGAGCCATTGTGTGTGTACTGTATGTATAGGAGAGAAACTTGGACAGTTAAAGTCCCATTTTTGGGATTTTATCCTAGAACATACCAGTAGATCCGAAGATAAATCAATCCTCAGGGCAGGGCGGAGAAGCACGGGACAAGTTTGCTTACATAAGCGATGTGGTCAAGTGACAACCCGACTTGGATTTGCTCTCTGTTGGCGACTTCCGGCAGCACTCGACTACAACCACTTCAATAGCCCTGTTTTTCCGGCTTTGGGGGCTTAACAGACGCCAGGATGTTGTCGTCCTCTTTACGACGGGCGGCCTGGGCGCCCATCTCGTCCTTACCCTCGATTTCGCGTTCCTCCGGTCAGGCTTTTGCGGCTTCCTCAAACGGCCTTCTCAACGCAACTCGGCCTATGCACCAGCGCCGATATTCTTCTTCGAAACCTCCCGTACCTCCTAGCAATGGCTCTAATGGAATCGATGCTTCCTCACAAGCTCCTGCAAAGGGTGTTGGTGCTTCTGGAGAGAAGCGGGCAACCAGGCGGAGGGGAAGAGATCATAGCCGGCATCACGGCTCCAAGTCGAACCGACATGCTGCCTTCTCCAATCCTCCTAGCGTCCCCTCAACCCAGCATCTCCAACCACATGGTGAGTATAAAGCTTTGTGAATTGACTGCTAGCTCTGAGATCCCATAGCTAATCTGGTTTGTTTTCTCTCCCTTTCCCCCTTCCCAGCTGCAGATGTACATGTGGCGTCGTTCTTCTCCATTTACAGGCCGATTTCTGTCACGGCCAGCGTACCTCCGACCTCGAGCGCCGAAGCATTCAATGCTCTTTTCTCCTCGAGACGATCGCCGAAAATCGAACCGGGGGATGTGATCTTCACTCTGTCTTCCGCAGTCAACTCCATGGAGAACGCGGCACAGCAAGATGATTTCCAGAACATGTTGAATGGCGGCGGTTCTCTCAGCCACATGGATGCAGACGGCAATCAACTTGACGCATTCAACATGGCGGACTTGGATATTTCAATTGAAGAATTCACGAAGCGGCTGCGTCCATTCCATCCCCCACCTCCTCCTGTCCCCCTGGACGAGTACAAAAATGTAAGCGGAGTCGAACCCACGGATGAAGTATCCAAGCAGACTGCTAGCTATTCTGTTATTCTGACAATTCGCGAATCTACGCATGCCGACGGCCGCAAGACGTACGAGGCTCGCACCGCTCCGATTTCTCGTACAGAAGAGATGAACGACCCCGCATCTTTTGATACCGAGGCTGTCATCGATATGCCCGCGTCCGGAATCAACTACATCGAGAGTCCGGAAGAGAATAGCACCATGCATGCCATCAGTACGAAGAGGAGACGGAGATTAAAGATGAAGAAACATAAGTACAAGAAGCTATTGCGGAGGACGAGAACGTTGCGACGGAAACTCGACAAGGCATAGATGAACCTGGTTGATCGTGCTTTTTCCCCATATTATTATTCCTCTTTGCAAGTTTCTTTTGCTTATTTCCTCTCCAATTTCCCATCAGTTCGGGACATCCCGCAAGAATCCATAGGTTTCTTTTCTTTTTCACATCTTTCGCAGTCTGTCCATTTCCCTGCCAGGTTTCTCCTTTTCTGCTTTATGATGTCGTAGTCCTTTTGTGCTCTTCGTCCTTTTGTCCAGATATCTTATATCCTAACTCTTCATGGCATGCATGCACTGGGCACTTTAGGTAGTTCCCTGATAGATAAACCAATCCCAATAACATTCAGGCTTTCTAACCTAACCTAGTTACTGATCTTCAGGAATACCGTCGACTTCATGTATATATTTATCGGATGAAATAGGTCAATCCTTACGGAGTTGTGGTACCCAAATAATCATTTAATTACTATGTTTTTTTATTACACATGTGTTGCATTTGATATACAGGTTACACCCGACGGACAGACGGACAGGCAGGCACTACACCGTACAACGTGCACATCCCTACATTGTCTAGGTATTAGGTAGCTGACATCCGCCTCTCTCTTTAGGGTGAAATTCATTTAATTGGTACATTTCATGTATTGACGATATACTTACTCCATACCAAATATAAATAGCACATAGTGGTACAGAAGTCGATACATAGTACTCAGACCGAGAAAAGAAAAAGAGCAAAGCAAAGCAAAAGTATAGAAGCAAAACGGAAAATAACAAAAACAAAAAAGAAACCCCGCTAGATCTGAGCATGTCTCCCGTCAAATATTCGGCCAAATTTGGTTTGAAGAGGAAGCAAGTAAATAGAGTTAGTCAGGGGGAAGAGAAGAAAAGCAAACATTCCAGCATTGCAATGTGACAATCTAATCTAGTCATAGATTAGAGACGCTGATAAAGTACAGTGCATTCAAACTTCTCCAGATCTTGAGTCGACCATGCAACGTAGATATAAGGGCAACATTCCCGTTCCATCATCCAGTCTACAGCCACAATTCGCCACGTTTGGGAATTATAAACATTGTCCATTTATAAAGATTATTCAAAATAAACGAGAAAAGGAAAGAGGGATCCCACATCTCGAATCGTTCGTATCGAGGTTCTTAAGCGAGACGGGTCATACGCATCATCATGCTTCCAGCTAATAAATGCGCCGTGGGCTGAAGGTTGAGCAGTATGGAATTTCAGTCTGTCACTGAAATTTGGAAGACATTGGAGTCTTCGTTGCAGCTGCTCAAAGACCCGTGCGGCTGAGAGCAACGACGCGAGTTGCGTCTAGCACTTATAGGTTGTGGCCTGAGAGTTCATGAGGAGAGCAACAATCAAACCATAGAGACCTGCGCGATAAGAAAACGGTATGAGTATGGTGTACGTCCATGAGACAAGTAATTACGAATGGCTCCAAATGCCTGGTAACTCACCCAAAACTTCTGCGAAAATGAGAATCAAAATCATTCCAACATAGAGTCTAGGTTGCTGGGCTGAACCACGAACACCAGCATCACCGACAATACCGATAGCAAAACTACATGCAAAATTAGTCCTTATGGCTGTCAATAGACTCGAGTAACCGCAGAACATACCCAGCAGCCAAACCGGCAAGACCGACAGAGAGACCCGCACCCAACTGGATGAATCCTGTAAATAGCGCCAGCTCCTGTTTCAAGTTGTTCGCGACCAAAACTGAGACGACCAGCCCATAGATACCAATGATACCGGCCATAACAACGGGGACAATGTCTGCAATCATAACATAGTCAGCGGGCAGCTGCTCACGATCACTCGGACAGTAGAATTTCCCCTTTGGAGAAGGTGCATATCTAGACTGAATCGTTTTACATACTTTTAACGATCAAGTCTGGTCTCAAGACACCCATTCCGCAGATACCGACACCAGCCTTAGCGGTTCCATAGGCAGCTCCAAAGCAGGTGAAAACGATAGCTGAAGCGCAACCCAGGGCACCGAAGAAGGGCTACATGGTTCAAAATCAGTTACAAGCCCAACTATGTAAGGGATGTATTCGAAAAGGAGAAGAGTGATGCGGCAAGGAGGTCGTAGGGGAAATTGAAGTCGAAAGGGTTTCGTTGAACGTAGCTCCAATGCCACGATTTGTACGGCGGAAGGACGAGGAAACTTACCGCATATACTGGACTATATGGGAAGAATTATCAGCAAGAGGCTCAAAATGTCCAGCAGGCTATGGACTCATAGTAGCCCACGCCAGAGAGAAGCCTGGTAGAAGGTATCTTACCAAAGTTCGGAACTCATTGTGGAAATCTAAGCCGGTACCGGACGATTCGAGAACTGGAAAAATGAAATATTGATTACCAACGGGCGGCGAGAAGTGACAGTTGGAAGTCGTAGATGACCGTTGCGACGACACGAAAGATGGAGGCTGGAGGCAGATGAAGAGGATGGGAAGCGAACAACACGCTGGTTGCTTCCACTGCGAGCTCTGATCACGTGATTAGTCTTGGCGCAACCCGTCCTGGTTGGACGGAACAGACTGCAGACTGCACCGTCTGGTTTTGTTTCTTTTTAGAGACGGCATCACTATGAGGGAGATAGGTGTTGGCTTTCATACACATATGAACTTAGGCGTCGAAAGTAGAGGCCTGTACAAACACTAATTCTACCCAAGAGCCAGGCATGGCATGCTGACCTTCGACGGGTGGCAGAGAGAGCCTACGCGGTACATCCAGTTACATGGTCGTGTTGGTGAGGCGCCTTTCCTAACACATCCGCCTATTCCAGGTGAAAAGGAAGATATCTGTGGGACCTACTGCCCTTCCTATGGTCAATTGCCACGATAATATAGAGAGTGAGATCTCGGGGGAAACTATATTGTCCGTTCATGTATGTTCAAGAAAAAGACCGCTGGCCGGATCAATCCATGGAATGAAGCTCACGGCAGCAAGGACGACATTCCATGACTGACCAGATGGGAATTGGGATAGGGAGGGTTGAAAGAATACCATCGGATCATTGGCATATGCTAAAACAGGACAATCAGGCGCAGCCATTCTCGATCGATCTGGTATTGCTGCGATCCAACTGTGCAAAAGAACGTGCGGCCGCCAACATTGACTTGTGCTGGTGGTCTATGGTGCCTCTTTTACCCATCCACCACGGATGAAGCATTTCGCCTCCTCAATGCCAGACGCGATCCGAGTGTTGCCGACCGACGCAACGGCAGGTTTCACTTGTTCCGAGAGCGGAATACGCTGGGATACCGCTACATATAATCGACTTTTGGCGTATGGCGGAGTAAGCAACCGGTTGAAAGGAAAGAATCGTGCTAGAATGGTCGATGACAGGCAGCTCCTGGTGTACACTATTGCAGTTGAGTCACGTGAACGCTTCAGCATCCGTTCATGCTTTGAATGGCACAACCCGTGAGCAAATGTAGGTTAATATATCTGGTCTTACTGGCCACCAGGGGCGCCGTAGGGCTGGTTTTCAAGACCTGGGGGTACCAGCCACGATTTGATCCACTTGTTGGACCATATGCAGGAAGTAAGTGCCTATGCAGTGACGAGAACAACGCTCAGCGGTACAGAATAACCATGAATGGGGAGACCGGAAGTTCCCTGGTGTAATAACGATATTAATACCCAATGTCTGTTCTAATAATGTGGCTGCACCATGGCTATACAGTGTACCATTGCTGTGCAACGTATGCATCCGGTAATTCCTATTAGTGGCAGCGTCGAGCTGCCAAGAATTCTGCAACCTTGGATGAGACAGGATGGGCAAACTGAGAATGAAAAGACAGATTATCGGCGGCGTCTTTTATAGTCGAATATGCCTTGCCGATCCTGGCATGGCGTGCATGCAGCTTATAAGGGAGCGACCTGGGCATCGTCGGCCGCAACGTCACCAGAAGCAACAGCACCAGGCTGCGGCGATCTCAGCGAAAATACGGCTGCAACAGGCGCAGCCTTGGCAAGGAAAAGAGCCCTGGAGTGGGCCAATCGAGCACTCTGGATGAGCCACAGCCATGACGTACGTATAGCAGGCATGATAGAGTAATACGGATACGGTCACAGCAGGAATGCCTGGCTGTGGAGGGCCCCGGCTTGCCGTGCTGCTCTGTCCTCTTATTTAAGCCGTTCTCTCCTTAACTGCCGCGACCACCGGCTCCCCTTTCCTCTCACTTCTCTCTTCTCCCACTTTGTCATACCCATCTGTCCATCCCCTTTCTGAAGTGGCAGACCTGCAACAGATTCAGTCCAAACCAGACCAGCCCTATCAAAATGCCTCTTGAAGCTTCGTGAGTGCTCCCATCCGTCTTCGATGCCATCCATCTCCCGGAAACCACCGCGGTCGTGTTGGACTTCTCTTCATCGATTGTGCCTTTCCATCACTTGCAATTGAATCGTCAGCGTGAATCCTGCCCAGAACAAAAGCTAACTTTTTTTTCTCCTTGACCTTATGCAGTGACATCTGCAAGATTATTCTTGCGATCATCTTACCTCCCCTCGGTGTCTTCCTTGAACGAGGATGTGGTGCTGATCTTTTGATCAACATCTGTTTGACAATTCTGGGTTACATTCCGGGCATTATCCATGCTCTGTATGCTTCCTCTTTGCTCCACAATGTTCCTGGTAAAACAACTAACGGCCCATGTTCAGTTACATTATCCTCAAATATTAGATTGTTTAACACCATGCCTCGTATAAACGCGTCCAGTCGTGATCGACTTGGTTGAAAAAAAAAAAAAAAAAGAAAACTCTAACACATCTTACCAATCAATCCGACCGCTGTTATCTCGCCTGGTAACGATTTTAAAGTTGATCTTCAGGGGAAACTCGCGGTTCACAAACGCCTCTCCGCGTTGTCTCTAGATACTGTTGATTTTGGCAGTCTCGCATAGACTGGAGCCGTCTATTTGTTTGGAAGCGACCATATTAGAGTTTCCCTTTCGACAGCGCCGTCGCCCGTGGTATTTGCTACACTGGGTCTCGGAGCGGCTGGGCGTTTTGCTATCTGATATCATTTGGTTGTTTATTCCGTCTTTTTTTTTGCTTAGTTCCAAAGGATACCAGTCAGTTGTGTACCTTAATATCGGATTTATTCGTCGGTTTAATGATTGATGGCAATACAGTCGTCCCTTTTGGCAAATAGAGAAATTGACGCTTCTTGAGTATTGACCAGTCACCATCCGGAGATGATATTGGCGCTGGACCTGTACGCTGTACTCTGTTGCTGCAGCTTTAGCATCACAGCACGTGATTTCACACTGCTCATCGTCCAGCGCAAGCGCCGACACGGCGCGTATATCATCCATTCGGCCCCATCCATCATCCCAGACATTGTACAAGCGCCGCAGTTGCTATTCAGACTCTGCTCAGGTAACCCCAATCTCTTTATGTCTCATCCAGGCGCGTATGAAATGCTTCCCCGTGGCAGATCCAGGTCTGACTCCCTAGAGTGTGCCAGCACCATGGAAGCCAGTTCCTTTTTACCTGTCGCCCTAGGTGCGCAGGGCCGTGTTGGATGCTTTCTTTCTAATCCATTTCCTTTGATTTTCTTTGTGTCTTGACTTAATATTGTTCTGGTACATGGCCGCCGCCTTTTTGTCTGTCCAAAACCAAGTCACTATCTTGCCCTTTCTTCTGAACGCCATATTTGCGAGCAATAATGATTCCATCCAGCTACATCGACCTCCAGAGGTGATTTCTCTTGTCAGCGTGTCCGGATCTGGTAAGGCCGTGGCATTTTAATCTCTGATGTCTGTCAGTTGGAAAGATACTTTGTCCCTCGCTTTGTTAATGTATGCTGCTGACTGTATTTGCAGAGTTTCAACATGTCTTTCTCCCCGGCTCGATGCATGCATACAATTTTCCTCTTCCTAGCATACTCGTGTCTCGTGTATGGGTCAACTGCGATACAACACCTAGGTCCCCGGGTAGCCATGTCTCAAGTTATTCCATCATGTGCATTAACTTGCGTTGATGCATTTGTTAAATCGCAATATAGAACCAACATATGTTCTGAGCTATCGGATTTGAACTGCCTTTGCACAACAAATACCACAAGCGGGTTCACCTTCGCGGAAGCGGCTTTGCAATGTACAATCTCCTACTGCCCAAGTGAAGTGACATCAGATTCGGGTTCGATCGTGTACAACATTTGTGAATCGGTTCCTGGGGCTCTTCCAAGGACGCATTCTGTCATAACGGCTACGGCATATCTCGCTGGAGGTACTACAATTCCAGTCATGAGTACCGGAGTGTCTAGCCCTAGCTTGACCTTCTATTCCACTTCTACCGACTTTCCTGCCGGATATGTACCTACCAGCTCTCCACTGCTCCTATCAGTACCATCAACGATGAAAATGACAATGATAACGACGGCGGATATACCCGCTACCATGACAGCATCCCCAAGTACCGATGGCGACCAGTCAATGCTCCCCAGTGTCACCTCTTCGTCTAGTTCCACACCTAGTGCTGGGATCTCGCATTCGCACTCCCTTAGTTCAGGTGCAGTGGCTGGTGTTTCGGTGACTACAGGAGTCTTTGCTTGCGTCGTAATTGTGATCGCTGTGGTTTATTATATCAGGAAGAGAGGGAAAAGAGGGGAAAGTCAGAGAGTTATGGACCAGGGTTTCTCTGAAACTGAGGGAGCCGCATCGGGACCCCATGGTTCTACTCGACCGCCTCCTAGACGTCCATTCTCATTCCACAAACTGCCAGCGAGTTCGAATGGCGCAAGTCAAGAGACGTTGAACTCAAAGAGACCACCTTTCCGGGCGAGTGCCCATGATTCATTTGCAATCCTGACCGGACAGGCTGCGGATAGATTTATGAAAATAGAGGAAGCAACACATTCAGCCTTCCCAGCTCGCTCTGGTCCTGAAACAGAAGCGTCTAAATCACTTTCCGATCCACCAATGAATGAACTGCGCCCAAGACCTTTGAGGATTAGTCGTCAAAGACATCCTAGACCTGAAAGCGAATTGACCGTATTTGAAGAGGACATGCAAGGGCGCCTGAGCATGGCCCCGAACGGGTTAAATGGGCACGCAGGTTTGCTCGAAATCAATCGATCCTCAGCGGTCGGACTGCCCGCGCATCCCCGTGCTACGAAGGACCAAGGGAGGGCTGTACGAGGATTGGGCGTTCAAGGCCCTAGCCAGCAAGCAAAACCGGTGCACCCGGGCCCTGGAGGGAAGCCTCAAGTTGCTAGGGTAACTTCTGAAGCTGATAGTGGGGAGAAGCCTCTGCCAAGAGTCCCGGAGCTAGATAGAAATTCCGGTCCAGCAACCAGGTCTGAGCTGGGTGATCTAAACGAAGGACAGAGGTCTCGTCAGGATTTTGAGTCTATTCCCAGGGAGCGGCTTAGCCCTGGGAAGGTTGCAGCACCAACTGGAATGCAAGAGATAGGAGACCATTTTCATTCTACCACTCGCATGCGTTTCAGGCCATATCATCCCGACTCTATCAATCCGTCTCCGAATGCCATTTCACAGACTCGGAGTATACAAGATGACAAAATCATGAGAGTTCGGGTTGGGCAAGGCCAGCAACAGCCGAACGAAAGAATAACACCTTTTTCACCAGATGATTTCTGGAGAATATCACGCGACCAGCCTCCACAGCGGAACGTTGAGATGCAAGCCATACTCCCCTTTCCTCTATCTTCTTCAAATACGCCGGTCGGGGTCTCGGATGGTGGTCATTTAGCTAATCACCAGGCAGAGCATCGTCAGTCTGGGCTCGGGCTCCTAACAGTGAGAGCCTTAAAAGACTACGACTATGCCCAACCCGCTAATGATCATCAGAATGACTATAGATTGCCGTTTGACGGACCTTCTGACCGTGGACCGAGGGCGAGGAGTAGAACTCCTACGCTGAGCGGCCTGCAAAGTCAAGAAGCAACAAGAGAATCACCATCATCACGACTGTCGCGCAATCTAACTCCCATTTGGAGAGGGTCAGACATGATCATCGCGGTAGACTAAGATTGCTAGTTGATTTATCAAGTATTTCCGCTCTCTCTCAGACCCACACGCACGCTTGCTTCTCTCTATACTATATATCAACAAGAGCTTCACTACTCAGTGGAGACCATCAGTGCTGGCAACCCCAAGCATGCACCGTCCCTGCATAATCCCTAGAGCGTTTTTTCCCTCGCCCATTGATTTGGTTTTGTCACACTGCACTGTTTTGAGTAGTTGTTCCTACTGCATTAATGGGGTGGAGCATGGTGTTTCTGGTAATGTTAATTTTTATCTAAACAGTGATGTCTGTACAATCATGCATGTTCAAAGTCCAGCACTACTCAATAGGCATTATCGACTAATTGAGTATAAAATCTTCGGTGTTTATATTGCTGCTGCTTCGATTATCGTGTAGTTTAGCTGCGACATTTTCCTTTTCAGTACTACAGAATGGCTACAGGTATACTATAGCATTATAGACAGTATCTGGGAGATCTAGGAGGCTGGAAGCTCTTGAGGCTGCCCATCTCACATTCAAAAAGATAGAAACATGGACAGTGTGCAACTGGCTTTGGCACGCGAGTCAATAGGCTCATATCCTTGCACCCAAGGACAATAATAATAACACTTTTCCAATACTGAATTTCAGTGATTGAAATTGCGATTTCTTGAAAAAAAAAAAAAAAAAGGCGGTAAGATTTCAAAGACCCGATCTTTCATCTTCTCATTGTTTCTGAAATTGTATTCAACACAAAGCACAATCTGGGATCGGCTGGGGCGACGGATGCGCAGCTGTGGCCCATATCATTCTTGTCAATAGTCAAGTCGCAGGGAACGCCAGCAATTCTCTTTGGCCATGGCTTGGCTGGAAGACTTGAGAGATGATATATCAAAATGCGGTCATCAAAATTGAGCATCTTAGTGGTGGAGAAGCTGCGGCCAGCAGCTTACTATCTTCTCCCTCAAGAAATGGCTCTAGATCTCTACTTAGGTAAAATGGGAAGATGATATTTCGAGCTGATGGTAAACTTGACTGCTCTCTCTATGGTGGTGGTTCTGGATGCGCGTGGGGAGCTGAAGGGGAAAAAAGCGTGATTCTAAACCAGCGGTAATTCAAACAATTAATCTTCTGCCACAATTTGCAAGACCAGGTCAACCTATGATTGCCCTATATGTAGGAAAAAGTTGTTCGGAAGTTGAAAAGCCCGACAAGTCACTCAGCTCAAGATATTGGAAGCCTTCTGGGAATAGCCCAGCAGGTGCAATGACGATGATTTTATTTGGTATTGACTGTTCTGAAGATGGAGTGGCTTTTCGCTGGATTGATGAAGACGGATTACCATACAATATTGCTGGTTTTCCCAGGGATACCACGATAACCTCCGCTGAAGTTTGAGAAGACGACATCTCACAGTGCCACAGCTAGCAATGAAACGAGCAACAATCAAAGAAGTGATGGATGATGAAGCGACTTAATTTGATGATTTCCTTGATGGCTAGAGAGCTAATGCAGAATGCTAGGTACGGAGTACTGGTGCGGCAAGCCAAACAGTCTAACAAGTTAATAAGTTACTGCCTGGAACTATGACCATGTTGTGGCCGTCCAAGGTTACCCTCTCCTCGAGATCCATACGTGTGTATATATTCTAGCATACTACTATGGAACGTATCTAGCTTGATGATTATCCTACAAGTCTAGCCTTAAGCAAGTGATGTAACGTCAGTAGGATTGTAGGAATAACCAGCAGATTCCTTTGTGAGGCCACTCAAAGAGATTCTGATTAGTTACTCCATGCAAGGACCACGTAAGATTGCCTCCATGGCTGCCTGGAAATAGTAAACTCCGTAAAAGGGAGTGCGCTCTTTTCGAGGTGATCTGACATGGCGCATAACGGCTAAGCGCATGACAGGAAATCTCCACGAAAACGCCCATGGATAATAATAGGCCTTCACTAACCGTGAGTAAACCGGTATTATTGTTATTGTCGTGACTCGCTACCTGCTAGCATTGCGTGAGTGGTAATGACGTGCCGAGGTTGATGGGTCTCGTCCTGCATATCCACTGCATATTGCTAATGCCTGCACGGGAATGATGTACATTGGCTGGGTATGATCAGCACCATCTGTATGCATAACCGAGTGCGGCACGATAATAACGATGATGATTCTGGACGTCAGTACTGGCGTGGAGTCGTGATGCCTCAGGGCCTGTTTCTGTGATGTCACGAACGGTCTCTCTATCAACACGGACCTGGTGTGCTCAGAGCTTGTGGGTATTCTTGGCGGATCATGGCCGAGTGCGTACATTGTACAGCAAGCAGCACCCTGTACTTCCACTGCCCAGACCGGCGCTGCAGAGGAGATGTGAAATTCGAAATAAATGGATTAAGAAGTAAGAAGTTAGCCGAGAGTAGGAAACACAGCGGAATCACGTGTGATGTCACGAGGGCCCCAATGGCATCAGCCGCAACAGCACGCCGCTGGAGAATTGGAAGACATCGCCCTTCTCTATTTTCTTCCGGCGCGCCGTCAAACGTCTCTGGACTGAGAAAGCCCATCCTCATTTGGCATCATGACCGGGGACTGTCCCGCTAGGCCTACAGTCCGGCCCAGTGGCTTGCATACTTTCTCCCGAGCTTCGCCTTTTGCTGGCAAAACAGAGCGCTGAAGCTTCAAACCCTATCCCTGGGGACTCACTGTAAGCCCGCTGGAAACAGACTCTCTTCGCTGCAGTCTCATGCATGATTGGATTCACTAATCTGTATTGCCTCAGTGTGGATACATTCCAACATGAACGCGCCGATGTCTGCGAATAAGATATGTCTGTCGATGATATATCGGCACGACTACTCGCCCCTCCCCTCCCCTCCCCACATTGTTCTATAAAAAGACGGTGCTACTGGGGAGTCTGCCTTATCAGACACTTGCGTACTTTATATCTCCCCTTATCCTCCGTGTTCTTGCCCTGATCTGATCTGGTTACAATCCGTTCAGCAGGTAGCACGGAATAAAAACCCCAAACTATCCCGTTGTTTAATTTGGTACACTTCGCTTTGATACAACCTGTTATTTCTGTTAGACTACACATCCCAGACACGATGGCTACGACTACCGACACGTTTGGGGATGGAAGGTCCCGTCGAATTTCCAGAGACGGGGCCCCCGCAGAGGTATACGGCGGTCCCAATGTGGTTATGCCCCCTAAGCACCTGATGGCTTCGGTTGATTCCCATGAAATTGCATCCGCCATGGAAGCAGCCAGGCAGCGTCTTGAGGAAGAGTTGTCTTCCGACGAGGCATCGACACGAGTGGCAACTCCGGCCCAGAAACCTCCTATTACAACTACAGACGAATTTGCTCTCGCGTTTGATATTGACGGTGTGCTTATTCGAGGTGGGCACCCTATCCCAGCTGCCATCCAAGCGATGAGGTACATCAACGGTGAAAATCCGTATGGCGTTAAGATGTGAGTCTTGTCGCTTGGTCTCTACCTCAGTCCCCCCTCCGCGAATTAGTTTTACGACACCCTCTGCATCCTCGGCTAACTGGCTGTTCTCTTTATCCAGCCCATACATCTTCGTGACGAATGGTGGAGGCAAACCCGAAGAAGAGCGATGTGCGGACCTTTCCCGGCAGCTGGAACTAGACGTATCTCCCGGCCAATTCATATGCGGCCATACGCCTATGCGAGAAATGACCGAGAAATACCATACTGTCCTTGTCGTGGGCGGTGAAGGAGAGAAATGTCGAATTGTCGCGGAGGGCTACGGATTCAAGGACGTAATCACGCCCGGGGATATCATCAAGGCCAAACATGATACCACCCCGTTTCGGAAACTGACAGAGGATGAATATCGCAATTCACGCGATCGGGATTTTAGCAAGATCAATATCGAAGCTATCTTCGTCTTCGCAGACAGCAGAGACTGGGCTGGCGACCAACAGATCATCCTAGATTTGCTCATGTCCAAGAATGGCCGTTTGGGAACTCGTTCCAAGACATTTGATGAAGGCCCGCCCGTGTATTTCTCGCACAATGACATTGTCTGGTCTACTTCGCATGAACACTCGCGCATCGGAATGGGTGCCCTTCGCGCATCGCTTGAAGCGCTGTTCAAATGCGTCACAGGCAAAGAACTTACGACAGCCCATTCCTTCGGCAAGCCCCAGTTGAGCACCTTCGAATTTGCGACCCGCCTCCTCGGCCAGTGGCGCGAGGATTGCCATGGCATCAAGACCCCTCCTCGCACCGTCTACTTCGTCGGTGATACTCCAGAATCAGATGTGAGGGGCACCAATGAATTCAATGAGTCGCACTTCAGCAGCGACGTAACCTGGTTTTCGATCCTCGTCAAGACCGGTGTATACCAGGAAGGAACAATTCCACGGTATCCGCCAAAGAAAACATGTGAAGATGTTCTGGATGCGGTAAAATTTGCACTCGAGCGCGAGCTCAGCAAGAAAATCGCGGAGGCGGCTAGGGACGCTGACAAGCCAGTCGCATCTGAAGAACCTGAGTCTGTTTCAAATAAGTGATTTTATCTGGTTCTTTGTCTATGTGATCTGGCGCTATCATGCTTTTCTCTCCCATCTTTTGATTTGGATTTGATTTGATTTGATTATGACTCTTGGAAAACTACCATTTCATAGATGTTCCTTCCCGACATCTAAGATTTCTTTTGGTCTTCTTACCTATCCTACTTTACAGAGATGAGCTCCGTTGGGCCTAACTTTTCTGGTTCCTTCGATGTTCATGATGATGTTCATGATTCCCATGCCGGTGTTGTTTGTGGGCCTTTTTAGCAGATTTCCTGAAGTTATGAGGTGTCCCTTGTGCTAGATGAAAAAATTTTTCACATATTCATTTTACATTACCATAATCATAATCATCCAAACAGTACAGCTTTGCTTTATGTTGTATATAGGTTTCAGGTTCAATTTATTAACACAGCACAGATGGGTTTCAATTTAATATGATGTGCATGGTATAGTTAGTAGTATGTCGAGGGTTCGGGTCCATGGAACCAATCCAAAATAAAGTCCAGACAGTGGCGTAGCCGGTCCCATCATTCCTCTAGGCTGTTCGAAAAGAAAGAATGAAATTCTTTGAAAATGCTTGAGGTCAGATAGATGAGATGGCCCTTGACACATGCTGATCCATCCATTAACAGAAAAGAAGGAAAGGAAACAAAACAGAAACCAATCAACTCCATCATGGACAACAGACACAGACTTCAGTAACGAATCTTAAACAACGGTCATGAGTGGATTCGCCGACGTCATAACAAACATCATTCCAGCCAATTATTCTCGTTTATCGTCATCCATAAGGAAGGGTATGAGTTAAGTGAAGGAAAATAAGAAGCAGGGAAGCTCGATAATCGATCATGGTCCGTTAAGAAATCTTATTCATTTTCTTCTCGTTCTTTCGTTCTTTCCTGGTTCTATACGGCAGAACTCGGGAGCCGAGAGGACTGTTCTAGGCCAAAAGGGCCAACTGCATGACTGGACGAGATAGATCATAATCGTCATAAATATAATAATACTACCCCGCGTGGTAAGTGAGCCACTCGAACTCGATTGATCCGGCGGGAAAGTCCGGGGATATTCGGGGAGTTTTGAAGAGTTAGCTGCCGTCAAGCGTTGCCTAGACTCGAATATCCTATCGAAAATCTCCATGGAAACGGCTTTTTAACGGGCTCCCCCCGATACCGACATCGTTGCGCTCACTGTTCTCTCCAGACTTCTCGCACCGCGTAGGGTCCCCCGGGTTCAATAGCCGGTCAAGTGAATGGCCCACCCCCCGCATGAGATCAGACCTTAAACTCGTTATCCAGCCAATGCTTGACGACGATCTTTCCCTCCTCGAATCCCTTTTTGGGCATCCTCACGATAATGGCAGCGTGGCTATGCCGGTGATTGTGGATGTAGACCGGGTACTTACGGAATCTCACTGCATTGAGAGAGTCGATGATGGCAAACTGTGCTGGTGTCAGCGCCAGCTTCGGTGGGCCGCTTCTGGTATCATTCTCGGAGGCGATGTTATCCTCTTGGTTTCGCTGCGAACTGTCCTCTGTCTCGCTAGGCTTTTGGAGAAGTGGCAGCTCTGCTCGGTCATCCAAATTCTCATTTGCTACAGCGGAACTTTGTGCAGGCATTTGCTCTCTTCCAAATTCAGCTTCGAACTCGCCACTATCACAAGCAGGGTGATAATTCAAATCCTGGCCGGGGTTGACGTCCTGGAACGCGTCTTCGACGGCGTTGCGCATATCCTGGATAATAAGAGGCACTCTGTAGTCTCCAAAGAGGACGCCCGTCTTTCCCTCCTCGTGAAGACGTATTCGTCGCCGACTGAGGAAGTTCTGCACGACTGAATTTAGCAGGAACAACGTCATGGCGATTGGCACGACAAACGAAATGGTCAGCAAGAAAGGAAGGTTGGAGATTGCTCTCGTAAGTCTTGCCTTGGTGCTCAAGGCAAAAGAGGCATGCTCTCTATCCGTAGGAGGCAAGGTATAAACGTCCGGATCTATGACGACGGGCTCGTAGCCTTTGACGTAGTTCAACTCCATTTCGCTATTCCCAAGGTCTTGGAAAGGATCAGTGGCTGAGATGCAAGTGGTATAAAATACGGCAGAGCGATCGTTCACAACGTTCGCATAGACACTTCGGTTCTTGAATCTAGTCAACGCCCGAATAAAGATACTCTCCGGGTCCGCCAGGACACTAAGCAGAGGCCTCCCCGTCTCCCTGAACGAGTCGATCATGAAGAGCTGCCGCCCAGACATGGAGATGGTTCGTGCGCCTAACACGTTCCAGATATGACAATGAATGCCCGGGTTGGGGGTCCTCACGCCGACATGCGGTGTCGCGAAGGTGGTGAAGTTGACAGGCTCCAGCTTGTCAAGCCACCCTCGAGCCTCAAGCAATCCCAGTGCATATCTAGCCACAAGGCCGCCCAAGGAGTATCCCACGATACTCAGCTTCTGGACTTCAGAGCCCGTTTCTGCCAGTGCTTTTAGTGTCTCTTCGATCTCGTAAGCCACCCGTTCTCCCCCGAGTTCGATCCCATCATAGGTGTACCTTCCGGCATTTCGTTTTGCAGCGAGGATATGAAGCTTGTCATCGGGGTATCTCTCTCTCAACGCCGCGGCCACATAGTCCAGGTGTGACGGATTACCCCAGAGTCTGTCGGTTTTTTGATCGCCAGGGGTTAGTCATCATCATAAGGAGCAGACGCATTGAATTACTAGTACTTACCCGTGGACCAGGACGCAGAGATGATAGCCAGGAACGGACTGTTGGATAGTTAGACCCATGGTTCGAAAAAAACAGTTGGATCTGGACGATAGGTGGTAGCTTTATCTGTTCTATCGGCTTGGCGATCGATGAAGGTGATTTGACCTCCTTCAACTCCTCTCGTCATCTACTCCAGCTCAAGAACTACTCTCTGGTATGTGCTGCACTGAGATGAGAGCTCTCTCTCTCCTTTTCTTTCTTGGATGCCTGATGATGGTCTCTAATTACAGGCTTCGAGGGTGAGCAAGTGACCGTGTCAGCCACCCGCTTAGTCCAGATCGTCAAATGAAATAATCGCAAAAACTACTTGTCTAGATGCACTTGAGAAAATAACAGAATATTAGAATATGGGGTGCTGAGAGGGGTCTGAGTTTGGTCTTTATAACTGCCCGATTCTGAGACTAGGCCGCTCCGTTCTTGGCTACACCGCAACACTCTTTCCAGCTTGGCTGGCTGGCCTCAGGGGTGAACATCCTGCATGTTATCTCTTTGCCAGGCACCATGATTGATCTTCCATCCAGTGAAAATAATTCGGAGCAGATAAGAAGGCAATTGATCGCGTGGACGGCCGCTTTATCAAGGCACCCCGAAACCGGTTCTGTCGGCAATGAACTCAGTTGGCCGTGATCTGCAATTCGGTTGATACTTGAATGCAAATAGAGGCACCTCTTTTGAATTGACTTTGGGGTTTTTGATATGAAACCTGATGCTGGCGTTGATCCCGAATACAGCTTCAGATATCGGTCTCCAACTGCCTTTGTAGGTAGACAGATAACTGGAGCGTATTGGGATGCCAAATAGGACTGGCTTTCTTTGAAGAAAATTAATAAATATTTGCTACGTCACTTGCTGTGGATGAAAAGTCAAGATCCCTCCATTACCTGGTATCGATTGGTGATATATATCCACGTAGACCAACTGTGTACAGGTCCCTAGCTGGCCTTTTATGTTCACTGCAACAAGTGGGTTTAAGCGGCAACTATTTATTGAATTTATTAGGGTGTAGATATACAGATTTTATGCGAATCCCAAAATAACCTTGAATATATGCAAGCTAGGTCTTGCTTCCATTTCCCGCAATTTATACTATTTTCTCCTCTCACCTCTACATATATCCCTTGTCCGGATGTTAGTCTAGGATGCGTTCTCCCGTGTTTTTCTTTCTTGTGCCGAAACCAAGCTGAACAAGGCCTAAGGAGAAAGAGTTGAAGGGGGAATAACATTAAATCATGGTTCTTGCTCAGATTGGAGTGTTGGAATGAGAAAACATGGCACACTATTTGCGTTTTAAGGTGACCATAGTGGAACATTGGAGAGAATTGAACTCGGTCTACATTTTGAATGAAATGGTTACTTCAGTCAATGAAACAACTGCAATTGAACTTTTTCTCTTTTTTTTTTTTTTTTTTTTTTGGCTCATGGGGAAGCTCGATTCACATCTACCATTCATAACGTCATGAGTAGAACCGGTATACATATATAATACACAACACGCAAGCGGACTTGAGCAGACTGCAAGATATGCGGTTCAGCCGTTTCAGACCAACCCATTTCCCTCAGTCTTAATACCCGAAGTTAACGCGAGGTTGAAAAGAGCACTCCCACCTTCCCAAGTAATCCAGGCTAAAATATTTTACTCCCGTAGAATTTTCGAACCTCCGACGGAAAAGCGCAGCTTGGATTTAACCCCAAGAAATCGCTTACTCCTCTTCTTCCTCAGCCTCATCGCTGACGACGTTGTAGAAGCGGAGCTCGTAGACACCCTTGGAGGTAGAGACGACACGGAGCCAGTCACGGAGCTGCTGCTTCTTGAGGTACTTCTTGGTCCTAAAAGGTAAATAATGGTTAGTTATATTTGGAAGTCTTGAGCGTTGAACTAGGAGCAGAGTCAATAATCACAAAAACATACAGGTACTTGAGGTAGCGACCAGAGAAAGGAATGTGAGCGACGACCTCGACCTTGCCATCACCGGACTGGGAAATGACAATGCTGTCACCGAGGTTGCCAACACGGCCCTCAACCTTGATGCGGTCGTGGAGGAACTTCTCGAAGGCGGAGACATCGAAGATCTTGTCGCTGGCGGGCTGAGAAGCATTGATGATGTACTATAAAAAAGAAATCAAGTCAATACGAGTTCGTGAGTTCCTCCTATCCTGTCGCGCAGAGTCACGAATTCACTGCAACCTGGAATAGTGAACATACCTTCTTGGTGACCTTCTGGGCCTTGCGACCACGAGCCTATTGTACCGCGATAAAATTGAAGATTAGCCTACTGCTCCATAATGTCGGATCCCAATGGTGTGTTTCTTCTTGCTGTCCTTCTCCCGGAATACATATATCTCAAGGAATTTCAATGTCGGGAGAAGAAGCAGGAGAAACAAAGCCCTTGGGGGAACAGCAAAGCGGTTCAGATGCATGGAATACCGAGAAAACATACAGTAGCGGGAGCCATTTCGACGGGTTGAGGGTGTTGGTCTTGGAAATGATAAGATCCGGTCGCAAAGAGATGAGTATCCTGCGCCTTCTTTCTGTGAGGTCGTCGAGAGAGGATCGAAAAATGCAAAGCGCGTGGTGGAGTCACCAAGTAGCCCTAGATCGTTTTGTGTGCGGCTTTACTGTTTTAGTAAATCATTAGGGTCTAGGGCATATAACGAAGACCCAAGATTCCTCCAATCAAAGGATATGGCCAAACTTCGCTTATCTCTAGCGTCGCACGGGCCAACGTCACCTGTGTATAAATATCCATTGAACCCCTCCCCAATTTGATTTTTTTTTTCTTTTCTTCTCCAGCTCTCTTTGCCATTTGGCTTAGATCAAGTGTAGTATCTGTTCTTTTCAGTTTAATCTCTGAAAGTGTTCTAAGGAACACAACATTGATTAATCTCATTTTTGGACTCGGTGGCGGAGCCTCTGCGCTTGCGCATACTCTGCCGCACAGTGTCATCGAGCTTACACTACCCTCGATTGACGCGAACAACTTTTTTTCATCAATTCGGTCGGCTTGTCCGGCTGCTTGGAGAAGAAAGGTAAATGCTATTTAGGCTAGCTTATGATGTAGTGGTTATCCTTCGGTAGTATGTGAAGTGGCAAAGGGGTTAAGTAGAAAGAAACATTTGCTAGTTAGAACGAGGCGTTCTTGCGACGCGACGGTAAGGCTCTAATCACGTGTAGTCTTCAAGCCAGCGGCGTTTATAATACTCGAGACTCAAATCATTCTGATTACTTCATTTCTCTCCATCCTCATTCTACCAACTTATCGCCTTTGCAACTTGTCCACCACCTTCAACTCTAGCCATGGGTTCCGTCGTACTCCCCCATCTTCGAACCGCATGGCACGTAGATCAAGCAATCCTCAGTGAGGATGAGAGGCTTGTGGTCATCAGGTTTGGCCGTGATCATGACGTGGATTGTAAGGCCCTTTTCCGCCGTTCACATATTTCATCAGATTCACTAATTAACTGTAATAGGCATGCGTCAAGACGAAGTTCTATACAAGATAGCGCAGAAGGTGAAGAGTAAGTTATCACCAGAGAGCTAGAGTCGCCACATCGCTTGCTGACTTTTCCTTTTTCTAGACTTCGCAGTCATCTACCTATGCGATATCGACGAGGTCCCCGAGTTCAATACGATGTACGAACTTTACGACCCGATGACAATCATGTTCTTCTACCGCAACAAACACATGATGTGCGATTTCGGGACTGGTAACAACAACAAGCTCAATTGGGTGCTTGAAGATAAGCAGGAGTTGATCGACATCATCGAAACTATCTACAAAGGAGCGAAGAAAGGCCGGGGTCTCGTCGTCAGTCCAAAGGGTAGGTGTAGAGTCCCTTGCAACCTGGGATAATACCTTCGATCAGGATGCTAACGGTAGCATAGATTACTCTACCAGATACAGGTACTGAGCAGTTTTTCTCTGTCCCTACTTATATCTGGAGACTTTTCTCGGAAACTAGGGTGGAACATATTACATTCGTGATACGAGATTTATGATAGACAGGAGTTCGGATTCAAAGGCAAGCTTGTCATTCTGGAATTAATGGTCGTTCTATAGGTTTTATTAATCAAGGAAATTTGCGTGTTGCAGGTCAGGTACTGTCCGAACGTTCCCTTCTAACATCTAACCCTTCGCAGCTCCCAGTAAGCCACCCATATACTAACCAGCTTCTGATGAGAGGGGACTTGTCACTATTCTGGCCCTCGTCTGAAGCTTGTGGAATAGCTTTGGTAGTTCATCTGGCAGTATGCAGACTCGTGATCATAGATTCCGCTTGGGACATCCACGTTCCTCCACCTTAAAGAGTCCCCAAAACGTCATGCGGACCTTATATGAAGTTCTGGAAGAATATCAATACCGTCGGGATAGCTCGTACATTCTGTGCTAGGCGGGCCAGGCATATTGCTATTCACGTAGAAAATGACCTGACTTCGTATACTAGTTAATAGTACAATTCTTTAATTCTGATGTTTCGACCTGTTTATAACTTTCCTATATTGTAAGCACCCTACTCTGGATATCGCGTACAGAAATGCCGTCACGTCAAAAAAGCGCGGGTAGCAAGTTAGTTAACCACGATCGGACCGCTCGACGAAACCAACGTCACATCACAATTCCCAAACCGTCACCACAGATCAAACACAAATAAAGGGAAAATGATTGACCGCGCCATCTTTGAGGACCTGCAAACCAAGATTGACGAGGAGTCTGCTGTTCGTGATGTAAGTAAGATGATGATTTGAAGACGAATTACCTGTCCACTGCATCGCACGGTCAATAAGCTCACTTGTCGTGATAGGAGCTCCATGAAATTGTCCAGACACTTGCCAGAAAAGGTTTTTCACCCTCTCTTGACCGCATCATAACGCAACTGAGCTGTCTCAAAATGACACAAACGGTTGTGTTTTTCCCCAAGGAACTTCCTGGCTGATTTTATGATTTTTACAGGGAGATCTACACAAGCTATACTTGCGAGAGCCCATTCTACACCTTCAGATCAGTGTGAGTATCCGATATATCCCTCTTAGAGAATAATCTGATCTGATTGCTAAGCTTGGAATCAAGTAAAACCGGTTCTCGATGAAGCAACGAAGGAGATCTTGGCCCAGAAGGAACAAGTCTCCAATCTGAAGGCTGTAGCGGACAAGCATCCTTTCTATAAATATAACGGGTGCTGGACGCGAGAATTGCAGAATCTCGTTAGTTGAATACTTTTTTCCTCTTCGTGGTGGAGGGTTCTGTTTTTAATTTTTTGTTTCTTCTGGTTTTTAGGTAACTTCAATCGAGCTATGCGCATGGCTTGGTGGATTAGGAGAGTACAAGAGCTCCAGCGCGGGTCCTTTCATGACTATAGAAGAAGTCGGGACATTCCTGGACAGTACGTGAATTCTGTTTCCCAAAATTCTCTTCGCTGGTATTATGTTCAAATCATGCTTATATTGTTGTTTAGTTCCCGTCAACCTCAAAGAACAAGATGCCTTTCATCTTACGATTGAGGAGTATCTTCTTTCACTGATTTCAATGGTCGAGGAATTGGTGGGTTCTTCCGTGTTACCTTCATATTGGATAATACTGATTTTTTTCCTAGTCCCGTCTTGCTGTCAACTCTGTTACACTGGGTGATTATGAGCGTCCTGTGCAGATTGGCAACTTTATCAAGGATCTCTTCTCTGGGTTTCAGCTATTGAATCTGAAGAATGACATTCTGCGTAAGAGGAGTGATGGGATTAAATACAGTGTGCGTTACCCTCCGTTTCCCGAAATGAGCTAAGATAGAGACTGATTACTCCGTGTTTGCATACAGGTGAAGAAAGTCGAGGACGTCGTGTACGACCTGTCCTTGAGAAACTTGATCCCAAAGGGTACTACAGGGTCTGATTGATGAAACCGGGGCTTGTAGTGGTATTTTGAACAGCAGATTTGGTCATTTGAAGGATATCGCAACATGAATTATGGATCATACGGGAGAGGAGCATCGGGAAAGAAAGGCTAGGAAAATAAAAAAGAAGACATAAGTCCAACCCCGGGATATGAAATGTCATCACCATAAAACAACTACGAGAGCTTAGCCTGCTCCGTCTCAGAAGACTGTTCCTTGGCCTTAGTCTGAGACGCCAAAATCCCCTTCTTGGAACCCTTCTCAATCTCTTCAAGAATCGTCTTCTCCAAGCCCTCCGGCTTGGTAGTACTAGCCCATCTGCCGACGACGTCCCCCTCCGCGGAGACCAGGAACTTCTCGAAATTCCACTTGACTCTCTTCAGACCCAGTAACCCGGGCTGCTTCTCCTTCAACCAGGTGAAAAGCGGCGCGGCATGGTCACCGTTCACGTCCAGCTTGCCCAGAACGGGGAAAGTCACGCCGTAGTTGACCTGGCAGAATGTCTGGATCTCATCGTTGGAACCGGGATCCTGACTGCCGAACTGGTTGCAAGGGAAGCCGAGGATGAGGAAGTCCTCGGGATGCTTGGCTTTGACGGACTGGTAGAGGGTTTCAAGGCCCTTGAATTGCGGGGTAAAGCCGCATTTAGAGGCGGTGTTGACGACAAGGACGACTTTGCCCTTCAGAGAGGAAAGGGGGAAGGGCTCTCCCTTTTCTGTTTGACCGTTGGTTAGATGGGTTCATTTCATATTTGTTCGTTGATCAAAGTATTTCGCGCGGGGTTCGTTGGGGGAAGAACAACGCAAAATAGAGACACTTACTGTCGAGAGGGTCGAAGCTGTAGAACGTAGTTGCGGATGCCATTCTTGAAGCTGAGTGGTGGTATCGTTGGATGCGAGAGAGAAAACTTGAACTGATGGAGAGTCTCAAGGTGTTGCTGTGGTGGGGTTGCGCGGTGATGTAAAACAGCCTGCTAGTAAGCATGTCAATTGGCTGGTTATTCATGCATAGTCAATCAGCGATGTATTACTTTAAATAACTATTTCTGATGGATTACTCACGCTTTAATGCGTCGTAATGCGATACACAACACGAAGACAAAGCTGCAAATAAATACGTCGGCATGCCCCTGAGTCAGTGTCTGGTAATTACTAATAATGCGAGGTCTCGACTTTCGAAGCAAGATAGAGCCATGGCCTGATCTACTAGTGCAGTGTCGAGGGAAAGATGTTTATTAATTAGACCAGTCAACTGTAACTATAGAATCCATGCAGGGATCATCTGGACGAACGCTGCTTCATTAGGTATATGCCCGTGTGGCTTAGCTTTATGCATAGATAGGAAGTATACCTATGCAAACTTCCCACTTCTCTCCAATAGTTGCTATCCTGTGTGTACTGCGCACTCATATCTAAGCTGTAAACCTCATGTGCTCCAGCCAGGCGCGTTCCTTTCACCTTCCTGACGAACTCATGGTCGCAGCGGAGGGATGCCAGCTGCAGGGTCCATATGCCGGCACTCGTTGCCGTTTCATACCCTGGATCTCCAGTCACAACGAATCCCCACGGATATAGAATCAGTCGCCCAGTCTTTACAGCGTATGCGGCACCAGAGTAGGTTCAGATTCCGTTTCATGAGCACAACGGAACAGACCCGGTTTGCGTGCCTTGGGTGCTGTCGATAACAACCAGGGATGGCCAGCTCTTCTGCCCCTAAATATTTCATTTGCCCATCTCCTCTTTTATAACATCCACATCCAATTCCTGCATCACACCAAGGACAACGGCCATACTCTCCATAAACCCGTTCACCGAGACACGCAGCATCCGGTTCGTGGTAGCACGGTACACAACTTCCAGGACCGTTTTCGCTTCTTCGTTCTGTTCCTGTTTCCCTGGCTGTGATGAAGAGTCGGTTGCAGGTGTGACTAGGGTGAGTGTGCGCCTGACGAACGGGGAGAGCTCGGCATCTACTTCCAGTGCACGGAGGGCAGATGAAGCGAGGCGGTGATCTGGAAGTGGCAGAAAGAGGGTTCTATCCAGGACGGTGAGTTAAACAGAGAATAACCTGAAGAGCTGCTGCAATTTTGCAGTCTATGAGTTGGATTCTAAAGTTACATACAATGAGTAGGGAAATTCAGTTTCCATAGTCGATATTTTTTCCCCTCTTTGTACAAAATCAAAATAGGGATGTACAAATGAATGAAAATGTGAACTGTGCAGATGAGTAACTGGTTTCGTATTGATCGGGGGTTGTCGTTGTCTGTCGGAAACTGCAGTATTTTGATGGTGGGGTTGACCATTGATGAGTCATCAGTGTACGTCCAGTTAACTAACATTAGCTGTTCTTCCATGAAGACCGACGAACGAACTGAAACAATGTAAAGGAGGAACAGAAATGAGGAGTCGTTATATAATAAAGAAAATGAGAAAGTAAAGCAGAGACAAAAAGATGGAAAAGAGAAGTCATCTTGTCAAACCGTGGGGTATCAGAGCAATCCAGTACTTGGATATATTTATACTTCTAGATTACCTACAGTCCACACACAAGACCCTAAAGGCCTACGTTGCTCATTCATTGCAATGCCTCGAGGGTGAAAATTTTCCAATTTGACAGCCTCCTTTGTAAGCTTCTCCAACTTCGAGCATTTCAGAGTCTGCACAGTGTTCTCCGGCTTATATTGTAAGCGCCGAAGAACCATCCAGAGCCAAACCCGGCATGTAATCACCTCGTAATGGTTGAGCTTGCCATCGTATACTCTTAGTATACTGTCCAGTTCATCCTCCTTCCCGACAGGAACAGTGACAATTGGCAATAGTTCCAGGAAAAGGAATTCCTTGAAGATTTCCGCGATGGTGCCGTGGGTGGCTATCCAACCGTTTCCCTCGTTAATGATATGGATATTTTGTTCCACCCAGGGCATCGTTGCGGTGGAAGTATAGTGCCCAGTGAAAATCCTGGCATATGTAGAGGACCATGTAGAGCGAGTTTGGCCCCAAGGATTTCCTGGACATGTCTGATGACTGAATCGGTGCAGTCCAATAGAACAGTTCCAGCTAAGAATGTAGTTTGGATTTCGACTGTTAGTAAAGAGCAAGAAGCACTCGATTGCTCTTTGGCCAGAATGACCATGTCTGTTGATATAGCATTCCTCTCTAGGAAGCCCTATAAAAACAAAGGCTGGCGGCTGGATGTCCATAGGAGCTCCAATGGCGATGGTGCTTTGTTTGTTATTGTTATTGTTGTTATTGCCGGGTGGTTACTATGGCGCAGCCGTATTGTTTGTGTGGGGGAGGAGAAATGTGCCGCTCCGACCGTTGTTGATGCCTGAAGTCTGCCTTAATAGTGCCTGAGAGCTCTGGTTGTCGTGTCAACAGACGGAGCTAATCCTCTTTTAGTGCACCACAACACAACAGCCACTTAGCGTGCATCGCAGTTGCCCAAATAGGCTGCGACGACAGACACCTCTCGGCCCGTCCTGGTATTATTATCCTCCTCTCTCCTCGAGCAGCTTTCTTTTCCTCCTTCTCTCGCCTCTCTCATGCTCCCGTCGACTCTCTTTCTGCTGTCCTTCGTCTCTCTTTGCTCTGACTGAAACCTCCCCCTCAGTCTGCACGTCCTTTCTATCCTTAGCATTTCGCGTCAACCATCTCTACGCACTGCTCCGTCCGTGCTCCAGTCCATATCCAGATTGTCCGCTATTAAATCCTCCAGACAATGACCGTATAGTTCTGCCTGGATCTCTACTGCCACCTGCTGTTCGGACGTGGCTATTCAATTCCAATTCTGGCCATATTTTTTTTTTAGCAAAATATTGCATTTGTCTATTCCCATCGCATACTTGTCTGTCATTGCATTCCCAGCCCTCAGAATTTGTCTTAGTCACGCAACTCCGACAACATGTCTATGAATTCTGGTAACAGCGGGCAGGTGATCGAGTACATTCAAGGTTTGTTGTGTTTTTCTTGCTGCGCGTGCCACCCCACCTACGGGTGCCTGTTGTTTATTTACTGTGTGACCTCCCGACTGACAATTCAAAACACAAAAAAAAAAAACAGATCGCCTATACCTCGCATCTTATGACTTTACACCAACTGCGGCGACTCCGTTTCCATATCCTCTGGAGCAGCCGAAATCGCCTAGCAAACGGCCAGGAAAGTCTGCAAAGGCACGGGGTCCTGTGTACTTCACGATTGATGATACACTGCTTTACAATTCCTTCCATGCAGATTTTGGCCCTCTTCATATTGGGCATCTGTATCGGTTCGCCGTTTATTTCCATGAAATCCTCGGCGATCCTGCAAACAGTGATCGGCCGGTGGTCCTGTATAGCAGGACTGACGCACGGAGCCGTGCGAATGCTGCCTGCTTAGTCGCTTGTTACATGGTGCTAATCCAATCCTGGCCACCACATCTCGCCCTTGCCCCTATAGCTCAGGCTGACCCTCCATACATGCCATTCCGGGACGCGGGATATAGCCAGGCAGATTTTATATTGAGTATCCAGGACGTTGTGTACGGAGTGTGGAAGGCCAAAGAACAGTCCCTCTGCGGCCTCAGAGACTTTAACCTTGAGGAGTATGTACCTTCAACACAGCACTGAAATGTAACGTTTTGCGCTGACAGTACTTGCAGGTACGAGAAATATGAACGAGTCGACATGGGCGACTTCAACTGGATTACGTCGAAGTTCCTAGCATTTGCCTCGCCACAGCATCAACCGGTAGCGGTCATTCCCCGCAACACCCCCGAATATAATGCATTGCCATCTACTATTCCTGAAGTGCTTGCATCAAAACTTCCTGTTCCATTCAAAAATGTGCTGGCGCACTTTGCATCTCGAAACGTTGGTCTAGTTGTGCGATTGAATTCGGAGCTCTATTCGCCTTCTTACTTTACAGCCTTGGGAATTACCCATGTCGACATGATATTTGAAGATGGGACTTGCCCTCCCTTACCATTGGTTCGTCGATTCATAAAAATGGCTCACGAGATGATTACCGTCAAAAACAAAGCAATTGCTGTACACTGCAAAGCAGGTTTGGGTCGTACGGGTTGCCTGATTGGCGCCTATCTGATCTATAGATATGGATTCACAGCGAACGAGATCATTGCATTTATGAGATTCATGCGGCCTGGCATGGTAGTTGGCCCACAGCAGCACTGGTTGCATCTCAACCAGGGTTCTTTCCGAGAGTGGTGGTTTGAGGACACAATGAGGGAGAAGTTGGCTTTGGCTGCTCCTCCTGTCACCCCCGGCAGACCTTCTGCCTCCAAGCGTTCTGCCAACGGCCCAGTCGCCACGCCACCGAACAACCATCACACAAAGCGTGCTGCGCTTGGGGAAATTGACCACAATGAGGGAGCGGGATCTTATGTGGAAGACAATCTCCCAGCGCCCACTCCTGGCCAGCCTCGAAAGTCTCACAGGAAGGACTCTCGGCACCATCCTTACTCTCGCACGGTGTCTGGCAGTCTTACTGTAGACAGGGAAATGGGCAGAACCGGAGATCAGATCAACCACAAGAACCATCGATCAACGAATGACTGCAGCGAGAGTGAAGAGGAAATCCAACTTCGCATGCTTGCGAAACGACCATCTAGATCACCAGTGGCATCCCTTGGTCAGCGATCCGTCAGCTACTCTGCTGCATGTGTGACCGCTAGCTATACTTTGACGGATGAAGCAGAAGACAGAGAGAACTGGGGGGAATCTGGGTATGGAGCTCCTAAGACCCCCATTAGCTCAAAATGTGGTTCTGGCTCGATCTCTGTTTCCAAAGTACGGTCAAGTCCCCGAAGGGTCACAGATAGCAGGAGCGAATCTAGAGGAATCCGCAAAGTCAGTAGCCGGATTGGCAGCACCGGGAGCCCTACACGGGTGAAGTAGACTCCTGCGTCTTTGGCCTCTCCCTCTTCTTCTATTCTTTACTTCCGGACAGTCATTGTTTCTGGTCGATATCTTTTTTCTCCATTACATTTTTATTCTTGTGGTCTATTCTTCCCGATCCCTTCCCCGTGTTTCAGCGAGACTGGGGGAACAGTATTGCATATCCATGCCATTGCGGGAATGTTTACCTTAGTTTGTCTGACACAGGGCTTTATTTGTTTTGCTGGTCATGGAATTGCTTTTTGGTCTCTCTCATGTTTTCTTCGCGAGGTTATTATTCCCGTTGGCGAAATGGCCGATGGCTTGGAGATACGGCGTACGGTTGCAATATTCTTATGGTTGGATGATTCGAAGGCTAGCATTAGATAGGACATCATCAGTCTCTCAAGATGTTCGTGGCCCTATCTACTCTTGTTTGGATTTCATGGCTGTGATAGCGGCGGTGTTTTATTTCGATGTGTGCTGTATATGATTGACCTGAAGACTTGGAGATGCAGGTAAAGCACTGTAGAACCACGTTAATGGACCCTGGAAATAAACCGCATTCCATGCTGAAGGCCTTAGTGTCTCCCATTTCAGTTTTCCGTGAACTAGTGTAGTAGTACCTTGCCGTCCTCATCTCTCCATTCCAGGTTGGCATTGTCATACCAATCAATATCCAACTTCAATTACCTCCGAAAAATAGTCCGTTCATAGGCATTCCAGAATCCATTGAGAGGCATATATCTCATCAATCATAACAATAATTCCGTCGTATAAAAAACAAAAAAAAAGAAAAAAAGCCCCACGCCAAACCCAAAATATTGAACTCCACCATCTCATAAAAATGAAGCCGATAAACCCGAATAACAAACAAAAACATTCATACCATCCATAACCAGTCACTAGTAGCCGGACGTTGCTCACGGAAGTAATACGCTCTGTGACAGAGGGGGCAGTTGAAATGGTGCTGCAAGAACCATTTCTCGAGACATTCCTTGTGGAACACATGCAAACATTTGAGTTCGTGGATTTCTTGGGATCCCAGGACGGGATCGAGACAGACGGCGCTGGAATGAAAGAAAATAAGTTTATGGATTTGAAGAATTAAAAAAAAGGGACGAAAGTAAGTGTATAAAAAAGGTACTGATAATTAGTTACCATGTAAATTGACTGTCGATTGATCCAGCATCAGCATCAGCTGCAAATCGATCGACCTGGTTTTTGATGCGTGTCCACCACTCCTCCAGCGTGCGAGTGGGCGAGACAGCGTCCAGTTTGCGTAGTCGTTCTACCGTTCCCTTGTTGGGTTCTCGGCGACGTTGATGGCGGTTGAAGAAGAGGGTCATGCTGGTGAAATCCCGTATTACATCTTTCATGCACGTATATATATTCGGTATCATAATTTGTTTATACCTGGGATATCTTGGAAGCCTTTTGAGTAGGAAGGAAGAATGAATTGTAAATAAACCGACACGATGGGCGTTCCCAACTTATATATGCGTCGATTAAGAGACGATCAATGCGAATCCCAGTTCCACGAGGATCATGTGATGGTAATGATGATGATGGATGAATGAACTGAGGGAAATCCAGGTAGGGCGATATATCGGATTATATTATTATAATAGCAAGGCAAGTCAGTGCTATCTTGGCCTGACAATCGCTACGCAGTCTTCCAGTGATGGCAACAGCACGCATCTCACGGAAAGCATGGTCTGTTCTTATCTTTGCTTTTCCCACGTTTTGTTCTCCCATGGACATTGGAGGGGGGATTCAGAACCACTGGCAATCATCAGGCCATATTTAAGCAGCCTTCGTCATCGAGGTCGCTTGACTCGGTTTCTTTAAGGTTGGGACGCCTTAGCTAGACCCGAATCGCCCTTTTTACTGGTCCATTTTGTTCGTATAATTATGATTGCATCTGATTGCTGTCCACCTCGTCTTTTTTGACTATGAGCATAATCGCGGCAGTCTGTAAATTAATGATTGGCAATCTCCTGCGCAGTATATGCCTGTCCAACACACACAGACCACACGAGACACGGCAAGAATACCCCGCAGAGCAGGGAGATGAGCGATCCCGGAAGCACTGGCCACCAGGGAAAAGCCAAAACAAGTCATGCAATAAAACAGCTTAAATCACTCATTGTCATCACTCGGTCATCGCTTCAACCACGGTAACCTTTGGACTGGCAGTCAAAATGAACGTCAGAACATTGACAGCCATACCGGTGCTCCGGATCAACTGAAAAGAAGGTGGAAGTTTATCCGGTTCTTTGGACTCAAACCAGGAAGAAAGGGCCTAGTGGCCCGCGGGGATGACTGGTGCCACTCTTCAGTGGGACGGAAAAGCTGCAAGGCGGCATATGAGCACTCATCGTTTTAAAAGCGCCTTTCTGCTGGTTTTTGGGGGGGAGTATGTACAAGGCGACGCCGCAGTTCCAGACCGACTGCCTCGTCTCAGGTCGGTATCGTCAGAAACCAGATTCTGTACCTGAGTATGGCAAAGAGGTGTATCCACTAGGGGTATCCCAGCATACGAAATCAGTCCAGCGCCTAGCTAGACAAGTGGAGGAGTCAATCACAAGATCCACCGGAGTCATTGAAAGCTCAAAAGAGAACAGTCAAGGGAACCTTGAAGAGGAATTGGGAGCAATGCACCTCGTACGCGTACACGTGACACCAATATATCACGTGAGCACGCGCTTCTCGCGTCGCATCGTGGCGTCGGCGGAATCAAGGCTTCTCACGCCCTCGCATACACGCAAGGATTGATCCTCCAGGGATACCATATAGAGTGTTCCGATCAATGTGTTACGGCATAGAGGGATGTAAGGAATACAGCGTAGTATTATGGGCGCCCTTGCAACAGCTGCGAACGCGATGCGCGAGACCGTATTGGAACAAATGATGCCCTTAGTAATACAGGTAGTATTGCTTCACCATTGGATTCAGCCAATAAGTAGGTGATGTACCCAGAATTATTGTAACTGAAACAGGATTCGTCTTCGGTCTGTCTGTGTCTCACAGGGTTATTATTATTAACGGTGTCCGTTTCGGACTAAGGCAGCGAGAGCGGATACCGATCCCGTCGAGTGCACGGTATTAGCGTTCTCCGCGTCCACATCGCGACGCGATGAATTGACGTTTTTCTCTCGCCCTTCTCCCCTCGATCCTTTTCTCTTCTTTCTTAACCATCTTTTATGGATCGTCCCAGTGCTCTCTCGAACTGCTAGTCTACCCCATTTGATATTTCTCTTATTATTTCTCCTTAGTTAAGTTCCTTTTTGGTCATTGCGTTTCTGTTTATGAAGCATTTACCTCGCCGGCAATTGGAATGACGCGGCCCTCTTCCTATCATAAGCATGTCTGATCCAGAATCTGCTGGAGCTGCTGCGGCAAGTCCACTGTCTCCGGAATCAGCGGGTGTCTCCGAGAATGCTACCCAGAATTACGCGTTTCTTGTCCATTCGCAGAGGACATTGACACAAAACTTACCTCCGCGTGTCGATAACAAATTATTAGCACGCCAGAAGCGTCGGAGGACCAGGTACGTTTGCTGTCTTCAGAATGTGTAGGCGTTATTCAACTGACGCGTAACTGCTGTACAGCCCACAGGACCACAAAGTTCTCGAGGAGGAGTATCAGCGGAACCCGAAACCGGACAAGGCTACCCGTGCAGTTATTACCAAACGCGTCTCTTTGGGCGAGAAGGAGGTTCAGGTATGCTCTCTTTTCGTTCTGGAAACCAAGTCCCCCTTTTCTTGTTTAGCGAAAACGACCAGTTGGTTCTAACGATCCCTGATTTCCGTCCACCGTTTAGGTTTGGTTTCAGAACCGCCGTCAGAATGACCGTCGGAGATCGAAGCCCTTGGAGCCTCATGAACTTGTCGGTCCTAAGTCCGGTATGACTGTGACCGATCCTTCTGAACGAATTGCCGATGACGGCGACAGTACATCTGCAGACATGAAAGGGCAATTTATTTATCATGAAAAATGTGCTGTCAACGAAGACTGTGCAGGAAAATCTTTGGATGACCAAGATGAGCCGTCGTCCTTAGAGTCGGATGCTTCGTCTGGGGATCAAGAGGAGCCTGGGCAGCTAAGCACACAGACCAGCCTAACAACAGAGTATGTGGGAAATAGTCAACAGTATGCACAGGAAAACAATTCCGGGTCTGGAACAGTGGATAATCAGCAAAACATGCCGACCGACCAATCCAGCTCGAGGAAGCGTGCCTTTTCTGATATTCATAGCCATGAACTGGACGGTCAATTACTGTTGAGGGGAGATAGGTTGCTGGAGGTGAAATCACCACCATCACTGCGACTATCCCTGTCATTTGATGGGGAGGCAATGCTTCGAAAGGAAGACGAACTATCTCCGTCTTCTCACAAAGGACGAAATGCGCTGAGAATTGCCATGTCTTCGGATGGGAAAGCAGTCATTCGCGCCGGTGGTGAACCATCCCCATCCAAAAACAGGGTGTCTATGTTTTCGACCAGGACCCCCAGATTGGCGGGCATTCGAAGAAGCAGCAGCGCGGTTATCCTTGGAACACCGCGGACCGGTGCAGCTTTTGGAAGATCACGCGATCCCCGCAATTGGGAATCCTTTTTCGACACCGACGCACGAAGCGCCTTGTCAACCCCGGCTTGCTCCCAAACAAAGTCAAGGATTGATTCGCCCAGCCTTTTCCGTTCCCGAAGCCAGCGTTCTCTGAGCCGAAGTTTCTCGGGGAGACACGACATTCTGGCGACTAGCGCGGAAACATCTAACACAGCGAGTTCTCAAACTGCGCTTAAGAAACGGAAGCTCTCCCGCACTGTTTCATCTTTGGGTAGGCTCGAGTCCGCACTCGGCGCTCCAAATGGCAAGGCATCTGTTTACCCAATGAAAGCGTCAAAAGTCCTCGAAGATGCTAAGAAAGACCTGGATGACTATGAGAAGCACCTTGGTGATTCAGACAAGGAAAACTGGATACCGGGAACTCGAACATCGCATGTCCGTCGACGCATAGCTGCTAATAGCTCTCGACGCGCTGTGTTGAAAGACCCAGGTTCTCGGGCTGGTAAAGGTAACATGAACTTGGGTTCGATGTCCAACAACAGGGCCACTCGAAACTTTCAGGGACAGTGGCATAAATCCAATGGACAAGAAAGCAAATTAATGCCAGAACTTAATGCGGACGTCTCTGCATTTATGGCCGGTGGCAGCGGCCCAAGTCAAGAGGAAGATCTCGATTGTATCCAAGGGTTGCTGTCATTGAGTCAAGGTGCTTGGAGATAGGACAGTCTGCTCTTGCCTATTTTTTTCTTTTTAAATACCCCATTTCCTTTGTTGACTAATTTTCCTTTGTCTTTTTCCTGATATGTTGAGAGTCTTGTTGAAACAAGCGATTTCCGCGTATACATTGCGAGTAGACGCTCATTTAACAATGTTCGAATAGTCCTGTTCTCACGCTTTTTTTTGCTCCAACTGACCATTTCCTGGTTCAAGCCGATTTTCCCCTGGATATCTGCGTCTAACTCGAGTACTTCCAAGATGATGTTTGAGCTGGGTCGAAAATGAGAACTTTCGGTTTTGGAAGACCCGACAGAAAGAGATACCCAAATATGATATCAAGAAAAATGTGACATTGAGTTTGGATCGATTGGAGCCGTTTTCGGCCTCTGTATTATGGTCTCGCATTATGCAATGGGAAGAATAATGTTGGAAGGAGGCTTTCTGTCCTCGTATATTGATTATATAATACATATCTCGAACTTTACCCGAGTAGGTAAATGGATCCACTTCCTAACTCGGCTCGGCCCGACTGGCCTAGTCACGAGGAGGAAGTGGTGGAAGGAAGTTGGAATATCGCATACATACTACATGAAGTTGCTACTTGCAGTATTTGACTGCTTATAAATACAAGTGTATGCTGGAAAATATAAATAACATGATGATTCTAACTGTGGAGGGAGAACTTTTCAGTATTGCAATGCAAGACTCTTTCAAATAAGGGATTCCACATCTAACCCTAATTGTGATCAGGTGCCTGCAGACATAAATCACGTGACAAGAAACCTGATGCGGCTTAGTCATTGCGCTCATTGCCTTCGTATCTTCAACCAGTAGAGGCCTTCTCTCTGTTTCGACTTACTTGCTTCTCCTCCCTCAGCTCGCATGTTCTCTTTGTTTTCGTGCGTGAATATCCGTGGGAAGCCACTACGTGTTCAATCTTGCGTGAGTATGTCTTGTTTTTACCATGCCTTGATCTTTTTACACAGCTCTTTCATCGTCGCCCTGTTTTCGCGGCTATCTATCGTATGGACGATAGTTGGTTCCAGGGGATTCAATATACTGGTGTATAGGTGCCTAATTCTCCTCTTGCTGCTCTTCTGATTTTGCTGTTTTATCTGGAAATTATTGCGGTTTCTTTCTTTTTTTCTGTCTTTTGCTTCTCGTATAGGACATAATATACGGCATGCTCTGTTTTGTAAAGAGGGTTGATGGCACTGACTTCAATGTTCTCATTTGTGTTTGGCTCATGCATGCCTGCTTCCTGCATGCCGGGTCTGCTATATGCCTTGGTTTTAGACCTATCCATTGTGGAACAGTGGCCATCCCTGGGTAACATTGACTATATTTCCGTGGAACAATCGTCATATTGGCTTTTTTTTCCTGGCCAGACTTCACCCTCAGCCATGAGATTCAATTGGACTGACTGGAGAGGCAGAAATACTTCAAACACATTCAATTTGCTCAGACAGGTACTGTCTTTGCAAACCTATTATTGCACCATCAATCGGCATTTTCCACTGCTCTGCATAACTTCACCATGATGGACAGAAAACCCCATGTGGCAGTTATTGGGGCTGGTATGGCGGGTTTGAGATGTGCAGATATTCTCATCCAGAATGGCGTAAAAGTTACTCTTTTTGAAGCAAGGAATAGGGTTGGAGGACGGGTATGTTACTTTGAATGTGAATGGTAGCGTCTCTTAAAATAACCCAATTAACTATTAAACAGGTCTGTCAGGAGGAGATTGATGGCCATTCTGTAGACCTGTGAGTCCTATTATGGCTTCTTCACATCTACTTTCTTCCCTCTCTCAACTTGCTTTCTTTTTCCAACAGCCTTGGCTGATATTTCGAAAGCGGACCTAATTGGATCCATGGCACTCGGGGGAACCCTATTACTGACATTGCTCAATTGACGTCGACAACCACAGTTGATTGGGATGGGCTACAGTCTGTCTATTCCTCCGACGGAAAGCTTTTAGACAATAAATTCGTCACAAAGATTTCTGAATTTCTGTGGACGACTATAGGTGAAGCTTTCCAGTATAGCAATGAGCACAAAGATACTATCTCTCCAGACCGGAGTCTCTTGGACTTTTTCCGAGAGCGGGTTGAAGATAGTGGTTTCATGCCTGTCGAAAAAGCGGCATGTATGGAATATTGCAAGCTATGGGGCGCGTATGTTGGTGAATCGGTCGAGAGACAGAGTTTGAAGTTCTTTTGTCTGGAAGAATGCATAGACGGCAGTAAGTAACTGTCTTCGTTTTCCTCTTTCCGAAGAGAGATTGCATTCTGACACCCGCCATTTACAGACAATCTCTTTGTCGCATCTACTTACAAGAATATCCTGGAGCACGCATCAAAAACGGCATTACAAGGTGCCGACCTACATCTGAATGAACCTGTCGTACGAGTTGAGGCGCATCCCCGGGGCTCTGGTCAGCGCAATCAAATAACATTGTCCACAGCGACTGGGAAGAGCTACCGGCTAGATGAAGTAGTAGTGACCTGCCCATTGGGATGGCTGAAACGGAATAAATCTGCATTCTACCCGGAACTCTCACCGCATCTCCATCAAGCCATCGACAACATCTCCTACGGCCGTCTTGAGAAGGTATACGTTACCTTCCCAAAGCCATTTTGGCATACAGTACCAGAAGAATCGAACCCTATCGCCACCACCGCCGCCGTGAATGGAGGAAAACCTACTAATGCAGCTCCCACAATGGCACAATTCCTAGATCCAACCTACGTTCAGCATCCAGAAGGTATAAGCTGGAACCAAGAGTGTCTTTCCCTCGCCTCACTGCCGGATACATGCGCCCACCCAACACTCCTCTTCTACACCTACGGGCCCTGCGCAACCCACATAGTCTCCAAGATCGCCAACCTCCCCCCTTCATCGGACGAGTACTACAGCGTCCTAAACGACTTCCTCTACCCCTTCTACTCCCGTCTGAAAGGCTTCTCACCATCCTCACCGGCATGCAAACCAACCGCCTTCTTGGCAACACAGTGGCAGAACGACCCCTACGCAGGAAATGGGTCGTACTGCAATTTCCAGATCGGCCTCAAACAGGGAGACAAGGATATAGAAACTCTTCGACGCGGATTGGGCATGGAACGCGGCATCTGGTTTGCCGGTGAACATACGGCCCCGTTCGTGGCGCTGGGTACCACGACGGGTGCGTATTGGAGTGGTGAGCGCGCCGCGGGCCAGATTTGCGACTTGTATAGTTTGACAAGGGAGGGCATCGGGTCCGGGAGAGATGACTCTTTGCCTTCTGCGACTGGGAAGAAGGTTCATCTTGATTCTGCTGTGCCGGCTATGGTGGAGTGAGCTATGTTTGGGTGATGATCCTTATTTGGTCTATCTATCTATCTATTCATCATTTGGACTTTCGCAATTTGGTTGTTGGCTAAGATAATTTAATTTTCTCCTTTTTCGAATTCGTTTAGCATAGAGAAGGGGGAGAGGATCCTGGTTGTATGCTGCAGTGACCTTCGCATCCAATCTAAACATCGTTATAAAGATTGAGAACTGAACTATCCGCCTACAGTATGTCTATGTTGATGAAGTTTGAAATTTCGTATACTTGTCCTATTGCTATTGGTACAGTATTATTGTACAAGACAGTGGACGATTCAATGGAAACGAAAATCAAACCCCAGTGACCTCCTCGCGTAACCCTAAATGCAAAAGAAAGCGATGAATGAATGCTAGGCTATCTGGCTGAATCTCAATGAATAGTTGGTTCAACTAGTGATTCGATGCAGATGCCACAGGAAAGAAAGGAAGCAAGCCAAACATACGAAAAAGATACAGAACTGGACGAGTCTAATCAAACAAAGGAAAGAACAAGAGAACCGGAAGTCAGGAAGTCAACCCAATAGCAGTAAAGAAAAGAAGGACGGGCAATGAAAAGACATAACGAAGCAATACCTGGACAAGCATGCAATAGCAAACTAATGGAATAACGCCCCTTGCACCTGATTGATGAAGTGTCACTCGAAGGATGCGTGAGCCGAAAACTCCGAAATTGCAGAAGACAAAAATCATGAACTAAAGAACACGCTTGACGACAGTCTGGGTATCCACATCTTAATTGAGAGACAGAAAAAAAAAAAAAAAAAAAAAAAAAAGAAATGCCTCCAAGAGAGTTCTCTTCTCCTCTCCCTGGAATATGGTACAGTCCATGTTTGCTTCAAGCGAGAACCTTACCGCATAACAGTTGGATCCAATGAATATTGAAGCTTCTCCACTGCAGATGGACGATCGAGGGCTGCCACCCTTGCCAAAAAAAGCAATCGGTCAAATTCGTGCAGATTGCAATACCAACAGCTCGAGTAAAGCTATTGGCATTTATGGATAGGAGTTACCCCTCCTTTCCTGCGCGAAGCGACAAAGCTGTGTTGGCTGGGCCAATGATCAACGAAACCAGAATGTTTGTCCTTGCATAACAAACACATAGTGTTTCGAGGAGTACGGGTATCTGGGTTTCGCAGTCAATCCTCCCAGATTGTTTCCAAATCCAGATCCTGACGACGTTCGGCCCCACAGACACTCCATCGTTTCCGTTTATCGGTTCTGGTACCATACGTTCCCAGCCCAGTCCGCATAGTCGGAGACACACCAGATGGGCTCCAAAAGTCCGACGGCCAGCGTCGTCTGTCCACACTATTGTCCTCCTCCTCTACTCCCGGCTTATCGGCTGCAGCCTTCAGAGCCGCTGCACGGTCTGCCTCAATAGCTGCGGCTTCAGCATCTGGGGTATCAGGAATGGTCTCCAAGGATGATATACTTGGACTGCGAGATCGTAAGCTCGTCGGAGTCGACGGCAAAGACGACGTGGAAGAGGTCGCATAACTAGGAAAGGATTCGTTGTATTTGGTGTTGAGAGTCAGCGGCGATGAATGAGTTGAAGAAGGACTGCTGGGATATTGGTTGTTTCCGCTAGTGACAACGTGGAAATGAAGGGGAGACGATGGACGTCGACGGTTTATGCGCGAGTACGCATGAGATGCCAGAACCGGTGAGGATGCGCGTAGCTCCGCCTGCGGAGAAGACGACCTCGTAGCGATGTCAAGTTCTGCATGTTCTGCGATGGGCTGCGACACATTCAAAGACGCCATCTTGCCGTGCAAGTTATCTTCGGCCATCACCGGCATGGGCATGTAGCGCCTGGCAGGATTGTCAGCAAGGTTGAGATCGGATGTAACCCCATGACCGTTGACGAAGAGGTAGCGATCCCGTGAGTCCAGCCACGGGGAGGAGTGCGCCCGGGTCATAGGGGTACTCGGAAGTTCTGCCAGCGATCGCGAACGAATGTGAGAGCGCAAGACAGGCGAGTTGTTTCGCGGAGGGCCCGTCCGGTCGCGAGAGAGGGACAAGGCTACCATGACGTCTTCGGACCGATCTGCCTTTTCCGTACCTCGTCGTAGGTTTTCCGAGCCAGTCAAGTCAGTTGGCCTGGGGGAATGCATGATTCTGATCTGAGATTGCCTGTGGGTTTAACGTCGTGCCCGCAAGTAGAACTCTAGATGACTGCCGAGCAAGTCCGACTGCATACTCGAAGCCCGGGAAGAGGAGTTCAGGCGCGCTGCCGACCCGAGTCTTGACCGTTGGGCTGCAAAGGGAGAAGGAGGAAGAAAGGAGAATTATTCCAACTTCCTGAGACGAGAAGTCTCTGATTTAACACCTCCCAAAGGCCTGGGGATCCACGACAGCGACAAACGGAAGAGGACGCGGGTGGGTTGGAGGAGAAAGGAGGAGAGAAGCGAACCGATGGAAGAAGAAGGGGAGAGATAAACGCAAAGTCCGAGGTTGTCCCGTTCGCCGACGCCCATTTGAAACCACGCAAGAAATTTTTTTCACTCTTTTTCTTGGAAGCCCCGAAAAAGGGACATTTATTTCTATTTCCTTCATCGAACCGGAATCTGAGGGACAGAAATTTCTCAGCACTGGCCAGTGCTGAGAAATCTCAATGACAACGACAACGACAATCATCAGCAGCCCCTTCAGTGACGCGCCCAGTGGAACCTCCAGAGAACCGGGTTCCTGGATTCGAGTGGATCAGCTCCTGATCCTGCAGTTCTGGTCCGACCCAGCCCTTCTCCGGGCTGCATGGAGGCTGTCGCTGCGGAGGGAGCTATCGACTGCCACGTTGCGCAGTCGAGCCTGACTGGCTGATGCCTCTGACAGGATGCGAGCCAAGACACGTCTTCTTTATGCGATCAGCAGTCATAAAGAAAGTGGCGACTTGCAGGCATACCCTATATTATATTATCCAGGCATCGAGGACTCCCTCAGTCTGTGCTGCTGATCTTTGTTGCTGACTGTCGAAGAAGTTGCTTTCACCCGTCTTTACGCCATATTCATGCTTACGGTGGAAGGATGATGCATAGAATGTGGATTATTATGCATCAGAGCATGATATGATATGATGAGGACACTCAACTGTCGGATATTTCATTTCAGTGCTCACACCTCTATGTAAGCGTGGCTTGGCTTAGGAGGATCCAAGTAGCACAGGGTTGAAATGAATGACACGAGTGTGTGAAAATGATCGCTGGAGGATACCGAAGCGTCTAACAACACGCCTTCTGCATGAGATCTTGGTTGCGTTCTTTGGCATAATCTAATTGCCTGGACACACAAAATGAAGATCTCGCATCCGTTACATGCTGGAGACACGCATCTGGGGCATCAACACGGACTTTCCCGCAACTTTGTTGCAGAACAGCGGGACCACGCATGGAATCGAGGATACAGCTAGCTTACATATCGCGTGGGACAGGGGATATCTGTCTATGACCGTCCACGTCCGGTCTGACGAGGGCGACAGACATGTTTCATCCCGGTGTCATACACGTGCCGAGTGCAGATTGATTGCAGCTACAAGGATGCAGTGTCATCTCAGGAATAGGATCAAAGGGCCATTACCATGGCATTATACGTAACTTGGAACAAATGGTCACAGCAATTTGCTACAGCCTGATTTCCGAATTTTGATCCTCTTGACGGATATGGAGCCATGCCTTCCGCGTCATACAGCCTTGGGAGAGATGGTAGATCCCAGGAAACATGCGTACACTGCTCAACCACCTGGCCTTGGAAGAGTCCTGATCGGGTACATCTTCAGCATATCTTCAGCCGTACAGTGTAGTGTATATTCCGTACATTGTACAATGTAAAGTCGTGGACAAACAAAAAGCCCTCTGGAGGAAAATAGCCACCGCCTGCTTCTTGTAGACTAGCGCCGTATCCACTGATAAAGCATCACTTCCTACATGTATCGCGATCCCTCCAAGTCGACAGAACACTACGAGATACAGCCTCAACTCATTCCTCTCGTCCATGCTCTGCTCCAGTAACCAAGTCCAGTCCCGGCCCCTATTTCAGCCACCGTTATAATGCCTCCCAGAGCCCCCAAGGGCGAGTACATTGAAACCGTACGTATACCATACAAAAGCATACGCTCCGCCAAACTAATCAATCCAATTCTCCAAACTCTAGGACACGGGAAATAAAATCTCTCGCCGGTCCATTATCCATGGGACCCAACATATCATGCTTGGCGGAAAGACCGTCATCCAATCCGACGCCGTGATAAGAGGGGACTTATATCGACTGCAAGCACCCTCATCCGATCCCCAGCAACAGCAACAGCATATAAACACACCTTCGATAGCCATCAACATCGGCCGCTACAGCTATATATCCAAACAGGCCATTCTCCGTCCTCCGTCACGGTTACATCGAGGGGTGCATTCTTTCTTCCCGCTCAAGATAGGCGACCATGTCTTCGTGGGTGAGAGGGCCGTTGTCGAGGCTGCCACCATCGGAAATCATGTGCATATCGGCAAGGAGGCGGTGATTGGGAGTATGGCTATCTTGAAGGATTTTGCCTATGTCTTGGATGGTGCGGTTGTGCCGCCTGGGATGGTCGTGCCGAGCTGGTGCGTTGTAGGTGGGAGACCCGCTCGGATTGTCGGTGAGGTTGGAGAAGGATATGGCGTGGAGGGAGCTGAGGGAGGCTTGGCTAGGGAGAGGTATCGATTGGTTGGGAAGTGAATAGTGCCTGGGAACTTCTGAGATGGAATGTTGGCTCTCTGTATAATGGTCTGACGCTCATGATAATGATTAATATAAAATATACCCCCTGTATATAATAACATGACTGAAATAATAAATGGATTTATTCAATATATGTGTCTATACAGAATTTCTAGGATAACTGTGCTTTAGTGAGGGTCCTCAGGAACTGCTCAGTGAGCAGTTATGTGGAGAATATCCAGATACTGAATCATAAGTGTTATGTATAGCTATTGGTAGGCTTGTTGAAAAGAGTCTGTCGGTTGTGATGGTAAGAATGATGCTATTCTTGTTTTTCTTTTCTAACAATTCGTCACTTTCTTTCTACACAAACCAATCTTCTACCTTTGTCCAGGCAATCACTGACCCAATATGGCCAGTTCCACTTCTTTGGAGTTCTTATCCAGCCTTGAAGGCACCAAGGCCACCTTTCCCTCATCCTCTGACTTTCCCTTCAGACCTAAATTAACATAAAGAAGCTCAGGATACCTACCCCAGCTACATAGAAGGACATCATCAGTCTTTCATTCACTGCTGCCAAGCTCTGCCACTGTGCTGACAACTCAACCAAGATAGTATTTATGCAGATTCATCTTCAAGTTCCTATTGCCAGTAAGTTCCAAGCTTCCAAAATTTGAGCCAAATAGCTGCTCCATCACACATGCATGCTTAGTTGTCAGCATTGAAAGCACTCAAGAGGATGAACTGTGCTGTTGTCCTTGATCTTCTTTGTTACAAAGAGGGAGTGCGAGACCAAGTCGGCATTGTTCCTCCGGGGGGGTATGTATGTGTAGGGGTTTGAATATAGAATTCATTGTATGCTAGATAACGAAGAATTCCTTGAGAGAGGGAAGAGAACAAGGAGGTATTTTCAAGATATGAAGGCTTTGTGTACAAGGAAATAGGCGAGCTGGTAACAAACAGAACAAAGGGGACAGACAGAATACTCAGGCATTAGCCCTGAGTTTGCATATGCCTGGGCGTAGCCCATGACAGTATGTTGTCTGGGATAAAGTTCCTGTGGAGTCTCTGGATATGCAGACGTTCTGGAATCTAGGCTTTCCCTCGCGTCAGGCAATCTACACCCAATTCCACAATGTCTATGAGTTGAATTTTGCCGAGGCCCCTTAGTTTGGTGTATCTAGAGCTGACATATAGAAACAGCCTTAGCAAGTCAGTGCGGTGCGGTTACCAGCCACGTATTGCCTCCTCGTCGAATATCATTTTTGATAGATCTACCGGAAAGACGTATGTGCTATCTGTTGTATAGAACATCATGAGCTCATTGTCTCCAGGCATATCACAGGTTTTCGGCGTGCATGTTCCATCAACCCTATCGAGGAGTGGTCCGACAGCAACTACGTCATGTACGGATTAAACAAGCCATCCTCGAAGACAGATTGGTACATCGACAGCACTGGGTGGACTTCGTGAAGAGGTTGTCGTTCACTTCAAGTACTTACCCCATGCTTAGAATACGCTCAGATCTATTCAGTGAGCAAAGGAAATGGGAAGTCATGAAGCGTTCTATGAATTCCACCCATATGCACCAACTAAATACAATCCTTTCCAGAAAGGCAAGTACGACATGCACGATCAGCAGTCGTGCCACTAAAGGTCCCTCTTCAACTTAATTTCGTCATCAGTCTGGCCATCTAGCGCCTCTTCACGAGCTACATCGTGGATCCACCGACCATTGGGCTTGACATCTTCACCTTTGGTCATCTTGGACGCCAGGTAGAGCCAGTCGAGGGTACCACCGGCCGTGCTGACTTCATCAGAGATGTTGTTGAAAGCGTACTCGCTCATCCGGTTATAGAGATCCTGATCCGTCCACAGTTCAAAGAGATGCCGAGCCACAGCATCGGTGTCTCCAACTTCTACCAAAAATCCATTTTTCTCGTGTTGGATCTGCAATGGAATGCCACCTGCTTTCGTAGCAATAACCGGCTTTCCCTTATGCAAGGCCTCTGAAACTTTGACTTCAAACCCCTCGCGGGTTGACAGCTGCAAGGCGATCTTCGCCTTGGAGATGAGGGCGTTGAGGACCTGGTCCGACGGACGAACTCGCATGACGCAGACAAAATCGCGGATGTGGGGAATGTCATGTTCAATATGAGCTACCGCAGAGTCGTAGACCTTTGTCCCCTCTGGATCGTCAATGGAGCTATGCCCGCAGATAAGCAGTTTGGGAGGCTGCATGTCGGGGAACGTGTTCGTTAAGCGCTCGTGGAATTTCTCGTATGCCTCCAAAAGGTCAGGAATTCCTTTGGACGGATCAAATCGCGCGACCTGGATGACATATTCGTCTGCTTTTCATCAACAAGACTGTATCGGAATGGTTAAAGGGGCCACTTACCGTCTGGGTAATCGATTGTTGGCATGTCAATACTCCTGCACCAGGAATTAAAGTTCCGGCCATAGAAAGCAATATCCCAGTCACGTAGAGGCTTATTCAAGCCATCCAGCCTGGAATACGTGTCAACTGGGAAGTCGGCTAAATGCAGCATAGGCTTCCTACCAATCGGTCGTGGCAGGCATATAGCCCACCTTCTCACGAGGAATACAGCTCGGGACAAACGAGCTTACTGGGTGGCTAATGAAAATATCCGCTTTCTGGATGTACTGCCAAATCCAGTTCCACACATCCTCCTGCGGAGAACCTGGAATATCGATCAAGTCACTTCGCATCTGAATATGGCTTCGGTAGATGACAGGTCTGTTGGGAGCGATTTGCTTTGCAATTTGAATCAACGCGGGCATCTGCGGGTCATCAATGATGATAAAGTCTGCACCTCCTTCAGAGGGTTTTCGCATCGGACCTCCTGGACGCAGCCAGTACCGTTTCGCATTCTCCTGCATCCAATGCACCACTAATGCATGGTCATTGGCCGTCAGCCGCTGGCCGGGCCTTGATATCCCTTGAAGGATATTGTGAGAGGTCTTGGTGACATTAAAGACGCCGGGCCGCGGCTTGGGTACATACCTGTTCGTCGGTGTATGATTAGCCTTTTTCAAACATTTTATTTTCTCGAGGAGAACATTTAGACTAACTCACCACTTCATATCAACTCCCAGATAGTGGTTATGTCTAATCAAAGCGTGCCTCATAAGAGCAACGCCGCCTCCTTGAGGCGTAGAACTGAAAATAGCAATCTTGACGCCTCTCTTCTTGATGTCAGACGCAAGCTGATATATCTGAGAAATCACACCGGCTGTCGCCGTTCTCTCATAATCATCCAATCGAGAAGGAGTTATACGGAAAGCAGCATCAACTTCCACAAGACCTAGGTACCCGACTTGGACTATAGGAGCATTGTCCGGACCAAAGACCCTACCAACATTAGTTGCCAATAGATTAAATGCTGAAGCACTCGCAGTCAAACCTAACGCATTTTCGTCCCATAGAATCTGATTGTTCGTCGAGAGTTCTCGAATCCCATCCATGAAATGCATCCGGTAATGTGTATAATTCGTTGAATCTTTTCTCCTCTGGTAGCACCACTGGAACAATATCAAGCTCTGACCATAGACGGGGACAGAGTCGAGGGTATCTTTCTGCGACAAAAGATGGCATCGCTACCCCCATCACTTTTTCCAGGTGTTGATCGCTGTATGACCGAAACTCCGATAGAATACGATCGACAACAAGGGGAGAACCAGGCCGAGCATCTTCTTCTGAGAATTCATACTCGCAAAAATCTAGAAGGTACGTAGTATCCCTGACTGACACACTGATCCTTGCCGACTCCTCGCTTCCGTCAGGGAATACACCCGAGAGACCGCCATAGATAATCTACTCGGGAAGCGTTAGAAGAAGAGAGATGTAGGAAACAAAAGAGAAGGCCACCACTCAGTAAAGCAAGAAACATACATCAGGAGGAGCCCCAACCCATGAATTAGGAGTCGACTCAAGAGCAGCACGTCGGTCGAAAGGCCGCCGCTCGAACTTCCAGGGACCGCTCATCGTAGTAGTGCATGCCTCCACCCGTCACGGCCAAAGTAAACGGGAGGATTTGAAGCAGCCAAACAATATTGCATCTGAAGATAGACATATGGATTAAGAAATGAAGGGGAGATGTCCGTGGACCAAGGAAATGGAAGTCACTACACTTTGTTGGTGACATCATCATTAGGGATGACGTATATCAGTGAGGTCAAGTCAAGTATCTCGAGTGGGCAAGAGCTCGGCTGCTTTTGAAACTTGAATGGACTGCGTCTGAAAGAGAGTACGCCGTATGGGCCAGTAGTTGGATTGGAGACGACCTGCTTGAAGCGGTTGAGTTGACACTGCCCCGCGACATAGGGTTGATGGTGATCCACGCAAGACGAACCGTTGTGACCACGGAGGGAGTTCGGAGACAGACAGCAGTATATGGTACTTAGTTCGCACTTTTGGTTCAGTTCAGTTCTGGTCTGGACGATGTTTTTGCCGCTGGTATGATATCTCACCTGACAGGACAGCCACGATGCCCTGACCGGTTTGCCCTAACTTCATTCCAGTACATCACGTGCCCTTGCCTAATTAATGGATAGGCGCATGTATGGTCGTATTACTAGGTAGGCCTGCCTGTGCCGTGAGATAGGTAGCGAGGGCGGTCTAGGACGGCAGAACCTCACGTGTACTAACACCCCCCCACGCACGAGCAGCCTACAAACTATGGAATCAATCTAAATACAGAAATCGGCCTCTATTCGGGCCTTCAAATGAGTGAATATATGCAAAAATAAACAGAGGAATGAAGGTTCTGCTTTAGCCAATCGAATGCCGTATATCAAAATAGAAAATATATCCAAAATGGGGGAGATATACGCGGCTTAGCTTATGCCAGTGAGTTGTAGGAAATGATCAAATTGTTCAGTTCGGAGAGGTTTGGTCAGGCCGTCTGCTGCTTGTTCTTTGGTAGGGCAGGCCTGGAGTTTAACAATACCGTCTTGGATCTTCTCCCGAACGTAATGGTAACGTATATCGATGTGTTTGGATCTCTTGGTGGTGAGCTCAGCTTCAGCCATGGCGTGTGCACCTTGATTATCGATATAGAGAGTAATTGGCGGGCATTCAGTAGGGAGCACGTTGAGCTCGTTGATGAGGTTCCGGAGCCAAAGGGCATCTCGGCTGGCTTCACTTAGAGCCATATACTCAGCTTCGTTGGAGCTAAGTGCAACGGACGTTTGCTTGCGGCTTTTCCAGGCAATTGGGGCCCCGGCAAGCAGAAATATATATCCAGATACTGACCGGCGATTGCCTGTCAGTTGACCACCCCAATCAGAATCAGTATAACATCTGGGCATGAGGAGGTCAGATGTAATGGGTTCCGTGGCCTTATGGTAGGTAATTTGTCGGTTAATGGAGCCTTTAAGGTAGCGTATAGCGTGTATAAGGGCACGCCATGCCTTTTGGGTAGGTTTGGCGTGATATTGGGATAGTACGCCAACTGTCCGGCTAAGATCAGGTCGGGTTTTGGTGGCTAGCCAAGTAAGGCAGCCTACACCACGTTGATATTCTTTGATGTTCACTGTAGGGTCTGGGTCATCATCAATTATTAAACTAGGATCCATGGGGATCCCAACAGGGTGTGCTTGTGCTTGGCCAAAAGAGGCAACCACGTCTTCAGCATAATTGGCCTGGGAGAGAGTATATGTGGTCTTGGATTGAGAGGTGGCCATGCCAAGGTATTTGGTAGAGTTTCCAACTTCTTTTATGTCAAATTTAGCAGAAAGAGACTCCATAAACCAAGTGGCATCGTTCTCATGCTTAGCATAGACTTTGAAGTCATCCACATGGGTAGTCACATAGAGTTGGGTCTGGGTGGTATGGATCCAGAGACCAGAGTCGTATTCGGAGCTTTTGAAGCCAATTTGTCGTAAGAAAGCATTTAGTGTATCATACCAGATACGGGCAGATGGGATTAGTCCATAGAGGGACTGGCGGAGTTCACAAACCAGGTCTCCAGAGCCTTCTTTGAATCCCTGAACTTGGGTCATAAAGACACGTTTATCTGTGGGCATTTTTCCATTTAGGAAAGCAAGGATGGCATCTGCCTTTTGAGTATGCCAGCCAAGTAGAGTGGCCAGTGCTGTAAGGGTTCTAGTGGTATTTTCATCTACCACTGGGGCGTATGATTCCATGAAGTCCTTGTCAAGTAGATTTCCACGGATCACCCAGCGAGCTTTAGCTTGGTAGTCCCTTGTAATAGGGGTACCAGGGATTTCTTTCTTTTTGTATACCCACCGGCCAGGGATGACCTTGGTCCCTGGTGGTAGGTCAGAGCGGCGGATAAGTTGCCAGCAGCCTTTTTCTTTGAGTTGGTTGACTTCTTTTTGCATGGCTGCTTGCCACTTGGTGGCATCAGGATGAGATATAGCCTGCTTATAGGAAGTAGGCGTGTCATCTTCAGATGAAGGAGTGGTTGAAGCGGTGAGATAGGCTAGGGACATGCCTTTGGCGGGTCGAAGCCATATTTCCTGGTCTTCATCTTCAACGGGTTGGTTTGTATCTTCTTTATTAGGAGTACTTGGATCTTCAGGAACAGTAGCTTGTGGAGGTGTAGTTGTGGGATCCTCATATTCTTCATCAAATATAGTGTCATTGGTTGAAAAAAATGGCGTCTGTTTTAGGGTCCCACACTCTGTATTGTTGGCTACTGATTTGGCCGATCATGAAGCAGCATTTAGAATGGGAATCGAACTTGTTTATAGGCTTATCTGAGCCATGTCGATGAACCCAGACAGGGCAGCCCCAACGTCGGTATTTGTTGATACTAGTTGGTGAGTTGGTCCAGGCAGCCAGAGGCGATTTATATGGGCTTGGGCTGATTTTTGTGTTGGTATTGACCCCCAGGGATAGGTGAATTGAATAGGATTGTGGATGTTGGGAGGCGGTTTGTTATATCTGATGCATATTTTAAAGCATCAACCCAAAATCGCTGTGGTATATGGGGAGCGTCAAGCATTAATGTCCGAGCACGGTCAAAGAGTATGCGTATGCTGCGCTCACTGACACCGTTTTGCCAAGGGGAATATGGAGAACTTGGTTGCCATTCAATGCCTTCCTGACGGTAGGTTTTCTGCCATTCAGCTGAACAGAATTCATTGTCAGAGACAATATAGGCTGGGGCAGGGAAATGGTGATTCTTCATCTGTTGTAGCCAACCCCGAAATGCATCAATTGCAGCAGATCTTTCAGTTAGGTAGTGGACCCAACGGTAACGTGTAGCGTCATCAGTAATAAGCATCACATATTTGGCTCCTGTACGTGAAGGTAGAGGCATATCTAGCTTCTCTATATCTAGTGTTCGGCCGCCACCAGCAAGGTCTATGTGGACTCGGGCTAGTGGTGCAGTCATATGGGATCTTGGTGTTTTGCTGTATTGGCGAGTTTGCTTGCCCTGGATGCAGGTTTCACAAAGTGGTAGTTCTTTGGAACCTTTGATTTCAATGTCTGATGTAGGATCTGCGGCAAGGCGTAAAAGATCCTGCTGGTTTAAATGGCATAGACGGCGATGCCATGTCATAATTGGTAGAGCTGTTTTGGAGCTCTTAGTCTTTGGGGATGTTGTAGGTTTCTTTCTGGGAGGGTCCCCTGGTCGGTTGGCCTCTTTGCCAGACCGGGTGGTGACAAAGGCATAGGAGCTCTCGTCGGGAGAAATGCAATCTGATAGGATGAATACATTGTTGGTATTCAAAATGGCTTCAAATTCTGCACCAGAAGAGGTTGTGATTTGTGCTACTTGAGAGCTGGAAGGGAATTCGATACGAAAACCTTGTTTGAGAAGCATTCCCATGGAGATTAAGTTGGAATTGAAGGATGGAACATGTCGTACATCCCTAAGGATCAAGGATCCGGTTCCAATATCAATGACGACGGTGCCAATACCATGAGGTTTGGAAATCTTCCCTTGAGCATCTTCAATATAATCCGCTGGAGTAAGGTCCTCCTTTCTCAATGTTTTATAGGACGTGAAGAAAGCTTGATGGGGTGTAACATGGAATGAAGCACAGCTATCAAGATACCATGAAGCTTGGAGAGATTGGGCTGATTTAGCAATGGCTGTTTTTGCAGCTGAAGAAGTCCATGGTACCAGTTCATTGGTTTCTGCTTCAGAGAATGAAGCAGTGGAAGATTCTTTAGCAGTGTGTAAAGCACGAATAGCTTCAATAGTATTTTTATTGGCTCGGCGCCAATGCTCAGAGGCTTTCTCAGGGTTCTTGTAGAGGCAAGGCATTGGGTGGAAATGACCACACCAATCACAACGGGTCTTTGGTTTGCGTGAATCCTGGTCCTGAGGTTTATATTTAGTGTTGGAACTTGAGGCGGAAGAGCTAGCAATGGGGTTAGATGCTTGTTTGGAATAGCTTCGTCCGGATAGATTCTCTCGTCGTCCTCCGTGTTGGGAGCGGGATTCACGGGCTTGGGTGCCCATACGGATAGAGAGTTGAGCTTGAATGGTAGGTAGGTCCAGATTGATGACAGGGCCTTGTCCAGTTGAGTATACTTCATCAAGTTTACTCTTAATGAATGCTTTGTTCCATTCGCGGAGGCCTATAAAAAAATAGGTCGTGAATAAGGTTGTCAAATGATGCTTCTTTTATAGCATGAAGGCGGTCTACTATCCTAGTAAACGCAGATTGGTAGGATAGGTAGTCATTGTCTTTTATATAGAGCTCCTTGAGCTCTTTTATGAGAAGCATTCGTTCTTCACCAGTAGAACGTCCGAAAAAGGTAGCAGTTCGGTCCCATAAACCATGGGCTGATAGGTCATATGTGTTGCCCAATTTGTCAATGGCTTGGGCAGTCATAGCATGAAGCATTCGGGCTCTCATGACAGTGGCTTTGCAATGCCATACTTCAGCATCATAAGCTGAGTATCCTACTGGAGGTATATCCTGATGCAAGACTGTACTAGCGTTCAGGACATTGGCTTCTCTTTGAATGGCTGAACTCCAGAGGTCGTAATTATCATGAGACAGTGTGATTCGGCATCGGTCTGGTAGGAGCGCTTTAACTTGAGCTTGTACATGATCAAAAGGATCTTTTTGTACTGGATTTGAGGCTGGAATAGCCGTATTATTTTGAATATGATTGTAGGGAGTAGCGTTATGCCGGACTGTAGGAGTGGAGGATTGGGATTGATGGTGTTCAAGGGCATTAAAACGAGTCATGAACTGGTCCATCTGCTTCTGCATTTGTTCCTGCATTTGTTCCTGCATCTGCTGGAACAGAGCTGTGATGTCTGGTGTGGATGCCATGGTGTTGGCTGTAGTAGAGCTTTGAGCTCTAGGGGCAGTTGGGGTGTCCATTTCTTCAGAGATTACTGAGGAGGCGGAGGAGCCTATATCTGATGAAGGATCTGTGGATTCTGGCTGACGACGGTGACGTCTAGCGGTGGTAGGGGGCGTTCGAGGCACCACCATTTTGGATGGGATCGATCGAAGGATCCTGGGGTTCAGGGGCCGATTGTTGGCGGTCCTGGTGTTCAGAGTCGCTTAGAAGCGCTCGATTTCTGGTTTGACCAATGAGAGGTCACAATTTAGCCTATCTGAAAGGCTTTTTTAAGCTCAATATCGTAGAGCTAAAACGGGCTCATAACCTAATGGATAGGCGCATGTATGGTCGTATTACTAGGTAGGCCTGCCTGTGCCGTGAGATAGGTAGCGAGGGCGGTCTAGGACGGCAGAACCTCACGTGTACTAACACTAATAAGTGTTGGATCACGTGGGATTCTGCCGCATAGGTCCGCCCTCGCTGACCCTTTTCACCACGTAGGCCTATCTAGCTAGTAACCAACCAACAATACACCTCCATTAGGTTATGAGCCCTCTGTCTCACTCCATCAAAATGTGAGCTTAACAGCATCAGTGCTAGTGCTGGCCATATGGCCTAGCAATACTAGCAGTCCGGATTGTCCTACGACATACCGAAAGACCGGATCGACAACGAATCGAAATCCCCTCGATTACCCCTGAACTGCTCGTCCACCTCCATTAGGTCATGAGCCCGTTTCCTGCTCGGAAATATGAGCTATTTTTAGGCCCGTATAAGTGGTCAATTTAAGCCCTCTGATTGGCTGAACCAAAATTCCATACCCCAGATTCCAAAAATTCCAGGATCCCAGATATGGTCTGAACCTGAGCATGTCAGGAGAACCTACTACGCCTCCTGCTACTGCTATACGACGATCACGTCGCCGAAATCCCCAAAATGAGTCCTCGAATATAGACGAGACCTCTTCGTCAGTTGTCTCTGAAGAGATAGAGATCCTGACACATTCCGGAGCCCATTTCAGCTCCAATATCGCCGCTATGATACGGCAAATCCTTTGCTCGTCTGGCGTAAGCGGAGCAAGGATCAACACTTTCCGGAGCCCATTCCAGCTCCAATATCGGAATCCCAAATGTGGCAGTGACTGGATTCCACAAACTCTTTGTCAGCTGTTCTCCAGTGATAGAGACCCTGACACTTTCCGGAGCCCATTCCAGCTCCAATATCGGAATCCCAAATGTGGCAGTGACTGGATTCCACACACTCTTTGTCAGCTGTTCTCCAGTGATAGAGACCCTGACACTTTCCGGAGCCCATTCCAGCTCCAATATCGCCGCTATGATACGGCAAACCCTTGCTTGTCAGGATTAACTGGAGCAAGATATCAACACTCTTTCGAGTGGTCAAACTGAGCCCTCGGATTGGCTCATTCAAAATTCCAAACACCAGGGTTAGGTGGCCGTTCCGAACACACCTACTATGATTTCCTGCCTTACTTGGCACAGTACATTACCGCGACTTCGCTGCCAGTTTACAACGCCGATGCCGCCTCTACGTCAATTTGGATAATATGGACTCTTTCACCGGAGAAGGACGCGAGCCAGTCAGCTTTTGATCCTTTTGCCATAGACTCCACTATACCGACAACCTGGCTGCCTGCCAATGGCATGACCAAGCCGCTTCTGATCATTTGATCTCTTCTCTTTCTGAAGCTCATTGGCATGAGCTGGATTTGGTTATATTCTATTCTGCTTCACGGCCTCTAATTGGTCTAAAGTTGCCCTCTTGTCCTCCTACTTGTTTGGGCTTTATTCATATATTCCATGGCCCGAATATGAGCCGATTTTTGTATTTAAATTCTTTAGATTAGTTCTTAGGCCAGCTCGTGCGTGGGGGGTGTTGGATCACGTGGGATTCTGCCGCATAGGTCAGCGAGGGCGGACCTATGCGGCAGAATCCCACGTGATCCAACAATAAGATGATTAACATACATGCCTCGGGCCATAACTGAACGTCATTTCCTCAGGTCAAATTTGACCAAGAAGCCATGTGTGCATGGCACAATCTGTTGCCTGGGTGGTGTACACATGCTTGTGCAAAATGTATTGATTACTTGGAGGTTGTTCCAGAGATTCATTGTTGGAGGTTACTGAATGCTGCCTAAGTCCAGTAGTCTAAAATGTGAAAAGCTGCATAGTATATCTTGGAATTTCTGGATGCGTCGAAGGCCTTCCCTTTCCGTTTTGGTGCTCACCCCCTGCTCACTGGGTAGATCTGAGCACGCCCTGAGCATGAGCGAGTAATACGGAGCCTCGATAAAATGCACCCAGCTCTAAGATGTCTTGAGCCCTAACACTAAGCCACTGTGCCAAAAAGAAAACACGAAGTAGTAGCCACCTGGTGTAATGGTTTGAATATAGAATTCATTGGCATACTAGATACACGAAGAATTCCTTGAGAGAAAGAGAACAGGGGGCATTTGACGACGGGCATCCAGAAGAGGAAAGCCAATGTGGTTCTAGAAATTCCATTTTATATAGTGGCATGCATCGTGCCCAAGCTCATCACTGGTGATGAATTCACTTTCCTGTTTGGCTTCAGGACATTGGAACTGGAGGATCCAAAAAAAGGCCTCTCTCTCCACACCAAAAAATCGACATGCTCTTGACAGCGGTTTCCTTGCCTACCGCGGATTATGCTGCGTGCACATGGAAATACGTGGTCGTGGACCAGAGCATCCTGAATCAGGTTGCTTGTAGGTACGGTACAGAGCGCATCTTGCGGAAAGTAGGTGTCTTCTTTTCCTTATTTCCCAGTCTTGGGGCATTTCTAGCATTGATGCAGGATCTAGACGGGTGAGAACTAAATTTCCAGATAGTGAACCGACCGTGATGTCGATACTTATACTTCCATTTCCCCATTATCTATCTCCACGCCAAGCGGTCGGGGAACTCTGAATTTACGTCTACGGTGGAGAGCCGCCAGAAGTTCTAGGATTACCTGCAGCGGTCAACGCTCAAATCTTCGGCCCAGAATATTTCCAGGATTCAGCTACGTCCAGCCATTACAGAACACACCTTTGACACATCAGCATTGGCTTCAAAATGGGAGGCTTCGAAGGGTTGGGTGCCTTGCTACTTGCTTGCGTCTGGGTGAAAAAGGTGTATCTAGTATCATCATTCTCTTGCTGTAGCTTCATCTTGATTTCACTCGTACTGCATACCTTCATGGATTTGTATTCATAGATTAATAAATGGCCTTAACTCCTGTTGCCTGGTTTTTCAGTTGCTCTTAACTTCATTCCGCCGCGAACCAGTACATCACGTGTCTGCGCTGTGGATGAGGAATTTGGAATGTTGATGGAATGGGATGGGATGGGAGTCCTTCAGGCTTATGCTTGCGACTGCTGTCTCCAATTGACACTGTTCTCGTTCAAGAGACGGCTTATCTATCTCCGCTCTTCAATGGAGTGCAGCCGTTATTTATTAGCGCTTTGAAACAAGCTAGTTAACAGTTAACTAACGAAGGCACGACGGTGGCTTAGTCATCCACAGCCCCTTTTCCCCTCGGCGTCAAGCAAGGGAGAGACCTTTTGCGATAGGAAACTGATGGTCTGCACTAGGTACGTGTAGAATCGTACCTGTCGCTCAATTGTCTCCTAGTCAAACACTGCTGCTGGCAGCTGAGCTGTCTCTCCTTTTCCACCTTCCTTTACCTGTCTGCCCTTTAATAATACCTGTCGTGCTCCACGTCCTGGATTTCCCTGTGAGTTAACTCCCTTTTGGCATATTACCCGTTCCACTTCCCTGTTGACACGGGCCTCATTTAAGTAGCGATTTAAAATTCGAGCGTTCCCCATTCCCCTGCGTTCGCTGTTATAATCGAATCTCAATTCATTCATTGACCCATCGACGCGCATCGATTACATACCTCTTTTAACTATCAGTCGCGAACAACCAGTTGATCAAGATGGGTGGCCAAGTGTCCAAGATGATGGCGAAGATCTTCGGGACGAAGGAAATGCGTATTCTTATGCTGGGTTTGGATGCTGCTGGAAAGACTAGTACGCGGCACGCTCGTTCTGATTGCCCGGACATGGATTACTGACCATCAACCCCTATGCAGCAATTCTCTACAAATTGAAACTCACCAACCAAGACGTCACTACCATCCCCACGGTCGGCTTCAACGTGGAGAGTGTGACATACAAGAATGTGAAATTCAATGTCTGGGACGTCGGTGGGCAAGACAAGATTAGACCGCTGTGGAGACATTACTATTCTGGTAGGCCACATTCGGACAGGACTGAGGGCCAAGCTGACCCCGTGGGCTTTTCACTACAGGAACACAAGGCTTGATCTTCGTCGTCGATTCCAGCGACACTGCTCGCCTTGACGAGGCACGCTCCGAGCTCCACAAAATCATAAATGACCGCGAAATGAAAGATGCTCTTCTGCTGGTGTTTGCCAACAAGCAGGATATCACAGGCCGTAAGTGTCAAGATCTTCCTTGTATCTAGATGCGTTGGTTGACCGGATTACCCCTTCAGACCTAAGCCCAGAAGAGATTACCAATGCGCTCCAGCTTACGAAGCTGAAAGACAAGTTGTGGTATGTCGTGCCTAGCATTGCTACCGAGGGCACTGGTATTTTCGAGGGTCTTGTAAGTCATTCATTCCCCCCTCACTTTCTAGTATTGATCATCTAACTATCTTCGCTTAGGCTTGGCTATCAAACAATGTCAAGACTCAGCCTCAGAAGTAGCCGCATCGAATCCATTAGCCCCTCGATTTTCAGTGAAGCCAGGCCTCCTGTATATCACTTTCGAGCAGCCACCCACTCTCGCTTCATGTCCGTTTTGAATGACAGACGACGCAGCATTGAATTTCTGTTTGCGACTCGCGATTATGGTTTTTGTTCCTTTTTTCTCCCTTATATTTTCTTTTTTGAGTTTCCATTTTACCTCTATATGATATCCCGCCTGGTCAGTTATGAGTACCATTTTAATTAATCCATAATAGCTTCTCACTCCCCTTTTTTTGTCATCTCAAAAGTGTGAATGGACAGCTCACTCATACTCAACTGCCGATTCTCTGCCGCGACTTCAACCTCTTTCTCATCTGGGTGTTTATTCAGAACCCGTGTATAACAATGATAATATAGGGTGTCATATGGCAATTGATTAGAGCAACCCTTGTAGATTAGACCTAGAATATTGGGGCCACAGGATGCCCTCACGATGATGTATGCTGGATAACGTCACCATCGGAACCCCATTCCTATCCCCAAATCCCATTCTCTAGGAGAGACCTAACCTCATGGCAACCGACATTACACCTTGCCACGAGGGGAGACATGTCACTTCCGCCCTTTCTCTTGTCGCCTCCCACGACGATGAAATAACAGGCAATAGACACACACACACACACACACACACATGTCAATCCAATTCAAGTCCAGGAAGGCAAAAAAAGAAAGAAGAGGACGAAATAAACATGTAACTCTGACGATAGCAGTTTTCGCCTCCTAGATCTGAGATCTTGAATCTGCGAGCATAAATAGAGGCATGGATTTCCCGGATTTCCCAGAACCCCCTTGCTTGATGCTCATTCTGGATCCTATATTTTTGTCTATTTTCTGGAGACGTATATACATATCTCTTGAAATTCTAACCCTTTTGCTTTGCATAGCAAAACAAGAAACCAATCTATAACATGCCTGAATACCGCAAGGGAGACTGCGTTCGCTATAAGCCTGTTGGAGGTGTGTAAATCTCGGACATCTGAAAAGATCCCAACAGCTAACGCTATAAAAGGCCCCGAGTCCAAGACCTCCGAGAGCGTCGGCATTATTCGTGAGGTCAGCACCCAGCCAACGATGCTCACAGGCCGCAACGTTGAAGCGTCCTCTGACGAGCCGCGCTACGAGGTTAGTTCTCAGAGCATGAGCGTGGGATTATATTTGTTTCATTTAAACTAACTGCCTTTCTCAATGTAGATTGAGAACAGACACACCCACAAGAAGTCCGCTATCAAAGAAGCTAACATCCTTGGTCCCGCGGAGGATTAGAATGCCAGTGGGGTGGGACTTTGGATTTGAATGTTTCTTGTATATGTATATATAAGCGTGGGGGAATAGAGAATAGATGGTCTGTTCTTATGGAATTGTATGCTCGACTCCGTAGTTAGAGTTGATCCCGGATTTAAATGTATGGAGTAGGGGATGTAATGGGACGGATCTTAAGATGCGGATAGTTCTACTAATCTTTACCATGAAGCATGGAAAGATCTTACCACTGATATACATCTAATACATCTACAATTGCACATCCTTTGTCGAGATAATCCCAACGCCATGTCCTCATCAACCGGCGTCTATCGCTCAGAACCTGCATCCCCTGTTCTTGCTCATTCCATGCTCTCCCCGTCTCCTCCAAGCACGAGCACGGGAAATCAATCACAGCCAAGCCACGACAGTGCGAATAGCTGGAACTTACGATCTGATCTCGAGAAAGGCATTGAGTGCTCTACGGATTCCGTCGTTCGCACCGGGACGGTCATCGGTCTATCGAGAGTTCGAACGAGAAATAGAGACGATTACAGTGAATCTATCGGACAGGTAAGACTGCAATTACTTTCCATTCTCTTCTCGTGTAGTAAATTAATTGAGTATCTAATTAATGTTCCAGCTTGCTCGAGATCTACTATGCAAACATCTCCAACAACAACCCTCACCAAGTACTAGCATCAACATCCCAACAGCCTTCATCATTCATCCCATAAACTTCCCCACCTTCACCCCCGAAGTCCTCCTCGCCTCCCTTCTCTCCACCACCACAACCCCAATCCTATCCCGAGAAAAGGCAATCCGCCACCTCGACTCGGTCCGGTTACTCCCCGTCTTCGACCTCACCACAGCCGCACAATCTATTACAAAGGTCTCCACGACACTAGACGAAATCAAAGCCCAAAGAAACCCCCCAAAAAAGGAAGTCTATCCCGTTCTGCTGATCATAGCAGGCCTCGATTCCCTGACTGAGGCAGTCATTCGGTCCTCGAATCCCGTCAAGGGTACGGCTATGCTTGCTGCCGTGCTGCGTAGTTTGACGAGGTTGACGAGGGTTCATTCTTCGTTTCTTTCGGTGTTGCTTGTTAATGTTTCTGGGGTTGGGGGTGTGGGGGTTTCTTATTCTTCTACTTTGCAGATAGCGAAAGATAGGGGGACTACTGCTGCTGCTGGTGCTGCTGCTGCTGGTGCTGCTGCTGCTTCTAGCAGTGATTGTGGTGTTCAGTCCATGTTTCATCCTGGGATGGCGCTGTTTCCTAGTCTTTTGCTGAGGACGTTGGATCAGGGGGTTGATACGCATCTTTTGATGTCGACGGTGCAGAATGTGCGGGTTGTCGAGGTCATTAAGGATCGGGGAGGTGGTGGGACTGGGAAGTGGTGTGTTTGGGATGTGTGACTTGTACTTGACAATAAAATAAAAAAAGATGATCAAGGTACCGCGATGCATCCAATCCTAATTTTAAATGAACGGAAATGCGACGTTCCTTGTTTCCACCTGTTATGCAAATAAATATATCAGAGAATCCATATGGGCCATTCATTCCCACGAGGCCCAGATTGATCTAGATGCCAACGCCAGTCCAAAATCGCTTCTTCTTTCATCCCAGTGGGTATCAGCGAATATAGTCAGAAACAAGGAAGGAAAATTGACCAATCGAAGAAAGATAGAGACAAAAAAAGCAACCAGAAGCGACATGAAAACTTCACTCGCCACCAGCTAGATAATTATCCTTCTCAGCCCACATCCGCAGGACGGCCCTCTCCACCACGGCTTGCGCCTCCTGCTCGCATTCGGTAAGATCCTGGTGGACCATGCTTTGCTCGAATAGAATATCTTGTTGCTGGACTTTGACCCATTGCTTGTGCCGTTCGCATCGTTTCTTCGTACAGACGCCACGGGCCAATGTGTCAGAGTTGCTATTTTCTGTCGTGTTGGCATCCCTGCCCATGGCTGTGTCACCGTCTGCATCGGTCGCAGGCACAGGGTAACTCGCAGCTAGGGCATCCGGGGTTCCATCCTTTAGCGCCTCCGCGCCCATTGGCGATAGTCTCCATTCATCAAATTCCTCGTCAGACCATGCAAACCGGGAGTCGAAACCGCAAATGTCTTTCCAGCCGCCTTTCGGGTCTATTTTCTTCAGATGTTCGAGCACGTACTTAGCTCGCTGGCGGACAGCTGTCAGGAACACACTGCGGGCGTCGAGCATCTCCTTGCGACTGAGGAGTTCGTCGCGCTTTTTGCGTAGTTTTTCAATCTTCGATGCCTCATCCAGCGTGTATGTGAGGCCTGGGGCGTCGATATCCAGACCGAGCTTTTTATTGCTTCGGGGTTTACCTGCTTCTTGGCCATCTCCTGTAGTTCTCTCGTGTCCATTGACATTCCCGTCCTTGTTTGCCTTCCCTTCCTCTTCTTCATCAGGGGGTGGTGATATAATGCGCTCACCAAGTTTGCGGAATTCTTCTATCGAAGAGACGCCCATGATAGCGGCCTTCAGCTCACCAGCCGTCAGCACGCCTCCTCTGCTGCTGAATTCCTCCAGAGCTCTTTGTTCGTGTTCCCCATCTTCCTCTCCACCATATATAGAGCCAGGTCCATCCTCCGCATGCGATTCATCAGGATCGCCATCAATATTATTGCCATCTCCAAAGCGATCTTTGGATAACATTGAAACCCGGTTGGCAGGGATGGACTTTCGGGGCGTAGGATTAAAACTTAAGTTAAGGTGCAGTGTCTTCCGACGCATGAATTCTCGACCATGCTCATCGGAGCAGTATTTACTCGGATCTGATCGAGAAACACGAGCTGGCTTGCGACATCCAGGTAACCGACACATCGGTTTCCAGGTAGTAAATCCATGTCCTAGTTCGCTGCAGTTCGGACCTGGTAATTCAGTGTCAGCCACAACTACGTCATGACGGTAAGAGTTCCTTCCACCATTGGTAAGCGTCGCCGGATAGACTTACAGATATACCTGTCAATCAGATCTGCATCTTTGGAATCGATGTTTACACATTTTCCGTGGAACCAATCCTCACATACACCATCACATGCAATCATCCAGGTATGATTGTCAGGTTTACGACAGATGCAGAAGACCTCGTTAGCATCTGAAAAGTCATCATCTTCATCTCCTTCGTCCGCGGCAGCATTCCTGGATCCTTTTTTCTTGCTTTCGGGAGCAGGGGAGCCGGCTACAGACACGGAGGATTGTTTCTTTGACGCAGGGGTTTTGCTGGTACGTGTTGAGAGAGGCGTATTTGAGCGGCTGTCAACGCTGTCGCCATCTTGATCGGCACGTTTACGTTTCTTCGTGGCTGGTTTCTTTGCGGCCGTTCCTTTCTTTTTAGAAGTTGGCGCAGTCTTCTTGCTCGAAGCTGTAACTTTTGTTGAGATGGCGGGGGATGATCTCTCTGATGATGATGCCCTTGATTTGACACCTTGTTTGAGATCTGTTATTTTCTTCGGAGTCAAGTATTCGTCTGAAGCTTCTGTACCGTCGAGCTGAGTCAAAACTGGCCTATGAATTTCCATCTGGCCATTCATAGGAAGTTTGTCTAGGTTGATGCTTGTGGGTTCGGTCTTGACCTTTGTGGTAAAGGTATCCTCACCATTTAAAGCGATACCGTTTTGGGCGTTAGTAGAAATGCCATCATACAGATCATCCCAGTTCAGCGTTTCCTGACCACCGGAGCTGCTGATAAATGTTGGCTCAGGAACTCTGAGCTGCTGATGGATCTTCCTGGCCTTCTCGAGACCAAAGAACCCGCTCTGTCGCCAACCAAGAAGTCCCACAACTCGATCGTCCTTGACGATGATATTAGACCTGGCCATGTCATTGTGGGTGAAATACAGGTCGTGTTCTCCATCTCCTTGCTCGAATAGTATATCTCTTTCGCTTTCTCCAGAATCTGGGTGTGACTGTCCGTTGAGTTCATGACAGACGTAAGACGGCCCATTATCTGACGATCCAAGAGCGCCTAGACGCTGCAAAATGCGGTGACATTGCTCCTTGAAACCATTCACCTGTTCAGCGGTAAGGTATCTCCAGGCGACCTCAAGAGAGACACCAGGGATCCTAGACTCGACTGTGACATTTTTCCCCTCAACAGGTCCACAGAAGTATATCACCGGCACAGCCACCCCAAGTTCCTTGAGCGCGTCCTCCGCCTTCCTGGCCGCCCGCAGCTCATTTAAATTGGCAAATCTGTACTTTTCTGATGTTGCGCTCTCGATACTATTACGGTCAACCCTGATTATTACGCTGCCAGCAGCAAAAGCTTCCCTGGTCCCAGGAACATTCAGCGAATTCTCCGGGGTACAGAATTTCCTCACGACACCTTCCCAGTACGTTGGGTCTGGGTCCGTTTCACACCAATGGTCATAGGAGGGTCTGAAATCGGCGTCATGCGGCGTATATCGGCCGTAGTGTACGCTCCGGGAAAGATAAGGATCTTCCGTAGGTACCAATTCTGGATCCGTTTCGTAGGGACTCATGTTGATTGTTATATTATAATAAATTTCCGGAGCTGCGCTGTTTAACTCGTCGCGATTGGAATGGACATCCGTATCACCCAGCCGGAGTATTCTTCGAACGTCAAAACTGCGTGTGCAAAGATAACTTTCTGCAAGCTCTTGGCGGTGGCATTCGATTGCAGAAAACGAAGGAGCAAATCTCCAGGAAATAGAAGGTAGCAAGGAGAAGGGTTTGAAGGGTGGAAGCTAGGTCAGCGGAGGTGTCATTATGGAAGCTCCATTCGAAGATGAGTTTTCAAAAAAAAAAAAAAAAAAAAAAAAAGATGTTATAAATCAGCAAAGGAACTGTCTTATCCAGAAGAACAGAATCCAAGCATGCAGTCAAGCAAGTTTTTGTCCTGAACCGACGTAGCCCGCCAGAGAGAAGCGCGTCCAATAGTAATAGTGTCGCAGTGATACCGCTGGCAAAGGAAAGGCAAATTTGGCAGTAATAGGAGAAGCAAGCCTGAGGAGAAAAGAGAAGAGACTAACACCAGAAGCGTCTTCAGAAGGACCGGTGTTACTTGGAATCGCGACGTCTGAGCAGCTTCTGCGGCGACGGGAGAAAAGGAAGATTTGGTTGTTTTTGGCTTGGACGAGCGAAGTCGGGGTTAATCTGGGCGGTCAGCGTTATCGCCGGCTGTCCTTCGTTCCATCGCCATCACCATCACCATCACGTCCATTCGTCAAGTCAAGGTCACTGCAGAGTACTCCTTATCTGAATAAGGATCGAGGTTTATCTGGATCGCAGGGTAATGCGCATCTTCATTTCTCAATTGACCATCTCCTTAGATAAGAGGAGATCACATTCTTTTACGGGTAGTAGCTACTACTTTCCACACTTTCCACATTTGAAGACGGCTTTTCGAGAGATCTTTAACACAGCTAATTAATAGAACGATGATGAAAAGGAGATCAGAATCAGCTGAGGGATGGAATCGACGGTGAATACACAACTCATATGATATCAACGCCGTTAATAAATATTATCGCACAGCGTATATTGGAACTGCACACCGAGGTTGAGCCCGGCCAACCAATCAACAGAAAGAAAGACGCCGTCGAGATGCTTTCAGACCAAAAGCAACTGTGAACTGTGATTTGGACCAGGGATCGGGAAGGGCCCACCAGTCAAGGAGGGCGCCAGTGGTGTTATGGTCTTGTGCTTGTTTCTAGCCAAGCCTTGGCCTGGCCAGGAGGCTGCGGGAGGTGCGAGACAATTTATGCACGGTTTTCGCTGCACTGGTTGTGCCTTGTGGGGAAATATACCGGTCTGGGTTCTTACCAATGCTACTGTTAGAGCCTATGATACTTCTGTACCATTGGCAGATGGATCGATCCATCAGGAGGTATGGGGTGATTGTCTTCAATCGGAACACCATGTATCTGCGCTGATTCAGTGAAGCGAACAGCCAGCATCGTGTTCGTACGCTGCGTAGCGTACCCGTCGCTGAGAAGCCCGGATCTGTCATGGATTTTTGTCCGGATCGATAATCGTCGATCAATGATGCGGCGTTCTCGCCGATGGCAAGTCAAAGCGACCAAGTGACGCAGGCGTATCATATCGCTGCAACTTAGCCGTAAAAAAAATCCACTCTGGAGGAGGACGGGCCTAATCTCTTTCTGGCGGCGACGGCGACTGCATGGCTTCTGCCAGCTTCTCCCACACATTTCCTCCCATCTCCTCTCTTCTCCTCTTTTCTCCTCTCCAACCTCCGCCCTCCACAGCCAACCAACCCACACGGCAGTCTCCGTCGTCAAAACCTACACAACGCCCACTTCCACGCACCCCAGAGGCTCCAGTTGCAGCCAGCTCCCTTGCACCGAGGACCGGACAGCCGCAGCGCGCACTCGCTGTTTCGCCTTCAGCCTGGCGCGGCCCTCCACACCGCCCTCGGGGTCTGCGCTCGGCAATAATAATCATTATCTCATCTGGCGTCCTGCCATGGGGTCAACAGCCAAACTCTGTCCGCACGACGCCCTCGACTGCTGCTGATCAGATGCCTGTGTCTGACTCACTCGTGGAACCCAGAACCTAGCTCGGCTCCCCTTCTGTCCGCAAAGTTAATACCTGCTTCTTCGTCGTGCAGGGCTCCCAGCAGCGACAGGAGAGGCTTGCGCTCGGAGATACCGCAAATCACACACGTCCCACTGGATTTGAGTTAAGCTGACTTTTCATATTACTTCTTCCTTGTTCTATACAATTTTTTTCTATCGCTCCAGGTTACCTCTATTTCACCTTTTCTTTCTTGCTATTCGACGCGCATCGAGTACCATTCTATCTTCCTTTCTATTTACTCTTATCTTTACTGCTTTCTTCCAGCGATCGAGTATATCCCTACGATCGCTGGGGTAAGCCACTCCCGCGCGCAAATCAGGCCTAATATAGCTTCCTCCTTTCCAACCACATCACGTCATGCCCGCTCAATCTAGCCCCTTGCAGTCTACCCCGACCGAGAATACCGAAGATGATCCGACAGCGGCATCAGATTCACAGTATCTGCACGATGACGCCGATGCCTCACAGAGTCAGGATGTCTTGGTCAGAGATGGCGCCCCTGCGCTGGATCTGAAACAGATCAAGGGGCATAATCCTATGCAGAAAAGGCGACGGGTGACGCGAGCTTGCGACGAATGCAGACGCAAGAAGATCAAGTGCGACGGCAAACAGCCGTGCACCCATTGCTCCGTGTATAGCTACGGTGATTTGCCCTATTTTGCTGTGCTATTTCCTCTTCCATGTGCCCGAGCTAACTACCGCATAGAGTGTACGTACGATCAACCGTCGAATCGCCGTAATCCTGCACCGCAATACATCGAAGCCCTCGAATCCCGCCTCCATAAGGCAGAAGCCCTCCTCCGTGTAGTCCTTCCGGACCTTAACCTTGACGACCCGCGATTTGACGTTCATGCCACCGAACAATTACTTGCTGCCATCAAGAAGGACAAGGTGGCGCCTTCGGTTGCGAAACCGCCTGCGGGGACAAAACCTGAATCCGGTGCTGACCCACTGGAAGAGTCATTACTCGAATCAATGGTCGATAACTCGGGCGCTCTGGACTTGGATGATCAGGGCAACTGGGACTATCATGGCCACTCGTCCGGCCTGATCTTCATCCGGCGGCTCAGGAATCAGCTCAGCAACAGTGACGCTCAGAGCGCGTTACCTAACTTCCGCCCTCCGCCTCAGATGCTCGAAAGCCCTAAGTCAACGTTGGAATCACCGGACTCAAACGTCGCTCCGACGCATGACTTACCGTCTAGAGCGGTTGCTCGGAGACTATGCCGTAATGCTTTGGAAGTTGGCTGCGCCTTAATGCGATTCGTGCATGAGCCATCGTTTTATGCAATGTTTGATCGCATCTATGATACGCCACCCGAGCAGTACACCAACCAAGAGAATTCCTTCCTGCCATTTCTCTATATTGTACTGGGAGTTGGCTGCTTGTTCTCAGGGAACGGAGAGGACACTTTGGATCTGTCAGGGTACGAGAGTGCTATCGGCCAAGGGTACGTTTGGATACCCAGTTGGGACATTGCAGTCTCCCTTTCCCTTGCTTATAAAAAAAGAGTGTTCGTTGAAGAAAGTACTGACGGTTGTCGCGAAAGGTTTCACTTTTTCAAAGCCGGGCGACAACTTCTGGACATCACGGACTGCCGCGATCTAAGCTCACTGCAGGCAATCTGTTTTATGGTGATCTTCCTTCAATCCTCCGCCAAACTGAGCACTTGTTATTCCTACGTTGGCATTGCGCTTCGCTCGGCCTTGCGACTAGGTCTCCACCGCAAGTTCACCGCCAAATTTAACCCAGTAGAGCAGGAGCTACGCAAGCGTATATTTTGGGTAATCAGGAAAATGGATGTTTACGCAAGCACTCTTTTGGGTCTACCGCTGATGCTTAGCGACGACGATATTGACCAAGAATATCCTCTGGCGATCGATGACGAGTTCATCACTCCTGAGGGCATATTGCCTTCACCGCCGGACCGAACCCCACTGATGGCTGGCGCGAATGCGCATGCTCGTCTCACCGATATCATCATGAAGGTGGTGCGATACATATACCCTGTCAAAAACCCAAAGTTTCGATCGAAATCTGATAATAGCTATATGGTGAGTCACTCCAAAATCCGGGAAATTGAACAGGATCTGCAGACCTGGATGGAGGAATTACCCTCTTCTCTTCGACCTGGAACCGAAGTTTCCCCTCAACTTGAACGGTAAGTGTCCGTCGAATGGCAGTTTACCATCAAAGCACCTTGTCTAACTAAGTACTAGCGTCCGACAACTGCTGCGAATCGGCTATGCTCATGTACAGATGATCATGTACCGACCATTTTTACACTACGTCTCTGGTGGCTCCCAAGCTCGCGGCGTGGATAAACGCTCCTATGCTTGTGCCGCTGCCTGTGTTAGTGTCTCCCGCAATATTGTCCACATCACTACAGGAATGCACAAGAGGGGACTGCTGAGTGGTTCATTTTGGTTCACGATGTATACCACTTACTTCGCAATTTTGTCCCTCATTTTCTTTGTCCTTGAGAATCCCGATTCACCTACGGCCAAGGACGGTGTCCTAAAAGATGCAATGGAAGGAAAAGCCACCCTTGCTGGACTGGCTAAGAAGAGCATGGCGGCTGATCGGTGCTCGCAGAGTCTCACTGTACATCACCCATTTTCAACCTTACCCTACTCCGTATGAAGCTCAGGCAGAAAACTAACTGCGAACATAGTGCCTTTTCAAGCATCTTCCTGAATTGCTCAAAAACCGACAGAGTACAAGGAATCGTGCCAACCTCAAACGGCCAGCTCCTTCGGACCAAGTCAGAAGTGCCCAAGCGCCTCTAGAGCCTGGACCACCGTTGAAGCGAGTGAACACGTCCTCGACACCAGCAATCTCCCGCCCATCAAGACCAGAATCCATAAGCAATACACCCAGAAATATAGAAGAGGTCCATTCGTACAATAGTACGCCACGGTCATACGTTCCACCGACATCGGATCCTACAACAGAGGCGTTTTCGATCGCGTCAGATGCGTTCATGACGGATCGTATCGATCCCTCGCCGACCACATCTTCTTATAACTCTTCTATGCCCTCACATGAGCCATCTGGATTGTCATTCACTCAACAGTCTTCAAATTCGAACCTTCCCGACCTCATGCCGATTATGTTCCCGTCAGAAGATCCATTTGCTTATCCCACGCAGCCTATGTCTACTCTCGAAGATGACCATTTCAAGCATGGCAATGGGGCTACTTCGACGCAGTTAGCATTTAACCCAACGTCCCAGCCGCAGACCGCATCGGGACCAATAGGCTTACCTACGACTGGGTTTGAGAACTTCAATATACCTGCATTCCCCAACGGAAATGCAACAGGTATGAATCCAGTCGTATCGAGTCATTTCCGACAGCCAAGCCACAGCCATTCGCATAGCCATTCGCGAAGCCATGCCGCGACACCAGTCAATGGTGAAGGCGAGAGTCCAGATCTCGTCTCCATCCCAGACCAGAATTTTATTTTCCAAAGCTTCAGCTTTCCACCACAGCTCATGAGTGCCGGCCAAGGCTCCCAGCAACAGCAGCATCAGGTCCCTGCTGGAAGCGGGTCACAAAACTTCGGCATGAACATGGACGGAACCAGGCCTATAGGGACTGGGATCGACATGGACATGGGCAATGTTCCTCTGGATGACATTTTCGGCAACGCAACCGGTAGACCCACGGGCTCTCTGGCAGCGGACGAATGGATCCAATGGATGGTTTAATTTTTCAGTATGGGAGTTTAATACACCCGGAGTTTTCGTCCACCCTCTCTTGTTAATTCTTTTATTCACATTGTTGCCCTTCTTGATTCCCCTTTGATCATTATAGCATTTGGTTTTTAGAACATTTGATGCACGGCGTACACTGTTATTAACATGATATCCGACCACGACTGGAAATGGGCTATGGAAAGCAAACTTGGTTACGGTCTAGAAATAAATAAAAATAAAAGAAAAGAAAAAGTGAATGTTCCTTTTTTTTCCTTTCTGTCTCTTTTTGTTTCGACCCTCGGAAGCTATCAGTGCCGCAAACAAAAAGGTCCTCGGACTGTAGAGCTATACTTGACAGCTATTCCAAGTTTCCATTCCGCCATACATACACACGTATTCACTTTCCTATGCTTAGTAACACGGGTCTCAACTTTCATCTTGTGCGCATCAAAGATCATATTGCTTGAGACTTGTACAATGACATATTTGAAATATCTAGGTATCTACTAGTATAGAGCGCTAACGCATAACTGATCAATGGCAGCCAACATGTGCAGACATCGAATGATATTGACAACTTCAAGCCTGCGATTTGGTATTTGAAAGAAGATCCTTGAGCCTCCCTTAAATTCACTGCGATCATGGAGCACACCTCATCCCAACCCAACTGCTCGACTGGAACTGGTAGCGCAATGATTCCAATCGGCACGCACAGTCTCTACATGGCTGTTACCGGCATTGTCCGTCACCCTCATGATCCTATTGTGGTTATCCTTGCTGGTGCGGGTGATGTTGCCTCATTGTACATAGTCCTTATCGCCTTACCGGCCCCTTCAGACGTACCATGCTCTACGACCACTCAGAACTAGGGCGCAGTGAAGATGGTCCCAATCGACCTACAGCCGTTACAGCCGCCCAGGAACTACATGCACTTCTACAGACCATTCAGATCCCTTCTCCTCTATTATTCGTGGGCCATTACTATGGAGTGATTATCGCCCAGGAATACCTCAACTTGTATCTTGATGAAGTCATAGGGATGATTCTTGCTGAGAGCACCATAGAATGACAGAGCAATTACTTCTAGATCTCTGATCTGAATATTATTGCTGTGATAGGTGGCCTGAACTACACACAGGTAACAGGACTCAGGGCTGATAAAGCTCTCACATGAGAAGTGGTGAGCAAGGGCAAGTGACATTAACAAGGGGGCGAATACAGCACAAGCTGAAGTGGGGGTTTTCATAGATGTTGAAGGTAAAGGGGCAGTATCAACAGTAGGCAGTGGGCAATAAGGCTCTCAGCATGATTTGGCTCAATAGCACTAGGGATTTTTAACGGATTTATGAGGGTATGCGGGCTGGGAATGGGATGCAGGAGAATCGGGGAGCATTCCAGGATCTACTAGACCGGTGGGAAGAGATTGATCGAGATATTAAGGAGGAGCAGTGCAGGCAGCCTTCAAACAGTCGGCTGGTGTATGTCCCTGACTGTGGCCATCATGTTCACTTGGTGCGGCCGGATATCGTTGCTGAGATAAGATGAGTCAAGGACCACATCTCGAACAGCAGTAGCATTGTCCGCAAGACAATTGCTAAGAGATTATAGAAGATATATAGTATTTACTTATTATCAGCAAGTTGGCATCTATATCCATCTATGCATTGACATGCTTTGTTGGGGTTAGCATAGCACAGATAACGTAATCGGACACCGAGTTGGCTGGCCATCTCTGTATTGCATAATAAATGGCACTCTTTGAAACCTTAATGTCATCACCGCCAATGGATGTAGAAGCATACCAGTAAGATAAAATATATGTCAATTCTAAAAGTATTCCTGTGATTTTCTAAGTTTTTAAATAATTTGTTTAGCATTGAACATTAGAATAATTAAAAATACAGCTGTAATCTATCTTACCTAAAGAAATATGTACCATAAAGATCTCTTTGCTTTATGTATATAAATATAGTTTCAGCTTACCTCTATCTCAAATCCTATGCTTCTGGAGCTTTATTGTTGAGATATTAAGGTCTTAAAGTATCATTTTATATGGAATACACAGATGGCCAACTTGGTGTCCGATTACGTTAACTTGGAAGGAGCTGACTATAGGAGAGCCACCAACATTCTTCTACACAACTGGACCCGCCCCTTTCTCAAGCAATAAGAACAAAAATGACACGGCTCCGCCGGGTGTGTGTCTGCAATTCCCATTGAACGCAGAGCCCCAATTCTCCTGCGTTTCACCAGCCATTCAATTCCATGGAGTCTTTGTTCCCTCATGCTCTGTTCTCTCTCACCTTGAAAAACAAAAAAATCCACATTAATTAAGATAGGGACACGGAAGAGGTAAACAGTTCCCGTCTTATCGGCGATCGATCGCCTAAAAGCATGCCATTGCCATCTCTCCCCAAACCATCCACGATCTTTTCCTGGATCATTTACTTCATTCCAATCTATATATTTGTCCTTGCACCTCTGGTTAGCCAGTTCTTTCCCCCGGCCGAGAATGGCGCGGTTGGCGACGAGCATAGCGAATACGACGCTGACGGGGACTTATCGGCGACATCGGCGTTGAACGACAGTCTCCTCAGTCTCGAGGATGGCGTACCCTTTGATTGTCCCCAGCAGGATGACTATAGGGTACATCTACTACGTCGGGATCCATTAGTGATCTATATCGAGGGGTTTCTGAAGGACTGGGAGGTGGACCATCTAGTCGATGTTAGGTTCGTCTGGACTCAACTCATCATAAGAACGAAAGAAGAAAACTGACCAATTGATTCCCCTGCGTTCAAGTATGGATCAATATACGCCCTCGGTCATCTACAGCGGTCATACGGAGAGATTCGACCCGACAGTCCGGCTGTCCGACCGCGCTCTCCTCCAGCGCGACAACGTGGTCCGCTGCATTGAGGACCGGGCCCGCTCGTTCCAAGGCTGGAAGCCACACCTCTACATTGAACGCATGTGGACACAACGGTACAATACGTCAGGCCATTACCAATACCATTACGATTGGTCCGGATCCTCAGCCCTGGGCGGCGACCGGATAAGCACGTTCATGGTATATCTTGGCGATAACTGCACGGGCGGTGGCACAAACTTCCCACGGATGAGCATGCCAAGAGGGCAAGATAAGTGGTGCCGCTTCGTGGAATGCGACGAGGATGCGGGGGACGTCAAGGATGCAGAGGGTATTGAAAACAATGGCAAGGGCAAGGGCAAGGACCACAACGACGAGCGGCAGAGGCGGCAGACACCGCATCAGCCGCGCAAGGGCATCACCTTTAAGCCTATCAAGGGAAATGCCATCTTCTGGGAGAATCTGCGCGCTGACGGGACGGGGTATCCGGAGACTTGGCACGCAGCGTTCCCCGTCACGTCGGGGACGAAGATAGGGCTGAACATCTGGAGTTGGTATCAGCCGCCTCGCTGGAGGAAAGGGAGGTGATTTATCACTGCACTGTATTATTTCTATGTAATACTATGAATACTGTAGAGTAGGCTCGAACAACCGTGTATAATTATTGAATAGAGCGTTGAACTTATGCCTGACCTTGGAGGACGTTTTCCGGATTAGACAAGGACCGGCGGAGCCCGGAGAATGCAGCCTCCGGTATTTTATATTACCGAGGTGGTACCACTCTACCTTTACTGCCGGGGTGAGTCTGGTTGTAGAAAGCGGTGGGTAATATGTCCAGATGACACGGAAGCAAAAGTTGCACTCATGACACGTACAGCATTAGATATACTCCGTAGTCGTAGAGTGTACAGCATGGATATATAGTCTTTACAAGTATATACAGAGTAGAATACCTGCATAGACATCTCAGTGCGAGGATACAGGAATCGGACTGATCCTCATTCTGGTCCATTGGCCGCGGCCGATCAGTTTCTCGCAACGCTAATAATGCGTTGGCAACGGACTGCGCCACGCAGCCTGGGCTCGTAACGTCTTGGCCCGGTCTTGTCCCTGTCTTGGAGGTCCCTCCGCCCAGCTGAGTCTCGCTTTTTCTGGGCAAAGGCTCGGCTCTCCCCTTATCTTCCTCTCCATCTCCTCTTCTCCCCAGGAAAAGAGGTCAAGAACCCCGGCTTTTCTCTCTTTCTCATCTCCTCCTCCCCCAAGCTGCCACTTGTCATCCTCTCTCAACCCCGTTTCCACCCCCTCTTTGGCTCTTTCTCCAGTCTGACTCCATTCGGGTCAATCTGTACCGGTCGGACGAAGGATTGGCTGAACGTTGTCCAACTTCATCACTGCTTCATGCCTTTTATCATCGTTGAATCCCCTATCTGATCCTTCTTCTTTGGTGTTTTTGTGTCTCTTGTCCCTCCACTGTCCTCAAGAGACTCATTTTTGCCCAGTCTTCCCATATTCCGCCGCACCCAAGAAAGGACAAGACAAGAGTTTTTCTTGGCAATGTCGGAACACCAGGACAACAACTCCTCCACCGTGGCTGTTCCGTCTGCCCCTGTTGCCGCTCCTGTCTCGGCGCCGGCCATGCAGGAACAGTCTTCGACCCAGCTGTCGCCCACGCAGCAAACGTCGACGGCATCGCCCTCCGCATCGGTCACTGCGACCGCCGCTGCTGCCACTGCTGCTGCTGCCGCCGCCTCTACGATGAACAGTAACACTAACGGCACCTCCCGACCGGGCGATGAGCTGGCGTGCATGTGGCAAGGCTGTTCTGAGAAATGCCCTAGCCCTGAAGCCCTTTATGTAAGTGTTGTACTTGCTTCCGGCTTTGCACTGCTGTCACTGTTCGTTTCCGATACACACTCGCTTCAGTAGTACCAAGACTAACCAGGCGATTCTTCTATAGGAACACATCTGCGAGCGCCATGTCGGTCGGAAGAGTACCAATAATCTCAACCTGACATGTCAGTGGGGGAGCTGTCGCACGACAACCGTCAAGCGCGATCATATTACTTCTCATATCCGAGTCCATGTCCCGCTCAAGCCTCATAAGTGCGACTTTTGTGGGAAGGCGTTCAAGCGTCCACAGGATCTGAAGAAGCATGTGAAGACCCATGCCGACGACTCGGTTCTAGCGCGATCTCCAGAACCCGCTGCGAGACACCCAGATATGCTGTATGGTGGAGGTGCCAAGGGTGAGTGTGCTACACTACTGCTTTCGTCGAGGATTTCAAGGGATACTAACTATAGTTGGCTCAGGCTATCCACCTGCAACCCACTATTTTGAACCTGCATTGAACCCAATTCCCTCACAAGGCTACCCAGGTGCTCCGCAGTATTACCAGTCTCACCCAGCCCAGCCGGCCAATCCATCCTATGGCAATGTTTACTATGCCCTGGGAACTGATACAGGCAGTGCTTCGTATGAATCGAAGAAGCGCGGCTATGACGCGCTTAACGAGTTCTTTGGCGACTTGAAGAGACGCCAGTTTGATCTCAACTCATATGCCGCAGTAGGCCAGCGCCTTCTCGGCCTTCAGAGTCTCCAGCTTCCCATGGCCAATGGACCTGTTCCTGAGTATCAGCCGATGCCTGCTGCTGTTAGTGTTGGGGGCGGTGGCTACAGCCCAGGTGGGCCGGCACCAGCATACCATCTCCCTCCAATGAGTAACGTCAGGACCAAGAGCGACTTGATCAATATCGATCAGTTCTTAGAGCAAATGCAGAACACAATCTATGAAAGCGATGACCATGTTGCTGCCTCCGGCGTTGCGCAGCCTGGAGCCCACTATGTACAGGGTAGCGCGAGCTACCGCACTACCAACTCGCCGCCAACTCAACTGCCCCCCAGCCATGCCATTGCGAACCCGGGAGCACCTGTCCTTCCCAAGGCTTCATCTGCCCACTCGCCGGCGAGCAGTGCAACTCCAGCCCTCACCCCGCCATCGAGTGCTCAGTCGTACACCTCAGGCCGTTCTCCGCCGACCTCGCTACAGACGGGCCATCGTCTGTCTCCGCAGCATGACAGCAGCTCTGGCATGTATCCCAGACTTCCATCTACCACCGTGTCGGAGAGCATGCCGTCCGGTTATCCGGCTGTGTCGAGTGCTGCAACCCCTTCGACACTCAGTGGTGTTTATGACCATGATGAGCGTCGGAGGTACACCGGTGGCACGTTGCAGCGAGCGCGGCCGGATACCCGGCGGCCTCTCGAGCACGAAATGGACATTTCCGAGGATGGAAAGGGCGCCGGGGAGCGCACCCCTCCTGCGAAGCCGCGCTCCGAAGATTCGGGTTCACCGGTACACTTCTCTACCAGCCTCATTGACCCAGCTCTGCACTCCAGCACGTCTCCGGATCCTGAGGTCACCCAGCGGACCGCTCAAGCGGCAGCTGAAGTGGCTGATCGAGCCGACGTGCAGTGGGTGGAGAAGGTGCGCCTCATTGAATACCTGCGTAACTACATCGGCTCTCGACTTGAACGGGGAGAATTTGAGGACGACAATGAAGGCCACAAGGAAGCTAGCGCATCGGGATTTGGACATGATGAGCATATGGAAGAAGTTGAGTCCGGCCACATCTTCCATAGCAAGCATGTCGAGGAGCCCGTCAAGAGTGTGGCCAGCTTGTATCCCGTGCTTCGCGTGGATGAGGACGGCGACTCGAAAGTCGAGGATGCCGCTTAAGTGGCATCCATGCATATCCCTTGTTTTGATTTGAGCTTCTTGATTCCCTGATGGTTGTCACGACATTTCCATTCTGTTACACTACCTTTTCGCTCCTTATTATATTCTATCCTCCTTTTCCAGAAACTGCCCACCTCCAGTGGGCGGTGGACTTTCTTCTATTGGAATTACGGTGTCTGTTTTGTCTTTTTATTCATTCTTTTTTTTTTTTTTTTTGCAGTGACTACCAACATCCTCTACGTACTAAAATGGCCGGCCATCCCGTTTTCATCATTTTCTGTGACATTGTTGTTGGGTTTGCTTGATTATTTTGTCTGCTACATTTGTCTAATGTATGCACTGCTGGAAGGATTGGGAAGTGCAACTAGTATATCTGAATTGAATTGAATTGAATTCCCCTCTGGCATGAATGCCTGATTGAGTCTGCAGCTGGTCCATGCCCTGGAACCGGGAAGTCGAGGATCGGTCGGTGGCGGCCAGAACGACAGCACGGCAATGTTAATGGTTTGCAGGCGCAAACTGAGTTTGAGACTAGCAGGCATCCTTGAATCTGATGGCATGGACTGTGACGTCAACTGGGATGAAGAGTACTGTGTATGTCCTGTTTCTGTTTTCTGATGCTGCAGGGGTGGCTGCATCTGCACCTGCACCTGCATTGGCACCCAGTTGAGCGCATGGTGGAATAGTATTCATGTATTCATCACCATCATCGTCATCGTAGCTCCAGAACTCTACATTAATTCTAATTTACTATCGCATTATTTACTCCTTATCGCGTTGTGCGGGAAATCCCCACATCTTCGCGTTCCGACGCCAACTCGAACCGCATCAAGTCGCTCTTCGTCCTCTCTGCCGCTCTCCTCCCTTGCCTCTGCTGCTCGCCCTCCCTTTCTTCTTCTCCCTATCCTGCCTGGTCTCGCAGGACAACTCGACCCTACTTCTGGTTTCGCGGGCGCGTCTCATCTGGAACGCTTCTGGACACAAACTTTTTTCCTACGCGGTGGCAACGAACCCCGAGATTGGCTGGCTCTGGATCCTCTTCTTCCCTTTCGTCCCAAGTGTTTTCGTGGCCACAGCTTCTATTGCTCTTTCTATTTTATTTATTTTTTATTCTGTTTTATCTTCTTCTTTTCTTCCGCGCTTATCTTTCCTAGTCTTGACTGTGCCTCGTTGCTCGGCGATATCTCCCAGCCCACCTCGACCGACCGAAGAAGTGATCGCCGTGCGAAGGGAGGGGGGAAATATCATTATACTACTATCTCGAGGAAGAATTTGGATTAGACAACCCGCTTGAAATCATGCCTCTTTCAAATAGGCGCCGCGCGCGCCGCAAGGAAATCCAACTGCAGGAAACATCTGACGCGGAGGCTCCGGACTCGTCGCCCAGCCGGCCGGCAAACAAGAAGCGCAAGGTAAGTTGTGCCACTACGCTTTCTCTTCGGGGGGGCTCCTGACGGCGACTATGGATACTCTGGACTTATACGAATTCTTCTTCATGGAAAAAAGGTCGACCGTCGTCCTCCCTCCCCTCCACCTCGACAGGTCAAGGCGGAAGAATCCGCGGGCGAAGCCGACGACTCGTCCCCGGAAAACGAACTCTCGGAAAACCAAGACCTCATGGACATGGTCATCTCCTGTCTCACTCTCGCCCGCGAAGAGGTGCGCGTCATGCGGGATCATTCGAACAGCAAGACCGAGAATAAACAGAGTATCCGAGCATATGCAAAGATTGCCGGGCGCGACTGGACATACTACGTGAAAACACTCCATGTCAACATCGGTCGCGAGCCAGACAGGGATCAGAAACTCGATGAACAGTCCAGTCCCGTTACTATCGCAGCGCGAGCGCTTCCCGAAGTGCATGTCGATTTGGGTCCGGGAAAGTTCGTGTCCCGCCTCCACGCTGAGATCTTCTACGATGGGGAGCAGACTGCCGCGTGGCATATCCGGGTCAACGGCCGTAATGGTGCTCGTCTGAACAATGTTATTCTCAAAAGAGGCACCGATGCCATTCTTTCCTGTGGCGATATCATCGAAATCGCCAATACGCAAATGATGTTCGTCACGCCAGGTGACAAGGCCAATATCCACGCCAGCTTTGTCGAGCGCGCACAGCGCGTTGCTAACGGCGAGGAACCCCTGGATTGGGATGCCTCTCAACACGCACATCCCTACCTGTCGCAGTCATCCGCTATTATCTCCAATGATCCGGCGAATTCGACGATTCCTGCTGGTTCCAGTGGCCATCCATCTCTCGCACCCGCACCTCAGTTTCTTAAGCGTCAGGTCACCCCACCTCCGCGCTCCCCGGATACAAGTGGCGCTCGCACAGCGAAGCAATCGCCTCTCTATAACCGGGGTATGATGATGGAGAGCACAGAGGAGATAGACTACGGCAAGGATTCGGCCAAAGATCTGAAGCCGCCATACAGCTATGCCACGTTGATTGCACAGGCAATTTTTTCGAGCGAGGAAGAAAAGCTTACATTGAATAATATATATAACTGGATTATGGATAAATATGCCTTCTATCGTCATTCGCAGAGTGGCTGGCAGGTGAGTCTTTTCGTCATTTGCGGGTGGCACTTGTCCACATGCTAACTGGTTCCATTTCCAGAATTCGATCCGCCATAATCTGTCACTTAACAAGGCTTTTCAAAAAGTTCCTCGTCGGACAGACGAACCGGGCAAGGGAATGAAGTGGCAGATCGCGCCGGAATATCGAGAGGAGTACTGGAAGAAGCAATTGCGCAAGGGAAACCAGTCATCGGCTCCTTCGTCACCGGCCACCAAGGAGGTATCATCGTCACGCGGAGCAAATGGCTTCGAGGCGGTCTTTTCGGCTGGCAAGAAGTCCCCACAGGTGTCGTCGCCCGGCTTCAGCTCGTTCCCTGTAGCCCCCATCGAGGCGTATACTCCGGAGCGGGGCTCTCGTGCAGGTCATCCTCTGCGCAGTTCTCGGCTAGACTATGAAGAGCCATCTCCGCTACCAACACGTAGTGCTGCAAATGCCAACCGTAGCAGCAGCGCGAATAACAACGACACCACGACTGGCCGCGCCTACGGCCTTTCCGACAACGTTGTCAACTCCCCACCTATCCTGTCTTCTTCGTACTACGATGATGGCCCGAACATGATCACCCCGGCCCCACAGCGTCAGCAACCACGACTCCCACCACCCAGCACGGCACAGGTCCCTTCGAAATTCATGCCAATGAGTTCTCCAGCGCAGTTCTGGAAATTTGCCGACATCGGCAGCACCCCTGCACGGCCCACGCAGGACACGAGCCCGATCAAGGGAGAACCGCGGGACATCGGCAGTATGCTAAGTAGCAGCCCTCCACCACCGAATCTTGTGAGCCCAAGCAAGTCAGGGACCGCACTTGGATATGGGCGGAGTCTGGCTCCGTTGCAGGATGAGGCGGAGGAAGCAGAAGGATCGAACAGCGCGAACGGTATAGAAGTGCGTCAGCCAGGCCATAATCCCGGTCCGGGCGATGATGACGATGACGACGAGGAGGGGGGATTTGATCTTGCAAGGTTTGTGCCCGTCTCTGTCTACCTAAGAGAGATTGGATGATTGCTGACGTCTATTTCAAATAGAGGGTTTCAACCGATAGGCTCATATCATCGACAGCTGAGCAATGCAGCTAGAGCCAGTGCCGCCACTTCATAAAGAGGTCGACTCACCATGATATCCTGGAGTACATGGATTACACACCATACTAGCCACGCCGCCAACGACAAGATCTATGACAAACATACTACAAAAGCCGAGACTGCTAATTATTATAAATTGTAACACAGCCCTTAGTTTTCTTTTCTTATTTTTTTAAAAAAAAATATCATTATGGTGAGTCGGGCGTTGATCGACCTACAACAACATCTATCCACCAGGCTTATCGCCAGTTTTACATGGAGGTGTCGAGATGTCGAGTTGATATTGACAGATGTGATTCGCTGTTTCTTTCTCCCTCTACTGACGTGTTCTACGAAAGCATGAAAGGAAATGAAAGGAGAATGGAGTTTAAATTTGAATTTATATTTTTTCTATTTTTTTGCAATTTGATTCCTGGCGCGGGATGGGATAGGATGAGATGTACGAAATGGCATACGACAGACCGGCCAAGTCTGGCAGACTCAACCTCATCTGATTACATGAATGCTGATACGAGAGTAAGAAGAATGGGAATAGAGATCTAGGCTAATTGATAGTACAGAGTAGACGGTGATACTTGGGTTACCTTGAAATAGAACACCTCTACTACCAGCGCTCAGCCAGACAATTCCAATGACAGTTAATGTTATTATTATCTATCTTCATTGTCTATAAGAAAGGAACACTACGGCATCTAATAATCAAGTGTCATTGATGAGAGTAATCATCTACTATCAATAACTACAGAGCTAAATATCATATGATGTAATATCCCAACATCCCAACAAAATAGACCCACGAACATAGAACACATGAAACACATAAAACATATCACCCAGAACAAGTCCAAAAAACCACAAGAAAACCAAAGAAAAAGAAAGAAAAACAAAGAAAAATGGCCAACCAACACCCCCTAACAACCTACCTCCTAACCTCTTGCCCCCACTCCCTCGAAGCAGCAACAATAACCCCCTTCCTCCGCGCCGCCGGATGCGGCCAACTCCCCGCCCCCGCCCTATCGCAATGGCTCTCCCAAGACCGCCTCTACGCGCAGTCCTATATCCGCTTCGCGGGCCAGTTACTCTCCAAGATCCGCCTGCCCTCGCATAATCCCAACTCGGCAGTCCCCAAGGCCCCGACCGCCGAGCACCGCGCCATGGACGTCCTCATCGACGCATTGGTGAATATCCGTCGCGAGCTGAACTTCTTCGAGGAGGTTGCGCTTGAGTATGGACTTGATTTAACTGCTATGCCATCCGAAGGGACGGAGAAGAAAGTGGAATGCCGCTGTGACGGTGGGAGCGGGAGTGAAGGGTGTGAGCGTGAGGAAAAGTGGAGGGAGAGTGCGAAGGAAAGGGGGTGTACGACTTTTTTCGGACCGAATATGGTTACGAAGGGCTATATAGATATGTTCATGAGTGCGGGTAGTTCTGGGGTTACGCTTCTCGAGGGCATGGTGGTGCTTTGGGCGAGCGAGGTTTGTTATTTAAGGGCTTGGAAGTATGCGAAGTCTGTTTCCGGGGATGGGATTGGGGCCGCTTCGGGGTCGGGGGATTTTTCGAATGATGCTGATGGTGGTGCTCTAAGAGCAAAGTTCATTCCTAACTGGACCAATGCTGAGTTTGAGGAGTTTGTTGATCGCATTGGGGATGTTGTGAATGAGTTGGCTGGGCGGGTTAAGGGTGCTGAGGAGGGGGAATATGTACGGGGAAAGTGTATGGAGTGGTGGAGGCAGGTTTTGCGGTTAGAGCAAGAGTTCTGGCCTTGTGTCAAAGCTGGTGAGAGGTAAGGACAAAAATAACCTGGCATTACTTGAATGGAATAGACTGTATGGCATAGACACAATCTCTGTATCAACTCATGGCTTTCCGCCGTCGATATCGTCAACCCGACGTGGGTATTCAGTCGGCACACTTACCGTTCTCCTCTGCTCCCTTGACTCGATGGCTTCCCGCAAGAGAGTGCAACGCAATCTGAACCAACGCTTCCATCGTGTATCGCGCGTCATTTCCAGCGTTATGCAGGTGCCAGCCCGTAATTCCAAATTCCCCAAGTATACCACCCAGTGAGCGCGGATTATCCTCGCCTTGGAGAGTACGGAAAAGCTCGGCTGTGTCCAGTGCATCCAGGAATGGTCCATTACTTGCCTTGTCAAACGCAGCAACCCCAAGATCTCGAAGATAGGCCATGTCAGCTCTATTATTGTGGCCCACAAACACTATATTGCGGGATAGTTTCTTATGAGGCGGGATTTCGTCAGTCGTGTTCACGGGATTATGCTGCCCGTTCGATGCCGTTGGATCGTTAACCTGGTGTGAATAAGGTGATTGAAAGAATCCGTCCACGGTGGTGACCATGTTTTCCATTGATATCCATTCACTTTTTCCGAACTCGAACTTGTCTGGACATCCGGAGACAAAATCCTTATTGACGACGTGAGCGTATTCCCGAACACGCAAGTGCCGTGATTGAATTCGAGATGTCCAGTTCCCCCCACCATCACCAGGAGGGATACCAATAAGGTCGAGAGTGTCAAGTGTGGAGATCCCAACCTCGGTGACTTGCGAATGGCAACGTTCATTAGATTCAACGTCTACGCTGACGAACACGGGCTCATTCCAAAAAGAATACGGCGCAGGTTCATTCGATTCGAGAGGTGGAAGAACAGGATCAACTGCGACTCCGTAATCCTGTTCTTCAATCTGCCTCTCCGTCCAAGGCGCTTCCCCATTGACCTCAGAACAGACCTCATGACAAGTGGAGCGCGAACGCAAACCGAAGTAGCACTGAGTTCTTCTCAGACAACGAACCAGATCACACTGATTCTGGATTCTAGTCTGCTGCTTCTTGGCTTTGAATGCTTTTTTCTTGTTTTTGGAGGCAGCCAATCCTGCTTCAATCTTTTTTTCGAACTCCACAAACAACGGGTCCATCGGGTCGTAGTCAACATAGTCGTCCAGAGGAATAGTCGATTCCAGATACTCTTTCATATTTCGACTACTGAACTGGCCTTTAAATCTAGGCTGGGGAGCACGCTCGTCGAATGTGAGCACAAACCCAAGATGGCTCTCAGTCGGAAGGGACAAGGTGCAGTCCAATGTATCGTTGATTTCCTGGATGAGCTTTTCGACCTGAGCCGTAGACAACAGGAGAAGCGGACGAGAGCCCATGTGAGAAGGCACATGGATGTAATACCTTTCAGGTTGTTAGTCAAGTCGAGCAGAGCTGTGACGAAACAGAACACTCACAGATCCCAGCTTCTCTCCCAAATTTTTCCCCTGTCGAAAAACCGACTAGCGACGGTTTGAGACAGCCCACCTTGGATATATTTGTATGGAAACCGTGCCACGGCCATGAGGGGACAGAAGGGCTGTCCAGGAGATGCATGGCGTGTCTCGATTGCGTTGAGGCTGTTGTGGGAGACAAAGCTAACCAGCTCACTCTCTACCTGGACAGTTGGTTTCCAGTCCACTGGAGACTGATCAACGAAGGTTTCTCCAGTAGCCTTGCCATCTGAAGGATCGTCGTGGAGTCCTTTGTCGACTTCATCCTTCCCGTTGGACAGGAGATCAGACAAAGAGACATCCTCCACTATCTGTTCACTAGATATAGCCTTTTCCTCTCCCTGGGTATTTGGAACACGTGGATCTACTGCTTCTGGGACGGAGGGTTCGATAAGACAGCTCTTGTTTAGATGCGTGTCCGTCTGCAGAAGGGACTCGTCATGCTCAAAGAGCAACTCCAAGAGCTTTTTCCTGTCCATTCGTTTAGTCGAGCGGGAGACAAAGCAGAGAATGAAAATGGATAGATGAGATTGGAGTAGATTGAACAGAAGGGGAAGGATGAAGGAGAAAAACTGGACGTTTCTACGAGGAGAAAATAGGAAAACAAGCGAGAATGGGAATCGATAATCCAGTCAAACGGGGAGACAAACGAGTGGACGCTCTTAGACACTCTAACCAACTCGCAGGGGATGTCTTCTAAGCTCCTTTTGCTCACTGACATTATTCCACATCCCATGAATGAATGACTTGGGCAGTGAAACAAGTATGCTCAAGCATCTTCACCCAGGACCTCAAGAGCGTCTTTAGAGCAACTGCTACACGGCAGTGCCTAAGATGCCTGAAAACATCTGACCTCAGATTGGAAATGAACACAGTACAGCCAGCCATATTCAGTCTCTAGCAAGTCTAGGGCTTTTAAGAAAAGAGAGAGAAACTTTTTGATGTAATCATGCTCGTTCTCTGCTTTGCGAGCTGATATCTACGCCGTTGTGGCATTTTCTTCCCTCCAACTGCGGCTGTTCCACTTCCCACTGACTCTGCATGACAAATCCTGCGAAGATTGTACTTGTTGCAGCCTTGTCTTGGTCTGCTATGTATGCAGTATGAGTGAGTACTACCCCTTCTAGCTCGGCTTTCCATGATTGCCCGAACTCTAGCTTTCATCATGCAGATTGGGCTACAGAGCCGTGAGAATTAGTGACAGAACTGACACTAGATGTGGGCTGAGCATTCGAGTCAATAGATGCCTTAGCCTGACCCTAGCTTCTTGAGACAAATCCGATGCCCTACGTGACGATTTGTTAGATATATCATGCCAACGAGGGGATCAAACTCGTCAAAAAAGCAGTTAAATACTCTCAATGTACCCTCTCTCCTCACATCGTCGTGATATACTTCAACATAGGTTCAAGTGTCCTGTTTCTATTCTCTGGTGATACTCCCGGCTATACCGCCGTCAAGATGGCCCAACCCAATCTTGCATCTTCCCAGCCTGAGTAAAGGCAGAGTAAGACGTCGAGTATATCAGCAAGTTTGAACTCCCAGCACTGGATTGGGTGGTTGTCGCTCTTTATTACTGTGAGTGCTCCCGATGGGGAATACATGACAGTTAAATGGATTGGTCTTTTCGTAAAAGCAAACGCCAGTGAGAAACACAAATTTGTCACAGTAAGAACAACATGTCGACTCAACGAGCCCTATGCGGATCGTCATAAGGACAAGAGCTGGTGGAAGAATGGCGACAAATGGGAACCGGATCTCGACGTTGCAGGATGCTCCAGTACTGTGTTTCCCAAAGAGCTGCTTGGAACGTCCGGATCAGAATATCATCTGTATGAGAAGCTCGTTTCTAGAATTGGAGATGTGAATAGATTGTCGAAAGTGCACATTTCCATTGCAAAACAAAAGGGTGATTCTGCTCTGAAGCCATGCATGTGGTTTATGGACCAGCCAACTATAATTGCACATACTGCAGACAGAAAAATCAATTACTTCACAGGAATGAAGTGACACGGATGACTGTATCAGTGGCCTTGCCCTATTTGAGGATATATCCACGCCATTCTTCATGTCAGCAACGGCTATGGTTTCTGGAGATTTAGTAGCGGTTGTCAAGGTCTTTTTGCAAGTGAACGGCGGTCGCCAGGGATGACTTCAAAACAGACATCGATCTTTCTGGGTATATCACTGTAATATGCAACGAGGTTAAGAAGCGCAAGGGAAACGACCTTCCTGCTTTGAACAAGAAGAGTATGCCAACGCTCAGAGAGCAAACAAGCTGGTAAGCCCTCGATTTTAGTTCACACAATGTCCATAAGGATATGGGATTAGTTGGTGATACCCAGCACCAGGTTGGATCAGCGCTTTAAACTGTTTCACAGTGGGCAGTGGTTCTGGCTTTGGCGTCGCCTGAATATTTTTCCCTGATAATGTACCAGGGTTTGGCAGCGTTGGAAGCTCAATGACGAAGTTCCTAATGAGTCAATAAAATGCCTATGTAATGATAGTCGTCTACCTAGATAAGCAGGATAGTTGGTGAAGTTGAGTGAGTGCATTGTCTTGGAATTTGATACTATGGAGTGTATCTACTATTGAGAATAAGAGACATCCCGGATTAAGAATGCTCCGACAGCGGAAGAACGCCATCTGCTGTCACCAGCAGGACCTCACATTCCTCCTTCATTCCTCAATCACCCAGGCCATTGTGATTTCCATTACTATTTATCCATTTTCTTGATTTGCATACCTATATCAAAGCTGCTTCTCGACCGTAGCCACCCATGCGTCGCCTCTGACTCTCCGATCTTCATGGGCGCGCGGATGTTATCAACCGCCTAGCGCGTTTCAACGACACTTATTTCACCACGGCGTTGAAGTGGAACATATCTGCCGCTCCTTTACTTTTGTACTTTCTTCAGTCCACCATGGCCGATTCAACGGATGACGACAGCGGAGGCGTTATCCTGGATGGTCCGTTCGATCCAGATGCCCAGGCCACAGTGACCGATTACATTGACTACACCGAATACCTTCCTGCCGACATAGTTCGCTCCTTATCTCTCATTCGCGGCCTGGACGAACGCTATATTAAAGCCTCACAGGCCGTACACGAGCTCACCAAGACCTATGGCCGCCTCCCGGACATACCCCCATACGAGAGACCCGACGCGCAAGCCCTCCGGAAAGAGATCTCGATACAACTCGACCGCGCAATCAACGCTCGTGAATCTGCCTATGGCGAAGCATGTCGTATATATGATGTTGTGGATCGCCATTTTGACCGCCTGGATTGCATAAAGCAGAAGCTGCGTGCGCTACCGCAGCCAGCGTCACGCGAACCCACTCCTGCCCACGATCAAGGCCCTCCTGATAACAAGCGCATTCGTATCGGAAGAAAAGGCGAAGCTGCACCGACAACGCGCATTACCTTGCGCCTGGATAATAGAGATCCTTCCGCAAGCACGACGCAAAAGTCAAGAAGTCGGCGGTCAGCAATTGCCGCAGAACATCTCGCTGGGCTACACCCAGACTCCCCAATCGCTAGCACTGAGCAATCCGACGTGGAGGCAGAATCAAAACCGGTGCGTGAGTCGAGGGCTGTTGCCCGACCCCAGAAACCCAAAGTGGAGAAGGAGGCTGGACGGTCACGTCCGGGTGCGAGGCACCGACCCGTAGCTGGCATATCTACTAGCAGTGCTTTGGCATTACTGAAGCCTCCTCCAGAGGATGCTAAGCCTGGAAGCGAAGACCTGCCGTGGTTACGTCTCACAGAGTGGGAGATGACCAAGCTGCGGAAGAAAATGAAAAAGAACGCAATATGGCAACCAAGCGAAGTGATGATCCACCGTGAACTTGCCCTTCGTGGCCGCGGGTGGGACGCTTACAGAGCTGCGAAGGCAGAAGCCGAGGCAACTGGAGCTGAATTCATCGACTGTGATGATGTTATGAACACCTACGTCTTGGGCAAGTTGACTCGAAAGAGTGACGTTGCCAAGGACGCTACGGCCACGATGACAGAAACAAAGCTAAGCAATCGTGGTATGAAGCTGAATGAAGCAAAAAGACTCAAGCGTGAGCACCAGGCAAGGGAACAAGCAGCTGCCGCCGCTGCTGAATCAGAACTGGCAGCTAAGCGCCTTGGTGATCCTGGTTCGACTTTGAAAATCTCACTCCGTGGCTCTGCTGATCAGAGGCAGGGTATTTCTCCGGAAACAAATCCGTCAAATGATAAAGGCCGGCCATCCAGGAAGAGAAAACTGGAAGAAACAGCCCCCGAAGTTTCCCAGCCGGATGCCCAAACGGCTGCCAGCTCTCTGCGTAGCACTGCGAGGAAGCGCAGAGCCAGTAAGGAAAGGAATGGCATAGCTGGTGAGGCGAGGACAAGCATATCGACGACAACATCTAGCGATACAAGGCAACCGGTGCGGCCTCCGAGCCCAGTCGAGTCAAAACGACCCATAGCGATACCAGGAGCTCCAGCAAGGAATACACCGACTCCGTCCGATACCCATCCATCCTCTCGGCTTCGATCTGCCGCCGCATCTGCGGAGCCTGCCAGCACCGTTGCGGGGGGAAGGGCCCTTCGCCGCAAAAGTGCCACCCCAGCCGGGCGAGCTGCTGCGCACGAACCATATCATGCTCCCGGCATCTCTGCACCGGGGGGGGCCGCCAATCGCCGCCGAAAACGTCCCGCTCCAGGTCCAGTGTCATCTGGCCAAGATGGCGGGGCTGCAGTGAGCTATGGTCGTCGTAAAGCCAAGCCAACCAAGAAACATATCGGAGTCGAAGCGCGTGAAGAAGGTAGCGGCTCCATTGCCCAAAATCAGGATATTCGGGTTGATGAAGATGGGATTTTGGAGGAAATTGACCCGAATGAACCCAGATACTGCATTTGTGGGGATGTTAGCTTTGGGACGATGATTTGTTGTGAGAATCCCGATGTAAGATTTGCCTTGTGGATATCCACACCAGTACTCCAAGCATGGCAGATGCTAACGCATTTGAAAACTACTAAACAGTGCGACAGGGAATGGTTCCATCTAGACTGCGTCGGTCTCTCCGAGGTTCCCAGCCGAACGGCTAAATGGTACTGTCCAGAATGTCGCGTCAAATTCGGCAAGGGGTATGATGGGATTGTCAGGGCTGGAGCACGGAAGTGAAGGATTGACCATGCTGCAACTTTGTTCTTTAGTTATGATACCACGAAGTTACTTCGGCGCGGATATGGAGTTTGTTTTTCCTGTTTCCTTTATAGAAATAATATAAGGTTATATCCTTATATATAAGTATGGAGATAATAATTACTGCAACTCCCACCTCCCAGCCCCACTAATAATTTCCACAGATCGCCCCTCATCCAGCGAGATCCGTCCAGCATGCAAGATAGCCGTCGTGGCAATGGTATTCCCGAGCGTCGGCAACGACCTGGCATCCAGCTGCTCCAGTGTTATTGTCCCTTTATTCAAAGCCGTCACGGCATCGATGAATTTCTCGAAACTGATGTATCCGTAGCCTGTTTGGCCGCCGAAATTACCTTCTTCATCTGGGGCGTAGCGCATGTAGAAGCTTGAAAAAAAAAAGAAAAGAAAAATTCACCTTAGTTTGCTTGCTTCCTTTCCTACAGGGATGAACTTACGGGTTTATCCAGGTAAGTTGGCCTTGGTTGTCGTCTGTTATATCGTAGCCTCGTTTGGCTTGGTTGATGCGGATTTCGCCCTTGGAGGCCATGTCTGGATTGTTCAGTCTTTTCATTGTTTTTGTGTGTAACTGTGTGCTTCATGAGACTTACAATGGAAGTACTGGTTCGAGTGCACCCCAGCTGGCTGCGGCGCGGTCCAGGAAGCCGTGTACACGCCCGTGGCGATCTTGGAGTGGTCGTCCTTCTTCCTCCACTCGACTAGCAGAGTAATGGTATCTTCCGTCTGCGGCACACAGCCCAGTTCAACAGCGGTGCCCTTTGAAGCGGATGCGGTGACCTTGACTGGTTTGTAATCGGGGACCATGCTCTCGCAGATATCAACATGGTGGGAGTTAAGATAGTAGGAGATATCACTGTCCTTGCCTGCCCATGCCTTGAAGGTTTCGAGCTGACTCTTCGGCTGGCTCATGTAGCTGTAGAAGTAGTTGAAGTCGCCGAGGTTGCGAGCCTTGGCGCGTGCATCGGAGTAGGCTGGGTCGAACCGTTTGTGGTGCTCGACGTACACAAGTACGTTGTGTTTCCGGGATTCCTCGAGTAGGGTGAGGTGGTGGGCGAGGAGCTTGGTTGCGGGCTTAGTAATGAGGACGTGGATGCCGCGCTGGACGGCGTACAGGGCGATGGGGAAGTGGGTGGTGTCTGGGGTGAAGATGGTGATGGCGGAACCGGGCTCGAGGGCATCGATGGCCGTCTTGTAGGCTTCTGGGTCGGTTTTGTTGTCTGCGGGGAATGAGTCGAAGGAGACGTCAAGTCCGTTGTAGACGTCGTGGATGTTCTTGTGGAGATGTTCTCCTGCAAAGATACAGCGGAGTGTCAATCACTCTTTCTTTCCTTCTTTCATCCTCTCTTGCTATGCAACAAAGAACGTACGGATTCCAGGGAATTTGGAACCAGACACTCCGGCCATGCTTAACTTCCCAACCTTGCCTCGTCTGCGGAGGTCGAAGAGGGTCAATCCCACCACTCCGACCTTCTTGTCAGATCCCGACGCAGTACCGCCAACATAGCCGGTAGTGTACTCGCCGGTGCCTACCTGTTTCTCCAGTAAGAAATTTGTCCGCGCAACTGGCAATGCAATATATAGCAGATCTATAGATCGTGAAAATTGGGACCTACCATCAAGACGCTTGGGGGGGCCATAGCTGCTTCAATACAGGTGATACTTTCGACCAGATGTAGCTTCCCACCGCAGTGGGGAGAAGAGACTTTTTATCCCAAGATGTGCATGACATGATGTCCTTCAAATGCCTGTTTCATGTAGTAATAATTAACCGAGTGTTTACTATTAGACTGATCTGGAGAGACCCCGCGTGTGTTCCAACCACTGCATGTTACGTAAGCAATCTGTCCCTCCACTCGGATGAAGACCCCCACGTCAAGTGGGACATGCATATACTTAGTCGGATTGGTGGATAATTGCAGTGGTGCATGGGGCTAGTGGGGAAGGAACGCTCACCCTCCGCAGTCACTTGCAGTTGTATGATAATATCTGATGGCAAGACTCTCGGTATTTAACATGCCGAGCGCGTGGCCTCGGCCACGCCTCTGTGCTCTCACAAGGCTGCTTCATCCTTGCAATTGATTGAGCAAGCATCCTAGGTAAACCACAGTCCAGAGAAAGAAAGGAAACACAGACTGACTTGAGCTCGGATCTACGAAGCTCAACACCAGCAATGGCTACTACCAAACAGCGTGCTCCCCTCCGTCCGGGCGTCTACTGCCCCACGACCACATTTTTCAAACCTGAATCTGAAGACCTCGATATTCCATCCATCCGCAAACATGCCGTTCGTCTTGCAAAGGCGGGTCTGGTTGGCATAGTCGCCATGGGATCCAACGGCGAAGCGGTCCATCTCACGCGCGAAGAGCGTAAGACGGTAACCCGCGAGACAAGATCCGCTTTGGACGAGGCTGGTTTCCACAATGTGCCCGTCATCGTCGGGGCAAGTGAACAGAGCATCCGGGGCACGTTGGATCTGTGCAGGGACGCCGCGGAGGCTGGCGGCGAGTATGTCCTTGTTATACCCCCGAGCTACTACCGAGTTGCTGTGGGTAACGATGAGACGCTCTACGAGTTCTTCACAGCCGTCGCAGATGGGTCCCCATTGCCTGTGATTCTGTACAACTATCCCGGTGCCGTGGCGGGAATCGATATGGATTCAGACCTCATCATCCGCATCTCTCAACATCCCAATATTGTCGGCACAAAATTCACTTGTGCCAATACAGGGAAATTGACACGTGTTGCTCGTGCCTTGAATGCAATCACACCTCCTTCTCCCTTGGTGCCAACTGTCAAGACCACCGCATCGACAAAGAAAGTCGAGAATCATCCCTACGTTGCCTTTGGCGGAGTCGCGGACTTTACTCTCCAGGCGCTTGTCTCGGGTGGTTCGGCCATGCTCGTGGGTACCGCAAACGTCATCCCCCGTCTCTGCGTGCATATCTTCAACCTCTGGGCCGCCGGCCGTCTCGCGGAAGCCATCGAGGTCCAGAAACTGCTCAGCGATGCCGACTGGGTTCTCACCAAGTCTGCCATTCCCGGTACCAAGAGTGCTATTCAGAGCTACTTTGGCTATGGCGGGTATGCGCGCCGGCCATTGGCACGTTTTACCGAGTCCCAGGCAAAGGCTGTAGCAGATGGGATCAAGGAAGCGTTTGAGGTCGAGAAAACCTTGCCTGATATTTCTTGAGTTTTTTGTTGGGATTGAGATGGATCGCTTAGTTTTACGCAGCAAATGGCATACTATTTTAACAGCAGAGAATGTTATGGCGTATTTTCCAAGTTGAAGTAACTTGGGTATAGAAATAGATGTAAAATCCCATCTACTGCCCAGTCTATCTGCTCTATTATAAGATCAAATTGACAGGTTCCAAGTTCTCGCTAAGCTGGTCTTAATCTCGAGAACGCAATGCAGTAGTCCATTGCAAGGTATGCGGTTACGGTACAGATGATGAGGATAGCCAAGAGCCCATCAAGCAACCGGGTCGATACCTCACTCTGCTGGAGCTGGGTTTGACTTAAGTTTGTCATCGTACCATTGACTAAAAGAGGTAATGGATTCTAAGATGCCGCGGCGGACGTGAGAGTTTAGAATCTGCGCCATCAGGATGCGGTAGGTATGTGCCATTGCTTGGATCAAGCAACGCATCAGCGGCGACTGGGTTCTTCTAAAAGCATTGCCTGGAAAAACGGGCCGTACTGTGGTGTTGTGACCCTATTGAATGTCTGCCAGCTACTACCGCCCACCATGTTGGTAGAGGTGTCGGACTGCCTGATATGTCCACGGGACCAGACTGCAATTCATCGCACCATGCACGGCTAGTACACGAATGGCCAAAGACCCAAAGTCCTGGTCCGGACTCCGTGTTCCGCTAGAGTTGGAGCGATCCTTCGACTCCAACATGCTTCTTTGTTGGTTTGTTGCTTGTTAATATGCGATGGTATAGAAGGGACGAACATCCCAGCGGATGGCTTTTTGGCATGATACCTTTGTGGGCGTTTCTGGAGAGGGGGTCGTCCTTAGTTATGCTAATACGGATCATCCTATCTCTTCGGTTGGTCCGAGAAGGCGTGGACGGCACAACATAGTAGATGTATCACGTCACTAAAGGCAACAGTCTGTGGACTTTAGATCTCGAAAATCCAGTTATATACGATATAGTAGGCTATTAATTTCAAGTATGGCCTGCCCTGATATGTTCGGTGTCGCCGATGTCGTCCAGAACAGACCCGTACCATGCTGTTAACGTACCGTCAATATTCTTCATCCCATTGTCAAAGAATGTCGAAACTGAAAGAATCATACTGTCAAGGTTGCCAAGATCAAAGTCCACGCCTTCCATTGCCTCAGACAAATTGGGAGGGGAAGATGAGTCGGCAGCCTAAGACGGTCGAATCGTGCGGTGGGCATCTTCAAAAAAGACCGCGGAAGAGCATACCCTCACCTGTAGAACGGAAAATAGTTCTCCAAACTTTGACGATGTAGAAGTTGGCAGATTGAAGCATCTCCATGATAGAGTGGAAGTGTGGTGAACAGGGTAGTTATCTGTGTGATTTTCTGTGCATGCCTAGCTAAGGAATCTTCTGTTAGCTTTGTTACACCATGGCTGTTGAAAATAGTGGATGGTAGAGGATTGTTATGATTTTACCAATTGCAGTAAAGATAAACAAACTAGTCCTGCCATCAAAATATCATAGAACTGGAAATGACACTAACAAATAACTGCTATTCCCTCTTCTGCAGTAATGACAGGCAATTGTTGCAAGGTGTTCAAGGATTCATGAGAGCACGCTGTGATTATATTCTGGTGTGAGTGATGAATATTGTCTGTTTAGGCCACAAGCTATATGTATTGAATCCAATGCATGATCAGCAAATTTTTCATGTTTCAATCATGTGGGTGAATGCCCATATGGATGCCCAGGTGGATTTGGAGTGGAGAGGCGCAGCTTTGGTTTCATGGTCTATGAGTTTGTCAAGGCCACTGAAGGATGGGGTTGGTATATCTATGGCTTGATCACACACTGATAGAACCCAGCCAGTACTAAGGGCTATAATGGGCATCTCACTTTAGGGAATGCCCACACATTCTTGCATCATTGAAAGTCAGCCACATGCCTCTCTAATCTGTATACAGTCCATCATGCGTGAGCTCTGAGTTCGACTTCTTCGGGACTAGAATTCCACGACGGATTGTGCAAATGGAGGCCCAACTCCAGAGCAATCGATATTGTGTATCATGTAAGACGCCACATGTCGTTACTGTGGCTGCAGGAGGGAGAGTTGAGCATCCAGCCTGTCATCGGTACGACAGCTTGAAGACCTGGTGATCGTGTGGATGCTCGCGAAATCTAGTAGAGAAATGAAGGGCAGTCTGGAGTACTCTTTGTGGGCTATTGAAGCCCTGCATATTTTGGTATTCTTTGCTATCCCTAAGCTTCATCAGAGGCTAAAGCAAGAATCCTGAATATGGTAAATTTCTCAAAGTCCATGCATTCGCGTGATGTCTGGTATATGCATTGGAAGCAAGCCCAAATATATCAAAGATGCATGAAAGACTCCCGGAAGTGAACACATGCAACGTAGAATTATCGTGAGACATACTTTGCCATGATTTCCTTCAAGTGAAGGATCCAAGCCCACCTGCTTGAAGAAGATACGTTCAGCACAGCTGGTGGTGGCCAGCTAAGGTGTTCTTCATGAGCAAGATGCAAGATTAAATAGAGGCAGCCAGCATGGTAGTCAGGGCGGCATGTTGGGTGCTTGTGCAGCAAGTGTAGCACATTATTGCGGGGTGCAACTGGGATGAGAGGAAGCTGAGGTGAGCGTGATTGGAGCGCCTTGGCTTTTTCCCCCCTATTCCGTCTTGTCTACAATGTTAATTGGATTTTTTTATGTATTTTATAGGTCGAGATGCTGCAGTCGGAGAATGGCCTGGCGCGTGTGCGGCAACGGTTGGGAGAGATGCGCAAGACTCCAGACTTCGTACCAGGAAGACTGAGTGTGATGATGGGATTGGTTATCGAAGTCGAGGCTGGACTGGGGTTCTCTGTTGTTTATTGTGTGAGCCATGCATATACATGCCTGTATATTGGTTTCTTTTCTTGGGCATGGCGTGGCCGGGAAGCATGTCGTGGTGTCTACCACGAGGTATGCAGTAGTAGCAGATGTAGTAAGCAGGGTCAAATTGGCAAGGATGGCATGTCTGGGCGCTCTTCTTGAACTGCTATTCTTAGCCGCCAGACTCGGCGCTTGAGGGTCTTTGTTCCAGATGATAACGTGGAGTTTAAGTGTGTGCCATGCAAGCCGAGGGCTGCATGTTCCGTTGGATCTACCGGCAGTGCGAAGCGCCACTTTCCTTAGCCTATGCCCAAAAATGTCTGTGCTAGCTGGGATGAAACTGCAATTATATTTACTACCTGCAGCTACTAGTTAGTAGCTGCCATGTATGAGTATAAGTCAGGTCTAGTATGTATAATGTACTATCTAGGTGGTAGCAGAGTCTGTTTTGGAAGAGCTATACCTGTGAGACCAGGATCTGTTCCTGAGCTCATCTCATCCTTGCGAACATAGTAGAACTATGTATTTCTACAATTTTTATGTAATAAATTAATCAATTCTGCCTAGTGAATCTTACTCTGTATAATGTAGAAAAAATCTGTATATGTGAATCATGATTTCTATCTGTTTCTGTTGATAGCTAGCAGTGAAAGGGATCTTCTGTGGTAATTTTGTTTTCTTGTTTGGACTGCCTACAGACCCTACAGGATGATCCCTGTTTCTTTCCCTTTCTTGTTGTCCCATACTTGAGCGTAGAGTTTCACTACCATGTACATCCTACTGTAGTATCCACGAATGGCACAATTTGTATAGTATCATCTACCTAAATACACTATTAAGATCCCTGTCCGTCCGCGTTAAAGCATCCTCCAGCCCATAAACAGGTCCTCCTAAAATAACAAAGTTCCGTCCATAGAATTACAGTCACAAAGTCACAAGTTAGGAGACTCTAAGGGGAAAAAAGAAGAAAGAAAGGAAGGAAGGAAGGAAGGAGGAAAGAAAATAACAATATCTGATGATACACACGTCAAGTAAAACGCCTGTCCTGTAAGAAAGTCAAAGACAGGGAGAAAAAGGGAAACAAGATGAGATGCGGCAATGTAAAAAAAAAGAAGAAGAAGAAGAAGAAGACAAAGCAACAATGAAATGCCTGTGATCCTGCACACTGGCATGTATAGTATTAATCACTCTTCCTTGCTCCAGTCGCATGTGTTGCCAAGTAAAACACTTTCTATCTCCATGTTTTGCATCTTAGGTGGTTGTAAAACACAGAAACATTATATCACTCATATAATGATTCAGCTGCTGCAGGTTCGGTTTAACCATGTAAACATAAGGTGTGCGAGGGGGGGTAGGTAGCATGTGTTGGAAAGAAGACAAAGGAAGATCGAGAATTTGTTGCTGTCTTTAGATAAAGCGGATATCATGAATGTCTCTGTAATGGGATTAGCAAGGTTCCCTGTATATGTATTTGCATGGTATCCTTACAGTTATGGGCTTCCAATAAGGAAATGCAAGCTTTCATCGCAAAGTAAGCACTGCGGTTCCTTTCCATCCAATTCCCTGATTACCAGCATTAGCAGGTTCAACAAATACAATCTGAAGGCACTTACAGAATGCATATGCATCTTCTGGTGCACAATGAAGAGCTTGTATCACAGCTCGTTTTTCTGCAGCATTTAACTTCACCCCTGCCTCCATGACTTCATAGCAAACCTTCTGGGCACGGACTCTATACTCATTGCCACGAGCATCCTGTCCCCAGAAATTGATAATTGACGCGACAGTCCTCCTAATAAAGTGTAAGACTTTGAAATTCTTGACTGTTAACTGAACTTACGTCATGTAGTACTGCCGCAGACCGAACCTGAATATGTAGTGATAGCCGTACTTTCTAGTACTTTTGACGAGGTCTTCGTTGGCTTTTTTCTCAGCTGACAGAAGAGCGCTATGGACTCGAAGTCTCTCAACCCCATCCAATGCATTTTCAATAGCAGGATCGAGACTGGTAACTAATTCGATTGGATGGCCTTCGAAATCGCCAACAGTTGGGACGACTTTGAAATCCACCACAATAGCATTGATGAATCTTCCAAAGCGGTTAACTGGGGTTTCCCTATCCTCAGCTATAATTTTGGCTTGATGGGAAGGATGGATCAGAAACTTTCCATCATAGATAGCGGCAATGTGAACCATAAGCCTAAAGGGGTTGCGATGGGTGAAGAATAAGACATAGGCATATGTAGCTTGCTGCCTCTGTTCAAAGGGCAGAGTTGCATCCTGAGCCATTGCACCTAGTAACTTTAAGAGAGCATTGATGTACATTTCCATAATGAAATAAAAGTAAATGAGAATGAATGTGAGGTTAAAATATTAGCTGAAAGGCAAGTCGATAAAGGCTGTCAACAAGCGATAGGTAAGGCTCAGGGTAGATGGTTGACCGAAGAGAAGAGACAGGAGGATTTGTCAGATACTAAGCTGGAGGGGTAAGAAAGAAGAACTCAAATTAGACCTATTAGTAGACTTCTTATGCCCTAGATTAACTACTGGTGGAGTGAAGGGTTCCTAAGCATTCACTCGGGCTCTGTAAGAACAAAGAAACTGATCAGCCTCCCAATCCAAACTAGAATAAAACCTCACTTCTTATATCTTCCTTGTTTTTTGATGTTTTTCCTCTTTTCAATAGTATCCCTCAACACCTTCTTTAAGGTATAGACTCGCATTCCCCTTTTAATGTTCCAAGGCTAACTTTAAAGCACCTGGGATTCACAGCATTTGGGATTTGTCTTAAGATCTATCACTCGCCTTGCAGTCTATCACCTTAGGATCCATCGCCTTAGGAAACTAGTAACCATACTCTGAATTTCAACATCTGACTTCTGAAATTTAAAATGGCTGCAGTACCTATTGCTATAAAAGCAGCTGTTGAACCTACAGATCAAGTTATGGAACTGATCTGGCAGGATGCCTTGCGTCACCTTGAATCTACAAACAATGAAGTGCTTCTGCCAACAAATATCACTGAAATGATTGGCCAGGGTAATGTTGACAAAATCAAATCTCGTCTAAGGTAAGACATCAGCTTTCATTTGGAAGAGTTGACAAGTTGACAGGTAGACAGTGCCCTCATTGATGCTCCAGTTGTGGCCTTCGTTGACAACTCGATCAATGCTCTTCGTATCATGCGTACTCCTGCATTTGTGGGCTCTGTGGTTTCTGTCGCATCCCATAGTATGATATCGAATTTGCAAGGCGAAGCCACTGTGGACGGGAATAATCCTCATAGAAGATCTGTGAGGACGAAAGTTTCGAAAGTTCGACGACCTCCAAATGCTTTCATTTTATATCGTCAACATCACCACCCGAAAATTAGGGCCGCATATCCGGAATTTCATAACAACGATATTTGTGCGTTTATCTAATACTCCTCATAAATAAGAAGTACGCATCACTAACAGAGACAGCCAAAATGCTTGGAAAGCAATGGAATGCCGAGTCAGAGGAAGTCAAAGCCCATTATAAGGTACTTGCGGACGACATCAAACGCAAACATGCCAAAGAACATCCAGGATACCAGTACGCACCTCGCAAACCATCAGAGAAGAAGCGTCGAATTTCATCGCGTCAGTTCCAAAATGATCGAAAGCCTATTGTTAGGGCATTGCCCGACTCCCCCACGTCCAATACGACTGCAACCTCATCCAACGTGACCACACCGATTCCTCTTCATCCTGCCGTCGCTGAAAGACTCAGAACTGTTGAAATGAACGAAAGCATGGCTGAATTGGCACATATGGATCTTGCTATCAGTCAAAATGAAGCTATGGGAGACATGACTCTCGACTTCGATTCTGATGCCTTTAACGTTTTGATCCAGCAAATCCATAATGACCAGGAAAAAGCCATGCTGTCTCAGCAATTTGGTTCTGTGAATCATCAGACTACTGCAGAAACTTTCAATTTCTCTGACTTCATCACTGATTGTTACTAATTTAATCTGAAAGGGAATTATGTTGAATGGAAATGTCCTACTTCACAGTTTCACATGTGGCTTGTTCTTGACATCCAGTACTGCACTGTTATTTTCACATCTTCTTTTTATGTCTTAATCATGTCTGTTATGGTTACATTTTAGGACTTCTAAAATAGTACCAACTGGCTTTCTGTGTCTAAATTTCCACAATGTTGATGGCAGTGAGGTCTAAGTGACAACAAAGGGTTTGCAGTACAAATATCCCTTTATTTTTCTAACTTCACCTGTTATGACATATCCTACTTGTTTTCATGTGCCATGGGTTTCCTATTGTCTCCTTTTGATTGTTATTACAAACCGGACATACTGCTACTAGTTGGCTTCATTGCATACCCAATTTATATTTTTTTCAGAAGTGGCCTTAAGTCACTGTGTAAACTACTAGATCAGCTGAATGAAATAATATGAAAAATGACAAGGTTTCAAGGCTCTATTTATATATGACATACTAAGATATAAACATGACCTGCACAGCTGACTCTGCTAGTCTAACTACCACAAGCTTATGTCACGGAACTCAACTAGACGATGAATAGGATGCTATTCAACTATCTAGGCAGCTATCGATGAGAACTTCAAGCATGGAGGGGAAGGAAAAAGGGAGAGATCTACGTGAAGCTGGACGACGTATTCCTATCCACGCGCCACGCTAATCCAAATAAGGAAGCTCACGTGCTCGTCCTGGTCTACATGGTAAGGGCCCTGACAGCTTACAGTGAACAAAGTGTGGAGTACATACAGCAAAGTATAGTACCTAGTCTAGTTACCTTTGCAGCAGCACTTCATATGCAGTAATGCTTACACAAACTACAGAGTAGTTAAAGATGATTAGACTTTCCCAAGAAAAAGCCCATCTGCCAAGGAACAAACTGCAAGAACATTGGCCCCCTAATTCCCAAGAGAAAATGAGGGCCCTTTCTTCCTGCCGGGTCGCCTGTTAAATTCTTCCACATTCTTTTTCCATGAAAAAAAAAAAAAAAAAAACCTCTTTATATATATATATATGGTGGCTGAGAAAAATCCATGAATGAGGACATAGACTCAGCCTTCGTCTGACTCAGGCAGAATGAAGTGCGAGTTTTTTTAGAAGGGATGTCTGACTCTGCAGGGTGAAGTGGGGAGCTATTCGGTGTCAGCTGTCAGACAAGATCACGTGCACCTGGCATTGTACGAAATTAGCGATTAGTTCTATCACAACAAGAACCCTCATACTCTCATACTTAGCAGTATCTGCATAACGGTTGCTCTGCTCCTTTTGGTGGGCAAGATGGTGTGTAAGCTTGCCATTGGTTAGTGTGGATAAAGGGACATTGTATACCTTTGTTGTGATACGGGGGCAAATTTATCAGAATGATAATCTTTAAAAGCTATTTGAATAGCTTCATCCTTTTTTGAGCTCATATTGGCAGCATGGTTGGTGTAGGTATGAGATGTTTTGGAAATTGAAGATTTTACGCCGTGTCCGATTACGGGGCGCCGGTCTTAATTATAGCACTCTCAAACAGCATGGTTTGCAGAGAAAGCCATAGGCATAAGACGTGCAGGAACCAGTTAAGCATTTCTATGCCGGGAGAAGTGGCCAAGATGACTGTAATGGAGTCAATATAAACAGTGTTCTGTTAATGTTCGTGAGGGCCCATAAGGTTTGGCTTAACTGATGTTTAATTTATGATTAAATAAGATCTGAATACTGGAGGTGGAGGGTACGGCAGGCAACAGTGGCGTCCTCCACTGTGCAAAGCATGGCAGGCTCAGCGGCAAAAGGCCACTGCGGGATTATTCTTGCTGGTCTTTTCGCCCCCCTGCAGGGAAGGGCAAAAAAATTATCAAGGCCGGTCTTTTATCGGAAGTATTTTCCTCCTCCATTCCCTCTCCTTTTTCTTTTCTTTGCTCAAGTTCGGTTTTGATTCAGTTCGTGTGTTCTTTTCATGTTTGTTGGGTATCCTGTCTCTCTTCTCATCCTGAAGTTCTCTGGCCTTTGTTACTTAGATTCCCCCTTGTCTTCGTGTTGGTTTCCTTCGATCTATAATACTATATTAATTTCTCGTCTTCCTGAATATTAAGAGAGCTAGCGTTCTCTGGGCGTCTCATCTTTTTATTGTGCTTTCGTTTGTGCATTCATTGATACATTTCCTTTTTTTATCTGGTCTTTGGGCATCGTTTTTCGCTCCCGATCTGCTGAAAAGCAATACCGAACTTCAGATCCTTCTCTCCCTATTAATTGTCCAGTTTCAGTCAGTTTATTCAGGATACAGCCAGTGATCAACTATGTCTCCTCGAGACTCGAATCCTTTCCCCGCTCCTCGTCAACGCCCATCCCTGTCGCTCAGAACGCGATCCCGCATCGCTTCGTCTCATTCTCTTCATCTCCCGGCAGCGTTGCAAACGGGTTCGCTCCACCATTTTCCGGATAGAAGACACAAGGGGAACATGGAGCCAGAGCGTGAGACGTGGGACTCCTCCCTAGAATTTGGTGGTGATGATAACGATCAAGTCCTTGAAGAGACAAACCATTTCCCGGACTCGGTCCCAAGACCCCATGGTGTCCAGAATTTCTCAAACCTGCGCCACCCTGTGGATGGGCTTCTGGCACTGGGTCGTCGCCTGTCGGTCTCCATTCGCAGGCACACCAATCACATCCCACACGACCACGCTTATGCTGATCATCACAAGACCTATACTCAATCTCGTGGACGCCATGTCCGCGGGGGCAGCTGGGATGCCCGCGCGAAAGGCTATAGTATCAACCGTCGACCCTCGCTCCATAGTCCGACTGTGCTTCACGGCTTCTATGCCCCGGCTGAATCGGTCACTACCCCAGTTCCTGGAAACGGACTGGAGCCACCGATTATCCCGGATGACGCCTGTGCCGGTGCGGCGGCCCGCGCTGCGGCAGCTGCTTACAATGAAACGAAGGCCGAGCGGGAAGCAGCTAGGCTATTTGAAATGAGATACCATCAGGACTCGGAAAGCGGCATTGGAATTGATCTGCGTGATCGCCCTGAGCTTTCGGACATCGAATCATCTGTCCTTCGCATTGGTGAGGATTTCCAGATCAAAAGGAATTCTTGCTTGATTATGACTGCTAACTCGCGCCTAGATCCTGTCACCTATCTGCCTTCCGAAATTGTGGCACACTTTCTGACGTTTCTGGACCCACAGACGTTGATGAACTGCGAGCTGGTCGCCCGTTCCTGGCGTGAGCAGGCTTCCTCTCGTCATGTTTGGAGGCATGTTTTCCGCCGGGCTTATGGCTGTCGCCTGTCTAGTCCCTCAGATACAAGAAAGAAACCATCTGCAGGCCTAGGAAAAACAATTCCCAATCAAGACTGGAAAAGAATGTTCCTTGTTCGCCGTGCTTTAGATCACCGGTGGAAGAAAGGCAAGGCAGCTGCCATCTATTTGCAGGGACACAAAGATAGCGTGTACTGCGTTCAATTCGACGAGTAAGTTCTTTCAATTTGCTTCGTCGGTTGCTTTCTAACTGTGTTTTCAGGGATAAAATCATCACCGGCTCGCGTGATCGGACTATTCGAGTGTGGGATGCTCGCTACCCGTGGCCTTGTCTGAAAGTCATCGGGCCACCGTCGGGAGACACAGCGCGATCTGGTCCATTCAATAATCTTGCCCAGTTGTCAACTGGGAAGTCACCTTTTCTCACTATCTGCCCTCCTTCGGCACCATCAGCTGATATTGTTGCTCCCATGGACGACATCTCGAACTACCATAGTGCTTCTATCCTCTGTCTTCAATTCGATGACGACATCATGGTCACTGGTTCGTCGGACTATACTTGCATTGTGTGGGATATAAAGAACGACTACAAGCCCATTCGTCGTCTCGAGGGCCACAGAGCGGGCGTGCTGGACGTTTGCATGAACAATAAATACATCGTTTCGTGCTCCAAGGACAAGGCCATCTGTGTTTGGGATCGGCATACCGGTGCACTCTTGAAAAAGCTGCTCGGTCATCGGGAACCCGTAAATGCGGTACAACTTCGTGGAGACCTGCTTGTTTCTGCGGGTGGAGACGGAACTGCTAAACTGTGGAACATTACATCGGGCCAATGCGTCAAGGAGTTCCGGGGCAAGGACCGGGTACTGGCGTGCATCGAGTTTAGCGATGATGCTCGTACCATCTTTACTGGCGGAAACGAGCAGATAATCCACCGGTTCGATGCTAACACTGGTGAGATGGTAGGAGAATTGAAAGGCCACAGCGACTTGGTCAGGTCACTTCACCTGGACAGCGCGAACAGACGCCTTGTCACTGGCAGCTATGACATGAGTGTCAAGGTGTTCAATACTGACACTGGTGAACTCTCCGTCGATTTGCCCGGATGGACCACCAGCTGGATGCTGAGTGTCAAGTCGGACTATCGACGGATCGTAGCCACCAGCCAAGACTCCCGGGCTGTCATTGTGGATTTTGGATATGGCTTAGATGGCATTGAATTGCTCGAAGAGTAATCAAGCGCCCCTGCTAATTTTGTTTTCTTGAGTGCGATTTTATAGAGCGAAACCTGTCTGGTACTGGAGTTCATGGTCTCTTGAGAACTGTTCCCTAAGACGGAATAGATGTTGGATATCCTTCTACAGGCGATAGATTTCTTTGCATTTCTCCGGCCTACTGGTCGTCATCGGCAGTGCTGCAAATACAACTTAATTATTTCTTGGTTCCTCTTGACTCCATGATATGATGCGTCATACGATCAGTAATAAGCTGTTCACAGCACTGTCATTCAGTATGACGCTTCCTTTCTTGGAAATCCGTAAACTTTGGGAGGCGATCGGTGCGGAAAAACAACGGCAGTCGTGGTTGGCGGTTGTCTCTGCCGCAACCTAGAATCGAATGGATCCCCCTCGCACTGTCTTGAAAAACAGCACGAAACCCTCGCAGCCAAAGACCATCTCGCGCATTTCCCTCCCACATTTTATCCGCTTCTGCAGGCCTTACTCTATCTATCACTTTTCTCATATTTCTGTATCAGTACCAACGTGTCTTTGAGAAGCCGTGACTGCGCTCTCCTACCCCACCATGGGCGAATCCAGGTACGAAAGTTTAAGCAGTCCAGAGAGGAGTTCCTGATCTTGCTTTCTGTCTCGGCTGAAACATTATTTACTGACATTCATTTTTCCCCCTCCCCTTTTATAGGCAAGAATTGCTAGCATGGCTTAACAACCTGCTGCAGCTGAATTTGACGAAGATCGAACAATGCGGAACTGGGTACGTGGACACCCTCTCCCCGCCTATTACCACGGAGGAAAGGAGAAAATATCCATTTCAGATCTTAAGGGGGGCTTGCGGAAGGAGGGTTCTGGTTATTTGGTTTCAAATACCTAAATAGGGACAGTGCGTCCTGACTCCGTGATTTAGGGCGGCTTTGTGTCAGGTTTTCGATTCGATATTTAGTAAGTGGGATTGCTTTTTGACCGTCTATGGGACTTTTTGTTCTTTATTTGAAGTCTGCGGGTAATGGAATGCTGACCAGAGCTCTTCTCTCCCATTTAGTGGACGTTCCCATGTCGCGTGTCAAGTTCAACGTCAACACCGAATATGCCTACCTTCAGAACTTCAAAATCCTACAGAGTACGTTTGGTTCTTACCGGATAAATCCACTGCAATGCGTTCTGTTTGACACGTTGAGTCGTTTTGCTGCCAGATACCTTTACACGCCATCAGGTTGACAAACCCATCCCTGTCCAACAGCTTACGAAATGCCGGATGCAGGATAATCTTGAATTCCTCCAGTGGACTAAAAAATTCTGGGACCAGCACTATCCAGGCGGTGATTACGATGCCGCTGGTCGTCGGAAAGGCTCTGGTGCTCCTCCCGCGGTCGCAGGCGGGTCTCGTCCCGGTACAAGTTCCACTACGCGACGAGGGACTACTCCAACGACCGGTAGTGTGCGTGCGCGGGCACCTGGCGGGGTGACTTCGGCAGGCTTAGCCGCCCTGCAGCAGGAGAACGCGGCCCAAAAGGAAGCTATCGCTGGTCTAGAAAAGGAGAGAGACTTCTATTTCGCCAAACTCCGGGATATTGAATTGCTGCTCCAGGCGGCGATCGAGGCCGATCCAGAGCTGGAGAAGGACGAGGATTCACTGGCAAAGCATATCCAGGGCATTTTGTATTCGACAGAGGTACGTTGCTTTGTGTGGTTTGAGGGAACGAGCCGGACTGACGCGCATATAGGAAGGATTCGAGATTCCAGCGGAAGCAGAGGGGGAGGCAGCAGCAGATGAACTGGAGACCTTTTAAGCTCTTGCAGAGCCGACAACAACAAGGCTGTTCCTTATTAATACCCACATCAGCGGCATTGCCCCATTGTTTTCGTTCCTTACGCCCTGTATTCTTTCTCTCGTTTTCCTTTTAGCCTCTCCCATTATGCGTAGATGCTGGGGTTGTATGAATTGGGGTATGGTACCTGTATTAGGTTCTACTAGTTTTGGGGTACTCCATACTAGCATTTTCTTGCATGTATGTCTAAGAAGCTTTCGTTATGGTGCTTGGGACTATCTTGTGGAAGTCTCAAGTTGGTGAAATACTGTTGATTAAACCACACACACACAAGCAAAAAAAAAAAAAAAAAAAAAAGAGGAAAGAAATTTGCAACTCCAAAAACATGGAATCAAACAACAGATGAAGTTGAGCCTTTTTGGTTGTGGGATGGTTATATTTAATATTGCTGCATCAATAGTACGGGCTACGTGCGCAGAAAAGGGCCATATCATATTCTGCATCCGGTCCATCGCATTCTATTTATACTTCCGGCAGTCAAATGCAATTAAACAAGTGACGTCTCCACCCGCTGCAGGTGAGATTCTCACCATGTGCAACAGTTGAGCAAACACTCCAGGAGCTGAAAATAGTTAACTGTGGCTGCAGGAGATGTGATGGAGGATCATGATAATTTTTGTGCCTGGACATGGGGCTGGTGTTCACGTTCTTGGTGTTACAAGAACACAGCCATGCTGGCCAATTCTGGCGTAGAAAGAACGCGGAGAGTCTCGACTCAAGGATTATAATAATTAACTAGGTCTCCATATTTGCTGAGTCGCCTCACGCCGTTCCTGAGCTCGGACGCCCGTCTGTCTTGGCTTCATCAACTCATTTTGCATCTGGGCCGTGTCTGGCTGTCCCCTATACCGCACAATACTCGCTCCACGCCGCCATCTCCTCCTTTCACGGAGATAGAGAGAGGTGTCAAAATCATCGGAAGGTGATTGACGCTGATCGTCTGCGTGAGATCTGCTGTTCTGGGCCTTCCTCCAGTTGCAGCATTTTCCTCTCTGGATCTGCTTCGGGTCGCAAGTGCGTTACGACGGTGGAGCAATAATCAATACGAAGCCGTATCATACAGAGTCACGTCTTATTATTATTCTTCGCTTCTATTATTATTTTATTATTAGCTAGGTCTTCCTGTTGTGCTGTCTTGAGGTCGACGTCCCTCACCTCCCTGCCCCTCTGTCTCCTGGCAGTGCTGGAAGACATGGAGAATTGAGCAGGCATTTCCTCTTCCCTTTCTTCTTGGTTTTCCTGATCGACAGGTACGCCGTTACACTCTAATTACTCTCTCCCCCCCATCCCCCTGTGTCCTTTTTGCCTAATGCTACGGTATCGATGGCACAACGAAAATGGAATTCGCTGCAGTTTCAAGATCCTTTGATTAACTAACTCTTCTCGTCGCCGCCGCTCACAGGCTATTCTTCTCTTTTCTTGTCTGTTGATGTGTTTATTTCGTCATTCTTTTCATCGCTATTGGTCAACAGCTCAATAACGGTTGACATCCGCTCTTTTCGTTGCCATCGTACATTATTGTGCTTTCGCTGCTAGTTCGCAGAGTGAAAACTGCGTCCCCCCCAAAAAAATCACTCATCTCTCCTTTCCAAATATCGCATCGAATCCGTCTTTCTCTTCTTTCGAGACACTCCCTACCGGTTCAGTCGTTCCTTTCCGTCGTTCACTTCTTTCGCAGACAGCCCCTTCGCAGGTGCCGTCCAGGCAGGCATATACACTCCTTCGCTTTTCTATTTATATCCAGCCGAAAATTCTCTATTTTCTCGAACTTTATAACTACCAGAACTTAACCTTGACGGCTTCAATTCGGGTATTTTCATTGTTGGAAGCGCCTTCAGTAATCCTTTTCTTTGGCACACCGCTGACTCTTTGCGACGCATGCCTCCGCCTTTTATTACTCGGCTTTTCTATCGCACTCAATTGTTCTATTTTCACTGCATTTTGCTAAAACGCTGACGTGAGGGAGTTTGGGACTGCAAAGCAAGGGGGGTGTAATCAGGATGGCGTATCATGATAATCTGAGACACCACCGGATAAGCAGGTCCTTGAAGAGGAAACGTCGCGAGGAAGCAGGCCAGGCAGGGAATACAGCAGGAGACGAAGAAAACCAAAGAGACCCCCCCGTTTCGAAAATTCTCCAAGCCACGGTTGTGTCGTGGTCGTCCGCCAGAGAAGAGCTGGAAGGGCGTGGATCGAAGGATGATAACACGCAGGCTGAAATCGTGTCTCATGAGCCAACGGTACTTCTAGAGGCCCGAACCCAGGAGCCCTTGACAACGGCTACGGTGGTCCAAGTTATTGGTGGTGATTCCGAAACTATTGGAGAGTATACCGGCGTGACTTTGCCGTTCACATTGTCGAACTCTGTCTATGGCTCCTTGACAATCTCTGCTCCTAAGAGCCTTCCTCCTGATGCTGCTTCGTCTTCTTCTTCTTTTCCCCCGGAGCCATCTGTCTCCGCATCTCCCGCCTACAGTTCCCCTGCTGCTGAGACTCCGTCACTAACGCGGGAATCTCACACCCTGATGTCCCCCAGCCCTTCAACTCCTCTCATCTCTCCCTCACGAGCCTCTCCCACTCCAACCAGCTCTACATCCACCTCAAGCTCGACGACCCCTTCTAGTACAACAGTTACCTCTTCCTCGACTATAGCGTCAAGTTCTATATCCAGCACTAGCAGTTCCACCTCTCTAACGACATCATCCTCTACATATTATGGCTTTCCCAGCTCTGGTAGTACAGGAGGCAGTTCGGGGAATATTATTGGTGCTGGGGGCGGCTTAGGAGGTTCTACGATCACTAGCGAGCCTCCAGCTTCAGCAACGAGTACGCAAAGCCTTCATGGTGCGACAACCCCCAACAACACCACGCCTAAGATAGTCGGAGGCGTTGTTGGAGGTGTTGCTGGACTTTTTGTCTTGGCTCTCCTGGCTGGTCTCCTGTTCCTCTACCGACGAAAAAGGTCCATCCGTGGAACCCCGTCCGGTCTTCCGTCTGATGGAGGTTCCAGGGATGCACCACTGGCGGAACGGCCGTCCACCACCAGATCTGCAGAAATGTCCTCTCAACGGTCTAGCCAGTCTCTTTTCACTGCAGCATACCTAGCCCCGGCCTTTATGAGACGTTGGAGGAATTCTGCTATGACGGACAGTAGTCAATTGTCAGAAACAAGCGAGCGTGGATTTCAGAAAATCTCTGGTCGGAAAATCCCCTCTGTGTTGCAGTCCGGCGGGGATGGCTACGGCGGTGGTCTGGAAGGGATATCGCCAACCATCTCTCCAATGTCAGGGGATCCAAGTTCGAGTCGGTCAGTACGTCCTCCTCAGTCTCCTCCGCAATCTCCTCCCTCTCAGCCTCCTCCCACGCGCCCTTTTGGTGTACCATTAGACACGAGCTTTACTCGGGAAAGCAGCGCTGAATCCAATGCGGTTGTTGTCATTCGTCCCTCGCCCGCTCGAACGCCTCTTTCTAGCACTGTGAGTGTCGTATCGCCTGAACATATGTCTCCTGCTCGCCCTTCATCACAAAGGCCAGACCTACTTGGTCGAAGTCGTCCAAGCCTCGACGGGAGTCGAAGCAGCCGCTTTACCGAAGGCATTTAACCTCTCCCCATGGAGGGAGCCCTTTTTCTCCACGACAATCACTGGGACAGTCATTCGTCACCTTTTCTAAATCTCATTATATACCCTGTCTCTCTATTGCCCCTTTCTGGTTTCCACAGCAGATATATGCTGTTTTCTTCTTCTTCTTCTTCTTCTTCTTCTTCCTTCTTTCTTATTTGCCATGAAGCCATCCCACTCGGGTTACTTCATCCCGAGACTTATCCTCCGCTCTCACCTAGAGCTTCCCGACTCTGATGTTCGGTTGATCCATGTTTCCATTTTTGGTCTGGCTTGCTCGCTACGTGCCTGCATTGAAGAGACCGCATAGGAGACAATATAGGTTTTGGCCATCTTCATTTGCGTATATGGGGTTCCAAGTATTTTATTTCTTTGTATTGGTGTTCTTATTGAGCTGAGTCTCTTTCTTTTTATGGATACCCCTTGGTTCATTTTGTTGTTAAATGCCCACCATTAATTGGCTATTTGTTTTGAAATTTCTTGATTTCGTTTCTATAAGTGGCTAGGAGGGCTTCAGCGGAGAAACAAGGAATCCCTTTTTGGGGGTCATTTCTTGTCAAAGTTAGGCAATGGATGGAGGGGAACCTCGAGTTGGCGGCGGACTGGTTCTATGTGCGTATGTATGCATGGATGAATGTACCTATATGTATAGTATTTGTATCCCTTCTGGTTACAAAGTATATACGAGCGGCTGCAGCCTGGAAATGAACAGGGATAAATATCCGCAGGCTTATTCCTGGGTAGATTTAAGAAGCTGCTTAGCTTGAGGCTCAAAGCAAGGTTGATTTAGGTATGTCTCCAGGCTCGCCACTGTCCGGTGAGATTGCTACTTTTCAAGTAGATTTTAGACTTAAGACACCCTAAGCCACGTTTCTCCCTCGTGCTGATTGATGCTGATTCCTGGAGGCAATACTCTTCAGCTCCGAGTAATTTAAATTCGCCTTCGTTCATCATCAGGAAACGTATGCGACATTCCCCGCCTCGTCATGTGCTGCGACTCCTATACAAGCCGCCTTCTTAGCCATCCACCACCAGCTCATCATCATCATCAGCTTCGTCTTCTCCATCTCAATCATCCCTCATTGTACGCGTCATTTCACCAAAGCCCCTCCAACCAAGACCAACCCAGCGAGAGAGAAAGCTCTCGTTACCGCCTAATTCGAGACCGTTCGGAGGCGCAGCCGCTCATCTAACTTCGCCAAGCGACTGTTTTGGCGCCTATCATTCTATACCTACCTAGGTGTCACCCCATATTCAATCCTCCATCGTTACCCCCCCATGAGTGCATCGCTTGGGCGGTTAGGCCAAATTGTCGTCCTTTTCTCTTTTGTCTCTGCGGATTGCTGCAATAGGCGTCTTATGTCGCGCGACTTGCCCAGTTAGAAGTCTAAATTGGACTTCAGGGAATTCCTTTGGGGTTACTTTATATCTAATGCTAATGCGAGGCTAAACCTGAAACCGGATGAAGTGAAAAAGTGCGGTACATGTTCAATTAGGGTTTAACTTCGTATGAAGGTTGATTGATAACCACGCCTGCAGATCTGCCTCGCCTAAAGGTATCCGATGGATACTCCCAGTTGCAAGTTGGCAATCACAAGTCGAAAGTCATGGTTGGGTTGGATGAAAAAATGGGGGAAATAACCCACTCATAAGGCGATGTAGTGTCCATTCCATGGCGCCTTCCTTCACCCTCTCCTTCCAGTCTTTAATGGATGGATACTACCTAGGAGGTACACACCGATATCCTTGGAAGCAAGATGGATGCACGCTCAATGCTTGGCTGTCTTCCTTGTCTGGGAAGAAGGGTCACACTGATTGATACGATACTTTGCACAGCCTCCCTTGTCATAAGTATATATACTCTACACGTTTATTATTACCCTCTGCGCGGTTTGTACGAGGTTCTGTGGTAGGCAATCAGGAATTTTTCATGTCTCTTTCTTTTCTTTTAGCTCTCTTCTATCCTGTCCTTGCTTCTTGTTTTCTCTTTTGACCTTTTCCCATATTACAGATATGGAGAATTCGGGCCAGAGTCATAACAGGAATTCTCATAATAATAATGGATTTGTGAATCCTTCCCTGGATGTTCCTGGTAGAGAGGTAAGCAAATTCCATGCTAGCGCTGATCTCCCGAAACTAGGCTAAAGGGCTAAGTGATGAAAACAGCAGGGTCAAAGGCAGATAGAGATCATGCCAGGCCAGACAGATTCGATAGATACGAGCAGGCTAACGGTTCAGCGGATACCGTCTCACACATCGCAGTCGTTCGATGGCGAGACTTTGCGGATGCGGTCGGGCTCCTTCAATTCATCCGTGAATACCGCCGTAAGATCAAGAGCAAATTCAGATGCGTACTCGGAGACGTTTCCGGTGTCCTACGACGATGTCCCCCTGTCCGAGGCTCTGAAGCCGGATCCTCGAAACGAGCAGGATTTCAATGTGGTCGATAACAAGTTCGCGTTCTCTCCCGGACAGCTGAACAAGATGCTCAACCCTAAATCCCTTGCTGCTTTCCGCGTCCTCGGAGGCTTATCTGGAATGGAACGTGGGCTGCGCACGGATCTGGTAAGTGGTTTGTCAGTCGATGAGGGCCGCCTGGAGAGATCCGTCAGCTATGCAGATGTGGCATTATCTCTTCAAGATGGCGAGCGGCGAACAGAAACAGACGATAAAAGCGCGACCGTCACGACCACCGTCCACGACACTGGTTCGCAATTTGAAGATCGCATACGTATTTTCGGTCAGAATCGACTGCCTGCGCGGAAGTCTACTGGCTTTTTAAAACTGTTCTGGCTTGCATATAATGACAAGATAATCATTCTTTTGACAATAGCTGCCGTCGTCTCCTTGTCCTTGGGTATCTATGAAGCGTTAAGTGGTGGGTCAGGTGTCGATTGGATAGAAGGGCTCGCTATATGTGTGGCCATTTTGATCGTCACTATTGTCACCGCGGCGAATGACTGGCAGAAGGAGAGGCAATTTGCCAAGCTAAATAAAAGGGTATTTACCTATATCCCCATTACCCTTATCATTGGAGGAATACGCGTTGATTGTGCTATAGAACGATGACAGGGAAGTCAAGGCAACTCGTTCGGGGAAGCCGGTCATGATATCCGTCTTCGATATTACTGTTGGCGATGTCCTTCACCTTGAGCCTGGTGACTCTATACCGGCAGATGGCGTGCTCATTTCGGGCCATGGCGTTAAATGTGACGAATCTTCGGCCACTGGAGAATCGGACCAGATGAAGAAGACAAATGGCCATGAGGTCTGGCAGCGGATCATGGACGGCACTGCCACCAAGAAACTTGACCCGTTCCTGCTATCTGGTAGCAAAGTGCTCGAGGGAGTGGGAACATACTTGGTGACAAGTGTCGGACCTTACTCCACGTATGGCCGAATTCTAATGTCACTGCAAGACTCAAATGATCCCACTCCCCTTCAAGTTAAACTGGGAAGGTTGGCAAATTGGATTGGATGGCTCGGTTCAGGGTAAGAAGCTGAAGTCTCTGTGCTTTCTTTTCCTTTCTTTTGGTAGTTGTCCTTAACGGAGTCGACTGATCATGTCTTCCAGTGCCGCAATTATCTTGTTCTTCGCCTTGTTAATTAGATTCCTCGTCCAACTATCAGATAACCCTGCCAGTCCTGCAGTCAAGGGGCAAGAATTTGTGGATATTCTTATCGTCGCCGTTACTGTGATTGTTGTTGCTATTCCTGGTAAGTTATAGGTCCATTTTAAAATCGAAACATTCCCTCCAAGCTGACTGGTGATTGTTTCTCGTACAGAGGGTCTCCCGCTAGCTGTAACGCTTGCCTTAGCATTTGCAACAACACGAATGGTCAAGGAGAATAACCTCGTCCGCGTCCTTCGTGCGTGTGAGACGATGGGAAATGCCACCGTTATCTGCTCGGACAAGACAGGAACTCTAACACAAAATAAAATGACGGTTGTCTCTGGAACATGGGGTTCTGCTAGCAGCTTCGACCAGACTCCGACTGATGGTGACAGACCTTCGGTGACTGTGTCTGAGATGGCTAAGCAGCTCTCAGCAACAGTAAGAAACTTAATCATCAAGAGTATTGCTCTCAATTCTACGGCCTTTGAAGAGGACAAGGATGGCCAGAAAGAATTTGTCGGCAGTAAAACCGAGGTTGCCTTGTTGCAGCTCGCAAAGGACTATTTTGGTATGGACGTGGCCATGGAACGTGCTTCGGAGGAAATCGTCCAGCTGATCCCGTTCGATTCCTCTCGCAAGTGCATGGGGATAGTATACCGGGAACCCAATGCTGGCTATCGTCTCCTTGTTAAGGGAGCGGCCGAATTGATGGCTAAGTCGTGCACTACCAAGATTGCAGACGTCTCTCTGGACCACATCACCATTGAGAAATTCGCTGAAAAGGATAACCAGAAAATTTTTGATGTTATCAACTCGTACGCGGTGAGGTCTCTTAGGACAATCGGACTGGTATATCGGGACTTTGAAAGCTGGCCTCCCAAGGATGCACATACTATGGAGGACGACCAGTCAGCAGCTCGGTTTGAAGATGTCTTCCATGACATGACATGGATCGGGGTCGTGGGTATTCAAGATCCTTTACGGCCTGAAGTTCCTGCAGCAATCCGCAAGTGCCATGATGCCGGTGTGCAAGTAAAAATGGTCACAGGTTCGTCTCTTTCTATCCTTTTTAAAACGAATCTTGACAGCGCGACTGACGAGTCTCGAGTCTCGCAGGTGATAACGTAGCGACGGCTACCGCAATTGGGTCTTCCTGTGGCATCAAGACTGATGATGGATTTGTTCTGGAAGGTCCTAAGTTCCGCCAACTGTCCGACAGCGAAATGGACCAAGTCATCCCGCGTCTTCAGGTGCTAGCTCGTTCGTCGCCAGAGGACAAGCGAATTTTGGTAGAGAGACTTAAGAAGTTAGGAGAAACCGTCGCGGTAACGGGAGATGGGACTAACGATGGACCAGCCCTTAAGACTGCCGACGTGGGCTTCTCTATGGGTATCTCTGGAACCGAAGTTGCCAAGGAGGCTAGTTCTATCATTCTCCTGGATGATAACTTTAAGTCTATCGTCACTGCGATTGCATGGGGAAGAGCCGTTAACGATGCTGTTTCTAAGTTTCTTCAGGTAAGCTTTCTGGTCTAAGGACTCAATACCATAGGTCTAATTGTTCTGCCAGTTCCAAATAACGGTCAACATTACCGCCGTTGCTCTCACATTTGTGTCAGCTCTATACAGCAGTTCCAATGAGAGCGTTTTGAGTGCGGTGCAACTGTTGTGGGTCAACCTGATTATGGATACCTTCGCTGCTCTTGCACTGTTAGTGTCCCTATTGATCTCTTCTTGTTTGACCATGAGATATGCTGACCTTTGCCATCTCAGGGCAACTGATGCACCTACAGATAAAATCCTTAACCGGAAACCCGTGCCAAAAAGTGCTTCTTTATTCACAATGACCATGTGGAAGATGATTTTGGGACAGGCAGCCTACCAATTGGCCGTTACATTCATGTTATTTTTCGCCGGTGACCGCATCCTTGCATCTATCCTCCATGCTGACCAGGAGAAGCGTGAACGTCAGCTTAACACTATCGTTTTCAACACATTTGTATGGATGCAGATTTTTAACCAGTACAACAACCGAAGACTTGATAATAAGCTCAACGTCTTCGAAGGTGTATTGAGAAACTTCTGGTTTATGGGGATCAACTGCATCATGGTCGCTGGGCAAATCATGATCATTTTCGTCGGCGGCAGTGCGTTCAGCGTCATCCGGATTGACGGTCTTCAATGGGTTGTCTGTCTCGTCTGTGCCGTTGCCTGTCTTCCTTGGGCTGTCGTCTTGCGAATGATTCCCGATAAGTATTTTGGACTTATATTCAATTCCGTGGCTGGATGCGTGAGATTCCTTTTGAAACCCGTTACCCGGGGTTCGAAGAGTATTCGGACTGTTATACAGCCGTTCAAACGTTTCATTCTGCGGCCATTCCGCCGAAGGCCGAATACGACTCCTGCGTCGGATGAAGAAGCAGCAGCTTCGCAAATGAGTCTGCAGCTACAACCCTTTCAAGGCACTGTGACATCTGATAATGGCAGTACTGTGCCACCAATCACCATTACGACTTCTTAGCGGCCGTTGAATCTCCAGAACTGGCTCTTTTTTTGGTGTAGTATGGCGTATGGCGGTTGGCGGCTATATTTCGTCTTTTTCTTGTATGATGCAGACATATAGAGATCTCTTTGGACTGAACGTGTGTATGGGTGTATCCACTCTGTGAATAGATTCCCATTCCTGGTAGATTAGAATAAAGTGTCGTGATTTTAATCCTGTGCGGTGTTACTCCGTAGATGAAGTATTTCTGGGCATCAACTGCAGCCAACTTTTATGCCTCAGGCTGCAAAAGGCCCCAGGCTGCAACGTCAGCATCCCAAGCTAGCTAACTAATAGTTATCGGTTTCACTTCCCAAAGCAACTCTTCTCCGTATCGAAAGCCGATCTTCCTCTTTCATTTTCTAATTCTTTACATTTCTGTTCATGCTGCAGCTGGGGAGTCATACTGCTCCTTGACTTCGTTCCTGCCCGGCAGGTATTTGCCCGCTCATCCCTGGTGCCGTATCACGAAGTGTCTCCTGCTCCGCCCCGCGCTTCGTCCCTCAATATCCGACTGCGTACGCAACTTCCTGTTTTCGAGTCTGTTGTTCCAAAGTGACTATATGGTCTGACATATACGGCCCCATTCAGAATTGATGTTAGTATAGTTCATCCATTGGAAGCGAAACGCAACAAGACCGCCTCCCTAAAGAACCGGTTCTAGTCGACGAGATTAAACCAATCCTCAACCAGCTTAAACGGACATTAAACAAGGGAGAAGCAAGCTCAACCCGAATTGAACCTATAGTCCAACCGTATAGAATATTATCAATTTCAAGGAAAAGAAAAAAAAAACACGTTAACTCAAAATGTCGCAAATCAACTACCGCACGATCAACATCGATGTCTACGATCCGGACTCCTCCATAAACTTCCCTATGGATACCCTCCTTCCACCTAATCTCCCGGCCCCCGCGACATCAAGTGAGGCCGCAGCTGCTGCGACACAGGTACGTCAGATGCTGCGCGGAGGGGATCCTGAGGGAGCGCTAAGGGCCGTACTCGATACGGCGCCGTTAGGAGGCGATGACCGCGCGAAGGAGGTGCATCTCGCTACTGTTATTGAGGTTCTACAGGGGATTCGGCAGGGGGAGATGCTGAGGGTTTTGGAGGGTGTTTGTACCGGAGAGGGGGGTTCAGAGAGGGCTGATTGTTTGATGAAGTACCTGTGAGTTCTCTTACTCCTTACCTCTATATGTGTGGTAGTTCCGTTTTCAAATTTGTTCCCTGCTTACAGATATCTCGCTTTTCAGTTACAAAGGAATGGCTGCTCCGGCTCCTTCTAGCGGTGCCCAGTCCCCTCGCAAATCGATTTCGCCGCAGAGTACCGGGTTTTCGCAGATTCAGGCTCGGAATTTCGGTGAGGGCGGTGGCGGACAGCAGATGAGTGTGCTTCTTAGCTGGCATGAGAAGTTGGTTGAGCTTACGGGTACCGGGTCCATTGTTCGAGTCATGACTGATCGAAGGACTGTATAAGAGTTTATTCGTTAGATAGGGGGAGTTGATATCAAGCATTAGGGTGGTTTTCCCTTTTTCTCTTACATCTGGATTATTGAAAATTGTGGCCTACCTTTGATACCGAAGGGGGAAAAGAAGTAGGGCTTCCCTTTTCCATCTCTTTTATCATGGAAATCTGCTTCATTTATTAGGATCATTGGGCGAAAGGGGCTGGTTGCATATGAAATACAATGTGAAGGTCGGATTTCTCGTTTTATGTTCATGAATGGATTATACCTTCCCTTTTTCTACACAGATACAGATAATTTCCATCAGAAACTTCCTCCACCGAGTATATCCTTCAGATTTACTTCACCACTCCCTCTTTGCAATGGCTCTGCCTGACCCTTTCCTTCCTTCCAGCCTATCATGAAAATGATCCTGAACGTCGCGGGGATCCCCCTGGACCCCTCCTCCTTATGCAATTCCCGATAAATAGCCTCGTTGGCAAGTAACACGTCTCGCGAGAGGGGTCCCATTTCACGATGAAGGACGGCATTCCCTTCCCCCATAGCTTGTAGATCCTCCATCAACGCAAACGTATCGGGGAACTCGACCACGATATCTTCCACGTCAACCGTGAGCATCTTGAACCCGGCCCGATTGAGTAGATTACCCACGTCCCTCACATCAGCCAGCGGAGAGACGTGCGGGCTCACTCCGCCGCGCCTCTCCAGATCCGCGAGCTGCAGCGACGTGCGCAGCTCAAACAGCGTATCCCCGCCAAACATGGCTGCTATGAAAGGACAATCTGGCTTCAGAATTGTGTTGACCTGCGCTAGCAGCGATGGGAGATCATTAATCCAGTGAATCGAGAGGGAGGATAGCACCGCGTCGAATGTAGAGGGCTCGTAGGGTAGCATTTCCAGGTCCGCGACCACATCCCGCTCGATAGAGAGTTGTTCATTGAATGGGAGGTCCTCATCTCGATATAACAGGGCGTGCGAGGTATCGATGCAGGTCAGCTTTGATATGCGTGTTGCTAGTGGTTCTGACTTCCCCGTTGGGGAGACAGGGTCAGGGTTCGGTGCTGTCAATGCTCGGGCGATGTTGCAACTATTGGCTCCCAGGTCTAGGACATGGGGGAATGTTCGTTTTATATCCTGTTCTTTTTTACTCGGGAATTAGTGATGTTTATTATTTTGAATTGATATCTGGAGCAACAACGGGTGGACTTGCCAGTAATCGTTCACATAATCGCATAGCTACCTCGTCCTTGAGGTAGTCTACTTTCCGGCTCTCTTCAACCTTGAGCCCTGCACGATCTTTCTGGAGATGCTTCACCTTTCTGTTGAAGACTTCCAGGGTCGGGTTGCCTGGCGGTTGAGTGGCATAGGTTCTTAGTACTGCTGTTGCTGCTGCTGGCGCATGTATCCATTGAGGACGAGCTCTGTGGATGAAGGGACAAAACAGAGACATGGTTTTCAGTCTTGTGTTGCCAAAGTGATTTGAATTTATCAGATAATTAATCTTGAACGAAGTGTAACATTTTGTTTCGAATTCAATGCGTGGGGATTCCTGCTGTTGGACAAGAGAAAAGACAAGTCTGACGTCGACTTTTCTTTCTCCAGCGGAATCATTATAACCTCCGCATGGATCAAAAACAAAGAAGGGGTCAACCCCAACCACTTTCATTCAACTCGCCAACAACGCTTCTGGGACAGGTGAGTACTTTACTATGAACAACTCTTGGATTAAATTGCTATTGTTATATCTTTCTGGTGGAAATCGTCCTAATTCAAGATAGCAGCAGGTCTTAGAGTTTGGTTCCTCGAGAACGCGACAATTGTCACCACGCAACTCGGAACATCTCATGGACCTCGTTTCCAAAGGAGAATGATAGAAATTGCTTCGTTTTGATATATGCACTGTTCATAATTTTCCGAAATATGGCGCGTCCCTTCCCCTACACCTTTATTTCGTGTCCCTGCGCCGACACACCGGTTCCCGACCATTTAAGGAAGAAGCGGAGATCGAGAGATAGCCCTCGCAAGGCAAATTTCGAGCAGTCCGGTTCGGGGGATGGTAAGGAGAATGAAGTGGAGGAGGTGGAAGAAGAAGAAGGCACGTTTGATCCTCGATCGCCGCGTGCGAACTTTTCTCTATACCCACCGGAGCAGCTACTCTACTGCGAAGATTGCCATCAGATTAAATGCCCGCGTTGTATAACGGAGGAGATCGTAAGTTGGTATTGCCCTAACTGCTTGTTCGAGACTCCCAGCAGTATGGTTCGGAGTGAAGGTAATCGGTATGTGGTTCTACCCCCTTTTGACTTTTTGACTTGCCATTTCGTTTGCCTCTGGATAATTCTGATATCGAGCCTCCTATAGCTGTGCGAGAAACTGTTTCAGTTGCCCCATATGTACCGCTCCACTCACGGTCAGTCCTATTGATAGTGGGAGTCAGAATCAGCAGGGCCCCTGGGTATTAGCTTGTGCATATTGCATGTGGACGACTCTAGATATCGGCATCAAATTCGACAAGCCCACGAATCTTCGAATTCAGCTCTCTAAAATGATCGACTCCACACAAGGGAAGCCGGCTTCTTCTAAATCCTTTGGTGAACTGAAATCCCCCTTGTCCAGGTATTCGTCTATCGATGAGCCTAGTACCCCCGCGTCAGAAAACCCAACGGAGAACGAGGAGACCCTGCTAGACGATCAACCGGCTCTTGCTCCAGAGGCAAGGTTTGCTGCCTTGAAATTGTTCTACCGTAATCAGATCTCAGAAACGTCTGCTTCGCCGACTGACCCCCTTGGGAGTGATTTCGGTCTTGGGTTTTCTTCACCTGGAGCACTGAACCGCATCATGTCTATCTACACTTCGACACTTGGTGGCCTCTACGGGGGCAGCAAGAAGCCCAAATCCAAGCCACCAGTGATGAGGGAAGCTCTGAATGCTAGTGAAGGCCTCAAAATCCCTGCGGCCGATGCCGAAGACCATATTATCCAGAAGATGGCATCCGATAACCGTGCCTGGGATTGCCTTGCGTCGATCGAACAGCGCAAATTTCAGCCACCAGATGCACGCTTCGTGGACGATCTGCTCCCCCTTCCCATGCTCCTGCGGACAAAACGCTCCAAGCGGTGCAAATCATGCAAGCATATTCTCGTAAAACCAGAGTCCAAGCCGCAGTCGACACGCTTCCGTATCCGTCTCATCGCTCTCAGCTACATCCCTCTACCGACTCTACGACCTCTCACCCTTGGGCCTAACCCCAATCCTCTTATCCCTTCTTCAACGGTGGCGTCCACCCCAAATCTGGACGCACTCCCTCCTTTAAAACCAATCCAACTCCTCCTCACCCTGAAAAATCATATGTTCGATCCCGTCCGAGTCACCCTCGCCACACCCTCCACCACACCGGGAAGAATAGCTACGAAAGTCACCATCCTCTGCCCTCAATTCGACATTGGCGCGAACAGCGATGTCTGGGATGAGGCCCTCCAGCAAGCTTCGGGAGATATCCGGCCAAACCGCCCTGGCATGCCCGGCCATGAGAAAGTCGCAGAAGCAGGCAAAGTCTGGGACAAGGGCCGGAACTGGACAACAGTTGCCCTGGAAGTAGTACCGGGAACCTTACCGGAAGGGCCAGAGAAAGGCCATTCTGCTCCGACAGCCAACAGTGACGATGAAAGTAATGATGATGGCGATGATGGTCTCCCGAAACTTGACTTGACGCGTCATCAATCTCGAAACGATACAGACCACCGATACGGAATGCAAGAGGACGAAGATGTCCTTGAAATCCCTGTCTTCGTACGAATGGAATGGGATTCGGAGAACCAGATCGAACAGCCTGTTGTTGGGAAGGGACAAAAGCCTGATACCGTCAAGCGGGAGTTGGCGTATTGGATGGTTCTGGGGGTTGGGAGGATCAAGGCGGATTGTTGATCTAAGTCTCAGGGTCGGAGGACCAGGTTGATATAATATCCTTAGCATGGCAATTGCCTTTCTTCCATACCTATAGTTTTTCATAGATAGGTTTTATTTTTACTATATTTAGTTGATCGGATGAGAATTAGATACCCTTCTTTTCTACGGAGTACGGAGTAAATATAGCATGTTACATCCGACCTAGATGGGGATAGGAAAGTCATCTACGGGTGAAAGGCATACCTAAACACGGATATGCATATCGATAGGTGACTGACTATACAATACTTTGCCGCGGGGACTCACGCATGGATGAAGAACTTTTCTTAATGCCGTACTTTTGAATTTCCAATGCGCGCAGAACACAGATACTTCAAAACAGAATAAAACGAGAAGACAAGACAAGCCAGACCAGACCAGGGTCATGATTTTAAATTTGTTTTGGCATTTTTCTCGGTATTTGTGTTTTTGGGTTCAGTTCCTCGTCACATTGGCACATCAGAGAAAGTAAGACCGTTCCCGACCAGGTCGAATCGAATCAAATATTGCACAATATTTGAAACTTTGAAAGAGAAGAACAAATAAAAAAAGTATAAACTCCATGGACAGGTAATTTTCTTTTTTTATTTTTCTCTTTCAATATTCCCACGCCCTTCGCCCCATGGCGGTTTTTGTCACCCGACAAGACAAAAAGTCAGTCCCCCTTCTGTCTCTCTCTTGGCAATTAAATAAAAAGAGAAGAAAAAGTAATAAAAGACATCAGAAAAAAGAAAATTGGCATTTCGATTCCGATTTTCCGAATCTAGTACTCAGACAGACTGCTCTGGGGGAACTCGAAGACGACGGATCGGCCGGTTAAGCGGCGGTAGACCTCACCGTAGGCATCGAGACGGTGGTCGACACCACCACGCTCCTTCTCATCCAGAATGACCTTGATGGTCTTGCTGCCGTCTTCCTTGGTGCGGGTGCGCTTGCCGACGATCTCGACGGGGTAGACGAGGTCGGTGAGGATGGCGTCGTGGACGGCCGTCAGAGTGCGGGAACGGGGGCGCTTCTGCTTCAGGGAGGTGCGGCTGTTGACGGAGCGCTTGGGGCGGGGGAGGATACGGCGCTGGGCCACGAAGAGGACGTGGCGGTCGGAGAACTTCTTCTCGAGCTCACGGGTCAGGCTGCGAGAGAGAATCCAATTCATGTTAGCTTTCGTGCTATCATCTTTTTCTTTGTCTTCATTCGTTGTTTCCAAATTCGCGATTGCTTTGCAAATCGATCGGGCTCAATTGGGGGATGATGAATGGCATATGCTCGTACCGCTGCTGGACCTTGTGGAAGCCCTGGAGAAGAGGGACGGGGACGAAGATGATGATCGCCTTCTTTCCGTGACCGACCTCGACCTATAATTATGGCGAAAGAAAATTGTCAGATCTGGACATGGCAATTTCCCCAGTTTATCAACAGCGAACTGTCCAAAATTGTTGTGGTTCTTTTCTTCGCCCCCAATTTATCATATCCCCGTAGAACTTGCAAAAATAATTTCTATCAAAAGTCCCCTCTCTTTCCTCTGTAGATTTCATATACAGACCATATCAAAACCCTTATCACCCAATTGATCTCAAAACACAGACAAAGGAACAGGTAATCAAAAGAATTGTCCAAAAAAGAAACTCTTACCTCACGAGCAGAGGCAAACTGCAGGGGCCGAAGAGAGGCCTTCAGATCGGTCGTGTTGTTCTCCAAGTCGAAGAGAGCACCGGCGATCGTGGTCTCCAGCTCGGACGGGTTCTGCCTCGACGGCGAGTTGTACGCGATCTTGTTGAGAGCAGCCATGATTGCAGATGCCTGGGTGGTCGGAGCTGCTTCTGCTTCCTTTTGTCGGGGGGGAAAGGAAGGGGTTGTGCGAAAGGCGGGTCGTCGAGGGGGAGGGAGAAAGTCGAGCTTTTGAAAGGCGGCCTGCGATCCCAAATTCGACGATAATAATTTGTTTGACGCGAGGCTCGCCTGCTGTGGGATCGGAGCGGTTGGCTCGCTTAGTGGTCTCGCGCTTGGCCGCATCCGGCTAGTGCATTTGTCTAGGGGACTGCTGGTCACGTGTGTCCATTCGCCCTGCAGTATGTACTCTGGACAGCGGACAAATTGGCTACATTGCTGCTGCTGCTACCTTGAGGTCCTTTTCTATTAATGTCTTCACTAGCTCCTATCTCTCTCCGACTCAATATATCCTCGAAACCAAATCGCGAAGGGTCACCCTGGAAACAGAAGGGGGGGAAAAAACAAGAACAGACAATTCATAACTTGGAAGTTTCATTGGAAAGGATTAAGACAGAAATCAGAAATTCGCAAGACGCCTTGAACGAACTGAAAGAATTACAAGAAGCTCACATATGCCACTGCTCCAGATGGCGACGCAATCCCCGACATTGTATGTGGGCGTGGCAAGCTGATGACGGCAATCCGTCTAGAAACACTGTATCAATCCGTAACAAGTTCTAGGCTCGGCCAGACTATTAACAAGCACAGCCCTCTTTGGCTTCGGCATTGGTTCGGTCTCCAAGATTGACCCTCGAATCCTCTCCCGGTCGTCCGCCTAGACCAGTTTGGCCCGTCCCTGCACCGGCTCGGCCACTCTTCAAGCTGCTCTCTGGGATCGCGTTGGCGATGGCGGTGAACACCTCGGCGACATTAACACCGGTCTTGGCACTGGTTTCGTAAAACAGAAGGCTCTCTTCCTCCGCATATGCGCTCGCCTCCGCGGTTGTTACTTTCCGGGCATCAGGAGTGGCGGTGTCTTGCTCCTCTGTGCCCTCGCCGGCAGCCTCTCCTCCATCAGATCCTGCTGACTCGCCCTCACCATCTGCAGGTGATTCGCCAGTGGAATCCTTGCTGTCGTTGGCCAAGTCCAGCTTATTACCGACGAGTGCGATGACTATCCCAGGACTTGCTTGTCGCTGGAGTTCAGCGACCCAATGTTTTGCTTTGAGTAGAGATGACGGTTTTGTGATGTCGTAGACAACGAGCGCAGCTTGGGCATTGCGATAGTACATAGGAGCAAGTGACGCAAATCGTTCCTGGCCGGCAGTATCCCAGATCTCGAACTTGATCGTGCGTGTAGGGAGGGAGCATTTTTGGGTTAGGAAAGCAGCTGGGAAGGCGGTATTAGCCTTTCTCAACGCAACATTCTCGAAAGCCCAGGAGAGAGAGTCTTACCTCCTATAGTCGGCTCTTTATTTTCTTGAAAGTCATTATTGACAAATCGAAGAACGAGCGACGACTAGAGAGACATATTAGTTGATAAGAGCAAAGCAAACGATAAAAAATAATGACCCCACCTTCCCAACAGCTGCCTCTCCTAGGAGCACAAGCTTGACACTACTACTCGGTTTGGAGGTATTTGCTGACTCGGACATAGTTATGTGTGTGTGTGTGTTGAAGGCTGGAATCAAAAGAACAAGGATTGGCCGGATTGCTGCAGTGAAGAATCAAGTAATGGTCATACGTAACGGGAAGGGCGTTCGATAGGGGAAAAGCCGAAGCTGGAAGACGTTGTACGTTGTATGTAGCTCGTACCCCGTGAGCGGTTTAGGCGGGCAATATCGGCAGTAATTAGCTGAGAGGTTCGTCGAACTTGGAATTATTACCAGGGTATGCACACCACCCTAATGGTGTCTGATGAAATGAAATAAACCGAAGACGAAAAGACGCTGTAGACGGTGACACACTTGCACAATGCACCGAGAATGGTAGGATTCCGTTCGGAGAGCGGCGCAGCTGAGGTCAGAGGGAGCTTTGGGAAGCAATGAATAATGAATAATGAATAATGAGGGATGGAAAGGCCCACTCGGGGCAGGTGACGGGCGGCTTCCGCAACTGGTTTAGTGTTGGTTTCAGTCACGGGGCGTTCCGCGTGGCCTTCCATTTCCATTTGAAAGCACGAGATGCATGGACGAATACATCCAATGCTACGCTGTGGCTGCTGGCAGCCTGGCAGACCCCCGTTTCGCCCTTTCCGGGGGCTGCATGATGCACGGCGTACTGGAACCTAAGAGGTCTCAAGAAAGTCAAAGTTGTCGCTAAGCGCGCTGTTTGTCGCAAGGGTGTCTGCATCGAGAAGCATTTAGCATCCAATCAAAGGTGGAGAGAAGAAAAAGAAAAGAAAACTTGGATCTTTTTTTTTTCAAACATCCGTTACCTTGTAATAAGTATTATTATTATTGTGGTTTACTATCTAATCGATCAAGAGGACCAGCCTCATCAGGGAAATGCAACTGGTAGTCTTATCGGTTTGTGGAGATACACCAGACCCCCGTCGCACAGCCGATGTTGCATGCAATCTGCAATCGTATCGGGGCACACGCTAGGCAAACAAAGGACAGAGCCTAATCCATGCTTAGAACGGCCCGCCCTTTGAGGAATCACAATCATGTGCTGGGACGAATTGTTTCAGAAGTCCATGATCTCATACTGGGTTATGATTGCCCTGATATCGCAATCATATCATTCTCCAGTACTCTAATATTACACACACACTAACGCACACTGGTAACCGCCAGTGTCCAACAAAGGACATAGTCAAACAGAACAAAAGAAAAGAAAGCAAACCAAAACCATGTTTGACCGCGAGGTCCAAGTTCTCTAAGCTCCTTCTGGTGTCAAACCATGCATTCCCATGTTATTTCCCCTTCCGTCTATACCAAACGCCAATAATTGAAAATATGAAATAAGGCAAATTCGAGTCAAGTACTTTTCGAAGCCCGAATCGATCAGGGTCAGGTCGTGTCAGTTTGATTAAAAGATATAAGTTGTTGGATAATCCGGTCCGTCACCGAGATCAAAAGGAGAAGGGAAGGGTGTGGGAAAAAAATGCGAGAAAAAAGTAATTTTGAGGTTCGAGAAGGGTGTCCATGCCGCAACAGTGCTCAAAAGCGTACGTATTAAAATAGGTGAAAGCGTATATAAACCCGAAGATTCAGGAGAGTAATTACATGAAACTGAGCGGTGGGTTAGCCGGTGCACCTGGTCAGAATGGACAAGACAGCCACATACAGCGTAAAGGTCGGCCCGATGGCGAATACTCGTCAGATGCCGCAGCTCCTGGACTGGGAACCGTAGGAGTTGCTTTGGCGCTCGACAAACAATTCCGGGGGACGAAGGGGGGGCCAGCAAGTAACGAGTCGGGCATCCTTACTTGGGCGGTGGTGGAGGTGCCCCCGGCTTCTTGATGCCAGTTGTGTCGTATGCCCCACGGCCCATGTTGCAAGCTGAGAAATCTCGGGTCATCATTGTGTGAATTCTGCACGAAAGCCATGGTTAGTCTCAGTCACTTAGGAAGTACGGTTTGGAAACGGTGACAAGATACAAGAAAGTATTGAGCGGGAAGATAATTCAGAAGGCAAAAAGGGCCACGAGACTCACGGGAAGATTAAATGATTAAATAAGGAGTAATAATACACAGAAGAAAGTCGAAAATTAGAAGTGAACTATAGCGCAACGAGCTGGCAGTCCGACAGGGTTCCGAGAGATCCCACAAACAAGGACAGGGTAATGCAAGCGGAACGTCGAGCTGAAGGAGAGATCGGACGAAGGGATGCCCTTATGAAGAGGGAGCGCAGTGTATCGTGGGTGGTGCAGACCGCACTGCAACAGCCGCGGCGGACGGCAGATGAAAATAGAGCAGGAATGTGACGCCGAACGATCTCAAAAATTGGGTGCTGGAGGGGAAAGGACAATTGGGAGCAATAAGGAGCGGGATAGATGATAGGCTTCGGAGAGATCGTCTTTGTCCTAACTTGATTTAATATCCCCGTCTTTTGATCTTCTCTTTTCCTTATTGTTGTTGTTGTTGTCAATGAATATTGGCTTTCGGATGTCAAGACCAGCAAATTGCAAATCGGAAAGGCGTGTTCTGCGAGTTCATGGAATCGTAAACAAGGTGACGCAGATCGACTGGTTTGTTTGGGAGAAGGATTTGATGTATGGCAGGGGAGGTAGGTAGCAATGAAGAGAGGGAAGAGAGAGATAGGGGGAGTAGGGAGAAGAGGGCAGAGGCGCTTACTTAAATACCGTAAAAGGATTGTATAGATGAGGATGGGGAGATGGAATAAGATTGTGGCCAGATTGCTTGGGGTGTCAGTAGCTTGATGAATATATTCATTTTCAGTGATTTATTTTATTTTTATTCGGTGGCCTGACAGGTTACAAAGAAAAAAAAAAAGGGAAAATGCGAAATAATGTGAGCAAAAATAATAATAATATTAATCCCAGGATAATAAAAAAAAGGGAAAAGAAACCCCAGGCCATGATAATAATAATAGAACAGCGTTCCTTTGTATGACTCGCTGGTCATAAAAAAAGAAAACAAAACCAAATAAATAATAATGATAACAATCAGCTTATTGTCATCCAAATCAACGCGGCTCTCCCGTTCGACTGTCCCAAGGGAAAGGTTACGGTAGGGAACGATGCGTGGATGATGGGCGATGCATTGTACCCACCGTCCTGGTATTTTGCATTTTGCACATGGTATGTTGGACGGTTTGAGACCGTTCTTTTGTCCGCGGTATTTTTGTAAACTATATTTGCCTAGGTCGATACGACAGGCATACTCCTGGAGCAATCACTCCTCACTAATTAACCCGTGGCACAGGGGTAATAAAGCCATGCCATGCTCCTGCATCGATCGCGGGGAGACTGTTGGGACCTGCAAACTGGGAACTTGGAACAGGATTTCGGGGATCAGGATCAGGATCAGGATCAGGAACAGTCTCCAACCCGAAGGAGCAAACTGTAAATTTAATGGACGGGGCGGATGCGATCCGAACCGTGTTATTGGCTCCAGTGGATGAGCAACGCAGGTACGGGATTTCCGGAGATACACCGTTGGGTCCGATTATATAGTATACAATATCGATTCCAGGCCAAAAGGGGATCGATCTGCTGCGGGCAGATCTCCATCCCTATTTTCTGGTTTTTCTTCTAACCGCACGTCGAGACGATCAGACAAAAATACGAGCAGGACACGTGGGCTCGGACAGGAGTCAGATCCACGATCAAACAACTAGGTACGGAGTACTACATATCTGGAGGTCTCCCAATAACCCAAACAGGCTGAAACGAACGATCGCCGCATGGAAATCCCCCATGGCGTCACCTCGATATAATGATAATGAGTATCCGGCTGGATGGATAGGAGTTAGCTAATTTTTCTGCCTAGCGACTCCGTAGCATCGTTCTAGAAACGTTCGATGTCAGGTTTTATTATTCAAAACAAAAATCATGCTCACTCCCGAAATAGTAAACAATTTTTTGTCGCATTTTCCTTTTTTTTTTCTTTTGGTGGACCATCTGGCGATAACTCGAACTAAGTCTGAACGCGTATCGATCTCTGGAAATGGAATTGAGCCCTGTAGTTAGTCCACAGCACTAGCATGCAAAGCCCAGAAGCATGGCAATTGGTAAATAGATACCCTATCCAGCCACAGGGCTCATGATATCGGCAGCAAACTGCGGCTGGATGCATTAGCTTGCATGTCCCTAAATCAAGGTTTTAGAGAATCGGAAATTGAATACGGTTACATATGCCGCATGGCATCCTGCGCTGCATTGCATGGCCATGCACCTTCTCTCGTCCTGTTGTCACACGGGTAGCACTCCGGACCGCGTGGGAAATCTGCAATGCACGATGATAATATTACCCGCCCCTGTGGAACCGGGCGATCTAGCACTGATACTATTTGGGGAGGTCTTGATATCATGGAGAGAAATCCTCGTTGCCTAGATAGACACGATAGCAGATGAATACTACGCCATTTCCGTGGTACTTCCCAACAGTGGGAGAGAATACGTAATGCCAGTCCCGGATTTTTGGATTTTGAAGGATAATTAATAGCCGCCGTGGAAATGAACCTCGCATGACGTTCGAAAAGGGGTGACTCCTCCTTATCTCTAAATTAATACGTTCTATCCCGTTTTGGATTTATGACAACATACATCCATGGAGAAATGTCCTCCCCTTGTCTTATGTTAAGAGAAAAAGAAAACAAAAAAAAGTAAACAAGAGGCAAAGAAAAGCAAATCCATGGATCAATTTGCAGGATGAATGCAGGAATATAGCACAGCAACCTTATCTACACAGCTCGAGGAAATATCCGGATATGGAAAAAGAATAAGGTACGGAGTACTGTTCCCTAATATCAAGTATATCAAATACTATCAAGTGGAGTCCCACTGCAGGATCATTAGGCTGAACGATAATAGTCCACGCCCTGGATCGATCGTGGCCCCGATTGCATTGCTGCTCTGCTGCTGCTTGCTTCTTCCAGATACATGCATCATATCATGCATGCACGGGAGTTACCCACTATTCCGGAATGCCGTATGGACCCAAAGTCAATCAGTTACTCTTCCTTTTGCCATCCGTGCCGTGGATTTCTATTCGACGGAGTTTTCATGCACTCCTCTGAATGACGCATCAACTGCATGATGATGCATATGGGAACGCTCAGTATCATTGATAGACTACCACGTTTGATTCCGTCTTCCCGCGTGGCGGCCCGGCTTCCCCCCGAACCATTCATTTGGTGTTTTTGTGACTTGGTAATTTAGAGGGTTTCCACTGATGGCGCCCAGCTCGGGAAAATATCTTAAAAGACGATACATCACCGGGGTGATTTGGGCAGGCTAACTATCTCTAACTAACACATGTATATGCCATGTATTTCTCCTAAATGATCCTACTTCCTATTCAGTCTATACTTCTATCTTCCGCTGCCTTTTCCGAAACCAGAAGAGTACGCTGCCTAAAGAAGGAATATATCATCGATTAATAAGCGCGAAAGTTGAACCAGTGTGCCAGTTCAAAGCCACAGGGCTGAATGAGATTCATCACATACACTCTATTTCAATGGTCTTATTTATCCCTGTTCCCTACTCGGTACATCTAATTGGAATTCTCTGTGGCTGTGTTATGACTTTCAGTGATGATGACTGTCTAGCTCAGCTATTCATGATCCTACCTTCGTCTTACGTGTCTTGTGAGATCTGATGCATGTGCAAGCACTCTAAGCTTCACTTTTTATTTCCATCTGAATCCTTCGAGAGAAAATTTTGTCAGACGGTATACGATCTCACCGGCAGGAGCAAGGCGAATAATCACCTTTGTTTCTATGATGATACATTGCGCTGGTCTCTGGATGGAGTTGCAATCAGCACAATGCGAGGTAACCCAGACAAAGGAATCAACCTCAATCCCGTCCACATCCGAGTCAATTCAATCCCCACACTGGAAACTGTTTGCAACTGCCAACTGCATATGGGAACAAACTGAGTTAGTTTGCATTTCTTTGCCTACTAACCACGGTTTCCCTTCCGTTGATTGAACCCTTCAAACCTGGCGCTGACAGACTGCTATCTCGTTTCAATGGTTTCGATCCGCGGCCTCTGTTTTCCATTCCAGATACAAAGCGATCGTCGCCTTACCAGTTTGCTCATCTCCCAGGCTGACAACCAAACATTTCCGATGCAAGTCTTGCAATAGACAACCGGCCTCTACTAAGGACCGGCTCCAGTGTTTGTTTCTCGGTCAATATGCTGGACTGAGTATACTGCAGCCGATGTCTACATAAAATCATTTACTATCAATAGACGTTGGCCTGACAGGTATAGTATCCAGTACTTGATACTAAATTGATCAGTTATATATATATATATCCTTACCAACATCACGGAATCCCATGCAGGAACGCAAACCCGAACAAAGACCAGAGCCTGGTATGAGAATCCAGAGGTTTCATTCAGGGTATCCTGTCCATTTCCGTGGAAGGATTTCAGAGCTCAATGCGTATTATCGATGAACCGCTTACGGGTCTGGGTGTCGATGATATACCACGTCACTAGGGCGAGGTAGTTCAGTCCATCTATGCTAATGGGTATGGCAGCAGCTAACCTGGAATTGGGAAAGAGAGGGATGAAGACTTGCAGAGAAAGCATGAAAGAGTCCCCTCGGAGTGTGGTAGACGTGATGTGATTTCTACAGATTGTGGCCAATACCAGTGGTGTAGTGGAAGCGAGACGGGGTATATGAAGGTAAAAGCTGAATCCCATTGCGTGAGAAAGAGCCATTGTATTCCTGGTTGACACACTCTCTGTTCGACTCAGGACTCGCAAGTTGCAGCACCAGATTGGGATCCACTGGCGTCTCTGGACTGGGGATAAGCGGGGAACTGCCATGAACTAAGCTTTTAGTCGTACGAGGTCAACGTCTCAGCGATTCCCGTTAGTGATCGAAGCAATCAGCCATGATGGTCTGGTGTGTGATGTAGGCAATCTGAATGCTTCCAACGCCTAACATCCCCAGAATACTATGCTATAAAATCTCCGAATCATCTCGGTATTTACGCTGTTCCATGGTTAGGGCAAGGGCAAGGGCAGATGAAAGTCAGTGACTTGGAAAGGAGCGGATCTGCCGGAAGCGGCAATAATTATACGAACCGGGATTTCACCGGCGTGATTGGACAGGAACCCGGATTCTTTCCAGGGTTCCTTCTCCATTCCCCATTTTTTGTTCTATTTTCTTTGCATCTTTTCCTCTCTTCTGGCAGAAGTTGCGAGACGACCACAGAGCTGACTAATACGGTAAGGCTGAATCTTGCAGGTTCTCGCGCTAGTCCCAAACAGGAAGAGCTTGCGAGCGGAACCGTCGGCATCGGAGATAGTTAACCGTGGCGGAGTATTATTATATAATCTACCTAGTTCTTACTCTGTACTCAAGTACAAACTTCTCCCTTTTCGCTGCTCCCACTTTCGCTTCACTTTTCTCGTTTCTGGTTGTCTCTGCCTTCTGCCGTTCTCTTTTCTAGAAAGTGCCCATTCTTTCTCCATCGAATACCGCGTTGATTCCGTTGTCCGCAGCCGAAAAAATTCTACTATTGCACCCCCCAACAACCGTCTTGGCATGATATATCGGGCTATAGCCATATTGACAGCGTATATTCTATATTCTTACATATTGGTTAATCAGCTTGACTTCTAAATTATCGCTTGCTCATTGCTTCTTTTCTTTCCCAACTCCAACGTCGCAAAAATGTCTTTACCCCCGGGATTCAATCCAAACGACCCGGAACAGGTCTCCCAGCTGCAGATAGATCTCTCGAACAGCTGCTATCCTCTTATTCCCGGCATAGGTAACTCCTACGGCTATCGGCCGTCTCTGGCAGCCGGAATCGTCTTCTTGGTTCTCTTTGGTCTGTCAATGATTGCCCATGCGGTGCAATCGGTTTGGAAAAGGACCTGGTGGTCCATGGTTTTCACCGTTGGATGTATCAGTATGTTTGCTCTTTTCCCCCTTATGTCGGTCTCAATTGCTCTTATTGATATTATATGAAAAAAAAAAAACAGCCGAAATATTAGGCTGGGCTGGTCGCGTTTGGTCTTATAAGTGCCCGTATAACATGAACGCTTTCTTAATGCAGATCACCACCCTCATTATCGGTGAGTACAGATACCATTGACTACCTTCAAGGCATGAATTGTACTAATAAGACCCCATTGAAGCTCCCACGTTCTTCACAGCAGGCATCTACGTCATCCTAGGAAACTACATCAAGCTTCTAGGCCGCAACTGCTCCATCCTAACACCAAATCTCTACCTCTGGATCTTCTGCACTTGCGATGTCGCCTCCCTCGTCATCCAAGCCATTGGAGGCGGTATGGCAGCTACCGAAGCAGACAAAGTAGACGGCAACACCAAACCAGGCACAGACATCATGGTCGCCGGAATCGTCTTTCAACTCTTCTCCATCTCCGTCTTCGTCGCCTGTGCTGCAGATTTCATCCGTCGCTCCCTCCGTCGTGGTCTTCTTCAGACCCTCGGTAAAGGCCGCGGTCCTACTTTATTATTCGCTGCTATGATCTTTTCCATCCTATGCGTCTATGTCCGTTGTATCTATCGGACCATCGAGCTGGCGCAGGGTTGGTCTGGTTTCCTGATCACCCACGAGAGGTTTTTTATTGCCATGGATGGTGCTATGATGGCTCCTGCTGTGGGTGTCTTTAATTTTTTCCATCCTGGGTGGCTGTTACCCAGTAGTCTTCCCGAGTCATCGGATTTCGATCATGAAGATTCGGGCCTTGGGTCTTCGGATGGGATTCACGGGGATGAATATGATGATAAGCGTCCTCAGTCGGAGTTTTAGTCTTCGTACTTTATTTCCCTTTCTGAGAAGCGCAACACACTCACAGTTCGTGTCTCTTTCCTTTCCACCATGCTCTACTGATATATATTTCCTTTCTATCTTGCATCTAGCATCAACGATATCGGTTGGTCCAATTGGCAAAGCATCATGGCTGATACCCTACTTTTCTTGTCAACATTATTGGACAATACCATAGAGAATAGTTAATAACAGATAGCCCTGTACATGTATTGGTAATACTGATACTATGTTGAAACAAAATATAGCCACTACACCAAAATCAACGCGGGTTATATAGACTGGGCCTACACATAAATATAATCTCAACATACCTGCCCTTGGCAGGGGGCAGTCATAGCTTATGATGTAGAGCATATATTATATACGACATACTATATATCATATAGAGCAGCTTGTGATGCTCAAGTCAGGGGTTCATCATCATCCCGTTCCCCTGACTCAGTTTTTGCAATAATTTGTCCACAGAGGGTAAAAGTGGCATGAAAATACACTCGACATGAATAAAAGACGCGCGCCAAATGGCAGGAGTGGAGTAGAGAGATGCCCATCCGGAAGTATAATACAGAGTACCCAAAAAAGAAAACAATAAAAAAAGAATTTTATTTCAAATCCCTTCTGGATTTTGATCAGATATTTTGAGACTGGACAGAACAAGTGCTTGCTGCTCCAGCGTTCCAAGAACAAGCTGCCATTAATAAAAAAGGAAACACAAACAAAAAGGGGGCCAAATATAAATAACAGAAAGAAGAAATAGCCTTGCTTTTCAAGATCCCCTATGCCTTAGCGGAGGATCTCTTAGACCCTCTCAGCTTGGGGTTGGCGGTAGTCCTCTTCTTCTGCTTAGACTGAGAGCTCGAATCACCGCCTTCAATGAATTTCAGCAACTCATCGATATTGCGGGTGTCCAGTTTAGGTTGTTGAGCCGCAGCTGTTCCAGCTGTCTCCGGCGCCGATTGGCCGACCTGAGGCTGGACGCGGGTTCCAAGGGAGCGGGTGGCCATATTGATGCGGCGAAGGCGACGAGCTTGGATATCCTTGGCATGCTTGGCGATCGACACGGCGTTCTGCGTAAGCTGTTCGAGCCATGTCTCGGCTTCCTTCGTGTTACGGTCATCGGGTCCGAGCTGGTTGAGGAAAATGGAGTAGGCGTCACGCATCTTCTTGACGGCAGCCTTGGAGTCCTGGTCCAGGGCCAATGCTTGCGCCAGCTGGAACAGGATGGTTGCCGTGTTGATGGACTGCTTGCCAAAGAGCTCCTCGCACACGGCAAGTGATGACTCGAACCATTTCCGAGAGTCCGAGTACTGCTTGAGATGCTGCAACATCACTGCAGCATTGTTCATCGTCGTAATAGAATCGGGGTGGCTAGCACCGTAGATGACCTTCCAGAGGTCCATGGCGTGCTTGATATAAACCAAAGCGGTCTTGGTATTTCCATTGGCATGCTCGAACAAACTGAGATTGAGGTAGCTCAGGATGGTGTCAGCCGAGTCAACTCCCAAGGTGCGCTCAGTGACGATCACAGCTTTGCGTGCCAGTTCGACTGCAGCATCCTTCTCATCTGTCTGGTAATACAGCATGGACAGTTGATGGTAGAGTTTGGCAACCTCTGGGTGAAGGATACCATATATCTGCTCATGCAAAGACAGAGATTCTAAGATGAGCTCCTGGCCCAGCTGCTTCTGGTTTTGCATGAGGGAGATTCGCCCGGCTTCCAAGGCCTCCTCAGCTAGGGAGCTCCTTGGTGAGGCATCCTTGACAAGAGGCACAATGTTAAGGATATCATCCGGAACAAACGAAACAGTGGCCTTTGCATCTGCAGAAGCTCGGTTCGGAGAGGTGGAATCACCACTCTTCTTCTTTTTCTTCTTGCCCTCATCGGCGGTGGCACCATTGACACCATTAGTGATGGCCGGCTGCTCCTTACTTGGAACTTCAGACTTGGTGAAGACGAACTTGCGGGCACCCAGTTGAAGACCGAGCTTGATGGAGACGTCACGAAGAAGCTGCAGGTGTCTCAAAGACTTGAACCATTCAGGCTCCAGGGTGAAACGGTAACGGATCGTTACCTGCTTCTCGATCTCAGCCCTGAGAGTCGCCGGTGTGACTTTCTCAAACGAGAAGTCACCCTCTGGGAAGGCCTCGCGAAGCTCTTGATCAATCTCCGGGCGAGGTTCAGGGTTCAAGTCAGTACCCAACAGACAGTTCAGCAGATGGGCAACACAAGAGGCAGCAAATGGTCCGGGTACGTCGCGAAGATAAGAGTTAGCAATGTGCTTGAATGCACGGACAATCATCTCCTGAACCGCGAGAGTTGTAAGAGCCCGTAAACGAGAGCCTTTCTCCTTGGACAACCGAGCCAACTTGCCCAGATACCGCACATTGATACCGCGCTTGTGCAAGAGTTGGCTCAGAGACTGTCCGTCCATAGGGAAGCCCACTTCTCCGTCGTGCAGATCCTGGACAAGTTCCGGCAAGACCTTGGATCGCAAGAAGTCGCAAGCATCGCGAACCTCTTTCTCATCGCGAGCCCATTGCTCCTTTTCTTCTGCTGTCTGGGGGATCTGACCGCTGCAAACGTCTGGGTTGAGAGCGAACTCAAAGCCGGAAATATCCACTCTTTCCTGCTCCACAGGCTCCTCGGTCTTCTCCTTCTCCTCTGCTTCTTTAGACTCAGCCTTTTCAGGGGTATCCTCTTTGGCCTTCTTGTCCTCTTGAGCCTTCACACTGCGGCGCTTCTCAACCTCTTCTCTCACGTACTGGCTCATCTTGTGGCGCCAGAACGTTTCAACAAGCTCCAGTCTCAGAATAGACATATGATGAGGATAGGTATCCTTACCCTCCTCCTCTTGCCACAGAACGTCCAAGGGGGAGATGCGGTACAGATCAAGCACATACTTCCTTCCATCAGTACCTAGAAGGCCCTTGGTCTCGACGCTGCCTTCCAGATCGTGTCGCTTGTTATCCTTATCCCATACAGGGTGCTTCTTGATACGGAGAGCCTTAGATAGCTTTTCAAAGACGGGTATGAAATCCGGGTGCGTAGCAACGACCTCCTTGCCTTCTACACCACCATAGTCGATCTGATGCTCACCAGGCTCCCGCTGCTTGAAGATGCCAGGCACGATACTCTGGCCAACAATACGTTTGCCAAGATAATCAACAACAACGGTCCCCGGTGTAAACAGGCCAGGAATATCCAGCTGGTTCACGGCTTTGATCCCCAGGACGTCCTTGCCAACCGCCACACGAGCAGCTTCATCGCCGCCCTCAGAAGCAAAAGTGCCAACACCATCAGCACCGAAGGAATAGAAGATGTTATTGTAAACAAAAATCTGAGCGTCACGACCCTCAGTGGGGTTCAAGGGTGCAACTTCGCCCCTCGCCACCAGGACAGCACCGCGGGCGGCAGCCTCGTTGTAGTCAGCAAATAGCTTAGAAGTCAGGCGTTCCCTGAATACCCTGTCCTGGACGGTTTCGCGGGGGAGCTCCCTTGTAGTCTGGAACTCCTCGTTCCAGTCCCGCAAGGTCTCCGCATTGTCAGCTCCCGAAAGCAGGTAATTCTCCTGGGACCGCGTAATATCTGGTTGGTGAGCATTCACGCTGGATGAGATTGGGGGAACAAGCCATGGGTTATTAGGAATGGCATTCTGGAAGGGGAAGGTCGTCAAGAGGTCTTTCTTGTTGTTCGACTCCTGTAGGGCCTCGAAGGCGGAGTTGAAAGTTGGTGACAGGTGAGAAATCAAAGTAAGCAATGAATGCGCCTTGGACTTCTTATTAGGTGTGGGTTTCGGAGATGGGTCGAACTTGCTGTTGGAACACTTGTTCACGTAGAAGCCCGACACATGCGAGGTAATCTGAAACTGCTCGCCTTCGTTTGTGGTGACCTGGAGATATAGCAGATGGCCCTTCTGACGGAGGTGATATGGAGGAGGGTTCCATGTGGACAAAGAAATGGCCTTGACAGTCTTTGGAAGAGGAGGCTCGGGCCTTGGGAGGATCGTGTCCAGAGAAGAAGGGACAGCAGGATCATACTTGGACAGAGCGTGTTCCTTGTCCGATGCCTCGCCTTCTGCAGTGACGGAGTCGTGCAGAGACAAGCCAGCGTTGATGCCGTGGAGGGTATCGATGCGGTCACCTGCGGCACCGACCAGCTCCCGAATTCTGACGACGTGCATACGGGCCTCCTTCTCGGTGTATGGATCTTCCACCAAAATGACCTCTGAATCTGGCTTCAAATCCTCCACCTCGGACAGTTCCACGAAGTCATTTATGCGTTTTCCATTGCACTCCAAGTGGAAGCAGGTATACTGGAAAGTGCCAGGCAGCTCGACAATAGATTGGCGAACATCTTGCACTTGCTCTTGGGTGGACACCTAGTGACAGACCGATTAGCGAAAAATAAGCCCTTTTCGAATTGCGTTTCGGGAGCTTTTCTAATACCCACCATAACTTGGATTTTGTACGGGTCATGGGGAAGCTTGACGGAGATCTGGAAAAGGCCTGGCCATCTATTATCAGCTCCACTGCCAAAAAGAAATTTTAAAAATAAAAGGAATAAGTAAAGGAAGCATGACTCTACACACCTCCACCATTGGGTTCTTCCCCTTCTTTTCCTTCTACATGATCTCCATTAGTGGTGGGTTCGGTCGGCTTGGGCTGAGCGGACTCTTCAGATGTCGAGTTAGCTTCTCGTTCTTTGATTATACTACTTTTTCCCCCTTTCTCCCTGTAATCGTGTATCCTCCTCTCGATTCTTCTAAGAGGATCACTTTTGGCGTTGCAGTCCTGCCTGGATGCTTGGACCTCATTTTGCGAGAGAAATTCAGAGCAGAACAGACCCACCTTTCGAGTGTGCAACTTCCTCGGTTTGTTGAGCCATTGGGGAATTGATCGAGTTGAAGGAAGGGCTGAAGAAACAGAAAGGATAACCGTTGAGAAGAAATTGGTGACCGAGAACTAGCTTAGAGCTGCGAAGAACTGGGCCCAGAAGCTGCAGAAGCTGCTGCTGCTATGGCCGATGATGCAAGGAAAGGAAGAATAATAATACACGAGCACGAGGGTAATTGGGAAGGAAGACAGCCCCGAAGACCTCCAAAACAACGAACAGAACAGGAAGATGCGGAAGAGATGGAACGACGGAGATCTTCCAGAGAGGAGAAGGTTTTTCTGTCTTTTTGCTTGGTTTCCTGGGAGAAAAATTATTTCGCGGCCGCGGAAGACGCTCGGAAGCGCTCGGGCGGCTACTGGCTCGGGGAAGAGGCGATTCTCCACATGACGTCTCGCCGAGGAGGCCGACATATCCAGTTACCCGGGGCTTTATTCTCTTTTCTTGTTCTTGCTGAGGGAATTCTGGTGGTGTAAAATATTCATCGATGGCTGTCTGAGCTGCTGTTCACCTGCATGTGGTTGTGAGCACCATACTCTCTCCGCAGTCCCCCAGATCTGATGCTCCGATGCTCGCTGGGTTCACAGACCGACCCATGAGATGGCGGTGCTGAGCTGGGGCAGGCCTCCGCTTCTGCGTTGACTACAGGAAGCTGAACGCCATTCCACGAAAAGACCGATACTCCTTACCATTGATTGACGAGCTTATGGACCACTTAAATGGAGCTAAGACCTTCACCAAATTGGACATCTGACAGGGATTTCACCGTTTACGACTGGAGCTTTAGGACACGGATCTAACCACTTTTCAGACCAGACAATATATGGTACGTACAAGTACCATACTTCCTTTTGGGTTGGCAAATGGACCTGCAGTATTTCAACAGCTTTTGAATGAGACATTTATGGACGAGGCTCAATTTTCCAACACCACAAGAACCGCCCACAAAGCAATATGACGGCACTGAGAACTGCAGCGAATTGGTTGACATGACCAACCCGGGTTGTCTTGTCTCCTTGTTCATCACATCCGCTATTTATAACTCACTGCTGATCTTCTAAACTAAACGCGTTTCCGCCTCGAGTGCTTTGGACTGATTTAGGGCTCTGACTCGGCTTCCTTTGTACGCAAGATACCGTTTGCATGTCTGCAATTAGATACTTCCCTTGCATTATTCTGCATGAGTAAGTCCTCAAAAGATCCAAAACTTCAGAGAGGCAGAAGTATATATAAACGCCTCTTCATTGAGGTATTCCAGTCTGAACAGCAACAATGGCCGCTGTCGAGTTTCCTGTCAAGGATGTAAATCCCAAGCTAGAATCTTATGTGGCACGGCTTCTGGATGAGGCTGGAGTCCCAAACTTCATCTGGGGAGAGCCAGTCCTGTCTATTTACGGTGTCCCTACAGTGACCTTTGTATATAGCCTTCTCCCCTGCTGGGCAACAAGACCACCAAGCTAACTGGGCTAGTTTTCTGGATGGGTGATCCCAGATGAGCACATTGAAAAGGCAGCACACACCCTCAACAAGGCCAAATTCCCCCCATGTACCCAGGGCAGCAAGTGTACAATCTTCTGGGATCTCAGACCACATCCATACCCTAACCATCACTTCCACACTGACCTCAACTACCCAACTGAGTTTCCTGACTTTTGACATATGGCACCTATCTCTACCGCAAGTCACGGCTTTTCTGGACATTCCTGACCCTCCAATCGGGTGCCCAGCTGCAGATGATCCGTACTACATGCTCACCTTGGACTCACGCATTCAGGATATGAACATCCTCACCCACAGTCGCCAGCCAGCTTATGAGGGCTACTACCCTATCAAGATGCCTACCCCTGCCCGGTACATTAAGGCCATGTTTCTGCTCTATCTCCGAGATCTTGCGGGGCAAAGAACACTGGGCCACTGGAAAATTGAGCTAAATTACCTGATTAGCTATGTCCTAGAAGATGGAGTCAATCTTCAGCTGGACGATCTTGCTGAACCATTCCGTGAGTGGGCTGGACGGCAAATACCTGGTGTATGACCAGAAGAGAGACAGTGATAGGGCTTTCAAATTCCACCACCAGCTTTATGTTAAGATGAAGAAAGGAGGCCAGCTTCGACCTCCAGAAACACAGAATATTGACGCTTATATAAGGCCGATAGAAGAGCGTCTGCGGACGTTGAATATTCCATTCAATTTGACATGAAGAGCAGTTTGCTGTTCTGTCCCCTGAGTCAACAAATTGCATCGCCACGAGGTCTCCTCAACATTCATAGAAGCAACGTTTGTTCCACAACCTCTCGGCCAGTTATATCACGTGATATAAACGTGATCGCGCTTGCATGCGCGCGTCCTTAGACCAACATAGATAGAGACAATCAAGCAAGTTGATCCAACAGGATGTTTTTACCCATAGGCTGTCGTGTAACCTGAAGTATCAAGGTCAGCCTTGGTCAAATCCACTTTGACCCACCACTGCCTCAAACCCCAGATGACAAGAACTTAGAGCGGCTAAGGATGCTTTTCCAGAAGGAGCGTTGTTGACATCTCCCAACAAGACCTTACTAAATCACTGGACTACGCCGCCAATTCGCAAATAGTCCTGTCGACTTATTCTTTTACGTTACCTACTCTGATATCATTTCCACCAGATCAACTATGGGGCCTTAATGGATGTCACCGTCCAAGACAGGGATAAAAAATGTCCTTCCCATGACCTCCAGTCGACAGTAAGCCTATGGCTGGATGGTAGTGTTCCACCTCCCACATTATCCTGCCTAGAACTCAGAAGCCGGCAGTTGAGATTGGCGTCAGATATTTGACGATGAACTAAAGAATTCCTTGATTTAAGGGTATGAAAAACGGAAGCCCCACACAGATGGGAGAATCTATAAAATGGCCTAACACCTCATGATTCAATGATTCAATATGGAGAAGTCTCAAGATTGCAATGCTTGACTAATTTTTTCAGAAAGGCTGCTCATACATCCAGAAACTTTATATCGCGAACAGCTCGGTTTAGCTCTTCCGCAAATCCAGTCTTGTGCGGCTTGTCATCAGCATCTAGTTGCTTTGATCAGGGACACGTGTACGCGCAAGATAAGCGCTTGAGGTTTTGTAGATCACTGTTGAGACGGTGGCATTCGTAGACCAGTACGTACTCTGGGAACAGTCAAATACTAAACAATTTTTTTTGATTCCAGTAATGTTTATTAAGCACTTTTGATAAATCTCTCAAATCATCCTCTGTTCCATCGTCCCAATATACGGCTTCTTCCCCTTCAAGACATAACAGATCGGCCCTAGCAATTCCCTCAACAGCTTCTCTCCAGCGATAGTCAACTTTCCCATCTGGTAAGATTTTGGTAACCAAGTAGGGGAAACCTGTGTCAGCTTCAAGCATCGGAAGATCTCCACCGCCAACAAGTTGTCATCTGTCAGGTTTGCAATTTGACTCGACAGGAAGATAAAATTCCTGGCCTTGCATCTCCTTCTATCCACCCTTCCAGTCGTCTGCAGGAACAAAATATCTCTGGATGATGAAACATCAGAATTGCGGCACACAAACCAGACGGTAAAGGACATAGATAGCCAAGAAATCCTCTCTTTCTTCTCTTTAGGTTGAATAAATGAGCAAGAGCAGAATGAATAGAAGAAGAGAAAAGAAAGATGACCTGTGACATTCTACTTTGTCCAAAGATTGTGAGAAGCTCAGGTACACCAAGGTTTTACAGATATCGCGGAGTACACATTCCATAATGTTTAAAGTGTAGCCTCATAAACTTTCCTGTACACCTTTCATACAGCACGTCCTGTTTACTAGATGTTCAACTGGCGAATAATTGCAACCGCTGAATGGCTCACCGTCCCGCAGGGAGAGAGGGTGGACCAGTAGCCAGCTCCATCGTGTCTGACATTCCGGCCAGTCGGATTACTGCTGCCACCAGCTTACCGTCAGACCGGGAAAGTGAGACCCTCCATACAAAAATAAGAATGTACCTTGACGGTTTTGTGAAGACTGAAAATTGATTATGATGCTGGTGTCTAGAAAAGAGGTGTCCTTGTCTTCCTCACAACGGATCAATGTTTATCCGCATTTGACGTGCGATGACGAAGCACATGGCTAAATCAAAATCTAACCAGATATCATAGGCGTACAGCATTTGTTTTTGTACTTTTCTAATTCAATAATGATAGGTTGAAGTTAAAGGAATGAGACAAATCCCCATCCTAGATGCCTGGTTGACAGCATTTCAAAAGTTAACAGCCAAGTAGGAAATCAAGATACATACGTGGCTGTTTTCGTCGCGAGTTGTCTCCTGCGATGCGCATACATACTGAGAAATCGGTTGAAACACGCTCTTTTGTCTTGTCTTCTACTTCGGGTCACTCATTATCTGAATCTTATGCATAGAAATTTACAATTACTCCAATCGTTACATTATTGTGTTTCCTTTTTTTTTTTTTTTTACACGATATTCATCTAGATTTTGATAGATTTGATACCCCGATCGAACCGAGACGAGAATGCGCTTTACCCCATCGATCGTCGCCCATGCGCGCCTGGGACTTTTCAGACAGCGCAGGATACCCTTGAATCGGACCTTTCCTTACATTCCAAGACGATTAAACTCGCAGAATGCCGGTCAATCCTCGGGCTTTCTCGACCACAATGCGGACGACGCGACAGGTAAAACCAACGGGCAAGACTCCGAACCCAATATCAAGTCTGTTTTCTTGAGAATATTCGAGACAGCTGCTACCACATTTGCTTCACTTCTTATCCTGGGGTGTGTTGACGGACAACCAGCCTGCCCCTTCCCTGGTCCTCGTTCTTCTGACTGACCGTCCCCGTAGTGCCGCTGGATACTCCTACCACAAATACTACAAATACCTGGTGCTGCAGAAGATGGACAACGCGTTTCAGCCCGGAGATCCGGCGCTAGTAGTCGCCGGGGTCGAGGAAGGAAAGCAACAGTACAATCATGAGGAACACTGGGTTGTCCGCGACGAGCAGGAGAAAATAGATAGGATCATTTCTGGGCAAGCAAACGGTCACTACTATTTACTTGTCGGCGAGAAAGGCACCGGGAAGACATCAATGATTTTGGAAGCAATGCGCAAGATTAATGGGGACGGCGTGGCCATGTTCGAGGCGCATGGTGACCAGGAGATTTTCCGGTTACGACTGGGGAAAGCATTGGACTACGAGTTTCATGAAGAGTACGCCGCTTCCTGTTTCCCCAAGTCGCCTTTTTCTGCTAGACAGTGCAGCTAATGACCAACTCCAGCTACATAGGTAGTCTCTTCAGTATCCGTGGCCCTCGCGACACTACGGCTCTCCTAGATATCGAACGTGCATTCAATAAATTGGAGAAAGTTGCAGTTACGAGACGGCGCACGGGCAAGACGCCCTTGGTGCTGGTCATCAACAGTATGCACTTGGTGAGAGATGACCATGACGGTCAGGATCTCCTCGAGGTGATCCAGCAGCGGGCCGAACAGTGGGCGGCCAGCAACCTAGTTGTCACAGGCAGGTTCTGGTCTATCCCCAATTCTGACCCCTCTCATGATGCATACTAATATCAGTGGTAAAAAGTGTTAAATAGCGATGACTACTGGGTATATGAACGCCTAAAGCGGTACGCGTCTCGAATGGAGGTCATTCCCGTCACAGATCTCCCTAAAAAAAGGGCGATGATGGCCCTGAAGAATTACCGTAGACAATATTTTGGCGAAGATCTCCCTTCCGAGATCCTCGAAGAGGTCTACAATCAAGTCGGCGGTCGCTTATCCTTCTTGAATCGCGTTGCGCGGTCAGACGATATATTGAAAACCTGTCGCGCCATTTGCGAGACAGAAAAGACATGGCTTCTCAACAAATGCTGGATTCTAGGAATGGAAATGGATGACGATGTGATGGACGAGCAAAAATATTCCGTGAGTATTGTACTTCCCGTTTTGTTTACCAGCCACTCCGAGCAATCTTGCTAACCTGAGACGCCAAAAATTAGTCCGCTGCCTTGGTCCTAGCAAAGGCCTTGGTTGAGAAAGAGAAAGCTATGGATAAGACGTACGACCCCGAGAACGGCCATATTCTCCCGGAGATCCCTCTTCACGAAGCCCGGTATATTATGACAAGAGCCGACTTTATTCAGAGCTATGACCATGACAACATCTTCACGATCGATTCGCGAGCCATGGTGCGAGCCGATTCAGTTCCCATGCAGATCGCGTTTCGGGAGATCTGCTCAGAGCCCGGCTTTGAAAAGCATCTAGAACGTACTCTGGAACGTATCGGCGACATTGAAAGCTTGGGTCGGACGCGTGAACTCACCATCAAGGACCTTTGGGACCAGGGCAAATATAAGATTGTGGTTCGTGATACCAAAGGTCGGGAAACCGGTACCGTTGAATTCTCAACTGTGGAGCGTGCCAGTGAGGATGAGGATGATTGAATGTGAAATTATTGTATATGGACAATCTGTCCGGTTTGGAATACCATGAAAGAACATGTGTCTCGAAAGCCTAGTAAGATTAACGGGGAGGAGTCTACATATATAATTTTTTATTCCCACATAGAATTTCATTTTACTGTTTCACTGTTATTTTTAACCGCACATAACGCCGAAAACGACAGCGAAAACAGCAACTATCACCTGCCACACTCCCACACTTTTTGCCCACACACCACCAACACAATCCCCAGGCAGTATCATGGCTTTTGTCATCTGCAACATCATTTGCTTTCTATTGAGTTCCACAAGGGTGTTGAAAATGGCCTCCTCAGCTCTGTGCATCCTTAGGTTTACCAATGATCAAGTTGATGTTTTCATTGCTTTTGCCCTGCACATTCATCCAGGCACTGTTCACCTCTTTCACTCATTGCACTCTGTGACAATATCCCTCATCAGGGGAGAGCTTTCAGACAATCTCTGCCAACTCTTTTTCCACAATAATCCTGGCCTTCTGAGACAAAATGTGCTAACCAGTGCCTGTCAGGGCCCTTGCCATGTAGATGTTGGATCACGTGGGATTCTGCCGCATAGGTCCGCCCTCGCTGACCCTTTTCACCACGTAGGCCTATCTAGCTAGTTACCAACCAACGATACACCTCCATTAGTAGACCAGGACGAGCACGTGAGCTTCCTTATTTGGATTAGCGTGGCGCGTGGATAGGAATACGTCGTCTAGCTTCACGTAGATCTCTTCCCTTTTTCCTTCCTCTCCATGCTTGAAGTTCTCGTCGATAGCTGCCTAGATAGCTGAATAGCATCCTATTCATCGTCTAGTTGAGTTCCGTGACAACAGATCAATATGAACCCATCCCTCCTCCAGTGAAACTACCAGTGTATCTACCTGTGACGATCAGCTATAATAGGATGAGAAGAGGAAAGCAACCCGCTATTTGGTCATACTGTCTAGGAATATCGTACATGAGGAGAAGAAGAACGAAAGGAAAAAGTGAAAGACATGGTGGGGAGGAAATAGGAGGCGAGGGCAGCTGCCTGCCCTCAGCCCTAGCCCTGTGCCCTACTTGCTCAATCTGCTGGCACCTTCTAAGACGTGCCAGGGCCACATGCTGACGATCATACCTCAGGTATGGTCGTCACAGTCTGGGTAATTTGAAAATGGCTAACTAGGCACCCATGTCAAGTCAGCCCGCGCAAAATAAACCTTGAGCGCTCACCCATGATGTGAAATACGCACTGATAATCACACTGAGCACCTTCATGAAGGTGGTAGTATCCAGAAGGGGAAAGTCTCTACAAGGGGATAATAATACAAGACTGCCCTACTTGATCTCACTCTACATTGTTACCGGTGACACCTCCGCAACACAAGCATCTACCCCAGCAGGCACACCAAGCCACATACATCGAGCTGTCCATTCCAGAGCGTCCTGCAAATCAGCCTCATTCTGCAGTTTGAAATCCATTAGGTAGTCGACCAGAGAGACTTCAATCAATGACCGCAACAGCGGATCCGTCGTAACAGCCCACGCGGCTGACAGACACAAAGTAAAGTAACTCGCCCCAATCGGTCTGTATACGGTGGCACGCGGAGCCAGAGAGAGAATTTCCTGTGCGATAAATGTTGAATCTAACACAATGACACTGTTTTCAGGATCCAATGTACTGAGCATACAATTGAAGAGGGCAGCAACCGCTAAACCAAATCCATAGGTGCGTTGGTAGTGCGCGTTCAAGATCTGGGTCATAAATGTCTCTGACGGAGAAGACTTAGTTGTATCAGAGGCTTCGATAGCAGATAATAGGGCCTGCTGAGTGCTCAGATTTCGTTTGCATTTCTCGTAAATTGACCATGTCTCGTTTCGCAATGCCGTCAGATCATTTCCGGTGTGTAGGGCATATCTTGCGCGTTGCATCAGGTCTGGAGCCCATGCTAGCAATCGCATCATTTGACTTTCAGGATAGTTGTAATCGAAGTCGTTCCCAACGAGTCTCTCCCATTCGTTGGGGCTCAGTACAATTTTATCATTGAAGAGACCCTCAACCAGCTTGAATGGCATCATCAGTACCAACCGATGAAGTATGATATTGGGAATGGGTCAGCGTATACCACACATGCACGTAAAGAATGCAACAACTTTCTTTCAAAATCATCTCTGGGACTGAAGCTCTTTCGCGCCCGGAGAATACGTGCTGCACCTTCGGCATGGCCCGACCAGTAACCATCTCTTGGCCCAAGGAAGGCCTGACAGATCAAGAGCATCATCACAGCGCAAAGCGTATTAGAGGAGTGAGCTTTGACGGGGTCATCCAAGCAGACTCGGAGAACTTGTAGGGCGCGGGAGTATTTCGCGAGCGCTTCCACGGAGGCGATCCGGTGAGTACAGAAACTTGCATGAGCAGTTGTCACCGCATCGACAGAGCAGTCGAGTGCTTCATTCGAACCGAGGCGCTGCGGGATATCCGTCAGGAACAACCCATAGGACCACCGAAGATTATATCTGAAATCCGTTGATGGTTTAATGGTAGTCATGAACGCATTCAGCAACAAGGTGAGTTCACTGCTGGGTGGCATAGCAGGCGGAGACCTAGCAAGTGCGCCATTCCCTTCTTTCGTAGGTCTTATCCTACTACGAGGCATGATCTGGGCATCTTTGCTGGAGCGATTTGGAGAAAATTGATGTTGATGATGTTGTTTGAATTTGTATCGCTGCTGGCCCGAACCCACGCAGACCAGGTTCAGGCGAATGCACCGCGAACAGACAGGTTGTTTCTCATCACACTTGTATCATTAACAACCAAATTCAATCCCAGGAAATTAGTGGAGTCGTACATACCTTTTTCTTTCGCTGACGGCAGGAATCACAAGCCCGACCTGAGGGAACGCCTGGCATGTCTTATGTTAGTATGGTTGGGGATGAGATGTTGCAGGAGACGTGGCGACCCCGCCGGGGACGAGCATCAAGAGAGTCCGGTTGCATTGCTAGAGTCGCGTGGCTGAGGCTTACTGTCCTCCAAGGCTGAAGATGACACGTCTCAGGGCATTTCATGATATATGCCAGCTGAGCTGAGGCTGCAAACAGTCTTAACTTATTTGCAGCATACTTGCTCCACCAGACTGTTTGCATTGATCTTGCCTGGCCGTTAATGTGCCATCCAAGAAGAATGCTACCTTAGCAAACCACTGTGCTATGTATCAGTCGCCTTCCTTGACCAGCTCTGCATTCCAATGTTCAAAGCGATGCTGCATTCAATGAATTCGACGGCATTGCTGTCTGCGGAGACAGGTGCTGGTCGTGACGGTGACATCACCACCTGGCCGTCGTCACCAAAACAAACACAACCAGATTCCGCTATTGTCTTCTGCCGGACATCCCACTACGCCTACACCCACCCCTCCATCGAATACATCTTGCTCTCATCTCTCTATCGAAACAGAAGCAGAGTATATTTCGCGTGTCACTCTAACCATGTCCTCTGGCAACGACACCAAGCTCCCTGTGGCGGAGAGTCCACGACCCGACCACGACTCGGCCAGATCTAAGCGGCGGAAACGCCCAGCTTCAACAACCCCGACTCTAGGAAGATGGATTCTGGCTACTATCACATGCATCGTGCTAACCGCTATTGTTCTTATTCTCGCCTCTGGAACTGAACTCGGCAATCTGACTCTCAACGATCTGGGAAAGATCGACGCGTCCTGGGAGGTGTGCAGCTTGGTTGTGTGGAAGATGGCTGAAATGGAACTCGCTTGGCGCATGGGGTTTGATGGTGAGACTTAGGCTTGGGGAATTAAACTTGAGGAAGCAAACACACAAATGATGCTGACTATGGTTACATCAACAGCGCGAGATATGGCATCTTTCTACGCCATCTCACACGTTCCGATATTCTCCCTGCTGTCCTCTTTTTATGCAGTTCGACCAACGACAATGTTGCTGTGGTACACGAGCTCTGTGGTCTGCCCCTCGCTCCCAATTATCTTCATGCGGTCATTCTCTTCGGTGCACAATCGGTCTCGCGCTCTGCCAGGTATAGTGCCGAATCGCTCCATCCTTCAGGATCGCCTCACGTCGATTTATACTACCCTTGTACCGTCAGCTGTCTTTTCCCTGGTTCTGTATATCAGCTACAGGACCTGGCTTCCTGCGTACCTTGTCGTGCACTTTGAAGGTATCCCGAGCATCGCGGCAGTCCATGCCGGCCCCGCCACTCTGCCGACTCTTTTTGCCACGTTCCTCCTTCCTGGCTGGCTGGTGCGCGACTTCCTGTTTGTGAGCTCGACGGGAGCACCGGCGGATACCAAGCTCCAGCCGTCGGCGGGCCGTCAAGGCGAATACCTGATCACAACCGTGTATCGTCGCACGTGGGGTGTCCTTTCAACCAAGACGAAGGTCCTCGTAAAGCGAACGGTTCTTCTTGCAGTAGCTGCTGCTGCTGATAGCGCCATACAGATACCCGTAACCGTCAAGGGGGCCGGCTACGAGGGTGCTGTAGGATGGGGCGCTGTCTGGAGTTTTGCAATATTGATTATTGGGTTGACATACGGTTGGATCGAAGGAGTTGAGGGAGTCTAGGTAATGGATTATAGTCGATTCCTTGCCTCAAAAACATTTCCACAGATAGTGATGACATTGATGAATACTTGGCACGCGTTTGAACTTTCAGTATTATTTGTTTCTCTTGAGTGAGGATCCATGTGATGAGGTTTTCATTTTCATATAGGCAGCGGTCAGTTCTATCATTACTGTAAACGTTTTCTGCATTACCTTTTGCGATTCTTCTTGCATCCCAGAGTCGTAAATCGACGAAGATGCGGATGATGGCGCTTTACCGTATCCGGTAATCGGTCCGCTTCCGGAGCTTTGTTTACAATATGCGCCTCTCTCTGATCAGTTCTACCAGTACCACATTCTACTCCCAGCATCGCATTATCGCCTTCAAATATTTACTTATACCTCTATTTTTGCATTATATCGGACGCAGAAATAACACCTTTTCCTATCAAGACCCAGATTTATGCATTTAGAAGCATTGCCCTAGGTCTCGCTGGAAAACAAAGATGAACCGCAAGTGACTTTGGTGCGAGCGTCAATGCTTAACATAGAAGATAAATAGTGGGATAAATTCCATGCTGTCCTTTTCTTTACTATGTGTAAAATCATGCTAATATCTGCATCTTCTATTGCCAGAACATATTACTGGTCCACGATTTCGGTTCTCTCGACATGGAAGATATCCGACCGACGGCGAAATGGGCGAATCGCATGTTACGCCCGCTGACTTCGGTCTATCGCAGACTGGAAAAGCATCAGGAGACTCTATCCTTGGTTGACATGGATTTGAGAGAGAGGGACAAGTCCGGGCTCAAACAATGCGATGGAGAGTATCAAGTCAGGACGCCTAAAGTCGCCGGTGTTGAGGATAGCGGCTCTTACTCGGAATACGATGGTAATGATCCTTCTTGGATTCCTGGAAAGTCAGACAAGCGTCGGATTAGACACAAGTACTCGAAGCGTTGTGAAGGAAAGCGTGGCAGAAGGCGCAATCGATTATCTATTCACAGCCCGGAGTTGCAGAGGACGCTGCCCGGTGCCATTGAAATTGCCACGCCTTTGATTACCGGAAAGACACTGCGAAGGAGCCTCGGGTCTGATTCAGGGGGGGGAGGGTCTTCTAGGGGTGAATCGCCTTCTTTAGACAATTATGAGTCGGGCCTGGGGAGAAAGGCGACGCGAACGAAGGAAAGTACCTATCCTACTTACAAAGGCTCTTGGAAAGAGGCCCTTGATATGTCGGGGGATACTGGTTTTATCGACATTGCACGATTTCTCGACCGCATACTTATTAAGTTCTTGGATAACACTAAGTTTTCCGTTGATGCGTCGGTCAAGGATCGCGGGGCTCGTTCGCTGTTGTCCATGGCTGCACGTCGGCTTCCGGAATTTATTGAGGAAGAGCAGAAAATCCAAGATGCGCAGGATCATGAGGAAGAAGAACTCGAAGTGGATATGTGCAATGTATATTTCACCGAGTTGGAGGCTCACTATGCGCCCAGCGGCAATGGGTGGAAGCCACTTCGGGGCGCTGTGCGGGCACAGGGTATCTACTTGGTCTCAGAGATGATACGGAAGAAATGGGTCACGAAAATGGTCGCCCGTCGGCTTCTCGAGGCATGTATGCATCATGAACACCTTGATGCCTTTGAAACGCTGCTGTCAAGGTATTTGCAAACAATCCATACCGACGATCATCCAACAACGTTTGATTCATCTTCGTGGTCAAATGGCTACGATAGCCCGGTTCGATTATTGAAGGTATACCATGCATCGCCATCCGGATGTCGGTCTTTCGTTTTTGACGAGGTGGCAAAGCTCCTTGTTCGCGGAGCTATCTCTCCTGAGTGGATGGTGACCACTTCGTGGAAGCCTTGCGTGGATGAAGCAATCCAGTCATTGGCGGCAGAAGACGATTCCTCTGTTGCAGCAATATCCTTCATTGAAGCTGTCATACTTTCAGCAAGCGGCACCTACACGACGGACATGTCCGCGTCCAGGGCAAACACTCGCGTGATACCCCCACTTAGTCGAAGGGGGCGTCGTGCCCTTGCAAAGAGCGCCGGCCATTCCCAGGGATATGAGCCATCGTGTCCTGTTTCCATACAAGAGGCTCTTAACAATCTTGTCTTGAGTCTTATCGCTGCTTTATGCGGAATGCATATTGCGCGTTTCTACGCACCAGCTAGTGAGAAAGGAATTGCCAGTACAAGGATGAGAGACCTAGTTTGTTGTCTAGCTTTAGCAGTACAGCGAGATATTGAATTGAGGCCGGCATCCAGTCAAGCTAATGTTTCGGCATCTCAATTACTACGACGTGGCTACGTCCTGCTGGGCAGCTGTGTATTGCAATGCGTTGGGGAGTCCCTCGCTAGGAGTGTCAGTCAGTTTAATTCGGTTTCTGTGCACAGCCTTGAGTCTTTCTGTGTTTTGCTAGCCAGTAAGCAGGACGTGGTCAAAGAACTGGCAGTTTTGGTCCGGCAAGTGATCTGTTGCTATGAGCGCGCGACCAAGTGTGATCGGACCCATGTTTCTGAAGAAATTCGCATGCAGATTGCCGGACTTCTGAAAATGGGTGATACACAAGGCCTTTCAACTCTCCTTGGTAAGGTAGCAGTTGAAACTGCGATGAGCCTAGCAGAAGCGACGTTGGACCCCGACGATCATCTTTGGGCAGCTGATATTCAAGAGAGATTCCTATCTTCTCAGCTTCACCAGGAACTAAAAAGGGACCATCCAAGCGATCATCAGCATATCTATAAGAGCGAAAATAAGGGTCTATATCGATGGGAGGAGGGTATCGGCGAGTGGGTTGAGCGTACACCAGTGCCTAAAATGAAAAAGACCGCAATGCAGTCAGCTTCGGGGTCAAGGGCTGTCCGCCAGAGACAAGCAACTCCCTCAACGGGCAGCAGTGCGCCTACCGATTCTCCGTCTGGGAGCTCTGCCTCGAGCTTCACATCATCTGCACCGTCAACCCCTTCACTCTCAATCAAAAGGGGAGTCGAGGACGAGGAAGTTCGTCGACGGCCAAGCAAAAGGCTTCGGTCTGCCCATATCAGAACCCATTCCACAAGGTCAACCGATTGGCTTGACCTTAGCAAGTCCCAAGCATCCAACGTTATCCCCCGGACAGCGACCAGTTATCGTGTGCGACCAAGCGCTTTCGGTGATACCATGCATTGCGGTCGAGATTCGAACCAGAAAGTGGGCGCTGAAGGGACAGATACGATGAAACCACATACCAAAGTTGAAGTGGTTATCATCAACAAGACAGATCCGGCCTTGTCGGATGAGACAGACAGTGATTCCGAAGAGCCTATCGACGAGCTCTGCTTCATCCATGATAATGTCAAACCAGTGTCGTCATCATGCCAGAGGACAGGTTTACGGACAAGGAGACATGCTACCATGTCCGTTCCACCAATGACGCGGATAAAATCCGTTATCCCCTGCTCGAGCGATGGTGAGAGTGAGGACGAACTCAGTTTCTTGGTATAGTGATAGCCGCGCAATTTCGCTTTTATTATTCCTTGGCTACAGTTGTGAACTATCGACACTCAGTGCGACGATATTTTGGATTTCGATTGATCGCTACACCCCTGCCTCTGCATTCGAATCCTCCCTCCAACCACTTACGGCTTTCCTTCTAGCATTGGGTCGGTGCATTTTGGCTTCCTTTTTTTGATTATCTGCTATCTGCACGACAGTGATACCCATTGGAGTTGAAGGGCAAATTTTTACCTTTTTTTTTCTTGGTGTTCTGGGGCTACATGTTTTCACGTTTTTTCCCCTTTTTCGTTCTGTCGGGTATCTTTTCCCGGACATTGTCAGACTGTATGGTTCTAGGCCCAATTTAACTACCGACCGTACCGTGGTAGAGTATACACCTAAGACTGCTCGCTCCACCGTTGAAACCACACGAACTGTCCCTTCCCCGGAGCTCCGGACGTTTTGCTCACCAGAGACGGAGATAAATCGGTTCCTCCGAATGAATGTATTGACGAGAACAGTGAGTAGTCAATTTATTTTATTAGTCTCTTTCCTCGGAGAAGCGGCTTGTGCTGTTATGAAATCGGCTGCATCATATGCGCTACGCCGATACTCTGATGCATCAGACGGTTCCTGGAAGATCGATAGATAATAGGTACCAGCTGGCAAGTGAGTTGTGTGGTGTGAGCAGATGCAAGCTGTAAGGGATAACACGGGGTGGCTCAATGGAAAAGCTTACCTGTTTCACCGTCAGCCACTGAGACTGCAGAGCAACGAGTGCTGAGCGCTTCAGGCGAACATGGTGGGGCGAGGTAAATCGTCAAGGCTTGGTTCTTGGCGACGATCCCCGATGGAGATCGGACAGTGGTGATGATTGACTCTGCGCGCGTTTGGGGAGTGAGCACTTTGTTTCAGGCGAGCCCAATGACCAGCCCCAGCCCCTCTAGGAGCCGGTCTCGTGCCCCCTTGTCCGTTTCGGGCTGTGTGCTTCGTCTCAGGTAGAAGACCCTCATCATTCTGCCTCCTCTCTTCCTCTTTTCTTTTATTTCTCCTGGACTCGTTCGTTCTAGCTGTCATTTTCTTTCAAACAGGCTTTGTTCTTTTCATTCGTCTTTCTTTTCCAGTGACTGTGTCACGACGCTCCTTTCGGATCAATCTTCAACAAAGGCAGGGCCTGGCTTAGACACATTACAATCATCATTGCCACTGTCCTTGTCCCTATTCTCATCCTTGGATGCCATCCTATTGTCTTCATTTTGATTGTCTTCAATTGTCCTATTTATTTCGGACCACACGCTTTGCTGTCATTTCAATCCCGCCCGGTGTTGGATCACCTCCGCGACGCAGTCACTGCCACAACAGGTTTCACCCCGTTTCGATCGAATATCTGTCAATTTCTACCATTCTTTGCTCTTCCCTTTTTAAGGAGACAACACGAAGATCTCTCCTTATTTTGAGGCCTGTTGTCATTCACTTGGTTTCCCCGGTACCGAGCTGGTCTCATCCAGAAAACTTCTATTCATTCAACACTGTTGTTCTCGAACTTGAAGTTCGACTGGTACTACTTTTGTTTCCTTCTCTTCTCTTCTTATCTAGACGATTTTCCCATAAGCAATGGCTTTCCTTTTCATCCCTTTGTCCCTGGTTGGACTCGCCTTCGCGACGGACGTCGAGAAACGATACACTAAGAAAGAGAGCCCAATGGAGAAGTTCTACGAGATGATCGATGATGACCTTGCACGTCTCTCCCTTTTGATAATGGGCTGCATAGCTGCGTTCGTCTTCCTCTGGCAATTGCACCAGCGCTTCTATGGCTACATCAGATTGTTAGCGAGTCTGGGCAATGAACGACAGCGCTATTTCGTCTCATCCGACAGATGGTTCGCGAGACTCAAGAATCACTTGATCTATGCTCCACTGTTCCGGACCAGGCATAACAACGAGTTCCAGTTATCGCGTGCCATCAACATGGGTAATCTACCCAGTCGTTTCCATACACTCGTTTTAATCGGCATCATCGCCATGAACATTGTACTTTGCGTGGTGACCGCTCCCTATGGGACCAAGGAGAACACTATTGCAGGTGTCATCCGGAACAGGACGGGTACAATGGCCACAGTCAACTTGATTCCCCTCGTGCTCGTAGCTGGACGGAATAATCCCTTGATCCCGCTTCTTCGCGTCTCGTTTGATACGTTCAACCTTATCCACCGCTGGTTGGCCCGTATTGTTGTTTTGGAGTCCATTGCTCATGTACTGGCATGGTTGATACCCAAGGTGCAGGATTGTATGTTGTTCTAGCAGCATCCTAATTTTATTAATGCTTGTGTAGACTGATGATATTGTCGTTTAGATAGTTGGGATGCCGTTGGGATGGCGTTTAGAGAAAGTCGTTTCATGTGGAGTGGACTGATTGTAAGCAATGCCCTATTCAATTAAAGAAAACTTGCGGAAGGCTAATAGATTCTCGACAGGCCGCCATCGCATTTGTTGTGCTTGCGCTGCACTCTCCATCTCCACTTCGCCATGCCTTCTACGAGACATTCTTGCATATACACATCGTCATGATAGCCGTGGGATTTGGCTTACTCTGGATCCACCTTAGCGGGCTTGTAGCGCAGACGTATCTTCTCGTCGCAGTGATCTTCTGGGGGCTGGAGGTATGTGATCTTTTCTTCATTCTCATCAAGAAATGGGCTTTGAAGGTGGAATTAACTCCCGTGGTAGCGATTCGCACGATTTGCCATCCTCTTGTATCGCAACTGCGGTAGGACAGGGACAACAGTTACTGTCGAGGCCATGCCAGGTGACGCTGTACGAATGGTCCTCAACATGCCTCGACCTTGGACCTTGACACCCGGCCAGCACCTTTACCTGTACATTCCGGCGATCGGATGGTGGACCTCACATCCGCTCTCTGTGGCCTGGAGCGAAGCCGAAGAAGTCGTCACCGATGAAAAAGGAATCCCAATGACTTACCAAGACATTGCGACCACCCGGAAGACGACTCTATCACTTCTCGCTCGCCGCCGCACGGGATTCACCGATAAGCTGTTCCAGCGTGCTCAAAATGCAGCCGGATCCACGGTGACTTTCAGGGCCTTCGCTGAGGGACCGTACGGCAGCATTCACTCCATGGACTCATACGGTACCGTCCTGCTTTTTGCAGGCGGTGTAGGTATCACCCACCACGTCCCCTTCGTCCGCCATTTGGTCGATGGATACGCAGAGGGTACCGTCGCCGCTCGCCGAGTCACATTGGTCTGGATCATCCAGTCTCCAGAACATCTCGAGTGGATCCGACCATGGATGACCAGCATTCTGAACATGAAGCGTCGTCGAGAAGTCCTGCGCATTTTGCTCTTCGTCACCCGTCCGCGGAATACGAAGGAAATCCAGAGCCCCAGCACCACAGTTCAGATGTATCCTGGACGGCCGAACATTGGCACCCTGGTCGACATGGAGATTGATAACCAGATTGGTACCATGGGCGTCCTGGTCTGTGGGAACGGTAGTCTGAGTGATGATGTCCGTCGTGTCTGCCGTAAGAGACAAGATAGGACTAATATCGATTATGTCGAAGAGAGCTTCTCCTGGTGAGAGGGAAAGACAAGACTAAGAAGTGGAGAGATTGCCCCCTTTTTTTTTTTTTTTTTTCCAAGTTTTGATTCTGCGTGTGCTGTGCAACTCAGTTGTCATGGTGTTACGGCCATATTTTCTTCTTCTTCTAGGGGGGCTTCTGATTAGATATTTTTGTTTCATGGCTTTCTTTGTACGTACTAGAATATTTATGGGTGTTGGATAACCTTGTCTGAGAACTTTGTAGAATACCTAGGTAGCTATTCAAGAACGGAACAGCCTGTACAAATGCCCACTCCATGTAAGAACACCACCAGCTTGGAGATAGGTAGGGCAGGTTGAAGGACTGCTTGCTGGAACCATCAATGCTCTAAAAGAGCCCGCGCACTTGGCCTATCGCTCAGATCAAGTTCCATCATGTATCTTTGGCACAAACGCCTTATCCTCCCAAAATACCACTTTCTGGCATAATGGGTTTGATGAGCAACGGTGTAATGAAGTACCGAAACCGGCATGATTGTTCCCCTTGGAAGCTGCTGAACGACACGGAGACTTTTTGACAGCGATCTGTCATCTCTCTGAATCCAACCTTGACAGTTGATTACTCCGATAACAGTGCAACTGTGCTGAATAGCTCCGATTATTATGAATCCATGAACCAATTGCACTCCAAGTGCGGGGACTCCATCACCATTATTAATACGGGTGATGTCAGACAAGTGAACAGCAGTGTAAATATGGTAGATCGCCCCGGTATATAAGGGCCGTCTTGTCTCCTGAGAATACACATGAGAGGTCTCGCAAGTCGACTTGGAACAAAGGCTCGCTACTTCCAACAGTCACCGTTTTTATCTGTTTCTTCGATTATTCCAAGATCTGTGTACACCGGCTATTTAACGGGCAAAATGAGCGCGGTGAATCGACCGGACATTACGCTCTACACGGCGCAGACTCCTAATGGAATAAAGATTTCAATTGCTCTCGAGGAGCTCGGGTGTGTTTCTTTCTACATACGTACCTATGTCTATGGCATCCGGGTATACTGACTGTTCTCACTTCAAACTAGACTTCCATACAAGGTCGAGCATATCAACCTGGCCAAGAATGTCCAGAAAGAAGAGTATGTCCCACGAGAAAAAGCCCGGTAATGAATCCACGAGCTTACAATGCCTAGTTGGTTCCTCGAAATTAACCCCAACGGCCGCATCCCTGCCATCACGGACACCTTCATGGACGGCCAAAAGATCCGACTCTTCGAGTCTGGCAGCATCCTTCAATACCTTGCAGAGCAGTATGACAAGGATTACAAGATCTCCTATCCCCGAGGGACAAGAGAATACTACGAGACGAACAACTGGCTATTCTTCCAGAACGCAGGCGTGGGTCCGATGCAGGGCCAAGCAAACCACTTCAATCGTTACGCTCCCGAGCGCATCGAGTATGGTGTAAAGCGGTATAGTAATGAGACCCGGCGTCTCTACTCCGTGCTGGACAAGCATCTCTCGACTTCCAAATCCGGCTATCTTGTCGGTGACCATGTGTCCATCGCAGACATTTCACATTATGGGTGGATTGCTGCTGCCGGATGGGCGGGTGTGGATATCGACGAGTTTCCGCACTTGAAAGAGTGGGAGGAGAAGATGGCGAAGAGACCCGGCGTGGACAAGGGCCAGCATGTTCCTACTCGGAATACTATCAAGGACTTAGCCAAGGATAAGGCGGCGGCGGAGAAAGTGGCTGCTGAGGCTAAAGCGTGGATTCAGAAGGGAATGACGGATGAGGCTGCTAAGCGTGATAAAATCTGAGGGCAACGCGGAATATATTCATGCTGCATGCTATGATCTAAATAGTAAATATAAAGAACGAATTTCAAAGTTGCACCTTGTAAACGCAGCGTAGAATTTGATCCATGGATGAGGCCAAGAAAAAACGGAATCCGTTAGTCATCCAAATCACGTGCCTGGGTCCTCGCCACTTCGCGAGTACTTAATAATACCCAACTCAACTCCCGCATTATTATTACTGTCGAGTTCAAATCTCGCTTTGATACTAGCCACAAAGGAAACTAACCAGCAATATCTCTACTTCTCTGCCAGCAGCCATGGCCTGGCGCAATCAGGGCATTACCGGCTCCAACAATATCCCACTGGGTCGTCGTCGTTTTGGTGGCGACGACGTTGCGGACGATGAAAGTCGTACCGCGACCCCTGCCTCCGTTGGGGACAATGGGATCAAACGAGGAAGGAGTCCTGTGAGAGGTTCGTATTCCTTTTTTTTTTTTTTTTTTTGAGCTTCTGTTTATACTCGAAAGACCAATGTCTGATGCTAACTCTCTCTTAGCGGACCTTCCACCTGATGGAGTAAAGAAGCGCAAGAAGCGTAACCGTTGGGGTGACGCGCAGGAGAACAAAGCTGCTGGTCTCATGGGACTTCCCACGATGATCATGGCGAACTTTACCAACGAGCAGCTTGAAGCATATACTCTCCATCTTCGTATTGAGGAAATCAGCCAAAAGCTTCGTATCAACGATGTTGTCCCGGCGGATGGTGACAGGTTCGTTTCCCCCTTACTTTGCCGCTTCCGACGTCTCAGTATCGCTAACAAGATTAACAGGTCTCCGTCACCCCCGCCTCAGTACGATAACTTTGGCAGACGTGTAAACACAAGGGAATACCGTTATCGGAAGCGCCTCGAAGATGAGCGCCATAAGCTGGTCGAAAAAGCCATGAAGACTATCCCTAACTACCACCCGCCTTCTGACTACAGGCGTCCAACAAAGACTCAGGAGAAGGTCTATGTTCCAGTGAACGACTATCCAGAGATTAACTTCAGTATGATAACTAACCCTCTGACTCCTAACCGTTCCTCCATTGTGCTATTGTCTCGTATTGGTTCGCTCTTGCTCGAGTCGAGCTTGGTGAGACATCGACTGCACGATGTTTCCAGCTCGCTTCTTGCTAACCCTACTGCTTTATGTCGCATGTTTTCTAATTTTATTTTGCTCTGCTTCTGGTTAATACCGACATGACTACTAACACTTAGCTTCTTGCTATCTTAAAGTTGGCTTACTCATAGGTCCTCGTGGGAACACCTTAAAAAAGATGGAGTCTGAGTCTGGAGCCAAGATTGCCATCAGAGGCAAAGGCTCAGTCAAGGAAGGAAAAGGTCGATCTGACGCCGCTCACGCTAGCAACCAGGAAGAAGATCTCCATTGTCTTATCATGGCAGATACTGAAGAAAAAGTCAACAAAGCTAAGAAGCTGGTGCACAACGTCATCGAGACTGTATGTTTCCCTTTAAAAGAAAAAAAAAAAATGAAATCGAGACAGTTGTTAACAAGCTACCAGGCTGCGTCCATTCCTGAAGGCCAGAACGAGCTCAAGAGGAATCAACTCCGAGAACTCGCCGCCCTCAACGGTACTCTTCGTGACGATGAAAACCAGGCTTGCCAGAATTGTATGTTTCCCCTTCTCCTCGTCAGATTGCTGGCCATTTCTAATAACCAACTTTTGATAGGTGGTCAAATTGGACATCGGAAATACGACTGCCCTGAGCAGCGTAATTTCACTGCCAACATCATTTGCCGCGTTTGTGGAAATGCGGGACATATGGCCCGCGACTGTCCCGATCGGCAGAGAGGCACTGATTGGCGTAACAACGGCGGCTACGGCCGTGCACCTAGAGCTATTGGTGCAGGCGATGCCGTCGATCGTGAAATGGAGGTAAGTCTAGTTTGCACACATCGTTGAGGTGACTGTCACTGGACAATACTAACACTTCTACTAGCAACTTATGCAAGAACTTTCTGGCGGTGCACCAGGTGAAAACGGCCATGTTCCTCGCCGTATCGAGGGCGGACCGGACAATGGATATGATGACCGCGACGTGAAACCATGGCATCGTCCCCCTCCGCCGAGCGATGTCGCTCCTTGGCAGCAGAGAGGACGCGAACACCGCCCCCGTGACGAATATGGACCCCGAGACCATGGATCCCTGCCGCCGTGGGCCCAGAACCGTGATCATGGTTATGGTTCGCATGCAGGTGGATATTCCGCTCCAGGTACTGTGGCTGGGGCTGCACCTTGGCATCAACAGGCACCTCCACCGCCGCCTCCTGGTGGATCAGGTTATGGATATGAAGCGTACCCGTCATACGCTCCCCCTGCCCCTGGAGGTATGGGAAGCTTTGGCGCGCCTCCGGGCGTGGGTGTTCCTCCGCCTCCAGGCATGGGCTCAACATTTTATGGAGCGGGCAGTCCGCCTCCTCCCCCGCCTCCTGCCGATGGACCTCCGCCTCCGGTATGTATTTGAAATCAATTAGATACTTGAGAGTGACTATCTACTAACCACTAGTATAGCCGCCGAGTGAGCAACCCCCACCTCCCCCGCCTGCCTGAACGCAATCGACTGTCGTGTGTTAATTTCTGCTGTTGTTAACGCTGATAAATGGATTGGGGAAACTTGACGTGGTTAATTTGTTCTCCTTGGATTGCGGGGGCCTTAATCTTCATCACTGGACGTAGTTAGTGACTTGACATTCCAATGGGAATCCATATTATTATTCCTATCGGTCTCCTAGTGGGTATCTGTTGCAGAAAGCCTGCGATGGCCAACTAGTAGATGCGAAAATTCGTCACAGGAACGGCAGAGAACTGTCATCTTCATAAATTTTATTCTCCTGGCGATTTTGATAACGGAGAGACGCCCGAGTCCCTAGGTTATTGGTATATAATAGGTAACTTATATAAGTAAGCTCCGGTTGTTTAGCGTCGAAGGCGGGATTTGACCTCTCGTCGGACCTTCGCCTCATTCCTGGAAACGATCCATCATCGCCATTGCCACCTTCGCGGGGTTCAATGTTCTCTGCCCGCTTTCTGCCCTTCTTCATTTCTTTCTAGAATTTTGACCACACTCTGCACCGTATTTATACATCGGGGAGCAACCAATGAGACAAGTGGGAGCTTCGTGCAACGACGACGATGCAGGCCGGGCTCCCCCAGTCGTCACAGAGTGACTTCTCCCTCCCGTCGGGACCAGATTTCCTCCACGGTTCTTCACAGCGGAGACCTTGGCAGTCCCCAGTGCGCAAATCGTCCACCCGGTCCGGGAAATCAGGCCATGTATCACAGCACGCCGTCCTCTCTGGTGCTAGCGGTGATGCTGCTCATCAGTCGGTCTCCAGAGAGCAGAGTATGAGATCTCCTGCTTCTCCCCTTTCTCCGGACTCCGACCCATCTCCTTCTGGTAGGAAATGGTGGCATATACGTCTGTTCCGGGGCATGATCAACGATATCAAGAGGAGAGCTCCTTTCTACTGGAGCGATTGGACTGATGCGTGGGATTATCGAGTCGTTCCTGCTACTGTTTATATGTATTTTGCAAAGTATGTCTTGTCTGCTGATATCACGCCTGTTTTTTATATCAAAAGACCATTACCCACTCGATAAAAGATTTTTTTGGCATTGGATCAATACTCACTCGTGTTATGCAATGTAGTATCTTGCCTGCCCTGGCCTTCTCCCTGGATATGTTCGAGAAGACTCATCAGAGCTACGGCGTCAATGAAGTCCTCTTGGCATCCGTTCTGGGGTCTGTGGTGTTCTCTCTCTTTGCAGCACAGCCGTTGGTGATTGTCGGGGTTACCGGTGAGTTTTTCTTTCTCGTAGACCAACTGAAATGAGAATTTCGTGTTTGTCGAGTTCGTCGTTGACAAGAGTGTGCAAGGTCCCATCACTGTCTTCAACTACACAGTCTACGATATCATTGCACCCCGGGGCACCAATTACCTTGCTTTTATGGCTTGGATTGGGATGTAAGCCTTCCTCCATTCGAGTGACTTAGATGGACACGCAACCTGACTTTTGTTATTCTTTCTGAAAAGTTGGTCGTTGATCATGCATTGGTTCCTTGCGATTACCAATGCTTGCAATGGGTTGACTTATGTCACCCGCTTTTCGTGCGATATATTCGGATTCTACGTTGCCTTTATCTATCTCCAGAAGGGTATTCAAGTCCTCACTAGACAATGGGGAGCTGACGGAGAGACATCTGCCTACTTGAGCATTATGGTCGCTCTTCTTGTCCTCATGAGTGGCTACGTTTGCTCAGAACTTGGTCAGAGCACCCTCTTTTTCAGAGTCGTCCGGAAGTTCTTGGAGGATTACGGTACACCCCTAACTATTGTCTTCTTCACGGGCTTCATCCATATTGGTCATATGAGGGATGTTCATGTTGCCACGCTGCCGATCAGCAAGTCATTCTTTCCAACTGCTGACCGTGGGTGGTTGGTACGTTTTTGGGACATCAACGTCGGGGATGTTTTTCTTGCTATTCCCTTTGCTCTTCTACTGACTATTCTTTTCTACTTTGACCACAATGGTGATTTAATTCCTTGATCCGTCTGGTTATGTCCAATTCACCATCCATAACTGACAGAAATCGTTCATTATAGTGTCGTCCCTAATCGCCCAAGGGACTGAGTTTCCGCTCCGAAAGCCAGCCGGTTTCCACTGGGATTTATTTTTATTGGGTCTAACTACGTTCGTTGCTGGAATATTGGGCGTTCCATTTCCCAATGGGCTCATTCCACAAGCGCCGTTCCACACGTCTGCTCTCTGCGTCACACGCGATGTTGCTGATGAAGACGATACGAACAAAGGCAAGACGATCCGTGTTACTGACCACGTCGTGGAGCAACGAGTCAGCAACTTAGCCCAGGGTCTTCTGACCCTCGGAACCATGACCCGTCCGCTTCTCGTTGTCCTGCACCTTATACCACAGGGCGTTTTGGCTGGTCTCTTCTTCATAATGGGAGTCCAGGCATTGCAGGGGAATGGAATTACTCAAAAGCTTATCTTTTTAGCCCAAGACAAGAAGCTCACCCCAGCATCCAACCCTCTTAAGAGGCTCGATCGCCGCCTTGCCCTATGGGCCTTTGTCATCTTGGAGTTAATCGGCTTCGGAGGCACCTTCGCAATCACTCAGACCATCGCAGCAATTGGGTTCCCCGTGATAATCCTGCTTCTCATTCCGGTCCGCGCATTTCTCTTACCGCAACTTTTCACCCGAGAGGAACTCTCGGCCCTGGATGGTCCTACCTCTAGCCCGCTCACGATGGAAAGCGTTGGAGGTACTTACGGTCATAATCCGGAAAATTCATCCGGCCACATTTCGCAAGATAATGCAGATCAGAGATCTGGCCATGGTGTTTTCGGGGGAGACACCCTGATCGCCAGCCGATATGATCACTCAGACTTTCCGGTTGATGATGAATTGGAAAGGGGAGAGAGTTATCAGCTTCAATCGAGGTACTCTTTCCGGAGAAGGAGTATGACGAGTAAGAATTCGTGATTTCTGGTTGGATTAAATGTTTTGGAGATACCTGATGAGGTATAATTAATACCAAGTAGTATAGTTTGGCAAAAAATAAAAGAATTCTTGGATGTATATAATCTTCTCTTTCTCTTTCTTCCGCATTGGAAATATTGACGAATTTCCTATTCGAGACATCCATATCGAGACCCGATAAGGATGGTCATGTGGTTTTATCTCACCGCCCCTTGCCGCATCACATTTTCTGCCGAATAAATTCATTGAAAAAGAAAAAAAAATACTGAAGACCGAAGACAATAACCACCGCAGCAGCCATGGCACCATCTGAAACAGCAGAACAATTACAGGGCAATATCCTTGATTCTTCAGAAGAAAATTCAGACATTGAGCAACCCGATATCCAAACCAGAGCCCCAAAACGACGACGTCTCTCCGAGTCTTCGACGGACTCGTACGTCGCTGCTCCAGCTCCACTTCCGTCCCTCTCCCGTATAAAGAAAAAGGACGATACCAAAAACGGTCAAAATCCAGTACCGACCTCCGAAGAAAACCCAGTACTGATTCGCGATGCGCTGGAGATTGGGCTACAGAGCGAGGCGTCGACGTTTGCAGAGATAAATGTCACGCCGTGGCTGGTGGGTTCGTTATCGACTATGGCAATTAGGAGGCCTACCGCGATTCAGAAGGCCTGTATCCCGGAGATCCTGAAGGGGAGGGATTGTATTGGTGGGAGTAGAACTGGTTCTGGAAAGACGGTTGCTTTTGCGGTTCCGATTTTGCAGAAGTGGGCGGTTGATCCGTTTGGGATTTTTGCGGTTGTTTTGACGCCGACAAGGTATTTGATCTCTTTTCGTCTTTCAAGTTACATGGAATTCGTATATGCTGATTTGTTTTCTCTCTTTGAAGAGAACTTGCGCTGCAGATCTACGAGCAGTTCAAGGCCATCTCGGCGCCACAGGGTATGAAACCCATTCTAATCACTGGAGGAACTGAAATGCGCCCTCAAGCCATCGCCCTTTCACAGAAACCTCATGTTGTCATTGCGACGCCCGGACGTCTAGCGGATCATATCAAGACATCTGGACAAGACACAGTCTCCGGACTGAACAGAGTCCGAATGGTAGTTCTCGACGAAGCAGACCGACTTCTCGCGAGCGGTTCAGGAAGTATGCTCCCCGACGTGGAGACATGTCTCTCCGCCCTCCCCCCCTCTAGCGAGCGCCAAACCCTCCTTTTCACAGCAACAGTCACGCCGGAAGTCCGGGCGCTGAAATCCATGCCCCGACCCGCCGACCGCCCCCCAATCTTCGTGACTGAAATCTCAACCGAAAACCAAGGCAGCATCCCCCCAACACTTAAACAGACCTATCTCAAAGTCCCCATGACGCACCGTGAAGCATTTCTCCACGTCCTCTTATCGACAGAGAACAATGCCTCCAAACCGGCAATAATTTTCTGCAATCGCACCAAGACCGCAGACCTGCTAGAGCGTACTCTCCGCCGACTCTCGCACAGAGTCACTTCTCTCCACAGCTTGCTACCGCAGTCAGAGCGGACGGCGAATCTCGCTCGCTTCAGAGCCGCCGCTGCCCGGCTTCTCGTCGCCACCGACGTCGCGTCGAGAGGTCTTGATATCCCCTCCGTCAGTCTGGTGATCAATTTCGATGTTCCCCGCAACCCAGACGACTATGTGCACCGTGTAGGTCGTACGGCTCGTGCTGGTCGGAGTGGTGAAGCGGTAACCCTTGTAGGACAGAGGGATGTACAGCTGGTCTTGGCTATCGAGCAACGGGTGGGTCGGCAGATGGTCGAGTGGGAGGAGGAAGGAGTCAGCGTTGAAGGGAGAGTCGTGAGAGGGACCATTTTGAAGGAGGTCGGTGAGGCGAAGAGAGAGGCTATGGGCGAGATTGAAGAGGGTAGGGATGTACTTGGGCGGAAGCGGAATAAATTGAAGAAGGTCCGTTGAGGGGTTTTGATTAGATATTTAGCATCTTGTATATATATATATATATCCATTGTTCATGAATCTATCTTTGACATAGAACTAATTCCAGGTTGAGCTTCTCATTCATTACTCTATTTCATTTCGGCTCATCTTTGAGGATGCAAGGAATATAACAATGATGCGCCATGCAGTAGCAATGCACAATATACAATCAGAACACAGACTCCACATATGACAACGGTAACTGCGAAAGAAATCTGGTATTTTCGACGCCGGCATCAAAAGTCATGGATATGGTCACGTGTGGTATGCATGCAAAAAAGGGGGAACCAGAACCACACCCGACGCTTATGATCATTTTCTCCTTCCTTGAGAAGAGAAACCTTCAAAGCCACCAAACCAACCTCTTCGTTGCTATTGGTTTGCAAAAAAGGCGTTATTTCTTCCGCTACCCCAGTGATGAGTTGTGACCCGGTCTGATGTGACGGAGTGGGACCTCCCGTGTGCTTAAGACAATGTATTCGATATCATGTCAACCAGTCCAGTCGTCTAAGGTTTCAGGGGTTTCCACTTTCATGAGTTTAAGCAGGCCGTCAACAGCATCCCCCTTTTGTGACGGCATTGTATGTTCGTCGGCTGTGTAGGAGCGCCCGCGCACTGTCCTGGGGCTGTTTTCTTCTGTTTGGGTTCTCGCACACCCCCCTCGCAGTACCGTCGCGGGAGGGCTACTCAGTTGCAGCGGAGAGCCCAAGCGAGAGCGCGTTGTACTCTGCCTGGGGGTTATCGTCTCTTCGTCACCGGAATCGCCAGCTGACAATGGCGGGGAAGACAGGCCGGATGGGTTAGACGATGTTCGGGAAGCCAATTTCAGTTCTGGTGCATGCTGGAGTTTTGGAGTCTCTTCTGAAGGAGGCGTCGTTGCTCTTCTGACAATGTGTGATATAGGAGTTGAGGGAAGTGATAATCTTGGGATCTTGCGGCTGTGGGCTTCCAGTTCTGATAGCCTGCGATCAAATTCGTGGTCTCTGACGTGATGCATAGCGCTCTGGATCCGGCTGCGAAGCAAGTGTGCTTTCTATTGATGGTCAGACCTTAAAGTTCCACTGCGTTTAGGATTCCATGGCCTTCCTTACATTCTGGATGAATCGTCTTCTCGCCTCGGAGTCTCCTGGAATAGTTGTCGTTGACCTGGTTTCTTTGCCTGGATAGCTATGTTTGTCTGGAAGTGACGACGCGTTGTGGTGGCCTGTTTGTTGGTCTGATTCAGTCGCGTCTAGTTGGGTGTTTTGCTGCCAATATCACAACGAATCAGTATCATCTCATCTACCCCCTCCCCCCTTCGCTGTATGGCCTTGATCAAAGCTTACCTGTATTCCATCCTCAGCTGCGGACTGTTCGCTTCCTTGTGCTTGTTCCTTGTTCAATGACGGAACCAGCTGCACGATGCCTCGCGAGCCGGGTTTGGTTACTTCGTTTCCTTCCACATCGTCTATTGTCCTTTTTTGCCCAGCACAGAAAGATGATGATAATTTCCTGTGAGACAATCCTTTAAAGAGACTTCGTTTGACAGGCGATCCCGTCTTCAAGAGAGCGTCCACGTTCCGACTTGTAGGCGATTGGCACGCGTTAACGGTCTTCTCACCGAGAACACGTCTTCCGTCTTTGACGGGGGTAGATTGGGATTTTATTGAGTGCATCCCCCGAATCCGTAGTATCACAGGATGTGATATTTGTTATTGTAGTTGGACGAGGGAGAGTGAGAGGAAATTCGGGACTCTTTCGTTGGAGGTTGGCGGGGGAGCTGCAGGCAGAATAGGTAGATAATAGTAAATCAAGGACGCGCGGTAGACGCAGTTCCCTGGCCCAATTGTTGCAGAACTAGTGTGCGGGAGACGAGACGAGGAAGAGGAAAGAATCAAAGGCGAAGGCAACAGTCCACGAGGAGGTTTACGCGTTGATGCCAACTCGCGTGAAGCTGGCGTTGTTTTTGGTAATATTGGGATGTAACTGTATGGAACCCACCGGCACGTGTTGCCCGCAATTCCAATTTACTCCAGCTCTCCTGGTCAACACGCGTCCGCACTCTCTCCAGCAACAAAGCAATGCTCTGCTGACTGAAGGGCATTCTCCTGAACCGTGGGGTTGTTGCATGCTCGTTCTATTTCTGACCGTGCACCCGCCTTCTCCCATACTGTGGAATGCAAAGACACTGCAACTACCTCTGATGCTACTAAACACTAACTCATCCTGTTGCGAAATTTCACCCAGCCACCAGCCCATTATCTGGACTTCGAGCTCTCTGGCCGACTGACAGTTCATAATAGAAGGAAGGCTAGGCCAATACTGAGTGCAGAACACAGGTAAACTTCGGGTCGGCAGCCACCCACGGACTACCCTGGTGTCGCCCACGGTTCTTAGTCCCGTCAACATGACCAAAATTGGGATCCTTCGGACCCTAAAGAGGTTTTTCTCATACTTGGCTCACATATAGCTCTCTGACACCCCCGGCTCCCGGGTTAAAAGACCGGTCTGATTCCGAATGGCCTACCTGCTTCTCCTTCCACATCGGTTCATTCTCATGCGGAAAGGCGCGAGTAGGGTCTCATCTCCGCAGCAGATAAGGCTAGACCGCGAATGCCCGCTGCGAGTTTTTTTTTTTTTTTCATTTTTGGTACCACCCGCCGTGGTCTTCTTGTTTCACACCATAGACCATCTGGTGTTGTGACTGTTGTCCGTGATCTGTTCCTGCGTCATCAGCTCCGCCCTGGTGCGTAGCATCCTCGATATCATCATGGCTATGAACAATGTCATTTTGCACCAGAGCCACTCTTGAAAGGGTCGAAAGGATCGTACCCGTACAAATCGGTGTTGTCCCCACACCAATGGATTCTTGTTAAGGTAATAGGAGAGTCAGACCGGACCTCGCATTGAAACGGTTATCTAGCATCCTGTACAGATGATCGAGTTGTTCAGAAGGAAAAATCTGAATGTCTTGATGTCTTATGGAATGTGCCTGTCAGGCACACTCCCCGCATGACGTCACCTGACTGTATCCTGGTCACGTCAGTACGGTTTTAGTACTGCAACAACTGTGATATATTACCGATTTACCTTTGTTCTGTGAGTATCAACTGAGTATCAATACTGTATTCCCGCAGGCCGCGTAATGGGATTACCAGCGGGTATCACCTGATGGGCGCCTTCTCCGCATTTTGAGCAACCGCGAGAGGCAAGAATGAACTCTCTCTTTCTCTTCAACGCTCTTCTCTGCCATCTGTGCAGCTCAGCCATACGCTATATATACACATGAGCCTATCTATACTCTGAGGACTACCCTGCAAGGGCTCATACCATTCTTACTCGCTTTGTACCAACAGTTGTATTCGTTGGTCAGCTCTTCCCCGACCGGAGGCATTGTCGCCCCGACTGGGATCGTCGTTCTGCGTCATTAGTACAAGGATTCCTGCTCATCCAGAACCCAATTCTTGTTTATATTTTCATCAACAGTTTACACATCTTTCATCCTGCTCCTTGCCTTGATCCAGGAGTGCTGTGTGCACCAACCCATGGTCATTCATTAAACAGACACGATGCAGCTGCTTCTATCATTACTTGTGGCGGCCCTGCTGCAGGTCACCACAGCTTCTGTTCTTACTCCTCCAGTCCTTCCATTGATTGTACGAAACCCATACCTCAGTACCTGGCTGGGGAATGCTCGAGATGTCCCATGGTCAAAATGGCCCATGTTCTACACCGGAGAGGAAATTGGGCTCTCCTTGATGGTCCAGGTCCCCCACACGGGAACCATTTATCCCTTGGTTGGCAAGCCTCATGAGGTTCTATCTCCAGATCTCGGGTATGGGCGTCCAATCTTCTGCCAGGAAATCAAATTATATCCCCGGGGAGGATATTTAACCACGGGACTAATGCACAGTCTAGGTCTCATATCGAATATGCAACCTATCTTGGGTCATACTATGACGCTTCAACGACAAACCTGACCTACCGTATCGACCTGCCAGCGACGCAGTCTCTGGAGATTACCGTGTCTTTCTTATCCCCCATCACACCAACTTCTACCCTACGGCAGTCAATCCCAGCCTCATACATATCAGTCGAGGTTTATGGCCATGTCGACGTCAATATCTATATGGATGTTGATGGGCGTTGGGTGACTAGCGACCTAGCGAGCCGGATCACCTGGCAATTTGACGATCTGAAGCTCGAAGACAACAAAACCAATCTTAGGAGATGGCAAGTCCAGAGGGAGACTGAGCTTCTATTTTCTGAAATTCGTGACCGCGCGGAATGGGGCACTCTTCACTTTGCCGGCCCTGCTGTAAGCATTATCTTATACTGGTTGGTTCCAGGAGGGACCAGTGGCTGATTCTTCACTCAGGATGTCCGCTATGAGTCGGGAGATGCTACCATTGTAAGAGGCAGGTTTGCGAAAGAAGGAGCTGTGGGCAATGTGATTGATAGGACCTTCCGTGCTGTTGGCGACCGACAGCCAGTCTTCGCATTTTCTAAATCCTTCAGACTCCGTTCCGATGCCTGTACCGGCAGCGTCTTGTTCACTGTTGCTCAAACTCAAGACCCTGTCGTTCGGTATGCGTCTTCTCGTGGACTGACATTTATGCGACCTCTGTGGAGATCGTGGTTTCCGACTACCGAGAAACTCCTCGCGTTCCACTATAAGGACTTCGCAAACGCCAACGCGCTAGCCAGCAACTACTCCCAGCAGCTAGCAAAGGATGCCTATGTGTCTGGAGCAGACGATTATGTTGACATCGTAGCGCTATCTGCGAGGCAGGTCATGGGAGCAACTTCGTTTTCTGGGACTCCGGAGAAACCGATCTTATTTCTCAAGGAAATCTCTTCAGATGGAAATTCCCAAACGATCGACGTCATTTTCCCTGCTTTCCCTTTTTTCTTGTATACCAGCCCCCGTTGGCTGGCATATCTCTTAGAGCCTCTGATCGAGTACATGCTTAGTGGGCAGTACCCTAATACCTACGCGATCCATGACCTGGGAACCCACTTCCCTAATGTGACTGGCCATCCCGATGGGAATGACGAGTACATGCCAGTGGAAGAATGTGGCAACATCCTCATCATGGGGTTGGCGGTTGTCAACTCCCTTCGCTACCCCGCCGACAGCTATGCATCGTCTGTCTGGTCAACAGTCGGCTCGCCATCCCAAGCTCCGAGTGACACCCAAGGACTGTTTCCTCTTGACACTCTTCAGGAATGGGATGGGATCAGTGGGCAAGACGGGAAATGGGGTGGCGGCACAGAAGGCGAAGCATTGGCCCGGGAATGGGTTGAGAGGAGCTACCCTCTCTGGACGCAGTGGACTGGCTATTTGGTTGATTTCTCGTTAGAACCTGCTAATCAACGTGAGACTCCCGTTGTTCTACATGGCTCAAAATGGTACTGACGCAGACAGTCTCAACGGACGATTTTGCCGGCTGGCTCGCGCTTCAGACAAATCTAGCGCTCAAGGGAATTATCGGCATCAATGCTATGAGCAAGTTGGCTGAGGTAGTTGGTTACTATACGGATTATTCATTCTATAAGGTTCGTAGTGACTTCTCTGGAAACACCACGACTCCAGGCGCCACTGATACTTTACAGAACATATCGTACACTTATATTGCAAAATGGGAAGAACTCGGCATGTCTCGTGACAACACACACGCAAAACTTGCCTATGATTGGTATGGGTCATGGACTACCATTTACAATCTCTACGCGGATGCCCTACTTTGCTTCCACTTGGATGGGACAGACAATGAAGTTAGCATGCTGGCACATAAGACCCAGAAGCCTATGCATGACCGAACGGTAGGATTCGTCCCAAGACATATCTACGAGAAGCAGTCGATTTGGTACCACTATGTTCGCCAGAAGTACGGAGTGCCTCTGGACAGCCGTCATTTCTATACCAAGACCGATTGGGAATTTTTTGCCATGGCTGTTGCCAGCAAAGATGTCCGCAGTGAGATCCTTGAGTCTGTTGCGAAATGGGTCAATGAGACGGACACCGATCGTCCCTTTACTGACCTCCACGAAACGGAAGGCGCTGGTGGATTCCCAGGACCAAATTTCTTTGCTCGCCCCGTGATAGGTGGGCACTTCGCCTTCTTGGCTCTTGAACGGGCATGTGAGGGCCGTGCCATGAACGGATTGGAATTCCTCGATGACTTGTCCGATGATGAGGATGAGGACAGTGAGTATTGGATTGCAGCAGCCAAGGCCGCGAAGTCGTTGGCATCAGGTCGTCGGCAGGACTCTTATGAAGAACTTTGAAGCTGGCCTAGGCAGCAGATATTAGTATTAAGCATGGACGTGACCTGGCTGGAAACTATATCAGCTCATCATTGTTATTGTTGCCATTCTTTTGGCATCGCTATACTGCACATCGTTAGCCTCATGCACCTTTTGGAATTCATCTCAATGAAACTGAAGCCAACCAAGACCTAGCTCTGTATATTGAGCGTAGTTGGAAATGTTTTGAGATGTAGCTAGTAACATAGTAGTCCGTTAGTAGGAAAGCGCGATCTTTTATGATTATGTAATGGGCAAATTGTTGTCGATAGTTGACGTTATAACTAACTACCTGGGCTGATGTGATCATTAATTGATGCTACTGTCAGAATATATTTTTCTACAAGAAAGCGATCATTAAAAATAGAGCCCAGAACAATCAAAATTAAAAAGCAATGATACAAATAAACTTCACATTTCAGGTTCCTGGGGAGGACTACGAATATGAGAGGGCGAAAAATGAAAACAACTTTACCTTCTGTCATTAATACTGCTACATCAGATGGAGACATCGTGTCAAGTTAAGAGAAGTTAAAAGTGGTGCCTCCTCCCTACAAATGAAACCATACTCATATAGCAGTACACGCCTCAATGAAGATACCAGTAGAAGAGATGGAAAAGAGCTATGAAAGTGTAAATGGCTGGGTAGTATCCATTTTGAAGGAAAAAAGAATTTTAAATTTTTGGTCTGTTCTCATCTTTCACACGCTTTAATTAAAAAAAGTCCTTTTCACCGTTTTCATTTTTTTTATCTCCTGAGGTTCGAATCAAGTTACATAGCCCAATCACTGTTCGGGCGGTAAAAGTGGTGGTTTTGTCCTTTTAAAAAACATGACCACTTCGCGTCAGATGATGGAGGTGCGGTACGACCAAGGGGCGGATCACACAACATTTCCCGGTAACTCGGCTTATTTAGAGCCAAGGCTGGGGAAGTTCTGCTCATCAACGGTAGGGCCAGCAGCCTTACGCTCGCCGCCGCGACCGCCACCACGGCCACCGCGACCGCCGCGTCCACCGCGGCCACGGCCACGAGGGCCATTGCCACGGGGCTGCTCAACGAAGCGCATATCGACATCCAGGTAAGTCTTCTCCTTGCGCTGCTTCTCGCGCTTGGACTTCTCTTCCTTGCCCTTGATATAGTCGCTCTCTTCATCATCACGCTTCAATTCCTTAGCACCAGCCCATTTCTTGTCATCGTTGCCCTCGTTGGGGGCACGAGCAGCCTTGGCGCTCAGAGCACCACGCTTTTCAGCCAGTTCGGCGAGGTAATCGGCATACGACTTGGCCTTGTCGGCGGGCTCCTTGGGTTCCTCGCCCTGGGGAGTCTGGGGCTCGTTCTCGTCGACCTTGGCTACATCTTCACCAGCCCGTTCATCATCCCAGGTCTTTTCACCGCTCCTGGCACCCCAGCCCTGGTCAACCTGCTTGCGGGTGTCGCTAGTTCAGAAGTTAGTGCTTTCCCCAGACCAAGTTCACGGTATTAAGATCTGAGAATCAGAGTCGCTTACGCAGTGCCGCTGCGGGACTGACGGTCGTTCTTCACGCGTCCACCACGGTCATCCCGAGCATGGATTCCACGCCTTTGCGATTCCTTGTTCTCATCTACAGGTCTCTCGCGGTTCCTGTGGCTACCGGCGGCGCGATCACGGAAAGCTGACAGAATATTACCCCAGGTTAGTTTCAAATGCATTAATCATTGCGAGATATCCTCAAAGGACAACACAACATACCTGCCTCGTTACCGCTGAAACGTCCAGGACGACGAGCGTTGTTCTCAGAAAGGTTAGGCTGGCTGGGAGCCTCCTTGGGAACTTCCCGCTTGCCATGTCGAGGTGCCGGCCTGTCTACAGCCTTTGTGGGAGGAGCAGGTTCCCTATCGGGGTCCAATTCAGGGTCATTGCCTGTGACCGAAGAAAAGGTTGAAAAATGCCAATGTCAGAAAAAAAGGAACGGGTAAATATAAAATTATGGATATTTGGAAACTTTTGATTGCGTAGAGAAGAATTGGTGGAGGAGAGGAAGAAAGGAAAGCAATTACCAAGAAGCTCGTAGAGATTCTATTTTTGCCCAAAGAACCATAGCAAGTCAGCAAGTTTGAATTTCCCAATATCGCATCAATTTTCCGCCTGGAGTTATTTTTTCGAAGGGAACGAATAATAAATCCATTGATCAAGGGGAAACAGGAAAAGGGCAGTATTGTTTCTTTATTTTTCTTCTGCTCTTTGTTCTTTTTGAAAGAAAAGAAGAGATATGAACCAGAACAGATGACTCCCATACGGCATCGAACTGGGAACAAATTGAACAACGCGAGCGCTCATACCTTGGACCGGACGTCCGCCATGACGTCTGGCTTTAAGGTGGCCTTCCTGGGAAGGCTGTCTGTTATCGCAGCAATTCGGGAAAGAAGGGGGAGAGACGGAATGGCGAGGCTGAACCCTAGAGCGGTAGGTATTCGGCCTGCAGCTGAGCAGCTTCTCGATGAGAAGGAGATGGAGGAAGAAGAAGAAGAGGGGGGTTAGAGGTGAGGTTGAACAGACGGCAGCTGCTGGGGAGGCGAAGGTTGTGGCCCGTGGGCGCTGCAGTGCTGAACGAACCGGGAAAGGTGGGAAATGATGCTAAGCGAAAGCAAAATCCGGGTAATGCGTCCCGTGATTGGGCGCTGAGGACTAGGGCTTAGGGTAACTGGCGTCACTCGAAGCGGCCGATGTCATCATCCCGTCGTGCCTTGTTGCGCTGCACAGTATCATCTCCTGCGAAAGCTCATCATGACACACTATCGTAGCTGATAATAATACATCCTGGTTTCTTAATTTCTCCGTTTGTTTCTTTTTATTATTCTTTTTTTTTGTTTCCGGTCTCGAATCCCTGTTAGACATCACGTGATTATGCACCTGCTCCATTCATTCCCCATATTCCCACATACCAGTTCCCTTATGCACCAGCCTTCCCATGAAGTGCGTGTTTAACAGAGTAGATGCCAGTGAACAGAACGCCGAGAGGAGAAAAGAAAAAATGGATAGAAAAAATATATATGAATACAAAAATAACACGAAAGAATATAATCAGCCCAGTAGCAGGGAATTCGAGCACTGGAAACCCGGAAATTCTGCTCGGCAGTATTTCCCGGCAGGAATGTGAAACCCATATAGTTTCATAGACATAAAGAAAGCCCTCCCCCCAAAAGAAACCCCTTTTTGTGGAAGAAAAAGAAGAAGAGGAAAACCCGGAAGAACGAAAAAAAAAAAAAAAAACCGTGGTATCAACCGCGACCTTAAAAAACGCCTGGCAATGCTTAACTTTTGTCTTCCGTTCCCATGGTCGAGTGACGTTACCAGTCAAGACATTAGCCTGTATAATTTTCTCGTTCTTTTCTCATCTCATTCCTTTCTTTTCAGAAGGATCAGATTGTACAAATACAATCGCAGTGTTGTGGAGTGGCTCGTGGCGAGTCAATGCCGTGCATTGCTCTGCTCATAGCTGAAGGGGGTCTGAAAGTGCATGCTCGCACTTAGCCCAAATGGATCCGCGTCTAACATTGGTTCATATTGGCCCATAAGACCGTTCGAATTCCCGTATATCCCGTTAGCGGCACCAGCAGGGTGTGCAGCGAAGTTTGGAAGGCCGTGGGGCATTGACTGAGAGCCTTGAGGGCCATTGAATCCAGGTGTGTAGGAAGATGGATCATCATTTTCAGGCTCGTCAACCATGTCCGCTTGCGCATCATATTCCTGTTCTGCAGCCTGTTAGCAAAATTGCGAGAACAACAAGTGAAGGCCACATACCCAGCTGATCATAATGTTTCTGGAACGGCGACGGATAATAAGCCGTCGGTGCACGGGGAACCATGGAAGCAGAGCCAGCAGGAAGCATGGACTTGGAGTCTGGGGTGTCAGGATGATGCATTCTCATTTGAGGCGATGTTTGGGCAAAGTTTCTAGGCTGCGGGAGGATCTGAGAACGCGGCTCCATACCGACAGGCGACATCACTCCCTGGAATGGAAACCTTGGCGATTTAATATGCGATGGGGAGGAAGCATGTGAAGAGGGAGTCGCCTGGAACTGGGGCGATGGGATGCCATAGGGAGCTTCTCGTTGCTGGGACATGCCAAATTGTTCTGGTTTGGCGGCAATGTTTGCCGGAAGTCTCTGGGATGGATTGCGGCTCGAATCAAAAGCAGAGGGTGCTTTGGGGGGCACAAAGTGTGACTTCGCCTGCTCCCCACCAGGACTGCCCGTCTTCAGTCGCAGCTCAGCCTGCACATCGATGCCTGGAAAAGACGAACATGTGAGTCACGAATGCAGGCAGAGGACTTCCAGGAAGTAAACAAACCTTTCTCGAGGAGGATCCGTTCGAGCAATGAATTCTTGTATCGTAACATCAGACATTCATCGGCGGCAGTACGGTGACTCTGCTGTAGAGACTGCAGACTCTCTTCATTGCGCTTGATGGTAGCTTCAAGATGGCGTATGTATTCTGTTCGCCGTTCACGGAAGGCAGCCTGTGCCTGTCTGTTCCGCTGTTTTCGTTCCTCGGACGTGGCATAGATCTATTTCAAGAGAGGGCCCAAAAATAGCTGATCATCAGTAACTAAGTCAACAAGATAGTAGGACAGACGGACAAGCCGGGATTGCCCCTCCAGATCCAAGACCATATGACAAGAACTCCATGTATGGAAATGGTCGTCTAGGCTGGAGAAGACACATCCTTCTCATGACCGCATTGTCAAACGACCAATTGATGTAACGTACAGGTTTTCTTCCTCCTTTCCTCTTGTGAGTCTGGGCCATATCCCGGTTTACAGCCTCCGCATCGGCTTCTGGGGTCGACACGGATGAACTGATGGAGACATCTCGCAATGATTCCGACTTGGGCACCACCGAGTCCATGGCCATGTCATGATTGAGGGAATGGCTGGCCTCAACCATGGAGACCGCTTGCTCTTAGTAATGCTTTTGCGGTATGCGGGCAGAGACAGGTTGGGCCTGGTAGGGCAGGCGAGAATCAACGCCGCACCGAAGAAGGAAGGTTTCTGGAACAGGCGGGCAGCGGTGTCAGACGCGAGAAACGCGCGGCTGTGCGGTTGCAAGAGACGTGAGAGAAAGATGATGTGCAGCAGCGTCCACAGTAGCGTCCACCGTTGACATAAAAGATATTGCGTTATTGAAAAGCGAGGTGGGATAATTTGCAGGGAAGAAGGCGAGCGACAGAAGATGTGAGGTAAAAGTATTTACTAAGAGGAAAGGCAGCGTATGTAATAATATAGAGGAAGAGAAGAATAAAAAGCAAGGAGATCCCCCAGGTCGAATCGTTCTGCTGGAAGAGAAAAATTTCTTCTGGGTCAACCTGACCTTAAGACGAGGTGGCTCATGGAGAAGAGGGGGCCCGACCCAACCGGTGATGGAAAGTGACGATGATGCTCGTGTTTTTGCTCGTACCTTATTTTTAAAATTTTTTTCTTCACGTTTCTTTTTTCTCTCTCTTTTCACCCCTGTTGTCAGCTAAAGTATCTGGCTCAGGCAATGGCAGCGACAGGCGCCTTTTTCTCGGCACGACTGAAATGGCCCACTTCCAACATGCGTGGCCTCAGCAGTTTTATTGAGGGGAGGCCCCTGTGAGATCAGAGGTCATGCTCAGTGTGATTGTATTGCGAGTCAACTGCCAGCAGCAGCCCACTCGCAGTCACACATTGCAGGCCGCGAGGGGAAGAAGGATGACGGCTCACACTGCCAACGTTGGGAAACGTCATTCGCCCTGGAAGGCTTTTCTCCGCGGAATACCTGCACTTACAGTATTCTGATTACCAGCATTATTACCGAACAGGTGACTTGCGCACCAACAGTTCGCAGACATCCAACCTCCAAACAACCCAGGCTGGGAACTATCTACCTAGTGCCTGCTAGGCACTGTCGTTCTAATTACTCTCTTCGTACCCCGTAGATCCATCCGATCATCTTAACCCTGAAATTTAGTTTTGACTCGCTACCGAAGGTGAGGCGCAGGGACGAGCACACAAGATCAGGTCCCCGATCCCGGGCACCAACCTCCTCTCTTCCAGGCACCTCCCTTTGCTTTTGTCTTGGTCAAAGGTTATTTCTTTTCCACGGGCCGCGGTCAGTCTTGAGAAGTGGTAGAGATCCCGGTGAATGGCCAGTTCCCCTTGGATCATCACCGTGGTGGATGGCAGCAATTTCTTGGGGACGCGCAGCCCGGAGGAATGATGTGCCCGTGCTTTACCCTGACGCCGTACATGGTAAATGTACGCGGCGGCAGTCCGTCCTCCGTCCTCGGTTCGCTGTAAGTCATGCAAAAGAAAAACTTTGACAGGCTCAGGTCGATCATGATTCATTACTCATCAGCCTTCTTTTCGTATACTTTTGGATGTGGCTTGCTGCGTCCATCCAGTCACACATGGCCGCATGTCGACAGTCAACGAGAATAATCATGATCAGAGTACGGATGAAAAGGGCTATACTGTAAAACAGCATAGCCACAGTATTCTCGTACACGCTGGCTGTTTCAAACTCTGGGGCTTCTGGAAGGATATGGGGTGATCTGGCGCCACGGATGGAGCCGGCAGGTGTAATTTCAATTTCGCTCGTAGTACCCAGAGTAGGATTATTATCTGATGAAGTTACGATGCCGGGATATGTGGACTTAATCCGGCAGTCTCCACGGATGGTCGATCTAGCGCCCTTCGAACCCGCATATGCGATGTTCCAGAAAAGACGATCGTCGATGGTAAGTTGTAACTGGACAGCAGGGCGCGCCCCAGTCTGCAACCTAGCCATCAGAATAGTCAGCCGTCTGTCTCCAGACCATGGGTGGTGCTATTGGAACTTGTTTTCGTCCGACTGCTGCAAAATTGCTCAATTCTCTGATTGTGGGCCGTGGAACCCAAACGGTCCGAGTAGGTTCCAGAATCCAAACTCTTTTTCTCACGCGGTTTACCGCATTGAGAGAGGCCTGGTTCAGGGACAGAACGACTGGCAGTCTTGCTGCCAAGTCATCCAGGTCGGCCGAGTCAGCGAGTCGCAGCAAATGGCCTCAGGCTGTCTGCTGAAACAGTGGCATTGGATGCGGGGCCTACTGTACGCGGTAATACCACATACAACATACATACAACATCCGATCTCGGAGCATGGCTATTTGCACCTTCCTATTTAGGTCTAGTCTTAGTCGAGAACCGCCGAATTTAGGCCTTCGGAATCTTCTCGGAATGTCGGATGATTCGTATGTTTCGCATATTTTCTGGAGCTGATGCCCATTATTAAGACTCGGTATTATTGTTCATTTACGGCTAGTAAAATAATATCCAGCAACAGCATCCTTCAGTATTATGCATACTCGTAGCCCAGTCCAGCTGATTCTGTTAGTATCCTTACCTTCTGCCGACATCCCCACTCAGGAACGTGATTGCTGCTCTTGGAACCAATTTGGCTCTATAATCTCTAGGCAAAGATTGCCAAAGGGCCTGATTTATGTTTTTCAAGTTGTTCTCTAACTATCACTGTGTTGCGTGCCAAAAAAAAAAAAAAAAAAAAAAAAAAAAAAGAAAAAAGAAAAAAAAGGAAACACAAAAAACAGGCCGACGGGAAAACTACACTAGCTAGAGAACAGCCACAAACGACCTTGTCTCAACAAATCGAAGTTAGAACTCTTCCCTCCAATCCAGGCGGCATCACATTGAGAAACGTGCCGGGGCCGTAGCTGCTAACTGGGGCTGCACTAAGGAGGATCTTCCCCCGGATCAGAGGCTGTCCCTCTCCATCTCTTATGAACATACGGCGATGCATGTCTCGCTCCTGGAAGGAGATTGAGGGTGGCCGGGGAGCTCCCCGTGCAGTCCGAAGAGCAGCCAGAAGTTGGCCACGCCTGGGTTGAGAGACGTATGCTGCGTGAGGAGCAGTGTCTGCAGGTCCCGGAGGCGGACTCGCGATTGCAATCCTATTGAGAGACAAGAACATGGCTACAGGAGGTCAGGGAAGATATTAGCGGCTTGCTCGTGAACAAAGTAGACGCGCTAGACTGACGCTTTACACATTGAGGAATGCTGCAAGTCTCTTGGGACTGTCGGGGCGATAACCACGAGCGGCCTGCTCGCTATCATGAAGATAGGAATGTCTCTAGGTGACGGGGTTTAGAGAATTGCTGTCATTCACCTACGTTGCTGCCACATCCCATTCATTATTAACTAGCATATTATTCTACCATATCCCTATGTTGTGCTAATAGTAGCCCGAGGAGCCAGGCTACTAAGATGTTCGACCTGAAAATTGCCGAGGATCTCCCACGGGCATTTCGCGGGGAGAGAACCCAGACTACGATATAGTATCCTATGGGCCTGTCTGATGCATCCATTGCTCTCTACGGCATATTATCATGACGGTGTGTCGTCTATGGACCGAATAGGGGATACGCCAGCTCCGTCAGAGTCGGAGCGGCCGAAAAAGTTTTCCCATGCCAGTTTGCTTCCGTCGGGTAATCATGTACAATCGGATAGCACACCTATCTCGCCCTCTTGAGACTGGCTACTGGCCAACTGGAGAGTTCCATGTCTACAGCTACTGCAGCCTGAATCAGACGGGGACTCGTGTCGGCACAACTGGCTCTGCTGACGACGACTTCGACGTATACGCCACCAACACCGGCTCGGTCATGAAGATCCTCTCTGGAAGCAAAGCCCAGACTGTAGCCTGCGCTGGCAATCATAAATATCTATACGAGAGAACACAGGATCACGGCTGGAGGCAAGAAGAGAGTTCCCGCGCAGTAATTTTTCGCTTGATCAATGAATTAGAATCAACTGGCCGCTCACATAGTCTATCAAATGGCCCAATTAGGTATGCCAATAGTGCTCAAGGACGTACATGGGCAGCTCTGTGCTGTTAAACAGTTTGAGCTTAGAGAGCAAATGGTACCAAGACAATACTCAATGCTACATACAAAGGTTAATACAATCCTTGGGCCTTAGGGCATAGCAGAGCACGGGAGCGTAGGAGCCCTAATAATACTACTTACAGCAACTGCCGCCAGCTCTTCCAGATCCGGTCAGCCAACCGCGGCGCATCGGCATTCGGCTCCCCGCGCGACACATGAATACTCCAACTTGCTGTTCAGCGCCCATGCTTTGTCCCTGAAGAGAACTTATCCGACTATTACTCTTCTTTCTTTCCCTTCTCTTGTACTATATTATATTCCTTTTCTTTGTTTCGTTAGTCTAGTCTAAGGAGCTATGGACACCCAACCGCCCGTCAACGCGGGCGGTATTAAGAAGCATGACGAACCCAGCGCAGCAGCACCGGTGACAGTGGCCAAAGATGATGGCACGGCCAAGGTACCTGGCGACTCAGGGGTTGCTGCATCATCAGCTCCAGCTCCAGCTGTAGAGCAGGAGAAAGACCAGGATTTGAAGCAAAAGACACCAGTTGAAGTGGGTGATGATGAGGATTCCGACTTTGATGAGCTCGATGGTAACTTAGCCCCCAGGATGTATAAAGAAAAGACAATAAATCAACTGACTTTATGTTATTTTGAAAGAGGTCCTGGACGACTTCTCCAAACCTGCTCGTGCGCCAACCGCGCCTGCTAAACCAGACACTACCGCATCACAACCGCCATCCGCAGAGGACTTCGATGAGTCGGCCTTTATGAAACAGCTCGAGCAAGACATGGCCAATATGATGTCGCAGGCAGCTAATGAGACCGGCGCCACAGACGGCAAGGGTTTTGAATCTGCAATCGATCCGGGAGCGGAGGCATTCGCAAAGAAGCTAGAGGAGTCGGGGATTGAGCCGGGTGAATTTCTCAAGCAGCTCCTCAATGATGTGATGGCGGAGTCTGGAGGGACCGCACCAGCTCCCGACTCTGCTGCAGCCGCGACAAAGGGGGATGCAGCTGCATCGCCCGATACATTCAACGATGCGATCCAGCGGACGATCAACCGCATGAAGGAGTCGGGCGATAAGGCCACAGCCGCGGCTACAGAAGACGACCTCTCGGATGATCTATTAGCTCAGCTCCTCAAGGCAGTCGAGGCGGGTGAAAATAGCGAGGGTGATCTGACGAAACTCATCTCGGGGATGATGGAACAGCTATCCAACAAGGAGATGCTCTATGAGCCCATGAAGGAACTGGATACTAAGTTCGGGCCATGGATTTCCGCCAACAAAGACAAAGTTTCTGCAGATGAAATGTCTCGATATGCAACGCAAGCGAAGTATGTGTCGGAGATTGTGGCCAAATTCGAAGAACCGGGCTATACAGACGAAGACCCCAAATGCAGGGAGTATGTCTGGGAGAGGATGCAAGCGGTGTGTATATATATATTAACTCCATGTCGCTCTAACTCGCTAATCGTGTCTTCATACAGATGCAAGCTGCTGGCAGCCCTCCCGAGGAACTAGTTGCGAACCCCTGGAATCCTCTCCTGGACGATGCTTTATCTGGCGGTTCAGCAGGGGGAATGCCCGACTGTCCTCAGCAATAAGCAGTCGCTGATACATCATCTCTTACGTTTACGATTGCCAAATTTGCAATGCAACTAGAGTATAATCTTCATTCTTCGCATTCGATGGGCGTGGATATGTTTGAATGAATTTCATCGACTTGATTGACCGGGTTGATACTTCCATTTCGTTTATTTATTGCTTATCCAGAAAACGCTTTTCCCCTTCTCACTACCATTTCATGTCATTACTTTTTAGATATCCCTTGTTTATTTATTTATTTTTATTTTTATTCCCCCCCATTCATTTAATCCCTTGCAATGTCTTATGCATGGCATGTGTATGTATGTATGTGCCTTATACAGACTTGATTTCCTGGAACCCGAGGCTTTCCACGGATTGCTCAATGAGTATCAGTCATCTGTCCATCCTTCACCACTGAATAACGAAGCATATAGAGAATCGCAAACAATTGACTAGTAGCCAAGCCCCCGCCCTAACTGCTAGTCCTTATTACTAGTACAGCAGGGCCTTCTAGATAGATAGGCATTTGATCTAGGGCTGTGATAAGCTTACTCTATTAAACTTCGTAGACTTGATAGCAGATATTGACACACGCCATAGAGAACTTTATGAGGCGAGCAACAGAGGTCACTTAGTAGGTAACTACTTTACTAACAACAGTGTACACTGTTTACGTCCATGTCAACATCTATCCAACAGCTAGTCTAGATGTATACCAGCATGGGACCGGGACAAAAATACTAATGTATACCTAATATAGTCATGTTCTGGGCACAATCTCCCGCATTTTCCCACGGAATGGGATACAGGGCATGTAACCAGCTGTCTAGGTACCCAGTTCAGTGCCTGTCTGGTGTTCGCTATGCATGAACGAAGATCATGGCTTGTTCCTTTTGTAAGTGGGCAATACTATTGGTACCTGGTGACTTGCTTGCTGCTGAGGCTACTCTATGCAGCGACATGGTTGCAGTGCCCACAGTAGGATAATACTAACAGTTGGAGTTAGAAGAAATCCTGCACTTCATCCTTCAACTACTGCATGAACGTATTTGGCTTCTCCGGCGCTCCCGGCGTGTACTTTGTCAAATTATACGGGGCCCGAGACAACCTCGAGGCATTTGGCGGCGGCCTATGTTCGTAGTGCATTCGCAGAGGATCCAAAAACGCCGTTGAGCGTTCAGTTCAAATGGCTGAACTACATTCCCAACCTGCTGAGCAGGTTTTTCGTCCTTGATGTGATTTCTTACCTCAAATGAGAGTCTGCTGCCAAATGTGCTGCCTCTCTCAACTCCAATTCTACAGGTCCAACGGCAATCCAACTGGCCATGACAAGGAAGTCTCAGCTAGCTACACACTAAACGGTCAAACAGTTGGCTTGTATCCCGTGTATGAAGCTTTGGGGAGCGTCACTGTGAATTTACTTCCATTCCTTGTGAACCTGCTGGGCTCAGTTCAGACACACTTCCACATTGGGAAGCAAGTCTGACGCTCGTGTTTTCTTATTCTGCATTTACCGATCGACGCACTTTACCTCAGAGCTAGCGAGTCAACCTCATGACTCGATAGATACTATACCGCAGTATCTTCGAAACTGAAGTCGTTCTTGGAAAGCCCAGCCAGTAGCTTGAGGGATACATTGCAGGGAATATCGTGTTTAGATTCTCTTGTTTTCTGCTTCAAATTGACAGGATCTTTTTCTTGGTCAGAAGCTCCTCACAATAGCCAGTTGGCGCTGGATGAACCAGATTATGAAGATCTTCTCATAAGTAAAAATCTAGTAGAGTTGAATTATCTGGCAGTCTCCGGGCCAAAGACATGTACCGTGAGTCTTCAGATACCCTTGTCAATGAACTGACAAAATTGGTATTGAACATGAGAGATGGATGCGACAGAATATGAAAATCTCCAGTCCGTTAGATGTTCCATAAATACAGGTAGTTCCCAATAAAGAACAGCAGCCATACGGTAGATGTGCAACATTCCTCAAACGCCAACCCGATAATGCATGACCTGTATTTCCAAAAGGAGAAAAAAAAAAAAAAAAGTAAAAAAGGACAGGACAAAGCAACCGTGGTTATCCACTCGACATATCCATGCCTTGATCCGGATCGGCCAGATCCATGAAAATACCCTCATACTCATCATCGCTATACAAGGCGCCGTCATCGGTAGACCTCACATGGCTCTGTCCTGGGTATTGATCCTGCATTCCACTTGGCCGCGAGCCCATATTCTCAAGAATAGCCATCTCCATCGCCTGTTCCTCAGAGATATACTCATCCAAAGCTCTGATATCTGTATCCACATCTACCTCGTTGTCATCCTCAGCCTCGATCACCCCAGCAAAGACCCCTTCAGCATCCCTTTCCATCCACTCACCCCATCTCCCCCGTTCAGCGACATGTTCCATCCTCATCAACTGTTCCCCTCTTTCCTCGAATCTCCCATCTTGTCGGTCCCGCTTAATTCGACTGAGGTAGATATCTCTCCTTCTCTCCCTGGCGGACGGGGAAGACGACGTCTTGTATGAACCGGAGGCGTGGGAGAGCGGGTTTGAGATTTTAGTCATGTAGCGCTGCGCATATGGGGATTGATGAGATCGGGAGGCTGGAGGGGTTGTAGTAGTAGTTGTTGTTGTTGTGGGAAGGGTCGGAGAGGAGAAAACAGCGGTGTTATGCGTGAATTGGGTAGGTACTTGGTCATTGCCATCGTAGTGGTTGCGGGGCGGTGATGATCGTATCGTCTGCGATGGGTTGAAGATGGTGTTGTGCTTGCGCGGCGTCAATGGTGAGGAGTGAACTGAAGAGTAATAGTGAGGTTTCGATTGCATATGCGCGCTCGTATCTAGTTGCTGGAAATCGAAGTCGAAATTATATGGAGGCATGGTAGCGAACATGGTTGATTTGATGGTTTCTCTTTTTCGTTTTGGGGCTTTCGGGATAATCCTTGACTGTATTTTCTGGGCTTCTGTTTTTATTATTCACGTCTTCCTGTTCAGATGATCCCTCAAAAGTAAGGTGTCATGGATGATGAATATGGATGTAGATATTTGGATGAATGTTCGTCGCGAGTCGCGACTTACATGACGCTAACCTAAATAGGGGCGGAACGTGTTCCCGTTTTGCAACACGAGGTCACGCGATTGCGAGAAGGGGCAACATGACATGGACATACACATACAGGTATAGGCGACAAGTTTTCATGAACCCTTAATATGGGGTAGAGTACGGAGTATTTAACTGGGATTATTATCTACCACAAAATTACGTATATATCGCGGAAAAGCTTTTCTTTTCTGGCTTAAGACTATGGAATAGAGGCCCTACCCCAAGCCGTATCAATTCCAAACAAACAGAAAAGACAGGAAAAAAAAAAAAAAAACAAACAGGATCAGGTATCACAAGGCCAAGTCCGATGATGCAATCACCAGGAATCAACAGAAAATAATTAAAATGTCGAACAAAATGCTCAATGACGTATAAGGTTGTGTCGCGAGCGTAGATGATCAGTGATAAATCAATGAAAAGCAACTTTGGTGGCTCTTGTTGTGGACAGATGATGATATCCCACGACAATCGGGAAATAGGCGACGCTGTAAGGAATGAATTGGGTGGTATGGGTACCCATAGAAGGAAGAGTATGCCGAGTTTAGTGAAGGAGAGACAGGTTGCCGTCAACAAGCAACCGGAACGTTTAGAATGCCAGAAACAAAACAATCATTAAATGTTTTCTACCCATATGCGCCAGTAAGAATTGCGTCATGATCGTACGTATTTCCCAGCCCCGAAAAAGGCGTGAAAACCTCAGGTGAAGTTCAACAACTCAACCAGGAGCCCGATGTGACCTTCCGCTTTCAAATATGTATACAAGCAGATATCGATCACACACATCAAATGTTGGTTAGCCGATAGGACAACGCGTGACTAGAAATTTGACGCGGCATTGACAGGGCCCGGGTTATGGTATTGGTCCAAGGTATGCTGGAAGGGAGTGCTACCGCTTCCAGGACTTGGGGCCTTTTCGCGAGGGTTAGAACCGAGGGCAGTACCACTCATGAGGTCGTCGGCCTCATCACTGTTCATAGCGTTGCGTCTCTTGGCAGAGACCCTCCATACGACGATCGCAACTGCAGCAATCAGGATGGCACCTCCAACACCGACGACAACACCAATAATGATCTTCTTGTCAGAGGAAGAGAGACCGGAGCTGGACTTCTTGGACCCGTCGGAGTTCAAGCCAGGAGCATCGGTTGCGGCAGCTGCAGGATGGGTTGTAGTCATGGTCATAGGAACGGTGCTTCCACTGATGGTCTTAACAGTGGTTATCACGGAGACTACCGGGCTTGCCGTAGTAGTAGGAACGGTCGTGGTGGTATGGGCGGAAGAGTCGCCTTTTGAAGTTGACGTAGCCTGTGCCGTTGTCTGTGCAGCCGTAGGCATCGTCGTGGACGTGACATCGTCGGACGATGAGGTAGTGGTTGGCTCAGCGGAGGAAGTAGTCACAGGCGCTTCAGTAGTACTCGTTGAAGACGATGATGACGAGGACGTCGAGGACGTGGACGTAGACGAGGACGTAGATGACGTTGACTCGGTCGAAGAGGATGACGACGAAGACGAGGTTGAAGTCGGCGCTGGTGCTTCAGAAGTAGGTTGGTCCGCAGTAGTAGGTGCTGCTGCCGTTGGAAGGCTCGACGGTTCTACACTGCTGTCTCCTGAGACGACGGCGGCAAACAGGAACGCCAGGCAGAAGAGGAAGAATGAAAGACGGGAAACCCGCATGTTGGCGAGAGGCGTACACCAAATAGATCTCAAGCGGAGGGCTCCCGCAGCCGCAGTGTTAGGAATATAAAGGGTACTGCGATGCAGTAGAAGAATCGGATGAATCAACTATCACCTATTGTCTATCTCAACTGAGATGGAAGGAAGATGGGATGGGTGAGATGAGATGGAAATGGTGTAGAAAGACGAAAGAAAGAGGAAATGCGTGTTTTCTTTTTTCTTTGTTGAGGGGTAAGCGAGCGTAATGGGACCCTTGGTCGGATCACGCAGAAAAGAAAAAATAAGATAAAGATAGACTGACTGAACGACTGACAGCAGGCAATACGGAGAATGACCTGGAAGAGAGAAGAGGGAGAAAAGTGAGACGGAGAGGCTGACAGGGGCAACTCGCATCCGCTTCCAAGGTTTGGCCCTAGTGCGAGGCGCTAGCCGTCCGAGTTTGATCTAGCGTACTGGTCTCCCCACTAAGCGGGGCAACCATAACCAATCAGTGCGTGTACTGGCCACCCACAGGAGCGGCAAAGGCGTGCCGGCAGCGTAATACAGCGTTACAGTTACGATTACAGTTTGCTCATCCGCCCTGGCCGTTCTATTAATAGCCCGTCCCGTGACCGTTTTTTGACTCTGCAAGCATCAGTGGCTTTGGTGTTGGACTGATGGCAAGATTGAAGTGCTCTGGAGGTAATCTATCACGTAGTAGAGAGAGCTTTCTACGATGGTCTGTTGTGCCGTAGACACCGGACAGCGTAACGATACTGGGATATTGTATGACACTTCATTCAGGATCGTCCTTGGCATCCAACGATTGCCAGGAACCCCCTGTGGATGATGATGGGCCTATCCTAACTTGGGCACTGCCGCTCCTGACCTGTTATCCCCCGGCGAGTTGATGACTCCTGTTCCTGACTTTGGATAACTGGTTGGTTACGTCCATCCATCCGTTTTAGTCGTTCTATTTTTGATCCCGTATCAGTCATCATATGCTCTCTGCGTCTCACCGAGTACAGCGATGTACTATACTGCTGCAATTGACAAGTAGCATTATTACAGGAATACACTGCATTTATAACTGACCTCATCATTCTACGGAGCATCTCGGCAATACGGAAGAATCAAACGCCGTCTTCTGAAAAAAAAAAAAAAAAAAAAAAAAAGATTCCATGGTGCACACAGTGGCGAACCACTCTTTGGGAGCCCGAATATTCCCCTTTTCAGGCATCCGTTGGAATCCGTGCCGTGTGTTCCTGGTCTAGCCGTAGTTCCATCCCCATCCCGGTCCAGGACCAGAACGAAACCCGTCCGCCCAGACCGACGGCTGCCCTTTCTGCAAAAGGCCGTGTATGCTTCAAGTTTCAATGTCCAATCAAATGGCAACTAAGTGATGGGACAAAGCGGAAAGAAGCATGGAAGATCCTTCTTCGGATGGAAAGAAATAAGGGATGCTCAAAAGCGCAGACATAGGAGCAACCCCATCTTCATCCGGTATTTGAGTCATGGAATGTACGCTGTAGATAGTTTTCCTGGGATGGCAAATCCCGAACATAGATCCGAGGAAGGGAGGGCAGTGAAACAATCCAAGAACCACGTTGATGGGTATCGCAAGCCATACATGTTTCAACCAACAATGCCAGCGGAAAAAGCAGCAGAACGCCCATGTACGCCTGTTATCTCTCTCATCATGATTTATTCGGCGGTTTCCCCTTCATTTGATCCTTGATCTCTTCCTTAAAATACTCCAGGAACCGCTGTAAACCACGACCTAACAAAGAAAAAGCATCTCAGTACCACTTCTCCATAAGAAAGAGGCCCATTCCAAAATGGGGAAGAGATATACCGTTATTATCAAGCTTCGTGCCTCCCATTTCTTCTGGAGGCACGCCGTATTTGAGATGGTGGACTTTTTGGTGAACTCTGCCAACCATCCTGTGGAACGTTGGACTCGACAGCAGCTGGACAGTAGAAGAGAAGCCAAGCAAATCAGGATGAGATGCATCAAAGCTTCAGTTATGACGATGGGTCAAATGTACATACCTTGCCAACAAGCCAGACCTGGTGGAAGGGCCGTCAGACTCAGTCATGACCAAAGGCAGCATGTCGATAAGTTAACTAACTGCCCGAATCTAGCTAAACACCTACCTCAAATGCCCGAAACCAAAAAGATCGAAACATTTTTGCGTGTGTCAATTAGAGCATGGACTCCATAAATGACGTTCCGCAGCGAGATACTTGCAGTCTCAGTGCTGGGATGAGCAGATATGATTTGAACAAGAAGCGATGAGAAGTGGAATGTTCGGGAGGGAAGAAGGCGGAGAGCGACAAGCTTGCAGTGGCTGATCGAAGGTTATGCAGTCCTGCGAGTCAGAGATCGACCAAGCTTGATCTGATACTTGCTGTGGAAGAATAATAATGAATTCAATGGCGATGACGACGATGAGTGTAAAAGGCGTTAGAAGCAGAATGTCTTCTCCATATTGATCCACGATGAATCTAGTCTCAGCTCCTTCAACAGTATCCCATTTCATTACATCACAGGCATCACTTCTTCTTCCAATTTCTTCCATTTTCATCGTTTCCTAACTTTCTTTTAACTCTCGAGTCCATATGTTTTCTACACTTCTGCTGCAGATCGCTAACTATGTCTAAATTCCACTTTGAGTGTGCGGGGACCGTTCTCGACTGTCATTGAGGGACTCTCCCTTCTTTTTTTTCTCCCTCGCCTCTTCCTCTCTTATCTTTTCCCTGTATAAAAACGTCGTCTCTCTCCGTGCACCTTTCAATGGTTTAAACTGTCGTATATATCATCCTACCTGAATCTCCCCTTGCTTCCATTTTCGCCTCGTGGTCCCTACGCGGCTCTTCCCGCTTCCCTAGCGTTGCAGGAGCGCAGACCTTTAGATGGCGAATCGTTCCCGTGATATCTAGAAATCTGGCTAAGCAACCGTCACCGAGGGGCAGCTTCCTTAGCTGTCCCGATCCCGATCTGTCCACACTTCAGATATCCTTGCCCCAGTCTCGATTCAGTTCGCGCGCCGCATCGGAAATTATCGCGAGCGAATTAACGTCCAGTGACTACAATTCTACATCTACACATTCTCTCGACCATCGCGACGGGCAGCGGAAGCGTACCTCGACAGGAAAGCGGGTCTCTAGAAAGGCACGCGGCGTCCTTGGCAAGGTTCGGGCCTTCCATCGGATTGCTGCGGCCAAAATGTCGCAGTCAATTAAGCTCGACACGAGCGTGCAGACAATCAAGCGCGGGCTTCCCGAGGATAACGAGGAGGGGCTAGAGGGGCCAGGAGTTGCAGGTGATGTTGAACAAGAGATATCGGCGCCTGGACTGGAGGCTCGCAGTCATAACAATGTTCCCCCATTTCTTTGCCAGTCTTACCTAGGTTAGTTGGCTACGAACTATCGAAGTGAGTATATGGCTAGTTGGCTGACCTATCGTCGCGGACGCATTTGCAGACATCCATAAGAAATTCGAAGAACTAGAATGGCTGCAAAGATCACGGTTAGCGGAAGGACTATTGGCAGACGATCCGTCACACCGCTGGGCATTGGAGGCGGACCCAGAAGTGAAGGCCAGAAACCGGTATCTGAACGTGCAGGCGTGGGCCAACTCCCGGATCCATCTTAAGGTCCCGGATGGCGAGTGCGACTTCATCAACGCCTCTCCAATCACGCTAAGAGATTCGGTTACCTATAAGGAGCGGAGATATATCGCAACTCAGGTTAGTATCGACAGTTCATGATATAAGGTAGCGTTTCCATGAGGCTAATCATGGCTCAGGGTCCGAAATTGGGGCACATCACGCACTTCTGGCATATGTTATTTCACGAAACAAATGAGGTCGCTGTCATTGTTATGCTTACACAGACTTATGAGGCCGGCCGCGAGAAATGTGCGCAGTACTTTCCTCTAAACGCTGAAAACTCGCCGATGATTCTGCGGGCAGTAGAGCCAAATGCGTCCCAAGACAAGCACGTGGAGCCGAATGGTGAAGTTTTAGGGAAAGTTACACTCTTAGAATCCACCTTCAACGAGAAGTCTGGATCAGAGGTCCGTAAACTTGAGTTGACAATGGGTTCGGAGTCGAAAATTGTTTGGCATTTCCTCTATGTTTCCTGGCCGGATTATTCTAAACCAGAAGCCAGTGGTCGCGCCGCCCTTCTTCAGTTGATTAAGCTATCGGCCTCCAAATGTACCCCGGACAACCCCCGTGTCGTACACTGTAGCGCAGGTGTTGGTCGCACTGGCACCTTCATCGCTCTTGACCATCTCCTGAATGAACTCGAGTCAGGAGAGTTATTGAAGGTGACCGATCCGGAAACCGATCCAGTTTTTGAAACCGTTAATCAATTGCGCGAGCAACGAATGATGATGGTATACAATGAAATGCAGCTACAGTTCATCTACGAGGTCTTACGGGAGCAAGCCGACCTTAAGCTCGGGAATATCACAGAGGAAGATATCCGCGGTGTTTCCGATGGACAAACTCTGAACAGAAAGTCTGCAAAAATTGCCAAGCTGTCTGGGCCTGATTATGTGCCTCCTTCAAAAGCTGAATTCGAGCCCGTTTCTGACCGCATTCCGACGCCAACGAGAAGCTGGTCCGGCACGCCAGACGTATCGGACAATGAGTAGGTTCCAGTTAAGAATGATGCAGGAATAAGAGAAAGTCTGCCTTACAGCCCCTTGGCATTACCTCTCTTGTGTTAGCAGACCTGCCTACCACATCCCAAGGAGAAATTTCATCATCCTTCTCACCTTCAAATATTATTTTCCTGTTCTGTATATTATGACTGGTATGACTTCCTAAATGTTTGTCAATGCGTCTTCGCTTATTTAGCATCGCTTCAGACTGGGTTGTTCTAGGAGTCTTGGATTCTTGATTCGTTTCTCCTTATTCTTTTGACAAAGCTTTCTTGCTTAAAGGATACCCTGTCCCAGTTCTCATCGAAGCGGCTAGTCTGCCCGTTTCCTATTATACTATTATAACCTTAGAGCGTGGTATACAATCAGCGAGCTCCAACTATGACATGAAGACATAGCTAATGGATATTTCCACATTTCACCTTTCTCCTCTCCAAACTGGAGCGTGGTACTTTACTGTCTCCGATTTCTGTGTATACTCAGCACAAAGGCAGATCGTAGGTATCATGTAATGCAAATTATCCCCGATGGTTAAGATACAATACTTTGGGAATGAATATGATATAAAAAGTGGCCTGGAACAGAAAAATACCAGACAACGGTGAAAAGAAGTGGCATAAAAGCGAACGTAAATACGGCCACAGATATATGCTACATAGAATCATGATAAGCGCATGCAAAAGACCATCAACGATCCAGCGAAACCGGAGTACTCGGATCGGTTGTAGACAGGAAGAAGGAAGGTAGGACGATTGCAGTAAAAGAGGCAGTATGCAAAGAATCGGTCATGATACGTCAAGCATTCAACGATGATCCCCTTCCTGTTCGTATCGCCAGCAACAATGGGGAGGAAGGCAGTATACAGCGAAGAGAGAGAGACTTTGAACCGGCGAATGGTGCACCATATGAATTAAGAGAGGTTAATCGCTCCGTTTCTTTCGACCACCATCATTGATCCCATCAGGATGTGCAACAGCGGGAGAAGAGCCCTGATCCCGATCCGGAATCGTATTTCTCAAAGCACCAGCGTCTTCAGCGTCTTCCTCCATGTCGTACTTGTCGACGGTATTTTCATCCCACCGATCAACTTGCTGCTCCAGAGTCAAGACACCTGTCTCTTGGGGACCAAGCCCCGAACTCTCATGGCTATCACCTTGGCCATGGGCATCCGCGCCGATTCCAAGCTCGATATCGTTATTATTGCCGTGGTCGTCGCCGGCTAACGCACCGAATCGGGCCAGACGGCGCCTCTCCAACATGCGCCGGTGATACCAGCTGCACAGGCCAATGGCGCCGAGACTCCCAACAACATTCGCGAGAATATCGAATGGGTCGAATTCCCGGTCATTGGGGAGAATGCCCTGCAGAATTTCAGAGCCGATGCCGAGGATGAGCGTGCAAACCAGGAGGCTTAGATGTAGTACACGCCGGCGGGAAGTATCGATGACCCAGTAGAAGGTGAGGGAGAGGGTGAAGAAAGTGACGACATGGAGGAATTTGTCACTTGGCTGGAGTTGTGGAGGAATAGAAGAGGATGCGCTGTGTGGGAGGAGGCCGACATAACCGGCTAGGATGAGGAGGAAGATGAAGGCGCCTGGATGAGAAGTTGGGGAAGGTGTTAGCTGGAGGGAGCACTGAAGGGAAAGGTAATGCAAGACGACAGCTGTGACAAAGCTTCAAATGAAGGCGAACGCACCCGCAAATTGGTAGCGGATACGCATGGTTATTTCTGAGAATGCAGATCAGTCAATAGTAGTAGTAGGGCTGTCTGAACAAGGACAATAGCAACTGGGAAATAGGTTGTTGTGGACCAGAATAGGGCGACTGGAGCGTATATAGAAAGTCAGCACAATGAAAGAGCGTACAATGCGCGGGCAACAAAACAGCAGTACGTACAGCGCAGATGAAGCTATTTGCATTGCCGGACTGGGACGAACTGCGGTTTTGGTCAGTGACTGCGGCGGACGCTCCGCCTTCCACGCTCCAACCTCATCTCAAAGTCGACTCGCGCAGGAACCTCCCGAGTCGCTGGTTTTCGCCATCAGATCTCCCGGACTCCGCCATCACTTTGGCCCTGCGAGCATCGCCCTCCATCCCCTTCTCCACGGCTTTTTATTCTATGCCTTTTTCCGGAGCCCTAGACGCCCTGTTGAGCCCTTTCCGCCCCTGCTCTTAACCGTGGAGAAACGCCCCCTCGGCGGGCCCCAGAACTGGGGTTTTGGAGGCGAGCATGTCGCCTGGTCACAACCACACCTGGCTGCCACCAGGGCATCTTCGACCTCCCGATGATCATCACGATTCGCGGCCTGTCAATGGTTACTCGAATTTCTCTGCCGGTTCCCGGACGCCGCAAACTCGCGTTTGTGCCAGTGCCGACGGGTCTCAGACAGGTAATTTGATATCGGAGGCTGATACCGCCGCGGAGGATGACCCGCGCATCGCTATCTTTCGTGATCTTTACAGGCGGAGTGAGGCGAGTATCGATATCTTGTTCAGCAAGGATCAGGCTCATGTCGATGCTGTCCCGGATCTTGACCATCAGCCTGAACCCACCGGTGCTGTTGCTCCCACTGATGATCCGGCGCCACTTCCACTTCCCTCTAAGAATCCCGCTCGAAAATTGGATGAGGACGATTACGACGAGTACGACGATGACGACAATGATGAGACGGAAGTCGCGGATACCGCCGTCTCGCCGCTCAAGACTAAGTCTGCCGCGCCTCCGCTGGATTCCAGCGGTATTCCGTCGCCGGGCCACCGTTCCAGTGTTGCGCTATCGGTTATCAATGATAGTGCAAAAGAATCAAAGAAGGAAACGCTTGAAGAGATTCGGAAGAAACTCGAGGAAGACAAGAAGGCAACTGAGGAAGCTGCGAAAAGGAGCTTCCACACACTCTTCTATACACTGGAAAGTGACAGGGATGCCATGCTGGATCAGCAACGGCTCGACGAGTCGGAGAGACAGGTTGAAGCTGAGATGTCCGGCCAAGCGAATGCTGGCAGTACCAACGGGAACGCCGAATCGAATGGTTATGGCTCGTTGAGTAACGCGAACCTCGGAGCCTCGAGTCTGACTTTGAAGAACTTGATTGCTAGGATTGATATGAAGCGGACCATGGTCCAGGCATCTGATGCGGAACTGCGAAGTTTGATGAGTGAAGTCCGCAAGAACCGGAGCAAGTGGGCTAGCGAGGATAAAATCGGGCAGGAAGAACTCTACGAAGCAGCGGAAAAGGTTCTTAGTGAGCTTAAAGCGATGACTGAACATTCAACTGCTTTTTTAACTAGGGTGAACAAGCGCGACGCACCTGATTACTATACCAGTGAGGATAAGCCCATCCTTTACCTGCAGAACACGAAGTCGTTTACATTACGCTAATCCCTAACAGTCATCAAGCATCCTATGGATCTGGGGACGATGACAAAGAAGCTCAAAGCTTTACAGTATAGATCGAAAAAGGAATTCGTTGATGACCTCAACCTTATATGGTCGAATTGCTTGAAGTATAACACAAACCCTGATCACTTTCTGCGCAAACACGCCTTGTACATGAGGAAAGAGACGGAGAAGCTTGTTCCTCTTATTCCCGAAATTGTTATCAGAGACCGTGCAGAAGTGGAAGCGGAAGAACGTAGGCTTCAGCTTGCAGAGCTTGAGGGGGGTGAAGAGAGTGACGATGAACCTATCATGTCCTCCAGAGGCAGGAAAGCCCCTAAGAAGGGGACTGCTCCTACTCGGAATACTTCCAGAGTTTCGGAAGGGCCACCTGGGGCTTCTGTCAATCAGACCCCTGCCCCCGTACGCGCTGACTCTGATGTAGTGGTGGACGGAATTCGAAACGGATCCTCGACGACACCGCCCCCAGGGGTACAGACGCCATCTGATCCTAATGGGGCTGGTTCGTCTGGGATCCCTGGTGATTCTATGGAAATTGATGGCTTGATACCTTCGAACAACGCCCTTAGCGCATTGTCTGTGCCCGGGATAGAGCTCGAAGACCCAGAGTACAAAGTCTGGAAGCAAGTCACGAAGAAAGACCGTGCCCTCATCGCTGCTGAAAGGCACCGCCTTCTCAAAGGGGATAAATTAAACCCTGACGAGCCGGCATTGCTGAGGACCAAGGCTGGCATGAGAAAATGGCTGAGAAATCAAAAGCAAATCGCCCCTGAAGTCGACAAAGCGGACGAACTGGGCTCGCAATCGGTAGAGCACGACGCTCCCCGCGAAACTCTTGCGGAAGGCATAGAGGTGGAGGAAGACAGGATGATTCCCGATTACTACGATGTAATGTCCGGCATTCCCGACCTACCTGAGCGACTTGTTTGGAGAGAGGATGCAGAAGGCAATGTTGTGGATGCTTCTGAAGAATTCTTGAGAATTCTTCCCAAGGATTCATTTGTTCAGCCTGACAGTAAACTCTCCCGGAAGATGGATGCAAATATGCGGCAAATGCAGGAAACTCGGAAAATCTGCTCGAAGATCGGCATAGTGAAGCAGATGCAACTGCAGTCCCAAGTATGCGCTACCGCTTGACTTTTATATTCCTGTACTCCCTTTCGATGCCTGCTTTCTAACTTGTTTGCAGATGTATCAAAACCAATTTCAAAAGTATCAGCCCGAACCTTTCGTGGAACAGGATATCTCACCACATGTTTTGAATGATGAGGGTCCAGTGGTTGCACCTTGGGTTTGTAAGGCTGCGCTGCAACGCTCTGTTGCCAAAATCTTTTACCATGCTGGATTCGAGGAGTATCAACCGTCTGCCCTTCAGACAATTACCGATATCGCTTCGGATTTCTTTCAGAAGATTAGCGAGACATTAAAATCATATATGGAAACTCCTAAACTTCCAGCTTCGACCAAGGAAGAGCACACATCGTCATCTTCTCAGTGGAAGCTGGCTTACAGCCAACCAGAGATGATTCTTCATACCTTGTCCTCAGTAGGTACTGACGTGGAAGCTCTCGAATCATATATTAGAGATGATGTGGAACGGCTTGGAACAAAGCTTGCTACTGTCCACGAGCGTTTAAGGTCCTTATTTGCCGAGCTTCTTCGGCCGGCCCTTGCAGACGGTGGTGAGGATGGTTCGAATGCCTTTGCCGATGGCAGTGAGCAATTTGTTGCCGGTGATTTCGCCGAGGATATCGATGAAGACTTCTTTGGATTCAAGGAACTGGGCTTAGATAAGGAATTCGGTCTTGCGACTCTCAGTGTTCCACTCCATCTGCTCCAAAACAGGATGTACAATGCCGCTCAGGCTCAAAGCACGAGGTATTTAACTTTCCACACTATTTATAGGGTTGAACTCATACTAATCACTTCCAGCGCTGCACAAACGGTAACCCTCTTCCCGCCGCCTCCTGCATATCCGCGCATTACGTCAGATACTGTATTATCGCAAATTGGGCTTGTGCAAGACTTCTTTCGCGCTAAGTTGCAGGCAAACAATGGCGAACCTCTGGTCGAGGATCTTGAACTGCCGCCTAAGCAGCGGCCAATGGCTGCTCGCCCCCGTCTTCCAGCGTCTGGGAAAATTCCGCCTTTAGGGTCTGCAGGGCCAACTTCGAGCCCACAGAAACGGCCGCCTCCACCACCTGGTCCTGGACAATTAGCAACGGCGAAGCCTGGGACCGCAGAACCTAGTAAGAAAAAGGCCAAGAAAAACAGCGGATTAGCTCTGGATGTTTAAATCTCCACCGGCGGCGATGAAACGGCAGTCGCAGATGGTGCGAAAACTCTATCCGCAAATCCAACATCAACGACCTCGAAGAACAATGACGCTTCCTTGGATGACATCCCTCCAGGCTCTGCAACAGAAATCAACAGTGCAAAAGGTGGAGCCGACATGTCTGCGCTGTCAGATGCTGGTGGTGTAGAAAATGGCGTCTCTGTCGGTGTGAACGCAGAACACGAGAATGGCGTCAATAGCAGTGCAGCAGCTATGACCAACGGGACTGTTGGTGACATCTCATGATGTATAAACAAAGCGTTCTTTGTACTTGCTGTATTTACGCATGATGCTAATAAAATAGTTTTCCATGGTATTATTACTCTATTTTTTTTTTTTTTCGAATACCTCGTCCTCATTTTACGGTTAATCTTTGTTTTAATTCTTCTTCCCCTCGATTTTCCCCTTTTCCTATTTCTCATTGATCTCGCGACCCGTCATTTATCATCTTTTACCACCTACGGGATTCATATTGATCTCACTGGGGCCCCTGCGAAGCGCACGCTTGGTGGTGCGGTTTTCTTCTCCGTCGAATATCATTAACTAACCTTTGATACACTGGTCCTCATGTATGCAAAAGTGGTTATAGCATCGATGAATTGAGGCTTCCTTCGAAACAATGACTGGATTCTGGCGGCCTTTGTTCTTTTTTTTCTACGTTGCATTTTTATTTTCTATTTCTCCCCCGTTCATGTTCCCTTTTGTTTTTCTTTCCAAACTCCTGTGATTGTGCGGCGAGTTCCCTACATATTCTTTTCTTTTTTTTTTTTTTTTTTTTTTTTTTTTTTTGTTGAAGTTGTCTTTCTATCCCTATATTTCTGACCGGGCCTTGAACGGGCCCCTCTTTATTGTTATTATTATTTTCCCATCGCGTTAGGCTGCTTCCCCCCTCCTTCTTCCATATGATGGGACAGCTCTGGACGGAGTTTCCCTGATTACATATGGACTGTACTGTATACAATATGAAAAAACAAAAAGGCAATGCTAGTTTGATCTCATGCTTATTTTCATCAATCATCACTAAAATCGTACGGGGATCTTTGCCATGTACTTACAACTCTATGTAGTTCTTGGGCATGATCCGTCAGTTCAAGATTGGGATATCTGAGTAAACAGGGAAGATGATGGGAGAAAGAAAGCAAAAAGAGAGGTTTCTGTTAACAGCTCCGCGGACTGAAGCTTACTTTGAAGGTATCTCCCAGAGCATCCATTATCGCTTTTCAAAGTATTGGCCTTCCTACGCAACTGAATTCTGGAAATAAAAGTATACAGAAATAGAGGAAAAGGGCATCTTACCGGAACAGAGGGAAGGGTGTCTTTGTGTCGGTTCTAAGAGTGTATCTTGTTATATGTTGAATTCAACACGGGAGACGACAACTTGGTCAAGAAGAGCTATCTATAAAGAAATGACCCCTTCTATAGCTTCACAATTGCCTAATTAGGATATAAGGAGCTTCCCCAATCATGAAATGGCACAGCCAAGAGGGCTCATACATCCCGCTGTAGTAGGCCTCCCCGAGGAGGATTAAAAGGTTACAAAATGGAAGGGCCATGAAATGGATCATCTACAAAACCCATGGAATCAGCACATCAGAGACCATTGGAAGTGTTGAAAATGCAGTTCAACTTGGTCTGCTGTGAAGCAAGAGAAGGCATCTGCAGCCAGTCACACTACCAGATACGTACCCTATTTTCGCCGCGCAGTGAATAATGACGAGTGTTCTAAGTTAGAACGTACTGATGAATCATCGTCTTATTTCCTGTTTCACAGAGCGCCATGCCAAACGCCAGTTGTAGCATATCTTCTGGCTAGCCTGGAGTCTTCTTAAAGGGGCGCCTTGGCTGTGCTGGGAGCTTTATAGGCAGATGAACCTGACTAACTTAGAGCCTATCCAAGTTCGTAACTCACTTGCCCAACCCTTTTTTTTTGAAAACATTTACACTAACGTCACTGTTATTTCCGTTTTAGATGGCGCGCATTTTCATCCTTTTGTATTCATCCTCACTGAGGGCTGTGTCAATCAAGATGTCCAAGGTCCTGAAGTAATTCGAAGACGCGATTTTCAAGGGAGGGCTTTACAAAAAGCTATCATACCGGTGCAGGCCAAGGACAATGACTCCATATACCAACTCGCCTAGACGCCGGCGAGTCCAAAGATGGGAAAAGAATGTCTATTTGCAAGTCAAACTCCCAAGCCAAAAACGACGCACTTGTAGCATTCAAGAAGAAAAAACCCATGCGAATTTGGCCTCTGGCTCCATCGACGAGAATATCCCCCCGTTGAGTCGCAGGAGGAAGCTGCGCGGAAGTTTTGAGAGGGCATGGCAAAGCAAGCGAAGGATCAGCTGGGTTAAACACCTGTGGTCTGGTATTCTATGCACCCGTTTTAGATGTTGTGTGTATATCTTTCTAACAGAGTGTGTAGGGCATCCCAAGAATGTTACTACGTTTACAGTGGAACAATATAAACCACAAGGGAGATCTTGCAACTGAGCTGTAAATGCTGCCACTGAATTTAATTTCTCATCTACGCTTTGATTGACATTGAATCACATTTCTTTCTTCAATTTTTAGATATCCTGCAATGCTTGCGTGTCTACTACTACATTCAGAATTATCCTAAGTCATCGCCTGGAGCGAGTGGGCCTGATATCAATCGTCTACTTGCGAAAGCCTGATGCAGGGGAATCCGCTGGGCCGCAAATTCAAGGCTCTGGTCGGCCATGGTGGGACGTTTTTCGGCGATGCAAAGATTAGCACGGAGGAGCTATGGCTTATCGAGCATGAGGTAGGGCCCTATATATTCAGCATTCAGCATTCGCGTTCTCTATGCTGTTGGGTTGGAGGATACGGTTGTTCGTGGTGGATTATAATCCCTGATTGAATGAGACGGCCACCACTATGTCTGGTTATATGCCTGGTAACGTATGCGACAATGCAGTTGTTAGACTCTGCATCCTACACTAAGTAGACAATTACCATGAAAACCATCACTGAATGAAGATTTCGGAAGTATGATCACTGGGCTATATCCTCTGCGTCTCGGGTTTTGTAAGGCTATGAAGGCATCCAAGTCTCGTGTATCTAGCAATAATATCATAGGTAAGGATTACATACACACTGCACTGTATGATCCTCAGCAAACTGTTCTCATACGTGGCAATCTCCATGTTTCTGCACGCTGCCACACACCACCGCTTATAGGGTAGACCACGCATAGTCTCAGACTATAAAAAAGTCTATGAAATGGAAGTTTTTAAAATTTGCCATTGACTTGTCACTGCTGTTCCTACACACCACAAGCATGCTGTTCAATCAACCCACCACCCCTTAGGCTGCTCCCAGAGAAGCGGATGTTTGTCTTCCATCCGATCATAGCCATAATCAGGTGCATCCTTTCCACGCAGAATAACAGGATCAAACCCTTCGACCATTGTTGGCTTGGGCAGTTTCCCATCCTTTTCAGCCATCAGTGCCCTCAACTGTGCGTCAACATCCAGGTCTGGCTGCAGCTTATTACGAGACATCATGTATATATCGGCTTCTTCACTCCTTCCATAAAGCTGTAGGTTCTCCAGGGATGGGGGCAATCCACAAGGGAGAATGACTTTGCACCAACACGGCCCTGCCCTATTCCCCTTGCTAGGAAACAGAGGATGTTGATACCAAGACCCAAGCTTTTGAGCTTAGGGAAGTCATTCAGGGAAACCTCAGTTGGCGGTGCTTCACGTGTGGTATCCAGCTCCTTCAGCTCATGTGTCTATTGTATCTCCCATTCCTCTTTGTATTCCATCTCTGCCTCATTTTCACTATCATGAAATTCTGCATAGCTTGGTGGTGGGAATACCTCCAAGCCAGCCTCACCATAGAGCTCACCCCAGGCAACATTATCTTCCATATCAAGGTCAAGTTCCTCCAAGGTATGGCGATGCCTCCATGAACATCGAATGAGCATGGAAATACTCATGATATATTTCTCCCCTCCTCTTATTGCACGACCACCAATAGTACATGTAAACTTGCGCGGTATCTTTGCAGAATCAATAATATAGCATAAGTCCGCTTCTGACAATGTTTGAGTGGGTGAAGCTGATATCACTGTAATTAGCTGACTTGGGTGGGGGAGGCATACCAGCCTCGTTGTTCCATGTGGCCAGCACAAAAGAGACAGACTGAAGTGCAGGGAGTCGTCGGATAAAATTGAGTCGGTGATAATAAGACGCTTCAATATAGTGGAATCCATCATTAACCAGATCATTCTCATCAGGGAGGAATATCACTTTGCGCAGGTTCTGCAGGTAAGGTACTGAAGTTGGATTTTGATACACCCAACGTAGCAATGCTAGGAGACCACGGTCCTCTGTCTCTTGGTCAAATTGTGCAAAAGTGTAGAGAGCAAGGGAGTCCAGTTGTGGTGAGACAGTGATCAATAGCATTGCAAGGGTGTCTATGTAGGAGGACAAACGTCTAGTAGGCCCGTTGGCCAGATGTTAATGATTTTTACCATGAAAAGGGAAAGGGAATAGAGAATTACACATACAGCTCCCTTGCTGTAGGATCTTGTAGCAGGGTATCCAGCACTCTCTGTGGCTCCTTTCCCTCCCTGAACCCGGCCCTCCAATGGCCTGCTTCAACCGTGTAAGATCGCTTGGTCCCAGGTGCTTGGCTTCTGCTGGTGCTGGGGAATTATCGAAACAAAACATGGTGTCATGTCCAATTAACCCAGTCCCAATGCCTCTCGATGACGGACATGTTGGCCCCTGCTTGGATCTCTCAGAATAGATAACAGGGTCTCAAAACCCTGCTCCAAGATCACTGCGATTGCACAGCTGGAGCCGCCGATATTTCTCCGTTTCACCACCAGCTACGTCTTCTTACCTACCTCTGCTATTAAAGAGAAGAAAATTCCATCAACAAGGGAAGCAACATACCTTTTGTCAGGTGCCTTTACTGTCAGCATTTGATTACATGGTATGAGTAAAAGATGATCATTTCCAGTGGAAAACAGAGACTGACCAGACCTGCTGGAATAGGTGGCTCGCAAGGGTATACAAGATATCTATCAATCAGTACTTTGTTAATAAAATTACACTGGTTTTTCATTCAGTCACCCCTCTTTCACTGATCTATTCAGATAACCACACTACTTGAGCTTCTTGAGTGGCGGAGCAACAATATTATCAAGATGAGTTCTCAGGATTTCTACAGTTTACATTACTGTAGCAGCGTTTGGAGCACTTGAAGTTGAAAGACGCAAGGCAATCATCATCGGCTGGTTTGTCAATCCACTCTCTGGTCAGCCAAGCGGCTGCTCTGTAGTAGTCTAGGTCAAACTCCCTATAAATTACCGGGAGATTCTGGAAACCCTTCACATACTCAGTGAGGATTTGAGATTCAATTGGCGCCAGATGTCGCTAGAAATGCCAATTATTTGAAAGCGGCGGCCATCGTAGCATTGGATCCAAAGTGCTGCTGATGTCTCGATTAGCATCACTGTCTAGAAGGCCTGGGAACCTTCTTAAGAGCCAGTCTGTTCCTGAGAGCCTAGAATATTGCTCCCCAGACCTAGAAGAAAAGGAGACAATGGCTGTTGCACAGGGCAAACTCCACAGAATGACCTCAAGGGTTGCTGTGCAATGACGTAGCTCATCAGCTACAAGCAGGGTCCCTGAATAGCTTGCAAAAATTTTTTTGCCCATGGTTGTATGGAGATGAGTTGACACAATTGATCATACAGCAAACTGGGCAAATACCGGGCTTTATTTTGTGGGAGAGAAACTGAAACAATGACGCGGTCAAAAGCCCTAGTGCTAGTGCCTTCAACGTGGATAAAAAAAAGTACATATGTGATTCGACAAGACAAGCCAATGAGTTGAAAAAGACCCATGGCTAAGATGATTCCGTCGGTTTCCGTCCATATATAATCCAAACTCTCGTATATAAATGATGTGACAAGTCTTTGATCTCATTCCGTATAGCTGCAAGGAACACTTCGATTTGTGACCTTTCCCAGCCCAGAACACGAGTATAGAGAGCGTAAGTGTATGGCCCCAGGCCCTCCAGCACGTTGACTTGATGGTAGCGACCCAATTCTTTCAGCCTTGGGTCCTTGGGCCAAGGGCTCTGGGGGAGCTATATGACCTCTTAGCTTAATTGTAGATAGTGTCATGCAAGAGACGTCCGAAAAAAAAAAAAAAAAAAAAAAAAAAAAAAAAAAGAAGAACAGGGAATTGAAGGAGGTTGGTTACCTTGAAAACTTTCTCATGGACATCCTCAAATCCAGCCTTAATCATTTTCTCTTTCCATGTTGATACAGTTCTCATTGATTTCCCAAACGTTTTAGAAGCTTCATATGCAAGCCTGAAGCCTTCCAGACAGTTTTTGGCATTCAGGTGTGTGCCATCATCTGAGAGGGTGGTTACTTCTATTGATGCAATCTCAAAATAGCCACCAGGTTTCAGATTCTTCAATGCCTGCTGGAAGAGTTTATCGTAGTCTCGGACGAATCCTTCTAGTTCCCGGCCATGGATATAATCAAATGGACGAGAATATTCCCAAGGCTGTTCGAAGTCATCGATTTCAAACCGGCAGTTTGATGGTAGCCTGTGCCCCGTTAGAAAGCCGAGCTCAAACACAGAAAGACACATGGGAAGTACCAGGATGGTTGGATAGCACTCAAGTCATTTCCTATGCAACGTCGATTGCATTCAAACTTATATGCAAGGGAAACAGTTATTACCAATGACTTCTGCATCAGGATGTTCACTGTGCATACATGGTTAGCAACTAGACAAGCAGAATCAACACGACCAACAAAAAGTAGGCTTACTCCGCGAAATCAATAGCCCAAATACCGGTACCAGTTCCAATATCTAATACCCTCTTGGGATCCTTGATAGGAGCAAGGTGTAGGTCACCACCAAGGAGCAGGCGATAAATATGATGGCTCTGTTCAGTATCTGTCGTCAACCCTGTGCTCTGGAGTATGCAACCCTTGAAGTACATACCAAATCCAGTCGATCCTGTTCTCGCTCATCATTCGGCTTTGTAATGGGTTAGCCATTGAACACGAATAAAGAAAAGATCACGTTCTCAAGGAGCCCATTTACCAAAATATATTCGCCTTCGTGGAATGCGTGGTATCGACGGCCATTCTCATATCTGGATAGTGGTGACAAATTAACCCCAACATTCTTCAGTAGCACTAAGATAGTCACGTACTTGTAATTGAGGATACTCGATGTTATTGAGCTTGTGTAACTCGCGTCGCCTACCCTATATAGCGTAAATGGTAGTCAGCAACAAGCAATGGATGAGCGAGAGGACACGCACGAGCCAGCATAAGTGGAATCACTGTCATTGTTCTCCTGTAGGTCAACCAGTTTAGTATTATGGGAGAGGTAATGGTCATTCTGGAATTCTCACATCAACATCCAGAGGAGCATCCTCAGCAAGGATGTCAGTACGCGTATTGGCAGTAGTCTCAGCCATCTTGCCCAAGCGATCAATGTGGACGAGGGACAAATGATGAAGGGAGAAGGGATTTTTGGAGATCCTTATAAAAACGGGAATGCGACTTTAAACCCCTCTTGAACTGCATGGTACTTTTGAACTCACATAGTCCTTGAAGTACTGACTATTAGCAACGGCAATGATTTGCGAGTCCAACTGGAAACAGGAAGCTATGCACGTTCCATCACATATTTAGCTGCACCGGATGCAACGCTACGGAGGAATTAGCGCACGCCGGGTCGTCCCGTCGTGCCACGTCAGTCGATACTATTATCAGGTCTCAGGGAATTGTATCCACATTCAAGAAATAGCTTTGGTATCATAAAAATCATAACATATCATGAAACAAAACTGTGGCTAACACTCCCGCTTCTGCTATGATCGTCGTCCGAGGCTTCCACGGCCGTCGACCCAACCATGAAGATTTCATCGCACCATTCGGCAAAAGTGTCGACATCCCAGACCGTGTCTTCACGGCCCTTGCCCTTCTTGCTCACGGGGTTCCCCTTCGTTTTCTCTGCGGACCGGTATACCTCGAAGAAATCTTCGTAGATCTGGATGACCCGATCCTGCACGGCTCCGACCAGGGTCTCCTTCATCCGAGGATCATCTAGGTAGTCATCCAGGACGCGTCGTAGGTTCGGGACCTCCTTCTCAATGTTTCGACAGGTAGGGACCATCACTTCCCCACGCTGTAAGTTTCGTTTGTCAACAAATCTTGACGGTAGAGATGCCGTCATTTTGGTCGCAAATCCATTGATGAAATCATTGATCACAGTTCTCAGCCTCCCGTCAAGCTCTGCCTTGGCGTCCAGCATGTTCTCCACCACTCGCGGGAGTAAACCGTGACCAACCAGACGCATAAGGTTGCGTGGATTAAACAGACCACCTCTTTCCCGAAGTTCCCAGAAGGTGTTTGTAATTCCTGAAAAGTCAAAGGATACCTCTGGTGTCACGTATTCTATGTCAAAGGCAACGATCTGTTGTTTCAAGAGAAGTAAATGGCTCAGTAGAAATAGCTGTCCGTCAAAAGGAGTTGTTTTGTTGGTAATTAGAATGCTCGCTTGGTGAAGAGATAGGTTCGTTTGGTGTACGATTTGGTGAGCCAGGTCATCAAATACAGTAGACTTGTTTCACAGAGTTAGCCTGAGTTTGAAAAAAATTCTAATGGATGGGGCCTTTGTTCATACATTCACAAGTCGATATATTCTGCTGAGTAGCCAAATGGCCTTCCGTAAGGTTGGATAGCAACCAGCTTGCATTTCTAAGTCCCACTTGGCATCTTGTTCAAATGCCGAATCTGTATTATCTTCTGTCTTGGTAGATTGAGGCAGACCCACCAACATGTCAGCAGATAAGACTTTCTTGCCAGAGATCTGGCCATCCGTTGCTGACACAGAAGCCCCTCTGACGCGTACTGGATAGTCAAGATCTTCAGGCCGAGGTTTGTAACGCTCGATTTCATCACGCAGGAATGCTTGTGCGCGGAAGACCAGCCGGGTTTGGGCATCTTCCAGAGCAGGTTGAATCAGAACGGGAAAGTCAAGTTGGGTCATATCTATATTCTCCAACTCCTCATCTGGGTCGAGTAGATAGCGGGTTTGCAGGAGGGTACACAGTTGACAAAGCCTGACAATTTTGTCTTCGTGGATTATTCTAGGTCGAAGATGGTCGTATAAAGGCTCGCAGATCGTCTCTAGGAAGTCATACAAACCTCCCTGGCCATGAAACCATTCACCCCAAAGATCGAACTCATCCAGACAAATTCCGCGGACGTAGCTAATGCTGGCACGAGCAAAAGTGACTAGATCTTTGGACGAGCTCGGCGCAAGAGCGATCTCATTGAGCTTCTTATGAACCAAAGGGACAATCAGTTTCCCTCGAACAGCAGCAAAATTCGTATGTAGTTCGTTAAGAAGGCTCTGGTATTCTGCTTCATTCCCTTGTTCAGGATCCAATGGGGGCACTGCCCGTTTTTGAATCTCGAGGCCAATTTGTTTCAACTCGGGGGCCCCGACTCGGAACTTGGCATACAAGAGAGCGGACATTGTGGTGTCATTAAGTTGTTGGTCTGCAATTCGTTTCGAGACGTCATGATAAATATCTCTCAGCGCTGTCACAAAATGTCCGCGGATGAGTGTCAGGGCTCGAGTCAAAAGAAGTCTGTACCGGGAGCGATAAACCTCAGCTTCCTTTTGTTCGGTCTGGACAAATCATTAGTTGAGATGATAAAATTAAGACAAGAGACCGCCCTGACATGTGTTTCCATATAATCCAGACATTCATCCAGGCGCCGTAGCATATCCGAGAACTCCCTGTCACGGACAGAATTTCCGGCACGAGGGGCGTTGAGTTTCTTCGAGGCAGGGTCTAGGAAGTCGTAATACTGCAGATTGTACTGAATAGCATCTGCAAAATCCGAATCGCGTTTCTGGGCTGACAGGAGGCCCTCGCATTGTTTCTGGAAATTAGATGTCTGCAATTCAACGGCTTTGAAGGATTCGGATAAACTGGTCAAAAGGTCGAGGGTGGAAGTGGTGTCGGACAGAAGCGAATCAAGGTGGGTCTTTGATACTTGAAGCTCATCGAGACAGGACCTAAAAACAGCCAGGGAAGTCAGTCAGGTTATGGTCCGATGGAACACGAATGAGCCATGGAGACTACTAGCGCACTCACTGGTATTCATCGTAGCTGGTTTCGAGCAGGCTATCTCCCACTTCGTTGTACCACTGAGAAAATTCGAGTTCATTGTGAATATCAACAATGGAATTTGGCTTTCTTGCAGCTGTTCCAAATTCCTCGACAATCTTCTTGCTTTTGAAACCGGGGAGAAGACTGGACGCTTCGGACTGTCCTCGCGCTCGCCGCCCTCGCCGAGGCATTGTGTAAATAATGGGCACCTAATACGACGTTTGCGAGAAGGATCAACTTGGGGATACTGGATTCATCAAGGCTATATATCAAGAAAACGAGCGACAAAAGGGTGAGAGCTCCTGGAACCCCAGATCGAGCTCTCCTTGATGACACTCGTGGCCGTTAGGGATGCGCTATTCTGCCGCCGCCCTCCGCCTGCGCTTATGCGTCCTCGAGCTCCAAGAAGCTCAAGCTCTCTTTTATTGTCGTTCGGCATGGTCTCAGCGGCCCAGCCTGGGATTTAACGCTTTTCAAGGACTCATCGATCAGTGACGCCATGCTCGCGACTAGGGTGAAGCGGCCAGTGACTAATACCGTCACTTACCCTTTTCGTGTTGCTAGTGTTCGTCCTCCCGTTCCCCAATGGCGGTGTTATTCGAGCAAGGGTAGCAGACAGTCGTTAAAACAACGCCCTTCTTCTTCCCACTGGCTGCGCAAGTCCATTGGGTTGGCGGGAACGGCAGGTGCAGCATTCGTGACCTACACTTTTGCGACAAATTACAGCAAGCAGGCGGCTACTCCTACGGAACCGAAGGCGAAAAGTATAAACACAATCAGCATCGAAGACCTGGGTTCTCAATATGTTGTGGAAAAGAGAAGCTTGGGAAGTCCCGGTGTCTATTTGTGGGGATCAAACGCGTATGGCGTCGTTGATCCGGAATCAACTGAACCTATTGTCAAGAGACCACGGGAGTTCTCCTACTTTGAAGGCCAACTGCTAAGAGATCTTAAACTTGGCGAGAAGTCTGGCGCAGCAATCACTGAGAAAGGCGATTTAGTTCAGTGGGGTAAAGGGTTCTCGGAAACCGATTTTAAGCCTACGAAGACCTTAACTGGCAAGGGCTTGGCCTCACTTTGCATGTCTCAGGATCGGATAATTGCCCTGGCTTCTGATGGGAGTGTCTATTCACTTCCAATCTCCAAGAGTGAGCAACAGTCTGGCCGCAAATCCCGGGAAACTTCTTGGGTTCCTTTCTGGTCAGGGACCGCAAACATAAGCTACCGTCTTCTTAAGCCAGCCTTAAAGCTGGGCGAGAAGGTTACCTCTCTCAGTGGTGGCTTGGAACACGTTCTATTATTGACTAACTATGGCCGAGTCTTCTCTGCGGCATCTTCAACAGAGAGTTTCCCGTCTCGTGGCCAGCTTGGTATTCCAGGCCTTACCTGGAAAACTCGGCCTAAGGGTCCCGCCGACGCTTGTCATGAGATCACAGCGCTCAAGAACTCCAAGATAACTCAAGTTGCTTCCGGTGATTATCACTCTATGGCACTCAGCAGTGATGGTCGCATATTCTCCTTCGGTGACAACTCTTTCGGGCAATTGGGAACGGGCTTCGATGCCCAATCGTCATACAAAGATACCCCGACCGAATTACTTCTAGGGCGGCTTTATCGAAGCAAAGAATGGCAGACAACAGCAACTCTAATTGCAGCTGGTGGCTTGAGCAGCTTCCTTACAGTGGACGCAAAACCCATTTCGGGTGCAAGTGACAGTTCTCTGCAGAACCAGGCTCGTATAACGGCTGATACGTGGGCTTGCGGGAAAGGAATTACGGGGATTCTCGGCAACGGCAGATGGGCTCACTTGCAAGATGATCCAACAAAAGTGAAGGCTTTAAGTGGCCTGGTCGAATTTGACGAGCGTGCGAAGAAGCTAACTCCGATCCGTCTACGTGAAATATCCGTCGGCACGACTCATGCTTCTGCTGTCCTAGACAATGCCTCCTCCATTAAAGCTACCGATACTTCATCAGATAGCGCAAACAGTCCTGGCTTGGATGCAGTCTGGTGGGGAGGAAATGAATCCTTCCAGCTAGGCACTGGCAAGAAAAACAATCTTCCCAAGCCGACATACATCAACGTGCCATCGGACCTCGCAGCAAAGGACAACAAGCCGGAGGCGCGCTTGCAGATAACTCCTCGTCATACTTGTAAGGTGAATGGCCGTAAAGTGAGTATAGAGCAGCGTGTGGAATGTGGAAAAGGAGTGTCCGCGATCTATTCGGCCTTGTAATCTATCTTCTAGATGATTTTTCTTTCCCACTTCTTTTGATGTATTATGAATTCCTTTCTCTGTTAACAAAAGTTTGGGATTATTAAAAGCACCCTATTCCCTTCCTCTTTACAGATGTTATTGCTAGGATAATAATGAAGCTCTATTCCGAATTCGGAAATGCACACATATGCAAACAGTGCAAATATTCTACAACCGGAGATTGCTCGGACCGTTGCTTATCGCAAAATTTCTGGAGAAAATTAAAAACAAATTTGGAAGAATACTGACAAGATTCTAAAAAACGCGGATATTCTCCACACTACCTAGAATCTGCCATCGCAATGCCTCGTGAAAAGCAGAAAAGGGGCCGTCGAGCGGAGGACAAAGCCAAAAAGGAAGAAGCCAAACGAAAACGAGACGAAGGCACAGAAGCCCCCGCTGCGAAACGCCAGAAGTACTCGACAGATGAGACCAACGATTTCAATGAAAATGCAGACTACATCCCTCTAGACGCGGGAGAAGGCGACATTAATGATAATAGAAATGAGCAGTCGACAGACACACCCTTCTACGGACTCCTCGACACCGAAGAGCAGGAATACTTCTCGCGAGCCAACGAGTTGCTGGAATTAAACCAGTTCGGTGACGTCGAAGAGAGGCGGCTATTTGTCGACAGCGTGTATAAGGAGGCGAGTGGCAAGGAGCTGAAAATTGCATGTAGTCAGTCATGCTCAAGGTTGATGGAGAAGTTGATCTCCATGTCCAATGTTCACCAGATTCGAAGGCTATTCGACAAATTCATCGGTCATTTCCTGCATCTTGTGCAGCATCGGTTTGCCAGCCATTGTTGTGAGACGTTGTTTATTCATGCGGCGCCTCTGGTAAACCAGAAAACATCAAAGTCGAAAGGGAAGAAGAAACCACAATCGGATGGTTATGAAGAAGAAGAAGCGGAACCAGAGCCGGAGCTGTCCCTCGAGGAAATGTTCATCAAGGTTGTAGAGGAACTTCAAGAGAATTGGGGCTACTTGTTGACAGAACGGTTTGCATCGCACACTATTCGGGTTCTTCTGCTTGTCCTTGCAGGGGAACCAGTTGACTTGTCGTCCGCAGACTCGGTGGTCGCGAGTAGAAAGAAGGAAAAATTGGGTCTTCCAGATTTGGAGGCTCAGAGTGAGAATGCTATCACACAAAAAAGAGATGTACCTCAGTCGTTTGAGGCCACTTTGAAAAAGATTATTAAGGATATGGTTTGCGTGCTGGATGATACGTATCTTCGGGCATTGGCCACTCATCCAGTTGGCAATCCCGTTTTGCAGGTACTTCTCTATCTGGAGCTTCACCACTTCGGCAAATCTAGCGCGAAGGAGTCGAATTCAATCACAAAGAGGCTATTGCCCGACGACTCTTTAGAAGAAGGGTCCAGCAGCGCAATCTTCGTTCGAGGCTTGTTCTACGACCCAGTCGGCTCGCACTTGCTGGAAACCATTGTACGATGGTGCCCGGGGAAGCTGTTCAAGAATCTCTACAAAAACTTCATTCACGGCAATATCAGATCCTTTGCGCGGAATCTAACTGCTGGCTACGTCGTTGTCCGAGTCTTGGAGAGACTTGGAAAGGATGACCTTCAGAATGCCATGGAACTCATTCTCCCCGAACTCCCTTCCCTTGTCGAGCGATCAAGATTAATCATCCCCAAGGTGCTCATCGAACGCTGCATGGTCCGTGATGTCGACACACGTCCCTTAGCCAAGGCATTGGAGGCTGCTCACGACAAAGACCCGGCTAAGCGACTGGCTCAGATGCTGAAACTCGACAACAGCCGATCCATGGACAAAGAAAAAGAAAGTCCCGAACAGGGCGATCAGCAAACCTCCACCAAGCCATCCTCAAACAACGCCGAAAAACTTCATGCCTCTCTACTCGTCCAAACAATGCTCACGGTCCCGGGCCCAATCAGCGAGCTCATTTTCACAAGTCTTCTCGCTCAACCCGTGGACTCCCTGCTCTCAATCTCCAAGGATCCCACCGCATCCCACGTCCTGCAGCAAGCCTTGACACTGCCGACCTCAACCCTCCAATTCCGGCGTCAATTTACCTCTCGCTTCCTAGGTCATCTGAAGGAACTCGCACTGGACTCTAGTGGCTCCCACGTCGTCGACGCATTATGGCCCGCAACAAAGGATATCTTCTTCGTGAAAGAGAGAATGGCTCAAGAACTCGTCCAGGACGAGCTGACCCTTCGAGATTCTTTCGTCGGCAGAGCCGTGTGGAGGAATTGGTCTATGGATCTCTACAAGAGACGACGTGGGGAGTGGGCTGCGAGAGCGAAGGGCCTTAATCAGCTGCCTAGTAATGATAGGGACTTAAACAATAATACCAACAATAGCGGTAATGTGGGTCAACGACCAAAGTCACGGATTGATCTGGCTAGGGAGAGGTTTGCGGCGAATGCTGCAGGGAACGACGTGAAGGGGAAAACGAGCAAACCCCGGACGCAGAATCCGGTGGTTCTGAAGTCCTAGGTTGGTGTCGTTAATTCAATGTCAACAGATCATGTAAATAGCTGTAAATCAGAAGGCCTCTACTGGAAATGATATCAAACTCTCTTATACTTTGTATTAATAGTAGCTGTACGGAGTAAACCATTGCATACATCATTAAAAGCATAGGGTATAGGCTTAATGCCAAACAAACCCTCCAGAGGGTACATGCACTGCGCTTAAAAAGAGAGAGAGAGAGGAAGAAGACAGGCTGAATTAAATGACACCTCCCCTTTTTTCCATTCAAAAATTCCAACAGAAGAGTGTTCATTTCCTTTCAGAGAACATGTCTGATTTTGGCGTAAAGTTCCGTATCGAGGAAATTATAACTCGGATCGGGTATACAGAACGGGTGTTGCGTGAGAAGTGTCTCCGCGGTTGGACGCTCGTATGTGTCTCTGAAAGGACTTGTTAGTATCAAGAACTGCTAGTAACATGGAAGGAAAAGAGGAATATACGCACATCGTGAAGCAATCATACATGAAAGCGAGCGCTTCAGGGCTGATGTTCATGGAGACGTCATCTGGGATCGGAGGAGCTTGGTTCAGGCTTCCAAGTTTGAATATGGCGCCGATGGCTTCTTCCTTGCTCCATGGGCGACGGCCAGCAAACATCTCTAGTACCACGCACCCGAGAGACCAAATGTCAACTTTGGCGCTGTATCCCTGTCCTTGAGATTGGATAACCTCGGGGGCCATCCAGAAAACCGACCCTTGCATTGAATTCGACGAATCATTCCCGTAGATATTGTCGGATTTCTTCGAAATGCCGAAATCCGAGATCTTGCAGGTTCCATCAAGATCAAGAAGGATATTATCCGCTTTCATATCACGATGCAGGATACCTTTATCATGCAGATACGCCAGCCCGCTCAAGGTTTGACGCGTGAGAGACTTCACGACACTCTCCTCGAACTTGCCATGTTTGCGGAGGCAGCTACCAATAGAGCCACCAGAGATATATTCGAGGTAGATAGAAATGGAAAATTCGCCTCGCTCACATCCCAGATATTGCACAATGTTGGGGTGTTCGAGATGCTGCATTGTATCTATTTCGTGGTCCATAGCAGCAACCATCTCTTTGACTCGGTCTGTATCTTGTCCAACGAGTCTCGGATTGATCTCCACTTGCTTAACAGCTAAGACTTCACCATTGTCCGCATTCATGCCCAGATAGACCCTACCATATGTTCCCTTACCAATAAGCTGACCGCGAATAATACGGAAAGTTGGCTGTCTCTGTAGTTGACTTCCTTGGGATGAATTATTTTGTGGAAGAGGCTCAAGGTAATCCAGCCGTTTGCCGGGCTTCGGGCTGATTTGCATGATTCTTGCTCCAAACATCTTCGTACTCTTGCGACGCAGAATATCGCCAGATTTTTGGTTTCCGGATGTATGGATACTTCGATTTCTGTGGGTTTGATTGGCGCCCTTCGCAACCTCTCGAATTGACTTCATTCGGGTAAGTCCACCGGAGCGGCCCACGTTACGCCGGGCCACTACATTGGTATCTCCTGGTCTCAGGGTAGATTCATCCGAACCGAGAGTGTCCGAGCCACTACCACCAGGCAGCGCAGTATAAGGGGGAGGGTCATCTCTTCCCTTCAAATTCGGATCGCTTCCAGAAGGACCTTTGGCCGCAGGGGACGGGGGAGGAGAGGCTGGATTACCTTCTAGATACGGTGCATCCAGGTCAATATCAGGGAAGAATTCATCCAGGTTCTCGATGACTCCTTCCACTGGAGGTCTGTCTGCCCACACATCACCACCAGCGAATGAACGCCTTCTTGAGAGTCCCTCGGGCTGGGGTGAACTAGGTGAATAAAAGCTCTCTTTGACGTCTCCTGGCTCATTAGGGCTATGCATGAATGTTCCAATAGTCGGTGACTTGAAGGCCACTGAAGCCTTGCTTTTCCTTTTATCCGTCTCTAATTTAAGGGTCGGTTTCTTGGGCTCTTTACTGACACTCGGGGTTGAAGGGGCGGCCTTTTGTGCTTTATCCTGTTTTTTGCTAGTTGTCAATGGTATTGCAAAAAGACCATCATCGGACTCTTCGTCAGACTCTTCTTGTGGCTGTGGTGAGCTTTCGAAGGAAACTTTCGCCTCTTCGAAGTCAAACTCGGGTCCATATGACTTGCGAGACTGCAATTGTGGGCGTTCCTGGACAGAGGAATCTGCCGGAGGAGGTTGCTCAGCATTGCGAGTTGATACGTTTGCATTCTGTTCTGCGACGGGTTTCGCAATGACTCTTTTATCGTCTATTACAAATTGTCAGCAAATAGGTGAAATAGGGGGAATAGAATATCTCCACGAAAAAAAAAAAAAAATACCTGGGCTTCTCTGGGCAGGGTAAACCGAGGCAGAATCTGCATTCAAGCCATCGACACCTGGGGCCAAAGCCTGAGGGACTGGCACTGGAGGCGCCGAAGGCGAAGGTGTCCCAATGGAGCTTGACATTTTGCCCACGCTTGCAATAGCCGCCGCAAGGCCACGGCTCTGGTTAGGTGCCGGTGGATGCACGCGATCCACATTTCTCTTGCTCAGGGAATTGACCTTGGTAAGGGTGCTGGATTCAGGGGGTGGGAATGGGGGCTTGCGCCGAGGAATAAGTGTCTCATTTTTCTTCTCGCTGTTATCGTAAGGAGAAATGCGTGGAGTATCAAAGTCTATTACTCCTTCACGTCGGTATCCAGTTTCACCGTACATATCCTTTCTTGGTTGTACAGGTGGCAGCTTGGAAATACGGTATGCCTTTTGTTTTCTCTCAACCTCCCGTTGATGTTCTTCATAGCGGGCAAGTAAGTCTGCCTTGTCTGAGCCCAAAAGCTGGGCAGGTTCTGGAGTTCCATCTCCCGCCGACCCTCCGGTCTGGAGTTGTGATTCACCACGCTCAGTTGGATGTACAGAAGACGCCGGCTGTCGAGAACTCAGTGGCGAGGATGGTGATGGGTTCTGGTTTTGCTGTGAAATCCTACTGATAGCTTCGTCGTCAAGAGGTTTTCTGTGTACCTGCTGTCCAGTCGTTGGAGACACGGCATTCTTCTCAGGGATCGGGATACCAAGGCCATGTACAATTTGTGGAGGGTTGCCGATGCTAATTTGCGGCCCACGCACGTAGAATTTTAGGGAGGCCACAGGATCTGCCTTTCTTCCTTGACAAACCCACAGCGCAGTATCATTCATGGGCTCCTCGTGCTCTGTCTGTCCAGGTTCCGTCAAGAAAATTTGAGCACTAGGCCAGTCAAAGATCCCCAGTTTCGAGCAAATTACAGTGCGCAGCGTATCGACAGTGTCTATGTCCGTTATATCTACTAGACGGTAGTTCAAAAGATCCGATGTCACAAATATCCACTTCTTCGTCTTTTGACCTGATTTTGCCCGTGTCGAAGCACTTTCCGATGATGGCGCTGTAGGTAGGCGATCCGCTAACGACGTATCGCTAGCATTGTAATCGGATTTGGTGAATGGAAGATAAGAGCCATTCTGTTGGCGTATGTACATTGGGCTGGTAGGAGATTCTGATCCATGCTCGTCTGGTGATGGATGTCCTGAATCACTGCCTTTGGGAGGCTTACGCTTGAAAAAGCTTGTGAGAAACCCCTTGCTCGGCTCCTTTGAGTAAGAAGAATAGTTTTCATTGCCGAACTGACGGGGACCCGGCTCTTGTGGTGACGGACGAGCAGATGTCTGCCCTTGTTTGCGACTTTCGTAATAACGGCTACCTGCGGAAGGGGCGACTCGGCTCCCACCGTTGATTGAATCCGAGCTGTTGCCTCGAGAGTGTTCATATCTGGAGAATGGGTCCCCAATAGATGAGGCAGTCGTTCCCGAAAAGGCCAGTGAAGCATGCTGTGCCGCAGGGCTGCCACTCTGAGGACTATCCTCATGCGGTCGAAAGGGAATAGCTGGGAGACCACCACCGTCACTGGATAGTGAAAGGCTTTGCCTTTGATGATCAGACCCGATGGAAGCCGATGCCGTTCGTGTGGCGCCTAGTCGGGTCCATGGGGTTGCTTCTGAAACTTTGGGCTCAAGTGCTGATGACTCGCGACTAGTCGAAATAGGCAAAGTTACAGAACGCATTTGCCCGGCACTCTGTCGCTGATAACCGGCATGTAATGCCTGGAGACCGGAGGTTTGTCCGGGACTGTTCTCAGCAGTTCCAAAACCCGGATGAGCAGAGACCGGCTCATGAACATGGATTGGGGATATCTCAGACCCAGCATCAGAGGGTACGCTTGCGGATTGTGGTTGTTGATGTTCTTGTCGTCTTGGAATGGGAATTCCAGAATCTAGATTGCCATCATCATGAATCCGACGGATCAGCCTACGCAAGCGCTTTCCTTCCTCTCGCTCACGAGCTTGGTCCCACCCTGTTCCACTCTTCTCACACTCTTTGGCCAGTTGAGGGTATACAACTTTATGTAATTTGCCGTAGTTCGGTCTACCGTTTGAGCCATGACCCAGTTCCAAGAAATCTGCTCCCTGAAGCTCCAAAGACTTGAATGTCTCCTGCCAGTCATTTGAAAATCCGTTCTGAGCAAGCCATAACAATACCCGATCAAGTGGCCATATAGCAGCCGCCTCATTTGGCGACACACCACCCAGCGTAGAATTGTGAGGATATAGCTCAGACGAATCAGGACCTCGGCCCGCAGCATGAGTCTGGGCGTTTTGTGGAATTGTCGTTGGTAGGCTAGACGAGACCAGTTCATGAACGTCATCGTGCAGGATGAGGGGCGCAGAGACGTAGCGAGCTGACTGAGGTGGAATCGCCGCTTCTTTTCTGTGTGTAGACTGGTTTGCATTACTCTGCACGTATGACTGATTGGCGTTATCGTACGTGGAATGCCGGTGGGAATCCAATGGAGGGATACCAACCCCAAAAGTATCGGGTCCAGGGATATAGGTTGCAGCAGTCAAAGGATGACTCTCACTCGAGGGGGGTATTAAGGGTACAGATAGAGGGGTTGATTGACGATTATACGTCAAATGTTGGTTTTGATTCGCCGCAGCCAAGGAAGGAGGTAGAGGCGGCGGTGGGGGAAGGCCCTGAGACAATGGGTGTCTGTCCCAGCTCTGCTGTGATGAGAACCCATATCCCGTTCCAGGAGGCGGCCCCGGAGGCGGAGGAGGGACCATACTTTGAGGTTGCGTCGGAGGGTGTCGAGGGGGAGGAGGTGGTAAGCCCACTGGTAGCGAGGCGGCCGGAATATATTGGTGTCGCTGGCCCTCCATCATTGCTGAACACCCAGGGATGACAGGCTATTCAGCAAAGTACCGACCTTCCTTTCCAGAAATATTTGAACTCTCGGAGATTTAGGGCGTAGTTTAAGTTCTGTCCCAGACCCTGAACGTGTAAGTCTCCAGGTTCCGAGATATCTCAACAATCACCGCATCGTCGAACATATCAAAAAGGACGCCTACTCGTCTCCGAATACCGATGTACTCTTCGGAAGACAGAGTCACTTCGCCCACTTCAACTGCGCTGCTGTTTGGACCCTGAAATTATGCCGACGGTAGAGAGCGATAGCTGGACATGGTCGCGCGCCGAAGAATGGCGCCGTGATCCGGATACCCAAGATGCCTTCGCACAAGGAAGGATGGTCAAAGGAACACCGGGATAATAGTTATAACTGTCGGTATGAAGACAGTGGTTTCTGTTCTCCGGGCCAGTCGGCGGGCTAACAAGCCCGAGAATCAAATTCTAGATGAGCGAGATCGCTACTGAAAAAAAAGCACACCTAGAAGGCTCAAAATTCCATAATTAGTATGAATTGCAATGTTCGCCTTAACAGCTTCGCAGTGCCTGATCAGGAGATGCCGGGGGAACTTTGGTTTTGCGGGGAAAATTGAGGGGAATAGATATAGAAATCAATTTACCAGACAGTAGGAGATGGCCACCGAAATAGGACCGTCAAGCAAGACGAAGACAGCAGTCAGGCTCAGATAGCAAAAGCACCAAAGGGGGGTTTTTTGAAGAGGAACTTTTCAGCTGCTTGCAATCGCGGATGGTAATCAGGTCTAACGGTTTCGGCCTGAGGAGCTTTGATGCGTTGGCCGGAGAAGGTCACGTGGCGCGCCCGTGCAACTTGTCGGAGGATAAACCTTGAATGGCTGCCGAGTATCATAATTTATTATTCTCATGTCGTACCCTCAGTCCTCAATTAATCTAATTCCCTTGCGGCAAAGGAGATTTATGCGAGGGCTACTCTGCAGTCGCACAATTGTGTTGATTGAAGAGCGTGTGTATGTTTCTGGAATACGCTAGTTACAGGCACTTGCAGATACACAACGGGTATACGTTCGCAGAGGATAAAACGAAATTTGTCTCTAACAGCTCATATTTGGATCATTATTTAACGACGATGGGCTTGTACAGGTATTTCAGAATGAAGTTGAAGATCAGGACTTAGAAATCATCTACGCCGAATTTCGAAGATCCGTACGGAGAAAGCGAAAGTCAGCACTTAGATAAATGGTTCATACTGAAAGGAGCAAGCTCATATCAATGCACACTGGCAATGAAGGCGGGTTTAGACCCTGCTATTCGTCCTGGCTGCCGCCTCCGCAGTCATCCTCAACGGCGCGGGAGCATCCTCACGAGGCATATGCAGTTCGACCAACTACGATGAAATATCAGCAAATCGCGCAGAAGAGAAGATTCCCCGTGGCTTGAAACTTACTTGCAGGCATGGGGCTGAAGAGAATTCTTTGTTCGCAAAAAGCTTTGTTAGTTCGTCTCTGGTCTTCACTTTATATGTCTTATAGTCTGTCCCTCCGAAGGTGTCGGGAATGTTTGTGAATTTCCATTCCTGGATGTCGTTATAGGTTGCCTCCCATCCGTGGATGTACCTTTCGATCGTATACCCTTCGTTACATATCACAAAACTATCATCCCCCATGATATCAGATGCAATCCCGACACGGAGATATCCACAGATTCATGGAGTAGACTTACATGATCGGGTTCAGCTTATTTCTGAGCATGGTGCTCACTTCCTGCGCAGTAAGCTGGAAACTGCCATCGCCAACGAAAAGTATGGTGCGACGGTTGCCTATCTCCTTTGCGGCCAGTGCGGCGCCTTGACATGCTCCAACCGTGTACCCAATGCTTCCCCAGAGGACTTGGCTTATAGCCGTGACACCGTGTGGGAACCTGGTTTCCCAGATTCCAAAGTTTGCAGTTCCAGTCTCAGTGACGATGACATCCTCCGGCTGCAGCCACTGTCCGACTGTCGGCCACAACCAAGCATGAGTAATCCGCGTGTCACCAGAAGCTTTGATATGTTCTGGAACCTTGTTGACAGTCTTTGGAATAGGCGTCTTGTTGAGGGGGCCCATTTTCTGGATGATCTTCCTTAGAACACCCTTCATGTTTGTGTTCGGGTACTCCGAATACCTCACTCGCACGAAGGTACTATGGAAGTCGATCGTGTTCAGTTGGCCGATGCGGTATGTGAAGCCGGCAGTATTGAAATCGGATTTAATGGCGCCAATGCTCAGAATAAGGTCGGAAGCTTCAACAACTTCACGGACGCCGGTATTAGACCCATCTCCAGCATACACACCACCATAATTTGGATGAGTCTCATCCACTGCTCCTTTGCCCATTGGGGTCACAAAGGTTGGCAAGCCAGAAGCCTTAACAAGGTCATGTACCTCGTCCAGGACCCTGTGACGAATTGCGCATGCGTCAACTAGAATGACTGGGTTTTTCGCAGCTTGCAGATATTTCAAAACAACATCCACCACGTAATCCTCCCTTTCTGCTTCATTCTCCGGCAGTGTCAGGTCAATTGGGGTTTTCAGCCTTTCACCTTCGACTTTCTTCGTGACGATGTCTGTAGGGAGGGTGATGTACACCGGTCTGCTGCGAATCCAGCATTCCCGAATAGCGTGGTCGATGAGCGTTGCAGCTTCATGGGGGTCGTTCAACTTTGCAACAGCGCACGAAATGGAAGCGCTCATCTTGGTAAAGACATCAAAGTCGCCGTTGCCCAACGTATGATGCAATAGCATTCCATCTCTCTGTGACCTTGTATTGGGTTGGCCAACAATGTGAACGATGGGTACATACTCTGAGTAGGCGCCCGCAATGGCGTTCACTGCTGACAGCTCTCCTACACCGAAAGTAGTAACCAAGGCAGCGATTCCATTGACACGAGCGTATCCGTCGGCAGCATATCCTGCGTGGGTGTTACCGTCAACAGCGCTGTTTGTAAAAAGCGACCTGGAATAGACGTTCCATTCGCAGTATTAGCACTTCCTACAGTTGTACGTACCAGCATTCAATTCATTGCAGTTGCCCACCCAATGGAGGTCGCACTTGGGGAGGTAATCCAGAGCAACGAGGTTGTAGTCACCTGGGAGGTATCTCGTAAGCAGACGCATTTAGCCCCGTTTGCAACCGGACAATTCTCACCAGGAACTCCATGCACAGAGCGAATCCCAACTTCCCGTAGCCGTCTGAAGAGGTATTCAGCGACGTCAATAGGTTCACGGAGTTCCCTTGTAGCAATGTCCGTAGCCATTATGGGGAGCGTCTTCGAATCCACCTGCGATGTAGGAGAAGGTCTGATCTCGTAGAAACTTTAGAAAATTTTTTGCTCGGCTCCAGGTTTGTTATAGCTATTATTATCACAACTGCTGGCGGGGAAAAGGTGCCTTAATACTATTGCGGCGGAGTTGAATCGGGGCAGAATTGCCCACGTCATGATGATGTCGTACATTATTATAATTCAACCGTTGGCAGCCAATCCCCCGCATACGGAATATCTATCTCTCGCGGCTTTATTGTCCCGTACGATACTTGCATGCTGCCTATACTGTTTTAAACTTGGCCAAAACGGCGCACATCGATCTGGCTAGAACGTACGCCGAATAGACACGGCTACTCGGCCTGTGCCAAGTGGTGCAGTGCTCTAGAATGTACATTCAATTGGACACGGATTCGCAAACCTGCATGCGGACTCTCACAGATGGCAGTCGATGCCTGGGAGACAATTCAATTGATATTTTAGAGTTCATCGCCTGAAACCGTAACTGATGCGTAAAAATAGGCCTCTCGAGATAGATGCTTAGGTGGTATTCCAACCTGCATGTCGTAGTCCTTTGGAAGCACGAGCGCTTCAGGGCACGGTCGCAATAATCGATCGGCGCAGCAAATGCTTGTTTTGTCCATTGCAGCAACTTGAAAGTTGAATGATATTTCACAATGCGGGACTGGGGTATCTGGAATAAACTCCGGATACCGTGCTAGTGGGGTAGGATTAGCCGCCCCTCGCCAATGATAATAACAACGAGGTTCCACTGGAGATTACCTGCGAAGCCGCGCCACTGCGTTGTACATGCAGTCCTGAGCGCGGCAGAAATTTTAGCTGTATGCAAGGAGTGTATCCATGGAAAAGAGGACTATGCCTGATAGCAACTCCGATCGTGCCTCCAAGAGGCGAAAGGTCAGTATTGCTTTCTGAAAAAGATGGGTAGCAAATGCCATGTTTTCCGCTTGCAGTTCCAGCTTTTTCGACTGCCTCGTCTTGCTATGCTGCGCTGCTCACTGTTGTGTTTACTGACATGTCTGCAGGGAGGCGAGAAATGGCGGAAATCGCTTGGTGGAAGAGCGGGAATCGAGGCAGGCGATTCGGGTATTTTCGTGACCTGCGATATGGGCAAAGAGGGCAAATGCATCGCGGAAGCATTGGATCTCTTCTCCCAGGTCAGAGTTCACTCCTATCCTATGCATGAAGTCAGGCAATCCATGTCAGCTGACCTGGTTCGTTTACTAGTGTGTCGGTGCAGATGATGAGGATGAGCATGAGAATGACCAAGAGTCAGACGCTGCTGAAGATGATATCGAGGCGCAGATTAAGAAAGAAGTTGAAGGTTTAAAGCCGAATGCCGCGAGACCTCAGCGCTTTCGAGCTATTAGAATGGAAATTCCATGCGGTATGTCGAGACGCCTCTTGTCGCGCTGGCTCTGACTGATGCCTTTCCCCCCCCCTCACAGTGACATTTATACGACTGGATAAATCTATAGATCCAATAAAGCTGGTTCATGACCTGTGTGTTGAAGCACATGCCAACCCTGAGAGGAAACGAAGTCGATGGGTCAAGCGAATGACTCCTATCAGCTCGATCCGGAAGACGCTCAGTGTTGATTTTGAAGCCTTTGCAAGGGAGATTCTCCAGCCTCACTTCCACTCTGGTGGACCGCCAAAGAAGGTTTGTTTTCACGTTTCTTTATGCTCCTTCCTTGCTTGCTTCTGAGCGAAGAAACGCGACACGCTGCAGTGGGATAATCGCTAACTTACCTGTATCCACAGTACGCTATTAGGCCCACTGTTAGAAACAATAATAAATTCAACAGGGACATTGTCATCAACACCGTGGCGAGCGCTGTTGGTCCTGAGCACAAGGTCGACCTGAAAAACTATGACCTGATCATCCTGGTCGATGTGGTTCAGGTAAGCTCACAGCTCCCCAAAGAACAATGGAAGGTAGAAGCGTTTCAAATAATATTGAACTAATATATTCGTTCCTATTCAGAACGTCATCGGCATGAGCGTTGTAGGCAGCGACTATGATAAACTGAAACGGTTTAACTTGGCTGAACTATACGATCCTACTCCGAAGCCTCCAGCGACGAAAAGTTCGGATTCCAAAGCATAATGGCCAATACCCAAATGTACATCGGGCCAAAATGAATTCGTTCTGCATTACGGGGAATACGTCAGGTCAATGTGTCTGCCATATTAACAAGGCTACGGTTAATGTCTGATGAATTGTCGATTCGTTTCCCGAGCCGAAGCCTTGCAAATATCAATACGACGCGCGTTATCCGCAATGACAGTGATTGATGATCATATCGTCCTTAGCAATATAGTGTCAGGAGACGGATGCATGCTGTTATTGTAGCCATTAATTGGCTGTCACAGAACCTGCGCTGTAACTCTGCAGCTTGTCATCTTGGCTAGGCAACAGTATACACAGATAGAGCTATATGAATATAAGGCCGATGCTTTTCTTGACAATTGTTAGTGCGTATATAAGTGGCTCTCCAGTCTTGGCCATATTATTAATATTGCTGTCGGAGGTACCGGATATTGCCAGGTACTAGCCATATGTTACAAGGTACATTACCATTCATGGCACAGCAATATGAGCGTCTGACTGTAGTGGAAATGATCGTGGCCAGGCTGATAATACAGCAAACATGATTCCAGTTGCCAATGTAGGCTTACGTAGATATGTTGCCTTGGACCGTGCTGGGCACCATAAATAAATAACAATTGTGCATGCGGGGTCTTCTTCAGCCCTGCCTTATCGACTTCTATCAAAACCTGGGAATCGCCTTCCGCGGTCTTCCATCATTTGAGTCTCCGCTCCCTTCCCACTCTTTTTCCAACCACATCTCTTCTCTGTCTAAAGAAACACCGTTTATCCCGTCAGTATGGCCCATTTCTTAAGGGGTAAACAGGCTGGCGTCGCAAACGACCTGTCAGAAGGCCTGTCATCGGACCAGTTCATCCTGGACGGCGTAGGTCTTGGCAGTCTCATCCCCCTTATCGATCTCGTGTGGGAATGCTAATGAATCAATCGTTATCTTTTTGCAGTTGGCTCGATATGGTATAAATTCTCAGATCAGCGCGATCGCATACGATCCGGTTCAGTCGCTCCTGGCTGTCGGTACCAGCGATACGCAATACGGAAATGGTCAGATATACGTTTTTGGACAGCGACGGGTGTGTGTGACGCTCAACTTCCCTCGGAAAACATCTGCGAGGTTTTTGGCATTTTCCGCTTCCAAACTCGTCTGCATTGACTCCAAGCATGATATCAATATCTTCTCCCTCGAAACCAATAAACTGTTGTTGTCTCATGCCCCTCACAACTTTGTCACTTCCTTTACGACCGACCCGAGCCTTGACTACGCCTTCATTGGCCTGCAGAATGGTGGGTGTGCTCTAGTTGGGATGATCTAGCGTTGGGTTCAGAGTGCTGACTGTATTTTGTTTTTTTTTTTTTTTTTTTTTTTTGCAGGTGATATCATTGCGTTCGATCTTGACCGCGAATCTGTAACGCCATTCAGAATACCTAATCTTTGGACCGAACGCAATCCGCGAGCACGGCAGTCCCCTGTTGTTTCTCTGGCCTTCTCTCCGCGTGATATTGGCAAACTTGTGGTAGGATACCCAGAAGGAGCCGTGGTATTTTCTTTCAAGCAGAATATAGCACAGAAATATTTCGTCTACGAAGTTCCACCGGGTGCTTTGGGCGGCAACTCGACCTCGCCTTCTGCGGAATTACGCAGACCGAAACTCACAAAGGCATTATGGCATCCGAATGGAATCTTCATATTGACAGTCCATGATGATACCAGCCTGGTTTTATGGGATGGCAAAGATGGTCGCAAAATCATGGCTAGGACCATCGAGGCTGCTAACGTTGACCAGCTAAGCACAGGCCCTGAGAGGCCTAGCTCCCTAAGCTCTACCGACATTAAAAATCCTATAATACAGGCTGCTTGGTGCGTCAAAGCAAACACGGACGACACTGGTTTATTGATTGCCGGTGGCAATTCGGCGAAAATGGGGAAGAAGGCTCTTACTTTTTTGGACTGGGGATCAACTCCGAACTATCAAACGTCCTCTTGGCAAATGCTCTCAAGATACTTCGAGGTTCCAAAACAGCAAATATGTCTTCAAACACCACCAGGCGCTGATGTTGTGGACTTCTGCCTCATTCCGCGTTCTTCACCTTACTACGCCGGTGCGCACGATCCAATCGCCGTTCTTGCCTTACTGTCATCAGGCGAATTGGCCACATTGAGCTTTCCCAGTGGCTACCCAATAAGCCCTACCAACATGCTCCATGTCTCTCTTTCCTTTGTCCACCCTTTTGTGAACAAAGTTACATTGACACCAGTCGAGCGTGGCGCTTGGCTGGGTCTGAAAGAACGGAGAGCGCAGGGTCCCAAGTTTTTGGAAGGGGGTATATCTGCAAAGAAGCTCCCAAAACGTTTTGAGGACAGGAACATCGTGGGTACTGCGCATGGGGATGGAACCATACGTCTTTGGGATGCGGGCCATAACGATGAGATTGAGAACCCAGACGTAATCCAAGTTGATCTAGCCCGAGCCGTTGGTCGCGCGGGACACATTGAAGTCACCGAGATGTCAATGTCTGGGGCAACGGGTGAATTGTCAGTTGGCCTTCGCACAGGGGAGGTTGTAATCTTTAGATGGGGAACCAATGGGAGCTTTGGTCATGATGAATCTCCGGGAGAGAACGGCGGACCCGGGACGTTGACCAAAATTTTGCACAGGGCTGACCCAGGCCTGAAACAAGGGCTAATTCCACTTACCCTTCTGGAGATGCAAAGTGGCCCAGTGACCGCAATAAAAAACAGCGATGTTGGGTTCGTCGCTGCTGGATTTGAAGGTGGCAGTCTTGCGATCATTGATTTGCGCGGCCCAGCAATCATTTACACAACTCACATATCTGACTTCATCAAGTCAACGAAACGGGGCAGTTTCCGACGTTCTCGCCAATCTGAGGAATCTCGTTCAGAGTGGCCTACTAGCATTGAGTTCGGTGTTTTAACTTTAGAAGGGAAAAGTAAGCAGAACTTTTTAGGACCCTTTCTTCAGCCAATATCCGCCATGACCGGACTGACTCTGTTCACTAGGCTATTCGAGCATTTGCTGCTTCGTCGGTACAAACCGCGGGAATCTTGCAACGTTCGAAATTCTACCTTCGGGCAACGGAGCGTATACGGCCTCCTTTGCCGGGGCTGTCTCGGTCGATGACAAGGTCGTAAGCATTTGCCCTATAAATACGGACACTGGTAATCTCGCTCTAGCTACTCCAAATACTGTTGGAGGTCTAAGAGAAGGCCTCAAGTTCAACGGCGTTATCGTCGCTGTAACGATATCTGGTTGCAGGATATTTAAGCCCGCAACAGCCAAGGGTGCTTCCAAGACTTGGGATGATTATCTGTGCGATGCTGCATCGGTAGTGAAACCCGATGACAAGGGTTGTAGCCTTGTTGGACTTTTTGGGGACGGCAATATCCGAGCATTCTCCATACCCAGTCTGAAAGAGATCGGCTGCAGCAAAATCAGTCACATTTTCGACATGAGGCGGCTTTCCAGCTCTATTATTTCGCCTGCTGGTATCGTTTTATCCTGGCTTGGCCCTTCTGAGGTCGGATTGTTCAACGTGTGGGGAGCTGGTATTGAACTGTACGGGAGGACTTGAGTTACATTAATCTTGTAACAAAAAGGAAGACTAACTATTTAAATAGGCCATCTTCTGAAGATAAACTCTTCAATGAGCAGGCTGTGGCTCCTCCACGGCCTACCATTTCCAACGTTGAATGGATTTCAGGGACCCAATATGTGTCTCCTGCTGATATGGACATTCTTAGTGAGTATCCAAGACCCGAGTTTCCTTCTATGTTTACAATATGGCCCATCATCTAACAACTGAGCATAGTCGGAGGACCCGACCGACCGCCGTCAAAGCGCATGGTAGAACAAATGCGACTTGAAGAACAAGAAAGACGGAAAGCTTCCAGGGAACAACGGCAAATACCCGGCCAATCCTCGAGTCGAGCTGATGAAGGATACTGGGCTGGCCTTCAACGCCAAGTACAGGAGCGTACAGAGCGGCTTGGTTTTACAGGTGACACTATGGACAGATTGGAGGAAAACAGCAGCAACTTTGCCAATGATGTCGACAAATTTATTTCAGCTCAAAAGAGGAAAATGGCTCTTGGCTGTAAGTAGTCCCTAGTCTGTAATTTACCTTCTTCGAGTGTTGCTGACCAAAATATAGTGATCGGATCGAAGTTAGGATTTTAACGAGGAACATTTCAATACTGTCGTTGTTGTTTCTTGGCGTGTATAGTAGCAGACCCTACCTACTTATGAAATGGAACTTATTATGGTCAACTCATCAATATATGTCTAGTATTTCATGGAGATGGCATCTTCTGTTAGATACATACGAGCTTGCTTCTTGACCATCAACGCCCCGCGAGATCAGTGTCGGGAAAAGACCAACCTCCTTCCATTTGACGTCCAGCCGACTGGCCGTGCTTCTTGATCAAGAGAAAGGCGCTCATTCAATCCTCAGGAAATCTTGTATTCGTTAGGAGTGAATGAAGTTGCCCATCTCGCGCTATATTCGCTCCAGATTTCTCTGAACAAAGCCTTGTATCTATCCTTCGCCTTCTATCTCGATCCATGCAACTCATGAATCTCCCGGAACAGCGACGCCAGCTAAGTCCGCTCACGGTTCGCCTCTGCTTTATCGATAATCTTGTCGTACCGCTTGAGAAGAGACTGAAGCTGATGGAAATGCTTGCGAGTCTGCCGCATACTGTCCCTCCTATGGCAGGTCTCGCCGATGCATGGTACCCGTAGAGGATATGCGAGATAGATATTAATATTGCGGGGTATTTTCCTGTCGGGTCGAAAACGATGTTCACAGAGATATGTTTATGTATGTGCTCTTCTCCGCATGCTTTCTTTTTTCTTCCCCTTTCTCCTTGTTGGGTTTGTCTTCTTGACTGGAACCGCAATAGGACGATGAACAGGACGATGGCTTTGGGAGGAGTTGACAGACTCAGGATCTCAACGCTTGACGGATGCAAGTATAGCTATGGCTATGGTTGCAACTATAGTGATGGACATGGATGGAAATAAGAAGAGTCATGTCATGTCATGGGTTGGCTGGTTGACATGTTGCGGTTGGCAGTGAATGACCAGATACCGGAATATTAATAGATGCAGTAAGTACTTACTGACTGAGCCTTGCTGTATGCAGGATACCTCCGTCGATGCAACCCCATACGGAGCTTTCCAGCCTCTCTTCTCGTTGCTCGTAATGTATGGGAGGGAGGTACCCCTTTGCTTTCTCTTATCGAATGCTTGAATGGCGATGCTCTCGCTGGATATATCCCATCTCAAAGTCCTGTGATTTGCTATATCTAGTGAAGGTAATTCAAGCAGGTAAGGTTAGATTTGGTTTACAAACATACTAGCTAGCCATGCCTTCTTTATTATTCACCGGCGGTTCAATACGTTGGGGGTAGATATGAGTGAGATGATAGCGCCGAGAGTAGGTAGCACATAGGTAGACTAAAGGAATGGAGATGAGTTCGACTCGATGTTGGCAGGGACAATGCCATCTCTCCTCGCATGTATACGCCCATAAGTCTCTGTGAAATGCTGGATGTTGAATGCTAAACCTGTAGCAATGGGTAGCATGGAAGGATTTTGTTGCTTTCACTTCGCTTTTATTTGAACTTCTGACTGATTTGGGTGGTGGGATACCATAGCTTCCATGTCTGCTTATAACATAGGCCAGTAGTATTCTAAAGCTAAGCGAGAGAAAGTATCGGAATGCATCTATGGGAATATTTCTCAAATAATGCTAGACTAGTTCTATATCATAAGGGTCAACTAAAATAACTATCCAATATATGATAAGTCAAAGGGTACAGTTGAAGTGAGAGAAGGATTAAACGCCGAAAGTAATCATGTCATAAAACGCTGCAAATCATAAACATCTCAAAGCCACACCTTCCCCGACAGTACTCAAGAACGGTAGATCAATAGCACTTAATGGACCATGACTTCAGAGTGTTGATGTTGTTGATGCTGGTCTTGCTTTGCCGCTTCGTCTTTTTGTTCCGAATCATCACCCATCTCAACATCCTCATCTGCGTCGCCAGTCTCATCTTCATCAATGTCCTCCTCATCGTAATCACTTTCGGCCTCGAGGTCTTCACTCTCTGCATCGGAAATTTCCTCTTCATCGTCTTCTCTGCCTGCATTACCTTCGACGCCTTCCATGTACTGATCCTCACCGGGCGGCTTTTCGGACTCCGCAAGCTCCTTCATAAGTGCAGCCTCAAGTTCGGTCTCCTCAATGCCATATGCAGCACCATCATCATCCAGATTATCGGCCTCTGGCTGGTCGGGAGGGTATTCGGCTGGAGCAGATTCCTCCGAATCCCTAGGATTTGAATGTTATTTCAGATACAAAATCAGCGTATATAAAGAGCGACTAACCATTTAATCGCAAACCGTGTCACTCTTGGTTTCTCAGCTAGAACATTGCGCCGAATTCGTTCGATAATTGGCTTCGCTGGAGGGTCTGCGTTGAGCTCCTCGGAATCATATTCGTTGTTTACATAGTACCCCACACGAACGAATTCTCTGCCATCGTAGCTGCACGTAAGCAGGATGACAGTCACTCCCAGAATCTCAGAAGTCGGTATCCGTTTGAGATCCGGTGGATCAGCCTCGAAGATGAACTTGTTGACGCCAACGGGAATAGGTCCAACGAGGAGGGAGTCAAGTTCTTGATCATACGCAGAGCTGTTCATATCAAGTTAGTCACCGTTGAATATTTATCGTCCCAGCGAGAGTTGTGCTTACGAAGTCGCAGATCCGACGTAAGTGAGCTTCCATTCCAAATCTGAAATCCATCAGTGTCAAGGAATTATATAGACAAGCTGGCCAGTTGGTCTACCTTTTTGAAGCTGCTCAAGACATTCAAAAGTGATTTCAAATTCGTACGGAGCAAGAAAAGGGGCGGGGTTGTTCAGGATCTTCACACCGAGCAAAGAGACGACAGACATGGTGGGAAAAAAAGACTACACGTAGAATGTGGTTGTGTATAAAGTTTTCATGCAAGATTTGTAGAGTAATTCATAGGCAGCAGATAGGAGAACAAAACAGACTGAAGGAGGCCAATACAAGGGAAGGGGATGAAGAAGATTAAAATTGTTTCTGGTAGGGAACGCCATCCATCAGACATGAGCGACCTGACGCGGTTAGTCGCGTTTCCACACGCGCCTACCGCCTATGTCACGTGTCAAGAGCCAGTGTTGCAGCTTCGACGCTGCGGTGGCTTTTTCCCCGTCACACTCATCGCCATCAGCTTCTTCTCGTCTTCCATCCGTCAGAGCTCCACGGATATCATATTCTAGCGGTGCGTATCTAATTGCGATATTATACTATTCTTTCGAGTATTTGGACCAACTAAGTACTGATCCGTCCTGAAATTTTCAGCGTTACTTTATTGGCGACACTCTTTGTGGCGAGTGGGAGAATAATACGCCATTGTCATGGCAGAGGACGAGGCGGAGAAGGCCTTCTTTCAGGCTCAGGCAATGAATGCAGGTTCTGGGGAGTATAATGCGACTGAGGTACAAGGTGCAGATAGTTCAGATTCAGATGATTATGATCCTTCAAAAACACTGCAAGATGAATATTCTGCTTCTTTGACAAACTCCAAGCCAAGTGAAAATATTTCTCCAATTCCTGCGCCGTCGGATCCAAGCCCTTCCAATCAAACGTCCTTTCTCTCAGAAACTGGTCCTAGTCAACAGGCAAGTGGTGCCTACACGTCCCAGATATCCCCGCAGGCTGAATCTCAAGCGTCCGCCTCTGTGCCTCCATCCGGTGCTCCTATGCAGTCGAAGACTAGAACTATAGGAGGTTTTGTGGTCGAGGATGAGGATGAGGATGACCAGAGAGATGCGGACTATGAACCGCCAGCTGTACTTGGCGTCGAGGACATGAATACTACTGCTGTGAACCTGCCTCAGACCTTTTCAGGAAATGCAAATCAATCTACTTCTACCCCTGATGTATCACTCCAGGATGCTGAGCAGAACCCTGTCAGCTCCCAAAATGTTCCCAATAGCTCATATTCTGTTGCTGCTGTCTCTAAGAATGATGTGTCTTCTCTCCCTGGCCAAGTTTCGTACAACTCACCGGCGTTACAGTCTGGAAATGTCCCCGGCAGCCCTGCATCTACTCCTGCCTCTGCTCCGCCTTCTGCTTCCAGAGGCCGATTGCCCCACGACCGGGTTGGTATCTTGGAAGATAGAATCCAAGAAGACCCTCGGGGTGACATCCCCGCCTGGCTCGAGCTTATTAGCGAACACAGGAGTCGCAATAGGATCGATAGTGCTCGTGATGTCTATGAGAGATTTCTCAAGGTGTTCCCTTCAGCTGTAAGTATTTCTTCTTTGCCTATCTTCGATCAATAAGGAAATCTCACCGATTACAGGCCGAACAGTGGGTCGCATACGCGAATATGGAGTCCGAAAATAACGAACTATTTCGTCTTGAGCAAATATTTAACAGAACTCTTCTGTCTATTCCTAATGTCCAACTGTGGTCCGTGTATCTCGACTATGTCCGTCGCCGTAACCCGTTAACGACAGACACGACTGGACAAGCAAGGAGGATTATTTCATCTGCCTATGATTTGGCCCTTCAATATATAGGGATTGACAAAGATTCCGGTTCGATCTGGTCGGATTATATCCAATTCATACGTTCTGGTCCGGGTAATGTGGGAGGTTCTGGTTGGCAAGACCAACAGAAAATGGACTTACTGCGGAAAGCCTACCAGAGAGCTATAAATGTTCCTACTCAAGTGGTTAATACAATGTGGAAAGAGTATGATCAATTTGAGATGGGTTTGAATAAACTTACGGTAATTTCTGTCACCCCTTATCACTATTGCGAAAGCATTATGTACTGATCTGTCTTGCTTTTAGGGCCGAAAATTCCTTCAAGAGCAATCTCCAGCATATATGACGGCTCGAAGCTCATTCACAGAATTGCAGAATATCACGAGAGATTTAAGTCGCACAACGCTTCCGCGGCTACCCCCAGTCCCAGGTTCTGAAGGTGACGTTGAATTCAGCCAGCAGGTTGACATTTGGAAACGGTGGATTGCGTGGGAGAAGGGGGACCCGTTGGTCTTGAAAGAAGATGATCCGACTGCGTTCAAAGCCCGCGTGGTATACGTTTACAAGCAGGCGCTTATGGCTCTAAGGTTCCTTCCGGAGATATGGTTTGAGGCGGCTGAATTCTGTTTCCAGAATGACATGGAGACTGAAGGGAACGAATTTCTGAAACAAGGAATAGATGCTAATCCAGAAAGTTGCCTACTTGCATTCAAGCGTGCTGACAGACTGGAAATTTCCTCCGAGTCTGAACAAGACCCCATAAAGCGAGGCTCTAAGGTCAGGGAGCCCTATGACCGGCTGCTTGATGCATTGTATGACCTGATTGCAAAAGCTCGCACTCGCGAATCTCAGGATGTGGCACGTATCGAGGAGACTTTTGCCAGCATGAACCCGGATAAGCAGACATTGCAGGAACAGGAGGAGGATGACGATCAAAGCGGATCGAAGGCGAAAGAATCCATCAAGAATGCTCAGATTCAAGCGGTTCGAAATGCCCATGCTATACAGATCGGGATTCTTTCCAAGACCATATCCTTTGCTTGGATTGCTCTCATGCGTGCTATGCGACGCATACAGGGGAAAGGCAAGCCTGGGGAGATGCCCGGCTCAAGGCAAATATTCGCAGACGCCCGTAAGAGGGGCCGTATTACCAGCGACGTCTACATTGCCAGTGCTCTGATCGAATATCATTGTTATAAAGACCCTGCTGCTACCAAGATCTTTGAGCGCGGAGCGAAACTATTTCCAGACGACGAGAATTTCGCACTTGAATACTTGAAGCATTTGATTGACATCAATGACATAACCAGTAAGTATAGGAATCCTTGTGCTATGCGTGGAAAGTTTGACCCCGCTGATGACCTCTTTAGACGCAAGAGCAGTATTTGAAATGACTGTCAGAAAATTGGCGTCTAATCCAAACAACGTCCATAGAGCCAAGCCCATTTTTGCGTTCCTCCACGAATATGAATCCCGTTACGGTGACCTGGTGCAGGTGATAAGCCTCGAAAACCGTATGCGTGAACTATTCCCGGAGAATCCGACACTGGAACAGTTCTCGCATCGATATTCTGCGCCATCCTTCGACCCGACTGCCGTGCGACCAATCCTTTCTCCCTCCCAGACACGACCCAAAATGGCATTCCCCAGGGAGCCGTCTGAATCACGCCATGATAGCCCCGGTCCAAGGTATTTGGATACGTCTTCGACAAACTCTCCAAAGAGGGCCTTGGAAGAGTTCGACGACGATGTTGGTCGGCCGCGCAAGTTCGTCCGAGCGGAATCACCGCTGAAGACTGTTCAGGCGCGTCGGTTGGAACAACAGAAACGTTCTCAGCTAGCGAATGGGAGCCAGGCTGGGGCTCAGTTGAAGCCTCAGGGCTCATCTGCACCACTTCCTCGTGATATCGTACAATTGCTAAGCATCATTCCCCCGGCATCTGCGTACAACGCGGGCAGGTTCTCTCCCGAGAAACTGGTCGATCTTATACGCAGGATAGAGATACCATCTTCTGTCTCGCAAATTCCACTGCCACAGCCAATGGGTGGATTAGGGACAGGCCAAGCTTCGATTATAGGGATGCCGACATACAGTGGTAAGTCGGAGATTCTTATCTATGATCTGCTATACCACTCCGGGCTTCTTCTGATGAAGTGACTTGGCTCTATGATCTCCGACTTGTATGCTAATGCTCATGTCTCTTGATAGGTGTCTATCGTTCGGGTCCTTGATCTAATATTCTAACCTTGCTATTTACATCATGCTTAAACACTTCGAAGTCATTGCTGCACAGGATTTATATTACCGGTTAAACACGTGGTCTTCTGGAAGCGTTTTCGGTCGGTTAGAATGGTTCAAAGATGTATAGTCGCTTGCATTTCACGGAATGGCGTTCTGATTAGGCATGATAATTCGGCCATGAAAATTGATAGCAACGAAGGATCTTTTTGCTTGGATATTTTCCCTGTGGAACGTTGAGATATCTTATGTCATGGGAATGTAACACTTTTACAGCACGCCGAGCCAGGATAGACGTGGTAGTGACCCCAGGTCAGCCGACAGCTATCAAGCTCTGTTTGGTATGGTTGCTGCCTCTCATTTATCCCAGGCTGTCCTTTTCAATTGACTGTTCCTTTTTGCCGTTCCTCTTTTCGTAATGTAAGAGCTCTTCGTATGCTGGGATTCGCTAACCCTCGACCAGGGCTGCCCGGGATATACAAGCCAGAGTTCTCGGAGAGTAATCCTAGCAACCAAACGTACCTAGTTCTCGTCCCATTCAACTTGTAGGACCCAGCCCTGTGGAGAAATCGAATCATTGGTTTCAATTCCAAACACTTTATCCCTTCGGTGCCAACGGTGAAAAGGGGCAACATATGAGATTGCACCCAGACATTTCTACCAAGTATGACGAGGATGGAATAATTGACGATATACCAAAGTCGTTCGAAACGAAGCACGATACATCGTCTCCGTAAGCTCCAGTTTCCGTCAGGTTTCGCTTTACGAGGTGTGAGCATCTGGGACGTGTGCGATATCGCACATTCTTTTCAGAGACATTGAGCTTGAATATAAAGCCCTCATATCCTATCTGCATACTACAGTTAGATGGACCTGCCATGGAGCGAAGACAAGCTCACCATCACACCGGAGCCAGATCTCTAGGCCCTTCAGAATACCACTCACCAGGATCACCTCACACCCCAGATCTTGAATTTATCTCCTCACGCTGATTCGGATCTCTCATGCCGAACCCTCGAAGACGAACACCAAATCGTGGCCGTCTCGTAGCACAAACTGAGCAGGGCCTGAATCACCTGTTCTGCTGGTCATGCTCCTTAGGGCTTAAACACGCTCAGCGCACGAGAAGGGAAGGCGAGGGCTCTTGCTTCCAGCTCATCTCAGAGGGGCATCCTCTCTCATCTCTTTCTTTCTTTCTTTCTTCCTTCCTTCCTCGTGTTAAGGCATCTCCCCCCTCTTCCTCTACCATCTCTTCTTCCCTTCATCTAGTACCTTCCTCCTATTTCCTCATACTCTCCAGGCGTCACTCGCGTGTTTCCACAGCGGTTGGGCAAATTTATCCTCTTTTCGTTCCTCCAGCTTCAAGACACCTGCAACGCGTACAGGTAAGCGACTTGACTTCCACGCGTCCCTCTCGTGGGTTCATCTCGAGTGTTTCGCGAGCATAGCCCTGCCCCCGTTTATTCTCTCGAAGGACGTCTGTCTCAGAGACTCCCCGCTTTTCTGCATTCGCGCCAGCAGGTCATACTCTGTGTGTCTTAGGCTGCCAGGAGTTGACCTGACTAACGGTTCCCAGCTTCTCTCTGACCTGGTTGGTACTTTCGAGGAAAGCCATGGAGAAAAAACACGACGCTGTTCATGGTGATCCTGCGAGGAATCGCCCACATCTCATCACTGACATGTGCCGGAATGTTGACCTCCCTATGTCGGCGTTCAATCTAGACCATCTGGTGAGTAACTCTTCTGTCTTCTGTCTTCTGCGTATATCATCCTGGAAAGTGCTTTGAACATGCGAGATGATGGGAAATTAGACCACTTCTTCTGTGGCCTTTGAGGACAGCCATTCTTTTTTCCCTGTGATCCACTCGCTTTTTTCTTCCCCATCTTCCCTTTACTCGTTACCGTTTAGTTTTGGCCCTGCCGTCCTGCTGTAACTTCCCGTCCTGCCTTCATTGCCCAGCATTCCCCGTTTGTCAGCCCAAACGCCAGTGCATGTCAGCCAGCATTCACCACTACAGACTGCTCTGAACACAGAAACCCACCATTCATCTGTCTCATTCCCTTTATATAATATTCCCTGCTGCATGCATCACCAAGCAGACATTCACAGATTTCCTAGATGCCCTCTTCCTGCCCATGGCGAATATTTAACTTCTTTCTATTCCCCCTTCTACTCCCCCTTCCTCCATCCTCTCCTCTTCTCTTCTCGCCATTGCCTTGTACTGCTACTGTCCCTTCTCGTTCGCTCTTCATCTTTCTGCCACTTTAAGCATCTTCTACCCTTCGAACCTTGCCTTCTCTACTTGACTCTACACTTCTTCTTGCACGGTTACCTGCTCCAAGTATCCATCGAAATGGAGAATCTTTACCACAACGACTCCCTTCCGAATGGTCTTCGTCACCTGCAGCTTCGCACTACTGACGAGTATGAAAAGTACCGCGTTCCCGTGGATACCGTTCCTCGCCCGGGATTCAATACCACTGGCAAGGAGATCGAACTCTCCCTCAATGCCTATCCCATTCTAAAATTCCCCAACAAGACCGTTCATCAGTATGATGTAAGTGATATATATCTCCAGCATGCTTGCTTTCCCAGTGTCCATTCCGTTCGGAGAAACATCACTGGTGGACAGTCGTGCTGACGAATAGAACAGGTTAATATCGGAAATGGCAAGGAGTCACCTGCCCTGATCAAAAAGGTCTGGAACTCGCAGGCCAGAAAGAACGTCCTTCGCCAGATTATCTTTGACGGAAGCAAGTTAGCCTGGTAAGTTAATGCCGCAGCAATGCCTCCTGTAACAGTAACTGACCGTAGGTAGGTCCCTCAACAATTACCAGGACGGTCTAAACGTCTTGGTCGACCTCGATGGAGAAAATAACCGTCCCGTTGGCAAAGTTCCAAATGTTTTCCGCCTTGTTGTGCGTCGTACGAAGGCTGTCAACATTTCCGTTCTCACCTCTTGGCTGCAGGGCCAGGCTCCTTTCGGAGAACCTGTTCTCGAAGCTATGAGTAAGTGACTATTTTCTCGAAATTTGGAGAACCTCGACTGATCATGTTCTGCAGATTTCCTGGATCACCTCCTGAGGGAATACCCTAGCAGCAAATTCCATTCCATTAAGCGCTCCTTCTTCGACGAGCACGGTGATAACTTCGATTTGGGCAATGGTGTTCTTGCATTCAAAGGCGTCTACCAGGCCATTCGGCCCACTATTGTAAGTTTCTTGGTCTTTATGCTAGTCACTATGAGCTAATGTAGACAACAGCCTCGTCGCCTGGTAATAAACATCGACGTTTCGAACACTTGCTTCTGGGCTCGTATCTCTCTTGTCGGTGCTGCCATAGCCCTCTTCGATGCCAGAGATGCGCAGCACCTCATCCACCTTCTCCGGCCCGTTAAAGACGGCTTCGGAGGTACTACGGAGTCGGATGGGTTTTATGAGTGCCATCGCCGTTTGAAAAAATTGATTGTCCAGGCTCATTACGGTGGTTGCCCCGTGCTCGGCAAAAACTTCCAAGTGAAGGGACTCATCAATGGAAGTGCCCGCCAGTACCTGATTGACGTCAAGGATCCGGCTACCGGGAAAATCAACAAGATGTCTGTTGAAGAATATTTCCACAAGAAATACGACGTGTACCTTAGGTACTGGGAACTTCCCATGGTTGAAATGACCAAAAAAGGCGTCGTTTATCCCATGGAAGTCTTGACCCTCCATGGTCTTCAAAAATACCCCTTCAAGCTCACTGAGTACCAAACTGCAGCTATGATTAAGTACGCTGCTAATCGTCCTGCTGAGAGACTGGATTCGATCACAAAATCGAAAAAAATGCTTGACCATGCCAATGACCCCGTGCTGAAATCGTTCGGTCTTCAAGTTGATAACAACATGCTACGTACGAAGGCCCGCCTGCTCCCAAGCCCCGATATTCAGTTCGGTGGTAACCAGCGCATCAATGCTGGTACGAGTGGCCGCTGGGATCTTCGAGGGAAGAAGTTTTTTCAACCTAATAAGCGACCCCTCGATTGCTGGGGTATTGGATATTTCACCGGCAAGCGCGGCTCGATCAACCAGGCACAGGTTACTAATTTTACCGACGCCTTTGTGAAAGCTTACAGGAACCATGGTGGAGATGTCCCCAGGTATCCTCTCCTTCTTGAGCTTAAAGAGGACATCGGACAAGCCATCAAGAGGCTCTATAGTACGGTTGGACATAAATTTCAGAAGGATCCCCAGTTGCTTTTGATCATTGTTCCTGACAAAAATTCCTTTACTTATCTGCGAATTAAAAAGTCTTGCGACTGCCGTTGGGGAGTTCCATCCCAAGTCCTCCAAGCCGGCCATGCTTCTAAGGCACAGCCACAATACTTATCCAATGTATTGATGAAGGTCAACGCGAAACTTGGCGGTACCACAGCTCGTGCAGTTCCCAAGGTGACCGAAGCGACTCTCAGGCCTCAGACGATGATTATTGGCGCAGATGTGACTCACCCTAGCCTTGGTGTCTGGGCGCCGTCGATGGCAGCGATATCTGTTTGCATGGACCAGTACGGATGTCGTTATTGGGGCGCCTGTGAGGCCAATGGTGAACGGGTTGAGCTCATAAATCGTTCCAACATCGAGATTATGTTGACACCTCTGATCCGAGAATGGATGTCAACTGTCGGAGGGGGTCGCGCCCCGGACCACGTCTACTATTTCCGTGATGGTGTCTCGACCGGTCAATTCGCCCAGGTCTTGGAAAGGGAGGTCCTCGACATGAGAGCGATCTTTATGGAATTGACTGGGCAACAGTGGAAAGGTAAGTTTACCGTTGTCATTGCTAACAAAAGGCACCATATTCGGGCTTTCCCTAAGCCGAACGACCGCAATGCGGCTGATCGCAATGGTAACCCCTTGCCGGGAACTTTGATATCTCGCGATGTCACTAGTCCTTTTGATTGGGATTTCCTTCTGTACTCCCATATCGCGCTCCAGGGCACGTCTCGTCCAGTACACTACCATGTGATCTTGGACCAGATCAAGCACAAGCCTCAGGAACTCGAGAATATGATCTACGACCATTGCTATCAGTATATGAGATCGACGACTTCTGTCTCACTCTGTATGTGATTTCTTTTCCTGGCATCCACTTGCTAGGCTATCTTGCTAATGTTGTCACAGTCCCGGCCGTCTACTACGCCCACTTGATCGCTAATAGGGCTCGTCATCATGAAGATATTCCTGCTAGCTCGGGTCCTCGGAGTGCTCCACAGGTGAAGATTACCAATCCGAAACCTGAAAAGCGACCGATTGATCCCCGTCTTCTGCCGATTTACGGCACTTCGAACAGATTGCCCTTCCAAATGTGGTTTATCTAGGTCTTTGCGGCTTCCTTTTTCTTGAAGTACGATGCAGACTTCTGGCCTGAACTATCACATAAATCGAAACAAGGGACCATCTTTCTATTGCACATGCTTGGTTTCATAGGGGCACATGAATGTTGTTTCCTTTTCACTTTATCTTTCCGGAAACTGCTCAAAAAAGAACTTAACAGAAAGGGTCTGTTTTAGAATGATGGGTTCCTGGCATTACGTTGAATCAACTGCCCTGGGTTTTGACTCTAGCAGTTCTTGTTGAGATTCGGATCTGTAAAGACAGCCTCAATCGTGAACTATCAACTCTTATTTATGAGTTTTACAGATCTGAATGAACGTGACGTTCGTAGGCTAGGATCTCACTTTTGTACCTTAGCATTCGTCGGGCTACTAGCTAGGTATCTTAAGAATATCGAAGGTTAAGGGATTGTCAATCATGACTTTTCGCTTCCATATTAAATTGGGGAGAGGCATTCAGTTAGTTAAGCAGGCTAATTGCTGTTAGTCTCTTTCATCTCCCACGTTGAACTCCAGCCTTCAACAACTTGAACTGAGAGCAACATTCCAGATGCTGAGGTACTGGATACCACAGGGCTTCCATACCCGCCTATCATCATAAATAAAACAGAGTACGACTAGGGATAAAACTTCGTTTTGAAAGGTAGGGCAGGAGGCGGTCCTTCTTCCGGCACCATTGGCCTAAATCACAGAGTGCTTTGATGAAATCTGTCTGACTGAGACAGACAGATTATCCAATGGCCAAATAATCGCATGCAATATACCTGTTAGCATTGATTGCAATGCCTTTCGGCCTCCTACCGATGAGATATATTCAGAAAATACTGCCCACAATCCATACTTCTTTGATCCTGGCATAGTCTTGCGTTCGTTGAGAGACAAACTTCCACTTACAGCATATAAATAAGGAGCCGCAACGGGGGAAATGCAAGGTACCCTAACAGCTGCGCGAGCGCTTCATAAAAGCCGAGTACAAGAGTCCCCAACGCGGCCGCGCAAAGACGAGGTGTTCGCATACAGATTGGCCATCGAGTGGCTATCACCAGAGAAGCCTTTTGTCACCTTCAGTAACTCTTGGGAGCCTTGTTATATCAAACACAAGGATAGAATAGTTCCCTAGACATTCATTGTGGATCCAATCAAGGTGAGTGTGGTCTTGGTGCAGAAGTCATCTTTTGTTCTCGCGAGTCGTACGATGATCAGAGGGCAGCTGTGGAATCCACTTCATCGTACTGATCTTTCTGGTTTCTTGTTGCTTGTGCTTTCAACCATCTTGGCTTGTTCCTGATTGCATATTTGCATGGAAGTAGTACTAGTCTCGAAGGGCCTTAAAACACACAAGATCAGTTTGTACCTAACTTTGGTTTAGAAATAATCCAGGAAAACCGGTATCAAATACGCCAAAGATAGTAGTAGTACTTCAAAGAGTTGTTGATCGGTTTCTGTTAATGCCCAAGATACAGCTTTGATTTTTAACTATGTCAAATAACCTCAACACCCAGATGGGCTACGGAAGACAGGGCTTACACGTGAAATATAATCTCAACATGTCACTTGTACAGCAGTTGGGGGAAAGGGTTTAAATGTTAGTATTCAATGCAAGAGATTAAAAAAAGGGCATCATGCAGATTTACACTGGGATATTACATATTCTAAGAGTACTAATCAAATAGTTTACACGCGCTTCTCTGCATCTGTACTGACAACATCCTCATCCAGCCCGTCCACGGCATCCTTGGCCTTAATTTCAATCGTACCCTCATAGCCACTGGCCTGCAGTTTTGTAAGCTCAGCTCCAAGACCGCTACAAACGTAGTCCTTAAACTTCCTCGTGGGAACTCTGGCGGTAAACATCTCATCCAGCTCCTCCAAGCTCCTCCCCTTGAGCTCGGGCAAGAAGAAAAACGTCCACAGCAGGGCCAGGAACGAACAGCCTCCGTATACGAATCCAACACGGGCACCGAGATTGCCGTATCCTTCGTTCTGCACGTACGGGTTCACATAGGTGATGATCAGCACCATACAGAAGCTCATAAATGTTGCCGTCATGATAGTCTTCTCTCTGACTGCAGCAGCAGCGGCCTCTGATGTGGTAATCCACGTGCAGCTGCCCCAGCAGCCGCCCGCAATGGCCTGGTAGATCAGAATGGCGGCAACACAGCCCTGCGCCGATGAACCCTGAACATTCGTGTAAGCGCCTAGGCCGGCGACAATCCACATGAGGGCACCCATGAAGAATGCGGAGACAATGAGAATGGGCCGCCTGCCAATCTTGTCCGTGAAGTAAAACGCAAGGGTGATGCCGCCCAGCTGGGTGGCGTTTTCAGCGATGTAAATCTGCAGGGAGTTCTTGATGCCGATACGCTGAAGGAATACGACGAGGTAGTTGTTCATGAAGGAATTGCCCTGGATCTGTTGCATGATCTGAATGATGACTGCGATGAGAGTGCGGCGGAGGTTGGATCCCTTGAAACAATCGAGATAGGTTATGTGGGCAGCGAGCTCCATCTGCTCCTGCAGCGCACTTTCAGTGAGGGCAAGTTCGGCCGCAACTTCTTCGGGGCCCGATAATCCTTTGCGGATGGATGCAAGGGCCCTCTCAGCATCGGCGCGACGATTCTTCATGAGCAGCCATCTGAATTGTTTTCATTAGTGAACCGTGTAGCTTGCTGTTTACTTGCTAGGGCCGGAATATATGCACATACCTGGGCGATTCGGGCATAAACCAGACGCCGGTCAGAAGCACGACTGGAACAAAGACCTGGGTGATCATGACGGGCTTATACTGCCATTGTCCCTTCAAGTGTATAGAAGTGCCGTAGATAAAGCTAGCAGTGACAATGTTTCCGACAATCTGCCACCACTGGTAGAAATTGACGAGAGAGCCACGAATGGCAGGAGGAGCTAATTCTGCACTGTAAGTCGGGATGACATTGCTTTCCATGCCCATGGAGATACCGTTGATGGTGCGACCAACAAGGACACCCCAGTAAGACTAGAGACAGTTCAACGTTAGCAACGTTAGCCATGTTTCCATCTTGAAGTGCATCAAGAAGTCAACAGAAATGGATACTGACAGGAACAGCACACTGAATGACCACACCGACAATGGAAACGATGGCCAATACAACGATAGTCATCTTCCTTCCTAGATATTGACAACAAAACCCACCGAAAATGCATCCGATGGCCATGCCCGCGTTGGGGGTACCGGTGCCAGCAGACTGCCAGTTCGACGGGATGTACTTCTTTTGCCCGGGGCCATCGGAGACGCCATAGTCATCTGCAAACTGCTGGAGGCCAAGACACGAGGACCACCATGCAAGATCGAACCCGAAGTTCTGAACGATGGTTATCCGTTAGACAGAGCAACTGTGATTTTTTTGGGGGATTGTCCAGGAACCCACAAAAGAGCCAAACTGGAGGATATAGATGTTAGTCTCAACACTTACAAGAAAACCAGCGCCATAGATATAGATCGATGGACGAACTCACAGAAACAAACATGTATATTGCAAGCACCCGCCACGTCAACTGCGACATGAGCTCTGGCTTGCGGAAGTGGAAGTTGATGCCCATGGTGACTCAAGAATCAGCTTTCCAGCTACAACGCTTGATCCTGGTTTCTTTCTTCCCTCCCAAATAGCCCTGAAGAGCTTCGATAACTCTTCCTTATGTAGCTTCATCTTGTCATCCTGAAGCGAGCCAGCTTATCGGTCACTCCACCATGACTTGAAGCAATTACCCTTGCCGAACTGCGCGTTGGGGGGACGGTTGCGCGTTGGGCAAATCGTGTGGAGGCGATAAGAGGAACCGGACATTCTGGATATTTCAGACTCGGAGGGAATAATATTCAGGATCCAGATGTGGATAACTCCAGATTCGACACCGAAAAGTCCATCGAGGTTAATGTTATCGCAGATGCTAGGAATTTGCAGGGCGATGCGCGTTGCGCGTTGCGCAGGACTGCCCAACGCCGAATGGGCGACGTGATAAAACCACAAAACATCTGACCACTGCATCGAAGAGCTGTAAACGATCAATTAATCGATCAAACTGTGTTTATCGTATCGGTGCCAGGTCACTGAAATCCCCAAACATGGGTCTCTCCCACGACGCCCCCGAGCCTCACAGCAAGTCGGAGCACAAGCAGCTTTCTGGCCCGGAGCTTCACAAGCAACGAACATGGTGGAAGGAAGCGAGCGTTTATCAGATCTATCCAGCTTCCTTCTGTGACTCAAATGGCGACGGCATCGGTGATCTCCAGGGAATAAAGTCCAAGGTGCCCTATCTCGCGTCTCTGGGCGTCGACATAGTCTGGTTATGTCCCATCTACAAATCCCCCCAGAAGGATATGGGCTACGATATCTCCGATTACCGTGAAATCCATCCCCCGTATGGCACGCTGGACGACTGGAGGGAGCTCAAGGCGGAACTGAAGAAGGCCGGGATCAGGATCATCATGGACTTGGTAGTGAACCATACCTCGGACGAGCATGAGTGGTTTCTCGAGTCGAAGAAGAATAAGACCAGCGAGAAACGCTCCTGGTATATCTGGCAGCCACCCAAGTACGATGAGCAGGGAAGAAGGCAACCGCCGAACAACTGGAGATCCTTCTTTGGAGCCGAGTCCGCGTGGGAATACGACGAGACGACGGACGAGTATTTTCTCCGTCTCTTTACCAAGAATCAGCCTGACCTCAACTGTAAGATGACACTACTGTTGAAATCCCAACCTCACGTTGAACTACATTAAACTAACACAATTATGCATAGGGGAGAATCCTAAAGTCCGAAAGGCCGTCCAAGACATCATGACATTCTGGTTAGAAGAAGGAATCGACGGCTTCCGTGTAAGGCAGACTCCCTATGCGATAGTTCGACCTATCTAATTACATTTAGGTCGACGCAATAAACTACATAGCCAAAGCCCCCGGCTTCCCTGATGCAGAAGTGGTGGAGCCCTTATCCCCCCATCAACCAGCCATGCACCTCTACCTGAACCGGCCCAAATGCCACAAATTCCTACAGGAGCTCTCCCATACCGTCCTCCATAACTACGACATCATGACTGTCGGTGAGACCCCGCACGTCGAAGAGCCAGATATGGCTCTGCAATTTGTGCATCCGGACCGGGATGAATTCTGCATGATCTTCCCCTGGGAGCACATGGACGTTGATCGTGTCCCGGACACCCTTCTTGGATGGCGACCCTTTAAGCTGTCCACCCTGAAGAGCATCATCAATAAATGGCAGACCACCATGCAGGAGCGCGGCGGGTGGAACAGTCTGTACATGGAGAATCACGACCAGGGGAGATCAATCCCCCGGTACGCGTCCGATAAGCCAGAGTTCCGCTGGCTATCTGGAAAGCTGCTGGCAATGTTTTTGGCCACTCTGAGTGGTACATTATATATCTTCCAGGGCCAGGAGATTGGGATGAGCAACCTGCCTAAGTGGGGGATCGAGGAATACAGCGATGTGGTATCGCAGATGCACTATAAACAGGAGAAGGAGAAGAAGCAAAGAGAAACCGGGGTTGCAGAGCCAGATATGGATGATGTGATGAACGATCTTCACAGGAGAGCCAGAGATCATGGGAGGACGCCAATGCCTTGGTCTGCTACGCTGCCGAATGCAGGGTTCACGACTGGCACGCCGTGGAGGAAACTTAACCCGGACTTCCCTGTCTGTAATGTGGAGAGCGCGATGAAGCATTCGGACAGTGTGCTTGCTTTCTGGAAGACGATGTTGCAGCTGAGGAAAAAGTGGCCCACGCTGGTATATGGGGATTTCGAGCTGCTGGAGCCACTGGACGAACAGATCTTCGCTTATAGGCGGTCTCATACGGGAAGCCAGGACGCTGTGGTGGTAATGAACTTCTCGGACAAATCGGTGCAGTTGGGTTCCTCGTTGATCCCGGCTGACTTCAAGGGGGAGTTGGTGCTGGGGAACTACAACACCGCTGAGGATAACAGTACATTGAGACAATGGGAGGCAAGACTATATGCGGTCGGTGGTGCTGCGAAATGAAATAGCCAAAAGGGAAAAAGGCAAAAGGAAAAAAAAAAAAAAGAATAAAGGCAATTGTATTTATTAAAATCGATAATCAAAGCCAGAAAGCAGTTGATCGAGATCAGCATCCCACTCAAGTCCGTACGTGTTACCAAACGCCACTGCTGGTTCAACCGCAAAGTCCTCTCGTAAAGTCTCAGTCGAAAATAAATTACCGGCATCCATTCCGGAGTCTTTGATTCCTTGCTGATCTTGGTCATCCAACCCTTGCCCTAGTGCTGAAGGTCGCTGTGCTGCACTTGAATCTACCTCGTCTTCGTCGTTAACTGATGTATTATCCGAAATGTCTCGTTGGAGGAGAAGATCCATGCGAATGGACGCCAGCTTGGTGACGTTAAAGTTGGGTGAGTGTGCTCTGAGCAGGTTGCGATATGTAGTGATCTCTTTGATCCAGTAGTTCACTTCCTCGTCCTTGGTGGCAGAGAGAAACATGCCGATCATAAAACCGCCAGCGATGGCGAAGTTGATCTTAGAAGCTAAAGCAACATGATAGTTAGAAGTTAGAAGTCAAATATATTCAAACCATCTTACCCGACCACCAAAATGCCGACACTCGGTTCACTTGAAGGTTTTTCAGCCAGTCAATGACGCTGGAAACAAGCGATGCAGAGCGTTGCCGGAACTCAACACCAGCAGGAGTACGGAGGATGGCGCGACATAATGTGATTTCGACCGTGTAGTAAGCGAGCTGTAAGCTCCCTTGAAGGGTGTTAGCGAACTGAAAGTCAAGTAAGAGTTGAGCTTGGGCGGCATTTCTTCTCACCAGTAGGATCATGTATCGTATCATAGCGAAGTAGAGGCGTGAGATATTCCTCTTTCCAGCTATCTAAGCGTTCTATGAAGCCGTGAGCAATGTTATAACATTCACCAGTCGCTAGGGCATGGAGCCTTTTCACTCCTTTAACTGTATACAGCTGAGACAGGATATCCGAAAGGATAACCGTCAATCTGACAGCCGCAACGAACACCCTGGCTGGAAGATCTCGGAGGTCTTCACTGACGTTCTGGTCGGGGATCACATCAGCAACCTCAAGATCTTCCACGTCATACTGGTCATCGTGGATGTACGAAGGTCGACCCAGGGTCAGAGCTGCCCATTTATCTTGCATATACACGGCCCACCACAGCCGCTTTCTCCTCTTCTTCTCGCCCTCAGGAATGTCCCAGTCCGAGGCGTCGATATTCAGGCCGACATCCTGGCTCATACCGACGATTGTGCCGACTTCAGCCCACAGTCCTGGCATGGTCGGGGCTCGAAAGATGTACGTATGGCGCTGTGCGTGCAGTAGCGCTGCCTCGACGGTCTCAAGCTTCGCATTGCGAGCTTCGATTGGTAATGCCTGGCTGTTGAAATCCATGAACAGCCAAGGGTTGATCGCTTGGGCGCCATGGCAGTATGGGTGGGCGAGAGCAAAGACGGCAGCCAGCAGCGGCAAAAAAGCCGTCGATGGGCTAAATGACTGCGGATCGAGGATTGGTACGGAGGGATGAACCACTTCGAAGAAGCTTCTGACTAATTGATCGGTGTGGGGGGACGCGATCTCGAGTCTACGAGCCAGAGGGTAATAACTGGGATGCGCATCGAGATGCTGATCGGGCACGGCTGTGAAGCTCGCTGGGAATCGGGGGTCATTACCGAAGCGATGACACGTCCATTGGATGCCGTCGACATCTCGAATACGCTTTGTCCGGCAATATTGCAGGATGAAGGGATCCTGATCCCCACTCAGGCCTACGAACTGCAGAGTCTCCGCGGGACTAATCGCGGGATTTTCGTCTTGTTTCGATTTCTCCACAGGCACTTCCTTCTCAACCATGGACGGGCATTCTTCAGGTTGGATCTGTGTTGGAGATGGTCTCGACGGTGTGCCATTGGCATGGACAAGGCCACTGTCACTGCTAGCTTGCTTCCTCGCAGCTGCAACTGATGTTGATGATGATCCACGAATCTTGGGATTTGGTAAAGATAGAAATGTGCAATCCAGGCCACGGCTCTGGCATAGAGAACACGGCTCATTCTCATTGCGCAGACAGCATACTCTGCGACGACGACAATTATCACACCTTCCAAAGAATCAGCAAGATCTCGACCGGATTGAAGTCCATTCAAAAACCTACGGCCTCTGTCTTCTTGACCGATATTGTCGTATCCGCGGTGTTCTGGGGCCGTTGGAGTTCATGCCGGGCTCTTGTTTGAATCGGTATGATTTTCGGGGAAGTCTCTCTTGATAAGGTCTATTCGTATCGTTTTATATCATATTAAGACCGTTCGGTAGGAATTCCGGACCCGAATTTTAAGGTTCCTTATCAAGCACATGTTTTTGTTTGGAACCCAACATCGTTGATTTTCTCGAGATGCCACCGCTTTAGTAAGGGCACTCAAGGTCTCGCTCAGTGAGTATTTCTTGCCACGGGTCAGCAACTCAGTCAGCACTCAGCTAGTGTTGGAACCGGTATACCTGAGGAACGGAACCTTTCCTTGAAGAAATCGACCAACAGTATAGAGACTGAACCTCCGATATTTTCACCGCGGTTCTCCATTTCACAAATAGGCCGCCGTCCTCGAACAGCACGGGCGGTGGCCTCATATGGCGGCACGTTAGAGGCAAGGTTCTTCTGCTGCCTGGACTGATCCCTTTGGGTCGCTGTAGCTGTAGCTCTGCTTGTGCGCGAACCGTTTCTGTGAAGGGAGCTGACTCCATTTGCTGAAACACTGAGAATCCTTAAACGTTGTAGTTGGGCGACGTTGGTATCGTCCACGGAGTCAACTGGCCGCATCCTCGCCGATTTCATTTATAGGCACATTCTACGGGTATCTAGAAACGTCGATTCAAGAAGTTGGGTACACCAAGGGTGGTGGTGTCCTACAGTGTGAATACGGCTCGTATTGGCCTCGTATTGGCCGTATATGTCACGTGCCATGGTAAGCCAAACTAACCGGCTTTGGCTATGTAGAGCCTTAGTGCCTGAGGCGTTTTTAAGATTTATTGCGTGCTGAATCGATCCTGGTGGGCCAGGAAGAATATTAGGACTGTCTCTCTCCAGGACAATAACAATTCCTCTGCTTCCAAAAAGGAGTTCTTGCCTTTCCACATTCCGCAGCAATCCGTCATAGATGTCAGATTCTCCTGTACAGAATGGACAGGGCCAAGCTCCAGTCAGCCGGGCTGATGAAGTACAAAGTGTGAGTGAACTGATTAAGCTCTGCATCTTATCTTTGTGATGTTACATCCTCCTAGTTTATCAATCTATTTGGTCGGCGGAATTATTGTCACTGACAGTGTCTTTCTCCACTCATGATTAGCTTCTGAGAGCAGTTGAGGGTCTCCTCATCCCCTTCATCCGGTCCGCAGACGAGAATCCCTTTCCCAGTTCGAAACAGTATACCAACGGCGTCAATGGATGTCTTCAACGGCCGGGCACATCATTGGTGGATTTCAAAAAGCCCCAGGAGCTGCAGGAGATTCTGCAGCTGAATCTACCGGTGAAAGGTGCGCGGCAAGAGGGTCTGATTGAGGTTCTTCGAAGCGTCCTGCGATACTCCGTCAATACATGGCACCAAGGCTTTCTCGATAAGCTGTATGCGTCGACGAACGCTCCGGGCGTTGCGGCGGAGCTTATTCTGGCGGCCTTGAACACAAACGTGCATGTCTATCAAGTCTCGCCAGCTCTAACGGTTATTGAGAAGTACACTGGGAAGAAGCTGGCTTCGCTGTTCGGTCTCAATGGTCGCTATGCGGGTGGCATTTCCGTTCAAGGCGGATCTGCCTCCAATACGACTTCCATTGTCATCGCACGAAACACTTTGTTCCCGGCGACCAAGGAAGATGGAAATGGTGGCTATCGGTTTGTCCTTTTCACCAGTGCCCATGGCCATTACAGCATTGAAAAGGCTGCACAGATGCTGGGGTTGGGCAGTCGATCCGTCTGGTCTGTTCCTGTTGACAAGACAGGCACAATGCTTCCAGAGGAATTGGAGAAGCTCGTTCAGAAAGCCAAAAATGAAGGGAGAACACCTTTCTACGTCAATGCCACAGCTGGTACGACGGTTATGGGTTCATTTGACCCCTTTGATAAAATCGCTGCGATATGCAAAAAGCACAAGCTCTGGCTCCATGTCGACGGATCATGGGGTGGCTCGTTCGTTTTCTCTGATCGTCAGCAGCATAAGCTCGCAGGTGCAGAGAAAGCAAATAGCATTGGAATCAACCCACACAAAATGCTTGGTGTGCCAGTGACATGTTCTTTCCTGCTGGCCGCAGATATCCGCCAGTTCCATCGTGCCAACACCCTTCCAGCAGGTTATCTTTTCCACAACGAGGACCCCGAACCATCATCGTCCAAAAATGGAGATTCATCCATCCCCGAAGCTGAACTGGCCGTAGATTCGCCTGAAGTCTGGGACCTAGCAGATTTGACTCTGCAATGCGGTCGTCGGGCAGATTCCCTGAAACTTTTCCTGAGTTGGACTTACTACGGCTCCGAAGGATACCAGAGACAGATCGACTCTGCCTGCGAAGTAGCTGCGCATCTGGCCACGATAGTCGGTGAAAACCCCGATTTCATTCTCCTCAGCGAGAACCCCCCCCCTTGCTTACAGGTCTGTTTCTATTACGCTCCGGGGAAGGAGTTCCTCTACCCGCGCGGCGGCACCACGTTAGACGAGCCCGAACGTGGAAGACAGAACAGCAAGGTTACAGAGCAAATCACGCACGCTCTCGTGAATAAGGGATTCATGATTGATTTTGCTCCTCCCAGTGGTGACGAAGATGCAGTTGGAAACGGTAAATTCTTCCGTTGCGTGGTTAATATCCTGACAACCAAGGATACGGCTGAAGGCCTCGTGCGGGCCATTGAAGAACTCGGTCCGGGCATCGTCCAGAACTTGAAAAAGACAAGCTCATCTTGAAAGTGAGAACGAGAAAAGAACATAGTGACTTGATCAAAGAAGTCCATGTGCCATGATAGTTCAACTGTCTCACCTCATTTTGCGGTTTTTATTATAACCAACCGGGTCTTCTCCCGGTTCTCCAGGGTGAAATTTATGCACTGACATTTTCACATTTGTGTACAGAGATTTTGAATTTCGCGCCGTCTTGGAGGTTTCAGTCTTACGGTTGGACATGAGTTATGCATTCATAAAATTCCCTTATACACGACAGACAGCTTGGATAGCTTTTCCATGAAGCCAACGTGCTTACGGAGTACATCTCGCTTATATATAAAGATAGAAATAGAATCTTGTACATGATTTTATTAGAGTGAACTTCCTAATCACTGCCATTCAAGAAAGAAGTAGAAAATTGTAGTTCGTCAAAAGAAAAAAAAAAAGGAAATATCTAGCTACCAATCTCTACCCTTCTTTCCAATACCATCCTAGCCTCGCTTTCGGTTAAAATTTCCATTCCAAGCTCAGAAAGAACTTCTCTAGCGCTCTTGTTATCCTTAAAGAGCCTCTTCTCTACCTCCCATAATCCCGGAAGCGCACGTGGTTCGGACTCAGCTAAGTTATTACCGCCCAGAGGTACAGTAGAGTTATTGTCAATGGACGCCTCCGATGAAGCGCTCGCATCCAGACAGAGAAGTAAGAGGGCCTCGTTGAGCTTCTTGATGACTCGCTCCGAGTCGCCTTGGCTGCTGGCGACGCCGAGTGCAACGTCTACCACGCTGCAAAGGTGACCGACGTCACCTGAAAACTGGGCAGCACCGGCCGCTGAGAAATTATGTCGCATAAGTACATTGTCCCAGATGTAAGCTTGAATAGACTGGAGAAGCTGGCGGACTATGCGTCGCAAAGGCGCAACTCCGAGGGCACGAGAGAGGAAAGAAATGCTAGCGGAGAGAGTGCGTGTGGCTGGAGCGAGATCTGAAGAGGGAGAAAAAGGAGCTGCTGCTGGAACAGCAGCGGCGGAAGAAAGGGTTGCCCACGTTGATGTGCGGGAGTAGGGTTTGAGAGCGGAGATCGTGTCGGAGCAAAGCGTGGAAGTGAGGACAGTCTCAGATCGAAGGCGTAGATGGCGATATACAGAGGCGGTTTCGTCAAAGAGGGCACCGTCTGAGGTGGCTTCTTGGCCGTAGTTATTCACAACAGCCGAAGAAGTACGCGTGGCCACGTCTGCCACAGACATGGGTCCTGCGACATTTTTCCCGCCGTATTTGTTACGTTGAACCCGTTCTTGCAGCTCAATCCAGAGCTCCACGAAAAACACGTCGTTGCTCCAATCTTCCATCTTCTTTTCTAGATATTCCGCGCTTCCGAAGACCCTGCAGAGCCGCTCTAACCCGGCAACACCTTCAACGCTTTGTGCATCCGACCCCTGTACGGTACGTCCGATAGCAGATGTCATGGCGAGATACGCTTCCAGGGCTGAACGCAGACGTGCATGAAATTGGTCGAAAATTGTAATCTGGACGTCTATAAGAAATCGCAGCTTTTGGCTAAACGATGACAGGGGTTGGTAACGTTCCGTGATGGTTTCAAGAAGGTCATTGACCCGTATCGAGGCTTTTGTTGGCTTCGTAGCGAAGGGCTCGACGCCGTCATAATCCAGTTCTCCGCTGTCCGGTGCGTCAATGATCTCCTTGTATCGTGCGAGTGCGAAATCCTTCTCGACTTGAAGCCAGCGATCAAACCAGCCCTGCTTGGTCAGAACTTCCCATGACATTCCTTTCCAGTTTTCGTTAGAGGATGGATAAGGTGTATAGTTCGACATCTCACGGATCTCATTATCAAAGGTCATTAGTTGGTGTATAAAATGACTGAGCAATTGTGGGCGGCTTGAAACTTGGGGGAGACAAGTGCTTATTTTCTCCCTCAGCATCGGAAAAAGAGCTGTGATGAAAGCATGCGGTGCACTGTAGAAATGCCATTTCAGGCCGGGTTCCACTGTTTGCGTCTTCTCATCAAAAATTGGCTGGAGGTATTTGGCGAAGAAACTACCATGGGCAGTAATCAAGTCCGTAATATGGAACAAGAAATATTCAGGCTATAATTTAGTCAGGGATGTGTCCTTTCATTCAAACTAAGCTCGAGAGTAGAAGCAATACCTTGTCAAGCTTATTTGTTGGTTTATCACTGCTGAAATGGTACTTGAATCTGAGTTCTAGCGGGTGAACCATCACCTCCATTGGAAACAGAATAGGCGGTTCAACATTCTGGTCACCAGAGATTATGCTAAATTCCTCAAGTTCCCTGAGTTAATATGTCAGCCCTGGGCAGTGTGGTAACTTCAAAAAAAGACAGTCGAACTGGTGATTCTTACGGTATCTGCAAGCCGAGAAGCAATTCAACGTCGCTCTTCCATTGTGAGACCAGGCTATCCGTAAGATGTAAATCCTTAACTGGCCACTTCATTTGCTCAAGCGTCTTCTGGAGTCTCTTGATGAAATTTGCCTTCATCTCTTCTCGCAGTACAGATGCCAGCTTCGCAGTGTGGTCGACCAAGTGAGGAGCTGCCCCCTCTGCGGCAGGTTGGGCATCTTTCAACGAAAAGACAATATTTCGCAATCGTGAATACGGCTTTAAAGCCAGACTCGGCGCCGAAGAAATATTCTGTTGGACATCTTTGCTATCTCTGTAATTTAGTGAACGTTCTTCAAGGGAAGGCACCCATTCCAAAATACCTCAACGCATCGACTTCCTTCAGGAGACCAACGTAGCCTTTTGAGATCTCCAGCCGCCGGAGTTTCTCCATGTTCCGCTCAAATCGCCGTACAGCTTCATCACTAACATCTGACTGTGTGATTGCTTTCAACCGCCGGTCAATGTCTACTTGTTGTTCGTTGAACGCTTCGGCTCGCTTTCGAGTGGCTTCGGCATGATCGTTGGAGGCTTTGGTGGCATTAGAGAGGGCTTCCTGAGCTTCTGCTAACTGAATAATTACTGGTCAAAAACTGCAAAAGAAGATGCCAGAGAAGTAGGAGATGTGAAGCGTTGAAGGAACAGCTGGGAGAATGAATTACCTGTCTTCGTTGAAGCTCCTGCTGAGCGCACAAGCTAGAAAGCAACGAATCGAGATTTTCTAGATCTGAAGAAACCTGTATCTTATCATTCAGATAATCCTCCACCCGGATTCTCTCATGCGACGATAGAAAGGGCGCGGGGGTCGCCATGGCTGGCAAGGTGGGATATGACGAGGCGCAACGGTGTCCGAGAGAGATCAGCAGCTCCGCATCGTCAACTTTCTTGCGGAGATGCAGCTCCGACAACAAACATCAAACGCGAGCCACCATGAACGCTTTCATGTCTCCACGGGACTATTACAGCAGATATAGTTGACACGCGTACGGCAAATATGTCCAGCCCAGCTAAAAAACGCAAGAGAAATAACCCAGAGCCTCCCGCCCAGACTACGCGGAGCATAGAGTCTTTCTTCAAAGGTCAAGCTGCCAAGCGAGCTCAGAAGGCAGAAGGAAGTCCGAGCAATACGGCTGGGGATGAACCGGAAATTCTTTCAGATGAAGCCCTTGCTCGCAAGCTTCAAGCGCAGTGGGATCAGGAGGACAATGCCACCAGGTCTTCAGCAGTCGCTGAACCCGAAGTCTTGACCGGGCCCTCTACTTCAGCGCCAAAGGGTTCAGGGCCAACAGAGCCCTCTCTGAAAAAGCATATTTTGTCATTACAATCATCTTCGGGGACACATGATACTGCCTCCCTTGAAATTCCGCTTGATCAGAGTCCTCTGGCCTTCCACCCGGCTAAATATGCGGAAGAGCTACAGAAGCATTGGGCCACTCAAGATGGAGATGCGTCGTACGCCTTGTTGACAAGGGCTTTCGCTCTTGCAAATAGCACAACTAGCCGCATCAAAATAGTCGACACATTGGTTAATTTTCTTCGTGTTCTCATTGAAGGAGATCCCTCGAGCCTTCTTCCTTCAGTGTGGCTAGCGACCAGTTCCATTGCTCCACCATATGTTGAGCTGGAACTAGGCCTAGGAGGCTCCTCTATATCAAAGGCCTTGAAAAAAGTATATGGGTTAAATAGCCAAGGGCTCAAGTCACTCTACAATAAACATGGGGATCCCGGGGATGTAGCCTTCGAGGCCAAGAAGAGGCAGAGCTTTACCCTTGTAAAGCCAAAGCCTCTCACGATCAAAGGTGTCTACCAGTCACTAATGAAAATTGCTACCAGCAAAGGGACCGGAAGCCAAGAGATCAAACAGCGGATTATCGAGAAGTTGCTACAAGACACTCGAGGTGCCGAAGAGAGTCGATACGTTGTGAGAACTCTCGTTCAAAACCTCCGAATTGGGGCAGTCAAAACGACGATGCTTATCGCTCTTGCACGAGCTTTTCTCTTCTCGAAGCCGAAGGGGGCTGATTTCACGGTTCGTCCTCAACAAGAATTTGCAAGCCTTAGTAAGGAAGACCTGGCAGAAATCTACAGCAATGCCGAGGAAATAGTGAAGGCTTCATATGCCAGGCACCCTAACTACGGTGATCTTGTTCCCTGTCTGCTTGAGGTCGGGATTTCAGAAGAGCTCCTTTTACGGTGTGGTCTCGAGCTGCACGTCCCGCTGAGGCCGATGCTCGGCAGTATCACTCGTGATCTTTCGGAGATGCTAACAAAGCTGCAAGGGAGGGATTTCAGCTGCGAATACAAATATGATGGACAGCGCGCACAAGTGCACTGCGATGCAAAGGGGCAGGTATCAATATTTTCTCGCCATCTTGAACTGATGACTGAAAAGTACCCGGATCTTGTGTCTCTTGTCCCGCAAATCAGGGGCGAGGACGTTTCAAGCTTCATCCTAGAAGGAGAGGTAGTCGCCGTTGAACAAGAAACCGGTGAACTACAAACTTTCCAGACGCTCACCAATCGGGCGAAGAAAAATGTCGAAATCGGGGCGATCAAAGTCAATGTCTGCCTTTTCGCTTTCGATCTGATGTATCTTAACGGTGAACCTTTGCTTGACCGGCCATTTCGTGAACGCCGGGAACTCCTACGGGGCTTATTTGTCGAGATACCTAATCGATTCACCTGGGTCAAAAGCCTGGATGCCACATCAGCCGATTATGAGGCCGTTTCTGAGTTCTTCAAGAGTGCCACTGGTGCTAAATGCGAGGGTCTCATGGTCAAGGTGTTGGATAACCCCATAAAACCAGCAGCCAATGCAGAAGAAAAGACTGTTACTCATGACGAGCCAATCCTTCCCCAGCTACAACAAGCGGAAGTGAAAGAAAAGACCACTCGTCGCAGAGCCCTGCTATCAACATACGAACCCGACAAGCGTCTCGAGTCCTGGCTTAAGGTCAAGAAGGACTACAGCACCTCCTCATCAGAAACACTAGACCTCATCCCAATCGCAGGCTGGCACGGCCAGGGCCGCAAAGCAAAATGGTGGTCCCCGATCCTCCTCGCGGTCCGAAACCCGGAAAGCGGCGCCTTGGAAGCCGTCACAAAATGCATGTCCGGATTCACAGACAAATTCTACCAATCACTGCGAGAGAAATACTCCCCGGGAACGCCCAACGTCGTATCCCGACCGAGCTACATCGAATACTACGGCGAGAAACCCGACGTCTGGTTCGAGCCGCAGGAGGTCTGGGAGACGGCCTTTGCGGATATCACGCTCAGCCCAACCTACACCGCTGCTATCGGACTGGTCAGTGACGAACGAGGGCTCAGTTTGCGGTTTCCTCGGTTTCTGCGGGTTCGAGATGATAAATCGATCGATGAGGCGAGCACGTCGGATTACCTCTCTTTGCTCTGGAGGAAGCAGGTCGAGCGGTCCCGCGTTAAACAGCCCCATTCAGATGAACAGCGGCCGGAAAGTGAAATGGATCAGGTAGATAACACCATTTAGCCTAACTGACGGTTGTTAGAATTTTGTATAAAACTGCCTTGTATTTATGGCTATATAAATCAGGAAAGTGGCTATATCAGCAAAGCCACTGTGGCTCGACCCGGAAAATGACAGCCGCGCCAGTCTACTTTAGGTCTAATTATGACGCGTACGGAACGCGAAAATGACGCGAAAACAATACGGAAGAAAAGTTGACGCGTCAGAAGTAGATACAAGGCTAGGTACTCCGTCGTGCATACAACCGTTTATGCAATATGTGGTGAGATTAAAGCTGTAAAACGAGCACCCGCTGAGTATCAGAAAGGCTCTAATTGGCCGATGTACTAGTTGTCTTGGAGATGTACAGCACCGCAGCTGTTGAAGTTCATGCTTGGACGGCGCAGCATATGTACTGGTGTGGGGCTCGTCGTTTTAATTTTGTGGATGGCTGCTATTAGCAATCCCAGGGTGCATCTCCTAAGTCTGACCATTTTAGCTATGGGAATATCTAATATGCTCAGCGCTTAGAGTCTCACAGAGTCTCGCCGGGTCTCGCCGGCTATTTGCTGCCGTGACAGTCACAGACATAGAGCTCGATCGGTGACATTTGTTTCTTAGTATCTTGTGAAGGATTTATTTATTTGACTGTGAGCGCCATTCTGCTCCTCAGAAATATCCACACCATTCGCAAGAACGCCCACGGTTTCTGGAACTTGACTATACCTCCTATAATAATCAGGCCCTTCTCAGGAAAATTGTCTGCTGTGGAATTCTTCCGGGAGAAGCAACTGCTTCCCGTCGCATGCTGTGACACCAACACCAACACGGCTGGCTGCGGGCGTATTGCCTGGCGGATTCAAGGCACCTTGCGCTCTTACCAATCACAATTCCAGGAAGGGCGTTCTGGTAGCTGCGAGCCGTGCGGAATGGATGGGATTTGCTCTTTGCTATAGAAAGCAAATCGAGCTCCCGCGGACTAGTTCGAGGATGAAACTCGAACACTAGTGCACTTGTCTATTGGTGAACCCGTGTCAACAATTACTGACCTTCCATAGCATGCATGCCAATTATTTCTATAGCAGTCTATACATAATTTTGCAAGTCAGGGTGCAAGCCCCTATGCAACCCTGAAGCAAGTCCAAACACGGCGCCAGCTGCTTGTAAAACGATTGGCTTCAAACACTATAATAGCCGCTGCCAATTCACCAGCAGCGGCAAATAATCGGGAGATATCCCCTAAGACTGCAATAAATTCGGTCATGACGGATTCTTAGGATGAGTCGATCTGGCACTTAAGGCCCTCTCTCCCCATGTTCTTTGGCGTGGCTTTCATCCAACTACCCCCCTTCTTTATTCATACTGATGACGAACTGCAGTATCCTGACAGGAGAGAATGGCAAGCAGTCACGCAAAAATGGAATACTCCTACACGCCGCAGGGTACTAGTATCCCCTTGGAACGCACGCAGTCCCGCCGGACTGACTCGACGAGTGAAGATGAAGTTCACAAGACACCAGGTAAAAGTTCGAATCCTGCCTTCGACAGCTCTCTTAAACTTTCGCCTCTCCGAATGATAAGCTACTGGTGGCTGGAGTTCCTCAGCTACGCAGTGGCAGCAATCACTCTGATGGCTATCATCACTGTTGTCATGGTCTATCAAGACAAGCCATTGTCACAGTGGCCACATTTCATTTCTGTCAACACTCTCTTGTCCATCTTCTTGTCAATTTTCCACACTCTAGTCCTATTTCCAGTGGTAGAAGGTGAGCCTTAGTATCTATCAGCAAACAAATACCCCACAGCTAACCGGAGACACTGAACAGCACTTGGGGAAGTGAAGTGGATGTGGTTTCATCGCCCAAACAGCCTGAGGGATCTGGACCGGCTAGAAGAAGCAAGTCGAGGAGCCATTGGGTCTCTGAAGCTCCTTTTTGCTGGGCCAAGAAGGTTTGGCTTTCAACCCCCACAGCCATTCAGTCAGCAACTACTGACTCTGAACAGTCCGCCCGCCATAGCTGGTGCATGCATCATCGTGGCTTTACTGGCCATTGACCCGATCACACAGGAGATTGTCCAATACCATAACTGCAAGCACATTGTTCCTGGAGAAGTGGGCCTGATTCCTCGCACCAACAACTACACAGCAGCAGGAACGCATCTTGGCCCACTTGATGTAGCGTTGGATGCACCGATGGCTGCTGCCATGTACCAGGGACTTATCAACCCAAGCCGAATCGACAGCACCAGTAGTATTCCCTTCACCTGCACGACAGGCAATTGCACATTCACACAAGCCATACCAGATGTTAGTTTTGCATCTCTTGCAATGTGTGCCACTGCCCAGGACATCTCCTCATCAATCCAGTTTCACAATGAAACAGAGGTTTACAACCAAACGGATCCTTCAACCCACCAGACATACAGTTCACGCTTCACAAATGTCTTCTGGTCAATCCCAAGTGGAGCGCAAATAGGACAGACGACAATGCTATCAACGTCCGGCGGTGGCGTGTACAGCCTTGACTTTGACGCCTTGATGTTCACCACGCGTGGTTGCCCCGATCCCAACTTCGCATGCGCCGGCAATCCCTGGGCAGTCCACTTCTCCCTGTTCCCGTGCATCCAGTTCTACAGTGCCGACATTTCCAACAACATTCTTAATGAATCTGTTCTGTCGTCTAAACCGCTAGCCTTCAACACGTTAGACCAAAGTTATTCACTCGCGGGAAATTACCCGTCAACTCCATCGACAAAATGCACTCGCTCCCTCCAACACGAAGGCAACAATAGCATCCCGACATTTGAGTACGATGGAATTGATGTCTACTACTCACAAACTCAAATGGCCATGGTGGGTGGGGCAGTAAACAGCACAATCTATTACTATCCTCCTGAATGTGTCTGGTTTTTCTCCCGTGCGTCCTATAAGGCCATCTCCCAACATCTGCCAAACTTCTTCTGGGGCCGAAATTTGAGTTCTCCTTACGCAAGCCCCAATATCACCGAGGGTGATTTGTGGCTCCAGAGGCTTTATGCGGGGGGTGCAGTGAATTTGTCCTCCGCAAAGACATATATTGAGAGTCTTGCTAGTGCCATGACTATCACTATGAGGCAGCAAGGCGATGCTTCCAACAGTGCCCCTGCAAAAGGCACCATGTGGCATTTACAGACCTGTATCCATATCTCTTGGAACTGGTTGTCGGTGGCCTTTGCAATGCTTTCTTTGGCCATCACGTTTTCCGTGTGGGTTATTCAACGGTCAGTCATGGCATGTCGTCACTCTTACCCACGGAACCCGTGGAAGTCATCAATCCTACCCGTGGCATTTCATAGGTTGCATGTCAATGTGGATGAGTTGCAAGACGAAAACAAGCAGCTGCTTGATATCCGAAAGACGAGCAAGGTCGCTTCTACTCTCCAGGTCCAGTTGATTGATTTGGAGAAAGATGATCCTGTTAGAAGTTCAGTTTCAAGGGAACCAGCAAAAGAATAATGATGATAGTGATGATCTGTGGCCTATGTAGGTATGGTAATTCCAAACAGCTGCCCAATCTAAACCATACTGCCACTAACTTCTTCTGTTTTGATCCTGTGTAGCTCTTCGAGCGACGTCTTGTCTATCTGCCTGTACCATAGCCTGACCTGAATAGTTGTATTTGAGCTTAATCTTCATCTGAGGTTTCTCATGTTTGTACAGCTGTCCTGATATTATTGAGGCTGTTGATCTAGGGGTATCATGGTTGCTAACTTCAGGGGTTGCTCGTTGTACTCATTATATTTAAGCTGCTATATCATTCCGCTGCTGTTGTTCCTGTTGTATTCAGAGCATTTCTGCTCAGTAAACTGTTCCATTCTGTTAATTCCTTCAGACACTTCGCCTGGACTAATAACCTTTCTCTCTTGAAACCTATGAGCGCTTCGCTCAAACCAGTAGTCCTTTAAGACAGGTATATTTTACAAGCGCCTCACGCTTGGGAGAAGGGATGGTGATCATATCCTAATGTCAAGGATGGCTGTGCTAATTCGCTATCCAGGTTGCCTATTTATACGAAGGATTCGATGGAGAGGAAGAAAAGGGGGAAAGGGGTGCGCGTAAACGAAAAGAGAGCATGTTCTTCGTATGAGGCGCTAGTCCTCGAGGGGAATAGCCCCGAGAACCTATAGTGTTTTCAAGAGTCGAACTCGCTTGTTGAGTTGGTTGTTCTAGGTACGCCATGCTAAGTAAGCAGCGCTAATCCTAACTTAACTAGGAAGGAGCTAAACGCCAACACAAACCACCTGCGCAGCCTTGCCAACTTGCATAGTTTCCCGGCTAGTTCTTCTAATCAAAAACCTACTTGTAGGTTGGTTAGGTTACGGCCCTTGACAATGTGTTACTCCTAAACACTGGACTTTTCTGACTCAAGGATAATGCTTACTTCTGCCAATATTATTCAACGACAGCTATGCCTTGCAGTCTTTGACTTGAAGTTTGGAGAGAACCATCCAAGGCTGCGAAAATGCTCCAGTCTGCTCACAGAGAGTGAGGTAAGGTAAGTCCAGCATTGATGCTCGTCAGGCTGAGCAAAGGGCAAGGTAGGGGGGTACCATTGAGACAACCTGAGAAGCAGATGATTGAGGCTGTATTCTGGGAGGAGACGACGCAGATATCAGCTTGAGGACTAGGAAGAGACATGTTGAGACGAGGTGAGGATCAGAGGGTGTGAGGGCATGAAGGGAAATGGGGGGGAGAGGTGGCATTTTGTACGCGAGCAACGAGGCCAGGTAAAAAGGGAGGGGAGCTGGATTTGGCTGCGGAGAGCCATTTCTGGCTTCATTTTCACAGGTCCTCATATTTCTATATGTAAATTGTAGTGAATTTACCCGGAATGAAATCAAGGAAAATGTATTCTAACATCATATTCAACACTTTCATGCCATACTGACAAAGGATAATAGTATCACTAAGAGCCCTGGTTACTAGACAAAGGAAACGAATACACTAGTTAATAAAAAAGGAAAGCATCAGTCAGACACTGACAGGGAAGAAAGAAAAGCCACGCATGGGGTCATGCCAAAAGAACCCCTTTTTACTCAAAGAGAGAGTAAGTAGAGTAGATACGAGGCAAGGCGTTAAAGAAAAAGGCGGAAAGCTGGTCTGATGAGCGGATGCCGAATTACATATGACAAAAAATAGAAGCGTGAATCATTAACAGTCATGAAAAGGATCAGTTAGAGGGAGGCGCAATGGAAAATTATCACCCAAGGTCACGGCCGCAGCTCTTCTCCAAGCTGCAAAGCGAGACCGGACTCTTTGTCGCGATGCTTGGGGTTTTCAATGCCTGGGGGAACCAGATTGTCAAAGTTCAACATCTTTCTAGTGCTTTTAGCTGCAAGAGGCGTTCTAGAAGGGCCTCCGGGGGTACGGCCTCCCCAGGGCGGCTGCGCAGGGCTTGGAGTCACATTCACAAAATCGGCAAAGTTGAAGGGCTGACTAGGCGTACCAAAATTTGGAAAAACACCACCCCCAGGAGTGGGCGTCAGCGAAGGTAGAACGGCATGTTGGCTGGGTGGAGTCGACGGAGGAAACTCGCTCGTCTGGCCTCTACCCGCGACTCGAGCAGGTGTTGGCGAGTTCGCCAGGTACAAGAGGAGATCCGCGCCGTCTTCATTCTGCAGAGCCTTTTCGGTTCGAGGCAGGCGAGCATGTTTCGGGGGAGGAGTGCGGGGAGGTGATGATCTGATCATGGTGCCGACATTCTGGAAACTGTGCACGGGGAGGTCCGGGTCATTCTCACCATCAGATTGGCCGTGGTATAGCGGGGACGACATCTCAGGAATGGTGCCAATCTCGGACACAAAGGAGAGATGAGTGTGTCTGTGTCGGTTGAATCCCGGGGACGATTCCGGCAGACGATGCGAGCTTTTCCAGGAGACTCGAGACGCCTTGGCCGGGCGGTCCGATATGCAGTCCGTTCGAACACGCTTCTTATTCACAGATAGCATAGGCTGCATGGCCCTTGAGTTGAAGGTTGCGGCATGCCTGTTGTGTGCGGATCTGGGAAGTTCCTTCGAAATGTTCGATGTGCGGAGAGGAGGAGAGGTCAAGGGTGTCTCGTAACGACTTCGCGAGAGTTCGGAGGATGAATCGAAAGGCCTATCACCACCGAGAAAAGTGCGTGTCCCATTGAACTGTTGAGCTGGCTCCAAAGAATGCAGACGACCGTTTTGGTATTTGACCTTGGCAAGGCCCAAGCGATCTTGTAGACTGAGAGACACCTAGGTAAAATAATTCTCTGTCAGCGTTGCCAACACAACGACAGCCTTGATTGAATGTAGGTTATGCCACTTCTCAGTGAGCTGAAAGATAAGAGAAAAGTGGGAAGGCTCAATTTTTCCGTATGGCACATCCAAGGAGGGACTTTTGGGTGTCTGACCTGGGCAATGTCAATTTTGCGGATCGTCCTCTCAGCGCCAGAGGAACGGGGTGAAGTGAGGACCATGGTTGGACTCTGGGGACAGCAAGGAAGATAATACAACGAGAAGTAGGGAATAAAAAAATGTGACGTTAACACCCACCGGAGTGTGGGAGGTCAATGGCCAAAGGGAGTTGAAGCAGTGGGAGAGGGAGATGACGGTGGCTGGCTGGCTGGCGGGTAGAGAAGAAAGACGGATTCTTCCAGCTGCAGATGGACAACGACAACGGGCGACCAGGGGAGTTGAAATTGGACCACGGCGTAGAAGCAAAGCGAAAAACGCCTGTCCGGGGGATTTGCCTTAAATAGCAGGGCCCGTCGCTGGCCATACTAATTGTGTCAATCTGGATGAGATCTGTCTGTCTAACTAATCGCTACCGGCGTTGATACCCGCCAAACACACCCACGCATCGACAACACTATCGATTTATGCGTATGCACGTCCTCCTTCGGGAAATGCCTTCATTTCCTCGAGATACCTTCATTGGCAGCTGTCGAGATCTCATCATGACTCGAAGACTGCTACGATCTCCTTCACCTTCTCCGAGGACATCCACGGAGCCACCGTTTAGGTAGAGAATTTGGCTTGAGGCCTAGACACGGAAACGATCTTCTTCTCAGTCATCATAGTGCTCAGGAAAGAGGTTCCAAGATGGCTAACGCTGCCACCACAGATGTCCCTTTTCAGCAGCATAGCGTACTACCCTCATGGGGCCTCAGATCGATCCTGGGCGGGCATACCTGGAATCCAACACTTGCCAGGGCATTGCACTTGGGAGTATGCCGGCTCTGACGAGGAGACAGTCTATATAGCCAGTCCACAAGTGCCATGAGATGGTCGATACTCGAATGCAGAGACAAGCAATGCTAAAATGTGCTAAAATGTGCATACGTCATTCAGTTGATATATCCCCGTTGATGCTACTCGCCTTTTCCCTTCAAGCATAGTGGATTCGAAGCACAACGCTGGCACGGAGCATTGCAGTCTGAAACAGAAGAAAGGATCTACAAGCATTATGCAGTATCAGTTGGACCCAAGCATGGAGGCTTCGCCAGTCCACTACGCTGCTATGTCCCCGGGCGGTGGCTATTCTTCCTTGGCCAAGCCACCTGAAGAAAGAGCCAAACTATGTGGTAAAGTTCGTTGGCTGCCATGGGCCTTATCCTGAAGTCACTGTGCTACCAGACTATCCACACTGCCACGACTTGCAGGATGTCACGAGGCGGACCACATTGCAGTCCAATTTTCAAGGCAGTGGAACGCAGCAGGGATTGTTTACTGTAACCCAAACACCTCTGTGTAAACCCGAGGCATGTCGGCCTTGCGTTTGGTTAGCATGGAGTCCTTGGGGACGAAGCATCGAATACCTGGGGCACTCCCCGACGCTTCGTCCCCAAGGTATTCTCTCTGCAAACTTCATCCCTGGTGCTGAACGACGATGAGACTGGGGGTGACTGTAAAGAAGCCGGGGATGCGCGCTGCGGAGGTGTGGTGAAGACTATGAACTCGAGCACAAAGCAAAGCAAACGGACGACTATACGTTGTATACGTAAGCCCTAGATTTAGACCGGGCGTAGACAGGAAGGACCTTGATCCGAGACCGGGAAACGATGCCCACGGACGGATCGAAACAGGGGTTGGAAGCATAGAACAAGAACAGATAGGATAATAATAAGTGGAAATAATATGGTGCTGCTGCAAGCGATGCACAAGGCCGATCCTTGGCTGACGACGGCGGCTGTGTGGCCGTCGACAGCTCCCGCTCTTTTGCATCTGAAACTAGCCCCTGCTGCATGTCTGCTTTTAATATTATTTATCTATCCAGAGGCAATTCATGAATCCTTGATAAGCGATCTGTCTCTATCCCCATCGCCTCCGCTCCGTGCAGCTAGCGATGCTGATCTGGCAGGATGAGGTGCAAAGTGATATGCTGGATCTAAATCCGAATCTGGATGATCTGAAGCTGGTGATCTCCTTACACGCCGTGCTCATCGTCGCCAGAGTCGGTGCTACTCCAGTACTCTGCGAATACTCTTAAATTACTCTCGCTGCTGTTATTGCTGCTACTATCTGCAATTTATCGCGCACTAATTAATCGATTTCCCTCTCGCTTCCCCAACCTCGCCCCTCAACCTTCGTTTACATCTCCTTCTGCCGTGTTTCATCGTCGTCTTCCTTCCTGTCTGTCGCTTCTAGCACGCAAGGATCCCATGGTTTAATTAATCGCGTCCTGTCCTGCTACTCAACCGCAGCTGCCTCCTACACGGTCGCCTCGTCATCTCTGCTGCTGCTGCCGTCGCCGCTCCAACAGCTAGGACGCCCCTTCTCTTTGTCCAGCTCTGACCATCCTTCGTTTTTCGCTGCTTTTTTTTCGTTCTCGCTCTCTCTCTCTCCCTCTCTTCCTCTCTCTCTCTCTCTCTTCGTCATCGTCGTCTCCTTTCTCCTCTTCCAAGCTGCTGGTGGTCGACATCCCTACATCCTGAAAACATGACCTTCTTTCGAGAACTGCGTCGCCGGTCGAAGGCCAGCTCGAGTTCGACTACAGAAAAATCCAGTGAATCGCAATCGAATGGGGAGATGGCATCGGCGAAGTCTTCTCTTTCCCCAGACGCTTCGTCCTACACCTCCATTACTCCACCTTCGTCGATCAGGCCCAATGCGTCTTCCTCCAATCTCCGCTCGTTGAGCGACCCCAGCGGCACCATCAATGGAACAGGGTCCTCCACCTCCTTAGCTGTCCCTCAGCCCCGACCTGCTCCCTCTGTGCTCCATCCTAAACGGAGTGTTAGTACCATCGTATGTGATACATATGCATAACGCGGAATGGCTACCCCGAGGGATCATCCACACCAGCCACTGCCACCAACACCACCAAACAGCAAGAAGAAGACCGCGTACTGATCGTTTTCTCCACAGGGTGGGAGCTCACGCGGCTCATCCGTCAATGGAGGACATCGAAGTCGGACACCAACTCCATCCTCCCCATACACGCCACGTGTCGTATCTATTTCGGACAATTCATGGGTATGCTCGTGCATCCCAGTTCCTTTTTAGGTTGACCTATAATGCATGTTGACGTCTCTCTCTCTATCAATAGGTACACCAGAAGGTGCTGCTCCTCTACGGTCAGATTGGAGACCCGAGACTGCACCCGCTGGACGGAACGATCACGGCCTATCACCATCAGGATACCTTTCCGCCGCTCAGCTGGCCTGTGACGGCTTCACATTTCAAAGCTCTTGTGCATCTCACTCCAGGTCCGAATCGCCTGCGATTTGACTTCACCTCATCCAAGCTGTCGTCGGGAAGCGCCAACCCCGTTGTTCATTCTTCATGGCTGAGCATCAACTATCTTCCGCTAGTCAACACCCCGCCCCTCCAGCTGGTAATCCTGCTCGGGAAAGATTCCGATGGAACGTTTGATGCCGTGCCGGAACGGATACAACGGGAAGGAAATGGACTTGAAACTGCCATCCGAAAGTACCGAATGATTGCCCATCTGTGGCAGGCGTTTACCGGGGAACAGATGTTCCGCAATAACTTCGGCCGGCGCTGCTTCCGTTTCGAAGAGGAGTGGCAGACAGGCACCTTGAGTCGTCGGGATGCGGCCACTGGTCAGATGAGAAACGAGATCAAGATCCATGTTGTCCGCACCGACAGGACGGTGGCAGAACTTAGGGACCTAGACATTGCTCAACAGAATGACTCTGCCACCAACAAAGGCGCCTTGTTCGACATCGCCAAGGAAGCTGTACAGAATTATTTCCAGCCGATGCCATCACAGAAACAGTATGTGTCGGTCTTGCTTCTGGATTCCCATTGGGACACAGACGCGCAGGTTATCACGGGCCACGCTGCCCTGGGTTCCGGTGGGGACAACATCAAGCTGGCTGTATTCGGATCACATGGCCTCCAGAGCTGTCCGTCCAGCTTAGAGGAGGTGGTAGACGCGTTCTCTGACTGCACACGGACCGATACTGCCTACATTGCGAATGACTGCGGCGAAGCGGGCTCCAACTGGGAGTCCGCCAACATTTCTATCGGGGCTCATCTGCACGAAGTCGGCCATCTCTTTGGTTGCCCGCATCAGGAGTCCGGGATCATGCTCCGTGATTACGTTCGGCTGAATAGAACTTTCACGACTCGCGAGCCGTTTTCAACACGCACGAAGTCCCAAGGCCTGAAACCGTGCTTGCCTAGTGATGAATGTGGCTGGCATCGATTGGATGCTTTACGTTTCAGGTTTCACCCATGTTTCCGGTTGCCTAGTGATGCGCCTCTGAGTTCAGATGACAGTGTCCAAGTTTGGCCTGTTGAGAATGGAAAAATCTTGTTCACCGCGTCGGCTGGTATTGCATTCATCGAACTTTACGGCCCTGCAGATGACCTCTGTCACAGCTGCATTGAGTATCTCGGTAACGACTCGACTAACAATGGGCTTCCGAGACAGATCACGGTGACAGAGAACGAATTACGACAAAAGCTCTTCGGTAGCGAGAGAGAGAAGAAGAAGAATATTCGATTGGTCGTGTTCTCCGGCGCCCTTGGTTATCGTACGATCGAGAATGTGAGCCAGTTGAAGTCGAAGCTTTGTTCAGTCAAGCTACCGAATGGGCAAGCTGGCTTTAGGGGCGGAAAATTGGGCTTCTCGCAGTTACAGGATAGCAAACCGGAACAGCTGCTGCTAGAGTCTGCCTTCATACAGACCAAACTTATGACTTCCATCAAGGTCTACCACGGTGCTGCGCTGGACGGTCTGGAGTTCTTCTATGAAGATTCCACTAGCCAGCTTTTTGGGCGCCGCGGTGGGAAGCCAGGAGGCGATGAATTTGTTCTTGGTAAGTCCCCGGGGAGTGAAGATCCTTTCCAGGCCGGCGGATCTGACAGACTTGGCAAGACACGCGACGTGGTGAGATTCTCCTAGGGTTTTACGTCCGAGCAGGCGCTTGGATTGACGGCATTGAAATTCTCACGAGTTTGGGCAGAAAGTCCGGCGTGTTCGGCAATGCGAATGGAGGGTCTGGGTACGTTTCCGCAAGCGATCTGTTTCTCGCGCTTTCCAACGGAATCCCGTGCGAAGATTTCAACATGTCCGACTGACCTTAGTGACTATTTCTAGGCACACTTTGATCCCGCCCCTGGGCTACAAAATTGCCGGTATTTCAGGCTCCTATGCATCGTGGATAGATGGATTCTCGGTGATAATTTCTCATTAATCCTTCATCTGATTTAATCGGCCCTGGAGCGGTCTCTTTTTAATTCTAATTGATAATAGCACGGCCCTTGGTCCGGGTTCCCTTTGCATGGTCACCTATTGAAGAAGTGGTGGCTTCACATTTTGGGTTTTAGGCCGCTGCTGCGGAGCCTGGGAATACGAATTTTCTAATTGCCCTCTGGGAACGCTCCCAAGCGACGGCATTCCTTTGCTACGCGTTACGCATGCCCCCTGGCGGTGCATCTGTCATGTTCGATGGTGGCTTTTTCTCTTTTTTCATAGGATTGGTACGGTACGACGGTGGACAGGCTTTGGGCGGAGGAATATGACTCAATGGTATTTGATATCGCCTGGTCTTCCGTCTTTCTTTCATGGCAGCAGGCGTTTGTAGATGAGGATGATATTGCGGCAAAAACATTCCATTCAATTGGCCAGAGGTTATAGATTAAGTGGGAAATAGGGTTGATATTGGTTGGTTGTTTTTGCATGATGGCTGGTTCATCAATAAGGGGAGTGTGGTGGATTCTGCAGTTGCGTCGTCATTGATTTTGGGTCTGAAGCGAGAAATCAGCATGGAAATGGAAATCCCCATCATGATGGTGGTGCATTTGGCTCTTTGACCTCTCTGTTGCAGTTGATAACTGGTAGATATTCCGTGGTAGTTTGGATCTAGACTCACCACATACGAGAAAGTGCTGTGACACGCTAGACGTTGGGCGTTGTATGCGGTTGCATGCGGTACGAGTGATAATCTCCTGGTGCACCCATTCTGGGTGGCGAGACAGGAGGATGCTGGAGATCCATGGATGACGGGCGAACGGTAGCGATGGGAGCGATCAGCATTCGAGGGATGTCCCGAGTCCGTCCATGCCACTGTTCAACCATGGTCTGATTCCGGCCGGAGCCCGCAAGGTAACCACCGCCTTGTGCGATCTTGCGAGAGTACGGAGTAGGCAGAATGCCTTCTTTTTCTTTGCTCTCGGACCGAATTCAGCTTTTATTATTATTGTTATTACTATATTATATGACATATCGACGGCCGCAGATCCTTTGGAGCGCAGGGCTGTTTGTCCGGAGATTTGTCGGCGATGGACAGGCATTGACAGGGGATTGAGACTCGCAGTATCCTTATTAGGAAGATCGGGGGTTTAGCCGGTGTCGATTAGGTAGTCTTGCCGGTTATGGTAAGATGGGAACCAGGATGCATTCCATCCCTTGCATGGGTTCATATGAGTCCAGTGGTAGTAGTACTAGATACTGGATATAGCTATAAGATCAATGTATGCATGTATGTGGCTTACTGCCCTGACATGTACATTGCATGGACGTACATACCCGACAGTATTTCTGCACGGTTAATATTTAGAATCCCCACTGGCTGGTCAGTGCAGACTACTTTCTTTATTTTCTTCTTCTTCTTATGGCAGTAATCAATTAATACGTATTATGGCATGCATGGTGGCGTGGCATTAGCGCCACGCGCATACGCTCTCTACAGGGTAACAGGGTAACAGGGTAACTCCATTCTGCCTAGTAGTGTCTACAGTCTAGATGTCCACGATAAAAAAAAGAAGAGGCAGAGTTCAATGTTTCAAAGCCCTCCCTTGATTTTCCTCCGACGCATCTCATCTAAGAATGAACACGACTCTCCGCGTCGTGAAAATTCCTTGGCATGAAGGGTGAGCTGTCATGTATGGCTTTCTCGCCCTCGAGGATAAATAAAACAGGAACAGCCAGGAACAAGACGAATAGGTATCGATATGACTACTCTTTGTATTTATCTATCTGTCTAGATATGTATGTATCTGCCCTATCTAAGCTCCTTCGGTCTGGGAAATTATTGAAGTTTAAGACGTTGACATATCATTCATGACGTTCATGCGTGGCATTACGTATTGATTTAAAAATAAATAGAATAAAATAATGCACAGAAGTCCACGGAAGAATCGATGCGCATTGGCATTGCATTGACGTCAATGTCAGTATGTAAGTACCCTTAGGGAGTCGTACTCGGGTGGCCTGGCTGTATTCGCCAACTGGCTTTTCCCCTCCGGCAATGAGATGCGCTGCTCAGTGCCTGCTTATACGGGCGTCTTACCGACATACTATGCTATGCTTACTCTACGTCTAACTTACGCAACAAACCCCCTTCCAACTGCGACGAGAACCGCATTTGCCTTTCCCTCTCAAACCTTGGAACGGATTCCCCCCACTATCTTTCCCCTTGCGGTATCACTGTTTGCTCGATCGGGTAATGATGAGTAAGATTTAACCTTTACCGGTTATGTATAGTTTATTTTTTTATTTTTTTATTATTTTATTATTCTATTATTTTCCTTTTTTGCCATCTGTTTTTGCCCCTTGTTCCGTAGGCATTGACCGGTTTAAGTTAGTGTCCTTTCCTCTTCACGGTATATATTATTGTCTCCTGAACCGGTCCGATCATCTCGGGGGAAGAAGAAAAAAGGGCTGTGGGGATTGAAATGGGGAATTCCGTGGTGACAGCGGGACACTTCTAGTGGTGCTCTCATGCAGATAATTATTCTTGCGATGCGGGTGTCACTGTCGCAGAAAGGTTGGTTTCATTGACTAAGTGAAATCAAATATAGGGCTTGAAGGATTCTTGAAGTATTTTCTTTTTCTGTCTTGTTTTTGCCATCGTGCAGTGAGCGCCACTTGTGCATTTCTTGTCGTCCTCGTGGATGTCGGCAAGGGATGCCGGGAGGGGTGCCGGTCTAGACTGCAGAATGAATTGCATTGATCTCGACTGGATTCAGACAATTGCTTTGATCTTCTGCTTGGTGCTCACTGTTATACTAACTTACTTACTCTGGTCTCACCGGGTAGTCCGATCCGGTTGTCGTATGGATGCCATCCCGAGTCAGTCTTTTGAAAAGCCTTCACATCTCAGCTGACCGTCTGGAAGAACCGCCCTTTCTCTCTTGTACCGAGTATCGGCATATTTCAAATATTGTGTTCCTAGACTATGCAACGATCAATGCAAGGTACGGAGACATCCACTATATATAGTATTGACGATGAATATCCACCGTATCCGCAACGCATACATACCCCGCTGGCCGGAACAAACGGCTGTTGGGGGAACTGTTCTATGCAGGAGGACATTCGGCAAGCTTCCCTCACCTCCGTTCCATATTTTTTACTCTGTACCTCATGCTTACCTGTACTAGCGGCACGGCCTGTTGCTTGCTACTGCTGTCGCTCAGAGGTCCTTCCCGATTGTCGTCAAAGCATTGGCTGGAAGTTAGATCCAGCCATTGTACGAACGACTGCTGCACTAACCCTGTAGGAACACGGAAATGGATCTCAGAAGTTCTGTGCCGTGGCAATGCCGCACGGGAGATGAGGCACTGTGCACTGACGCTGTCGTCCCGTGGAATGCTATTCCGCATACGAGGGTAGGTACTCGGCACATGCTGCAAGCATTGGGCATGGGCAGGCGCACAGATCCAGGCTAGGATATCGGATCGATAGCCCAATGGAGCTTGAACATAAGGAGCCCTCAGCCAGCCTCGGAGGTTCGATTTAATATAATGATGTCTACTGTAAGATATCCGTCTAGCTAGCGTTAGAATACATAAGGATGATTCAATCCATCGACTATTGTCCTAATGGATCCTTAGGCATACACGTTGATCAACGTTGATGGGCACAGAGGGGCCGCCATTCGGACTGTGCGCTCGCGTTCCGTGGAAATCAAATCCGGGCCACTGATCACCTCCTCACGGAGCCAGTGACAGGCCTGCAAAAACATGGAAAAAGCCTATTCCGGGTGCTCGCTTCGTATCGGCTCCATCTAGATCCATTGGGAGTCAAAAGGAACGGGAGAATAAGACTGGGGAAGCGGCAACTGGTGCTCGGGCTCCTGGAAGAGACCTTCATGAAAAAAAAAAAAAAAAAAAAAAAAAAAAAAAATAATAATAATAATACTACTACTAATGGCGTACTGATCAACTTATATGAATCAATCAATCTGCATGTATTAATTCCATCTAATGCATTCTTGCATCCTTGCAATGCTGAAGATCTCGCATATTGACTCGGTTGATCCGGTCGTGAACCTTGGAATCCTGTTCCCGGCGCCCCGCACGTTGGAACTTGCATTGACGGTCTGGACTGAAGGACTGTCTTCCATTATATTTGATAATGATTACTTTGACGGAACTCTATTCCTGGTGTTTATCTTTAATCAACGGAGTACTCTACAGCGCCGTAAACTAAACAAATTTCCGATGACTGATGGAAGGACGCGCAGGCCGATCATAGATTTCCCTTCCCAAATTAATCAAGACAATGGTTTCGCAGCGGGCTTTCGTTGGAAAATCTCCGACCGACGATGAAAGGATCGGCTGGAGATAAGGTTCACCGTCGAGAGTATTCCATAGTATTAATATGGTATTAATATAAGAACTTAAGAAGATTATATATATCATTATAAGAAAAAGAAAAGAGCAAAACTAACCCTATCAGGACTCGGACTTTACACTAACGATACTAGCCTCAGCCCTTGTCGCGGCGGAATCCATTTCCACGTCGTTGAATGCTTGTTCTTATTATTATCGTCGACGCTCTTCAATTCATCATTTCTCCATGCCAAGGATGTTGATTAATCAGTCTGCCCTCGGTCCGATTGTTCATTTCTGTTGTGAATTGTAACAGTTCTTTCTTACTACACTACACCACTACATTCGCCACGCAATCATAATCCAACCCCGGTTCAGCTCAGCTCGGATCTCTCCCCTCGATAACCCTCCTCGAATGGGATGCCAGAAATACCGAATGAATGGGTGAGGAGATTGGGTTGACTAACCTCCGGACCCAGAATAAGAGAAAAAACATAAAAAATAAAAAATAGAAAATAAAACCCAACCGAAACGCTCAAATCATGGATTCTTCACCAGCCCCAGCCTACCATTCTAATCCATGGAAACCAAGAAACTTAACCGCTGATGTCTGAAGACAAAACCCCAGCAAATGACGTAGAGTATATTAATCCTTTTGATTCTCGTCGAAACGAGCCATTATACTCCACTAGCGCAATTGACTCAAATCAAATCCGCGAATTTCCCATCCCTCCTTTGCTCTCTTCCTACCGTCAGTTAGTCGATCATGGAAACTGAATCGTGAAAAAAAGTGGCCACTGTTGTGGAACTAGTATCCTGGACTGTCTGGATGCCGTGATAAGGCCACAACTGACACGATGTATGGCGATGGAACAGGTTAACGGAGGAACAGCATTGCCACTCTGCTTATGTAGATAATGTCAATGCGTAGGTATTGGAGATCTCGAGTAGATCCGCTGAGCTTCCGTCTTCTCGAGGGACATCGGCAGTCATTGCCCATCGTTCATCGTTCGTTCATTCATTCATCGGCACTTTTGCACCAGAGCTTTGATAAAATAGACAATGCAGCTATTACTAAAGAGAGATCTGGCAGTGTATGTGGAATTGCCTAATCAGGACGTGTTGTTATGATCGCATTGTTGTTGTTTGATAGGTCTGTCGATGGGCCTGTTGTCTTACCTGACATGTACACTCCTACCACTTATTGCTAATATTAAACAATCAATATAGTCATTATTATTATTATTATTATTATTTATCTTCAATTCTTCAGTGGCCCAGTTCTTCTTCAGCACGCCTCCTTGCGGATAACAGTTCTCTATCCTTTTTAAGTTGCATTGAATCCCTGCAAGTGCCAAGGCTAGCCCAGAATAATTTATTCTATCTGTATACCACACTCTAGGTACGCTCACAGTGCTCTATTCGATTCTTCCATTCGCATATCGATGTCTCGAAAGTTAAACCGCCCATGTGCATGCAAGGGACTACCAGTGAGGATAAGACATCCCAATCTGGATAACTATACGGCGTTGATGATACCTAATTAGTCAACACTGTCAAGCCACAATTAATAATAGCCACAGTTCCCATAGTAATCAAATAAAGATGATGCGGATGGTGGCGGTGTTTTTTAATTGCAGTTAATATAGTATACGGCCTTTTTTGAAGGAGGCAAATGTCCTGGACATATTGGGAGATTGTGATATCATCGATGAGGGTTAGAAGAGCTGTCGATTGGGGTGGAGCTGGCAATCAGTCAGACTCATGGAGTATACGTACGTACTGGTCATATGTTATGATTGTTCTAGTGGTGATGACGATGATATTCTTCATAGTAATGAATGTCTTTCAATCAGACTTTCCCCCAGACTCCCCGAGTTCTCCAGACGCGTAGATACGGAATTTCTATGCCTCAGGCAGCAACAAGCAGCAGCCGATATCCTGGTCTAGTAACCAAATCAAGTGAGCAAAAAATGATCTGCGCGATGGGCAGATAGCCCGGCCTCCAACTGGCCAATAGCAGCGTGGCCAGCAGTACCCCACCATATGGTGCGGACCAGGAAATGTAAAATACGGCTAAGCCGTATTCGGAGGGACCCTGTCAGAACCGGCCCCACAGCGCTGGGTCCGCGCATCCAGTCGGCGGTGAGTGGGGTTCGCGCAGGACCCACCGCTGAACTAGGCAGGTCCAGCTAGATGGCGCACGCACCACCGCCCGTTCGGGAAAGTAACTGTCTGTCTCCAGTTGCGCCAACTCTATTTCCTTCCACTCCCCTCATTTTCTGCTTCGACAGTCGAGCCCATCATGCTACATGCTGCTGCTTTACCTCCGGTTGACGTAGGCAACGCCAGGGATTATTATCTATCATCTCATGCCCATGTGTCCCTGCGCCTTTTTGGGTTAATTAGCCTCCCTTTCCTCCTTCTTCATCATCGTCGACCTATCATCCCTGCGCCAGTTTTGGAACTGTATACTTCCAACAACTTGCCCTGACTCGACTCGACTCCATCTGGTGCATGTTTCTCTTCTCTTACTCAGGTCTCCATCCCCGTCACTTTTTGCCCACCCGTCAATCATCTTATTATTTTCTTAGGTGATCGACTGCAGCCGCTCCGGCCTCACTCCATCCCTTCCTCCCCTGCCACCCCGCCCTCTTGCATCCCGAGTTACCTGCGTATGCATTGCGCGGTTCCTTATTATTAAAATCGCCCTCCTGCACGTCGACCAGTGTTTTCCTCTGGTCTTCTTTTTTTTTCTTTCTCCGTGGATGTTGCTGTATCATTAGTATCTCTCCTCTCTTTCTCTCCTCATCCACACTCTCTTTCGTTCACTTACACTTCTTTCTCTCTCGTTATCCTCTCTCGTTCTCTCCCTCCTTCCCTCCATCTCTCTCTCTCTTTCTTTCCCCCCTTTCTTTTCATTTTCCTCTCGTTTACTCATTCCATTTGTCCGCCTCCATAATATCATAATCATCGTTGTCAGCTGCTATTAATTTGCCACCCATGTTCGGCAGCAGGTATGCTCGCGCTCTCGTCCCTGGTGCCCTTCATATCCATCGGTGCTAATCACTTGCTTCTCGTCAATCCAGGAGGGCTTCTCAAAAGCCGGATGACGAGTTTATCACCAAATTCCGCAAGGCATTCCCTCACGTCGTTTCCACCACTTCTTTGCCCATGGACGCCTCCGAAGCTGCAGTCCTAGGTCCAGCCGCACTGGAATCATTGCACTCTCCAACCAGGTACTTCTTCCTTGGAATGTTCCCCCCAAATGATGCAAGCGTTACGATATTGTTGTATCGTTCATTGTAGAAAAGCAAGTCAAGCTGATTCTTAAGCAAGCCCTAGCACTATGCACAGGGATGCTTTCGATGCCGACGACACGGCTCCGGGAGCCATGCAGGATCTCCGATTCACGTGGCCATTCATGGATCCCAATTCCTTCGACTATCCCATGCCGCTGGCAAATCAGACCCATGGATACTGTGCCCCTCCTCGGCTCGGTGGCATGGATAATATGTTCCATGGCCAGCCTGGAAATCTGCAGCCATCACCTATCGGCTTGGGTATGACCACTGCTGTCCCCCTATCTAGCCATATCGTTGCTCCGCATCACAGTCACAGCAGCAGCTGTAGCAGCGGCAGCAGCCGCAGGAGCAGCTCAGCTATGGGCCTGGATCATTTCAACCCGCAGTATTTTCCCGGTCAATTTCAGGATTTTTCATTTGGACAGCAAGGGTCGTATGCACCCAGCACCTTTGTCCATCACAACTCCGGTTATGGGTCGGTGGATAATAGAATGGGAGAGAGGTCGCCGCATGACGTGGACATGCAGTTAAATCCGCCTTATCACGTGAGCACTACCGCCCCAACGGACACTGCCAGTCGACTGGAGAGCCAGTCAGAAAACAATGAAAAGTATGGAATTACGCCGGTATTCTTTCTTTTTATGGATCAGAAATCTAATGATAGATTAGATTTCGCTACAATGTCACCCTGCGAGCTCCCACGGCTATGATCAAACATCCCAAGGAGATCCCTGTCACTTACCTCAACAAGGGTCAAACTTACACTCTGTCTGTCGTTGATTCAAATCCGCCACCTGTCGGCACCAATTTGGTTAGGTATCGAACCTACGTGCGGGTGTCCTTCGAAGAGGAAGAGCAAAGATCCAAAGTTGCCGCTTGCTGGCAGCTATGGAAGGAAGGTCGCGGGTTGAACGAAGCTCACCAGCGTGGCGGCAAACTATTGGCCGTCGAGTGCGCTGATCCCATCCAGGTTGCCGATGACAGCCAAAATGATCGTCAGGTACAGCTTGAAAGTGCTTCTTTCGACGGCTTCTGCGTCACGTGGACTGCAGACCTGACAACTGGTGTCTCATACTGTGCCATTTCCGTGCGCTTCAACTTCCTGTCGACAGACTTCAGCCACTCCAAGGGTGTCAAGGGCGTACCTGTCCGACTTTGTGCCAAGACGCAAATGATCTCCCCCGAGGAGGGTGTTGATGGCAGCACCGGTCACAAGGCGGAAGTCAGTTACTGCAAAGTCAAGCTGTTCCGCGATCATGGCGCTGAACGGAAACTGTCCAATGACGTTGCACATGTGAAGAAAGCCATCGAAAAGCTCAAGCAGCAGATTGCTCAGGCTGAGCTGGGAGCTGGCAGCTTCGGAAAGCGGAAGCGTGGTAGTATGTCTGCCGCCCGCCCGGCCAAGTTCTTGAAGCACAGTCGCTCATGGTCGATTGATCCTCAGAACGCCGATGGGGAGAAACTGTCCGTCGAAGACGATCTGCACACGAGACTGGTCATGATGCAGGACATGTTCTCCTCAACTCGGCCAGTTAGTGTCCTGAGCCTGCGCGGCGATGAGCAGGACGACCCAGATCTTTTCCCCGTCCAGCTCTCCACCGACCTGCATGAACCCATCGTGAAGGTACACACACTCAGACACCAGAGGACAAACGAATCCCTCAACAGCATCGACGCACCTCCATCCATGGTCACTTTATCGCCAACCAACAGTACCGTATCGCTCAGCTCGCCACGTCATACTTCCTTCGTCCGGTCGGATTCGGGTTACCACAGTTCAAGGGATCCTTCGGCGTCGGGTTCTGAGAAACGCCTGTTGGACCATCCTGTAAAGGTTCCTAAGCTCCAGACTGGACTCGGTGGGATGCCAATGGGATGTATTGAAGCGGTTGATGTTGACCCGACCTATCAGCCACCAGCAGAACGCCTTCCTCGACCTGGTAAGTTTGTCTTGGAACTGACAGTACTTATGAATAGCCAGAAAAACTGACAGGTGCTTGCCACATAGTTGCCTGCTTCTATGCCCGTTTTGACCGAGATGGATGCCAACAGAGCGACCCCTACTACCGTGCGGTCTACCTGAACGAGAGAACAGTTGATGATCTTACGAAGAAGATCTCAGAAAAGCAAGAAATGGACCCCGGTCAAATCATCCGGGTCGTTCATATTAGCCGTAACGGCCTGAAAGTTATGGTGGACGATGACATGATCCGCGAACTCACTGATGGCCAGGATATGATTGTTGAGTTTTGCCATGTCTCCCCGTCGACGATGGGTGACGCTGTTGAAGTTTTGTTGAAGTATTAACTGACGCCTTACTGTATTGCAGAATATATGTGGGCATGTATTTTTTTTTTTTTGTTTTCTAATCTTGTTTGTATTTGGATCCTGTGTTACTACTGTCTTGGTGTTGTCTTTTGTTTACCCTTTTGGTTCCTATCTGTCTCCTTCTTCCCCCTCCTGTGCCCACTGTCCTCGTGTATCCCTATTGTTTCTTCCCTTTCCTCCTTTTCCTCTCCACCTCGCGGGCGTCGGTGGTCTAAGCATCTTTCACAAACAGTTCTGGAAAAGACCAACGTTCGGTGCCCTCCCCTCGATCACCCTCCAAACCACATTGAACCATTTCTTTACCTTTCTTATCTATCTATCATTGATGCAGCTACCGGTTGGCAGTTTAATTTCCATTTTGTGACTTCAAAACACGGGCGTTATTTTAAACATGGCGACAAGAAACGGAACTGGTCTTGGAGGGAATCCTTGTTGCTGTCTGTTTTGTTCCGTGACGGTTTTGTTATTTTTGTTTTCATTTTCTAAACATCTCTTATTTCTTCTCGACTTGTAATTGGTGAAGTGAGGTGATCTGATGGGCTTCGAGTATACGGTTTTGCGTGCAGCACAATGTCTGTCGAAGGGTTTTTTCTTGGGTACATGGACTCTTGATGTTAGGATCTGTTCTAAAAAACTTCTGTTTCTATTTAACCCATGTACCAATGGCGTTTGGATAATACTTTTGATCAATATAGATGGATAATAAAACTTAATTATTAGTTTTCTGAGTGTCTCTGCAGTGGTGGAACTGTTGTTGATGGACTGGATCGAAACAAGGCTTGTTGTACTTTGTACCACCAGTCTGTACTTCTAATTTATTTGTCATAGAATAAACTTGATACCGGGTAGAATAGACAGTGTCCTTTCTCATCTCAATTATTTCAATCGTCTCTGTGCATGACTGGAGATGCAACCAACATCAACATCCACCAGTCTTCAACAGCAACAGCAGCAGCAATATGAAAGCGTAGAGTCACACCAGGGATAGCCCATGCATGCATGCTTCCTTGTAACAGTCAATTGAAAACATGCAGTTTCATTTGATACACTTTAGTTCCAGGGATCCCCGTGAAATGGTTACACACAGCTTGATTTGATGGTGCGGGTTGGGTTGAAATGAATTGGAATTCACTTGGAATGAGGGTTAGGTTAGGTTAGGTCTTCTTCTCGCCAGGTAGTTTTCTTCTTTTTTTTTTTCTTCTTCCTTTTGTTTCTTGTTTGGGTTACGCTCCCACAATCGTTTTCGATACCTCTGTCTCGCTTGTTCTCGACTATTCATTCTTTACTGTCTGTCTTCTCGATATCGATCGTTTATCTAGCTGAGATATTATTTCTTGTCCATCATTTTCAATCAAGTAGAGCCAGTCTGCTCTTCTCGCCAAATCTCATCTCGCCGCGTCGCGTCACGTCTTGACTCGTTCTTTATCGATATCATCCGCTTTCTGTCCTGGGAGAAACGAAGGATAGTTGGAAATGGTAATATTCATGGCTCGCACCAAGATGGCCATTTTCTGGGTAGTCTGGGTGTTTGCTGTTCTAGGTCTTGCGAGTGATATGGGTATGTCTTGTCTTGTCTGTTTGTCTGGACTTCTCTCGTGTCTCTTTAGAGGGCACTTTCACCAGACAGGTTGAAAATCACCACGAACAAGCCATGCTAACTGTCCCAACTCAGAGAATCACGTTTTTACCACCGTCACCCGCACCTTGCCGGCGGACTGCCCATCAGACTCTGTGTCCTCTGCCTCTACTTTTACCTCTACTGCTGTCCCTGTCCCTGTCCCTATCGCCACTACGACTGTGTTCACGACAACAATCACAACTACGTTCACGACTAGGACTACATTCACGACTAGGACCACGTCCACATCTACGATTGTTACCAGTACATCTACCGTGACAACGCAAGCCCCTCACACCAGCTGGACCACGTCAAAGTCTACTTCTATCCCTTGTCCTTCGGATCATGGTGGCTCTTCGACTGTTTCATCGAGCCCTATCTTGACCACGACATCTAGTAAGGAGCCTATCACCACGACATCTAGCGTTGGCATCCCTGCCGTGACGAGCGGTAGTAGCACTTCTACTACCGTTGCGTCGGGAACGGTTACTTCTTCGATTACCACTGGTACTGGTTCTAGTTCTAGTTCTTCTAGCTCCAGAGAAACAGAAGCAGGAATCACTACTGCAACTGGAACTGGCGGTTTATCAGCAGTTACCAGTTCCCCCACCAAGAATAATTCGAATAATTCATGGTCCCTCCATGCTAGCATGGGGAAGCAGCGTATCGACGTTTGCCTCATTGCAGCCGTGGTGACTCTGCTTACCTTCATGGTGATGTAGGCCATGGTTGAGTTGAGATAGGGTTTGTGTCGGATAGGGCGGGCTTTCGGCACGCGTTTTTTAAAACTATTTCCGGCTGTTTTTTTCTTCGAACGGGTCAGTAGCTTTTTCAACGCCGAATCAGTGCAGTCAGTCCATGATATGCTGTGACATGACATGACACGATATGATGATATGATCATGATCATTGCGAATGTACTTCTTCCTCTCTTTCCCTTGGTGGCAATTCAGACGAGTCGTACTTTGTACTTTCTTTTCCTCTCTTTCTTTCTCTCTTTCTTTCTCTATCTACCTATCTATCCTTCATGAATGAATGAAACCTGACCCACTACGCGTACTTTAGTCGAATGCCATAACTATTAACTAACAATCTTGGCTTCGGAGATACCCCCCGAAAGAAAGCAAGTAGATGAAGGGAAACAAAAATCCCATCCTCATGTTTCAAAGATACGTCAATTAGTCTAGTTCCGTCCACTTCGTCCTTTGGATCTTCAGAGATATTCTGCGTTATCCAGGCCGCCTAGTACTATATAATACGTAATTAGTGCTTTTCCATTAAACTAGCCTAGCCGATTGAACCTAATGAACACCATGATATTATATTGTAATCATCATCTCCACTTCAATGCATGATGGATGCGTGATAATGTATGATAATGCATGATCCAGAGAACTACTAGTAGTAGTAGCAGTAGGAGTAGATTCTGTCTGTCCACTAGCGTCGGTTTACTGATGGATGGATGATCTTCATCAATGCAACGGAGGAGTTCCGGCTTGACCTTCTAGTAATGTGCTACCCCAGATTAGGTTTTTGTTCTTGCTGTGGAGGATGCATGCATATAGTGGCTTTTGCCACTTGTATGACAGGGGACAGGCATATGTACTCTGAACATTCATCTGGTGCAATTGCCACTGGAGCATTTCGACTCTGGAAAGTACTATGTAGTATTGGTATGTAGGTAGTAAGTACTAGGTAGTAATTGATTGCCAGTATGAAATTTCGGCTTTCCAGCGCTCACGTGGCGTACTTCCCAATGCTACCACTGGCATTAGGGCTTGCCCGTTTTGGAAGAAACGCTCTGCAGAAAAGACCACTCTCCTCATATGGTCGAGAACACTGCAATGGTGTCAATTTCTGTAACTCCGGCTAGATTGGGTATCTAAGAAGCAAATATACATCATCCCATCCAGTTAGGGCAATGTATGCAGTACCACCTCCCAAAACAGACAATGATTGATGCACAAATAAGTTCCACCTTCCGCCAAAAAAAAAAGATAAAATAACAAGTGCTGTCGTGAAACTTGACTTCCCTTCTCTTTATCCCTCCTGGCTCAATGCATTTAAACCATGTCCTCAATCTCCTTCCCATGCGCACAAATACGACAGCCAACCCCGATCCTATCCCGGAGGAGTCGAGCGGTCGTCACTTTCGGCCCAACGGTCCTAGGCGTCGACAACGATAGATCATCTCCGGCCTGGTTGCGTAAAGAATTAGACGGTTGGAGGGGAGATGAAGATCTAGGTGTTCGATCGCCAGCTTCATTCTCCTCTTCATTGGTGCGTTCTGGTTCAACATGGGAGAGGTGGTAGACATGGCCGCAGGCAAAGCCAACAAGGATCTCTTTTTCTATAGTGAGTTGAAATAACATGTTAGTTGGACGTTGTAGAGATGCCATATAGAAACTCACCGTTAGTATGAAATGGCGCGTGACAGCCTGCACATCTCCCAGGTTGAGGTGAAAGTGGTCCAGTCGTCACCGCTTGCTCTGTAACAGTGTCTGCATCGCTATTAGAGTCCAACTTCCCATTTCTTTGTGACTGTACGTCCGAGTCGTCGAACTCTCGCCTTGATTTCTTCGGTTGGATAACATCGAATTTAATCCCCCTTCGTTGGCCCCGGCGTAGACTGTCCATGCCAAGGGCTACTTCGCTCTGGAGAACCTTAGCCGCCCCCTGGCTTATACTGGCCTGGAGATCGTGCTCTCGTATCAAGCGAGTCAGTCCCTCACGGAGACCCTCAATCTCCAGTCCGCTGGGGATGCGCCTGACTAGTTTGATCGGGTCAACCGATGTCCCCGCTTCTACAAGCAATCCATGAATGAAACGGGGCTTGTCCATAGAGTAATCCAGGAGGTCTTCCCAAAGATCCGGATCGTCCTGTGTTTTGGCAAAGGATATGGCCTGAGAGACATCCTTCAGCTCGGAGAGTATCAGATTTAAGGCTCGTTTTGTTTGACCCATTTTCGAGAGTAGGTAGATGAGTTCAGATGTAAATTGGCGCGTTTCGCACACCGCCGTCGCCACGTCGAACGAGTATGCGGTGCTCGTCTGCAGAAACTCCATAAGAAGGGGCCGGTCGTAATCTGCAAAGAGCTCTACCGCTGTGTCAGCAAAGTTGTCGACCAGTACTTTGCCCTCGTCCGCTGCTAGCTTGCTTGCGGCATCCCTTATGCGGGCACCTCGTCCCCGCCGAGGCTTTGCAGCTTCATGTGGAAGAGCCTCACCGTGCCATAGTGCACGCAGGTAGAAGAAGAGAAAAAGATGTCGGTTCGCGCTTTGCAGCTGGGAAACCACTGTCTCCGGACGAACTATGCCGGTGTATGCTTCACTAACGAGGAGTTGGATTGGCTCTGCAGTTATCTCATCCAGCTCGGAAATCGGCGCCGACTTCATTTGCTCCTTGGACACGCGAATCTGGATAAACGCTGGGATGTCATCAGAGACCGCGTCCAGTAAGCGGTGTTCTCTTATTAAAAACATGGTGGTATCCGCATCGTGGAGGCGAATATAACAGTGTAATGCTTCACTATAATGACCTCCAGCCAGAAGGAGTTTCGCAAGACTCTCCATGAGAATATTCCAATCTTCAGATTCGGCCACTGGAGGTTCCAACCTGAGCTTCTCTTGAATGTAATCCGTAATCTTGTTGGAGTCAAACAGATCGAACGGCCAATGGTCGAGAATTTCTTTGAGCCTCCGCCTGTCTTCGGATACGTAATACTCGAGAATGACCTCGTAGATTGTCGAGGGAAGGGGCGGGTGCATATGGGTCGGGATGTATGAAGTGATCTCAGGCAACTTGTTGCTCTTGATAAAAGCCCAAGCCCAATGCTCCCATCCTGTCGCGGTATGCAAAACTTTACCGCAGACCTCCGCGGCCTCGGCCCATTTGTTCTCCTCGACAAGTTGCCCAATCCACAGCTCGCCAATCCGACGTTTCTCCTGCTCAGCAATAGAGAAGCCTGCCCCACCCGTCGTGGTTGTCGCCGTCACGATAGACGCTCTGTCATCAATTTCACCACAGCTACCCCGAGACCTCGTTCCAGTATCAGAAATGGAATCGTTGGCTTCCCCGCCGACTCCCGCCGCTTCTGGATGCTCGTCAACAAGTTTCCACGCGTCCTCATACATGTGGCGTGACTCCAACCATGCAAGACGGTCTGTAAGATCTCTCTTTACGGAGACCACACAATCGTACGGGCCATGAATAAAAACTTTCGTGCCCACGGCTTCCGCGACAATCTGTACTTCTTTGGACGTAGATTCCTCGTTGGGAATTTGCCGCGAGGCAAAAGAGCTTGGAACTCTACTGGAGTTTCTATCACCGCCACTGGTGCTGCTGCGAATACTCGCAGCAGAACTGAATAACCGCGCAGGGTACATAGTTGCGTCCCAGAGACCACTACCGAGGACCCCAAACGTCCCACGCCGGGAAACAGTCACGGGGGCCTTCGAGGGACGAACCATGCTCATATGATAGTCCGACGAAGAGAGACTTTCATAACGACTAATGGAGAGAGTATCAGCACTGATTTCCTCTTTGGTCTCCACATTAATAATACGTAGCTCCGGCTCGAGAGCTTTCCGTCGACGTCGTGTTCCGGCTCGGGTGCCACCCTGCTCCGCTGAAGAATCTTCCTCCGCCTCGATATATGCAAGAATGACAAGCAGAGTAGGTGTATATAATGATATCCCAGATATAACACAATCGGTCCGCAATCTGGGATCAGGTCAGTAAGCGATTTGTGTGATAGTAAAGCGGTCTTACATTGTAACAACTTCCGCAGTGCCTATCTTATGGTCTCCAGCCCTTGGGTTGGGCCGGTCTGGATAGACGCTGACGATCCAGACGGTACCTCCCCAGCCAACAACGAGTTTTTCCACGGCTTCGCTGGCTACCACTGATTGGGACGGAGTGGACTCGGCTTCATCCTCTAGGAGCCCTTCGTCTATCCACTCTGCACGAGCTTTCCAAACGCTGGCCATTTCCTCCCATCCTGGCCGGTTAGGACGATCGATATGACTAATTCGTTTCCACGCAAGTTCCGGATCGGAGGAATCCAAATGCAGATTTGAGCGCATGATCTTGATGCCTTCTTCGTTGACCCACACAACGTATTTTCCAGACCATGACCATTTTATTGTGCTGATAGCACCTTCTCCACTATGCAATATGGTCTCCTTCCCATTGTTTGTCCCCAACCCTATAGAACCAAGCCAGCTGGAAGCCGTAGTAGCAGCACCTCCCAGTGTTGTCGCATTTGAGCTTGCACCCACACGACCACCCGTTGTGAGAATCAGATCCCCTGCTCGTCCGCCGGACAAGAAGGTCCTGTCATGCTTGTATTCTGGGGATAGCGCAACCGCTTGAACCGGTCTGCCAAAGTTCCGCAAGATAACGTCTTTTGGGTCCACCAGAGATGCAACACATACTTTTCCATCAATAGAGGAAGTTGCAATATAAATTGAGTTGGAGGGCGCCGCGGCATGCGGTACTTGGTGCCTTGGTCTCGCTTGGCTTCGAATACTGACAGAACTAGACCTGAGCGTATCACTATGCTCCTCTGAAGAGAACAAGCCCAGGACATCCGGTTTGGGGGCAGAATAAAATGGTGATACAGAAATGGACGTGATGCTCGCTGAGTGTGCATGGTATACGCGGAGGGGTTGTAATAGAGGAATCGATAGGACATGCTATGAGAGGTCAACTCCTGAGCGGTCTAGCTGGGGAATTGAGAGGATGACATACGATCTTTCCGTTATGTGTTCCAATTATCTAGATGAATTGAAATTTAGCTATTTCAGCTTGGAACTATCTTTGGAGGTTCTCGAACTGCGTACCATCTTGTCTGCTGTGGTGAGAACTGAGCTAGTTGCGTCTCCATTGCGGTACACTGGACTCAGCTTCTTCGTCAAATTCGCGTATTTGAACCGTGGCTCCTCATCCTCAGTATCATCCTCCTCATAATAATCACATTCCTCGTCATCTTTCCCCTCATTACCATCTCTTCCATCGTCGTCTTTATCGCTCTGCGTTGGTTGATTGCGCTCATGGTGCTCGTCCGTGTCAGCATTGGAAGTAGAGCTCTGAGAGGCAGATACCTCCCATCCCAAGTAGTTCTTGCGAGCGCTCTCTTCAGCCTCTGTCGCGCCAGGCGCGTCCATGGCGAGAGGTTGCTGTACCTGAAGCTATACCTTCAGTGGGCGATATGAAGCTGTGCTGGTCATGCTGGGCGGGTTGGGATGCGCGGCTGACTAAGCGGTAGAAGCTCGGCCGGGCCGTCGGAGATCGATGGACGTATTTCGGCAACGCCTGGAGCTCTGCTTCTTTTCTCTGCTTCAACAATACGACAGATGTGTACATATATGTCCGGTAATGAGTTTCTGAATTGATTTACAGCAGGGCGTCGGCAGCTTTCCTCGAGATGTTTTCCAGACCATATGTTCATTCCGCGTTTAAAAAGCCGTCCGTGTTGAGACTGGTGGCTCGGCCGCAGAATCAGTATCTCCATAGGTCCTCATCACTAGGTCTTCCTCGACGAAAAGATTTCTTCTCATCCAATGCTTATTTACAACAGAGACAATCAAGGAATGGTGACTCTCCCGCAGAAATGAATCCTGAGTCCCAGAAACAACGGCGGAGAAGTGGTAGATCCCCGGCAGCGACAACTTCACTGCGGAGAGTAGCCGTGGAAGCACAAAGATCGAGGGACGGGTTTTTGTCCAAAGCTCAATTGAAAGAGCAAGGAATACATCAGACTAAGGTCTAACAATCGAGAATTTTGTCAAAATCATTTTCCTTGCTGATATTCAGAGAAGATAGTAACAGCCTACGCTGTGGCTGAACAATTTAACATCCGGAAAGTCAGAGATATATTACAGGAGAAAGGGTACGAGACGGATCCCTTTGATACGGGCTTATATCCTCAAGTTGTTCACATCCAAGTTCCTCTGGATTCCGCACGCAACGCAAGCAATCCGGCGGCGGCAGATTTGCCAGCAGACGACGTCGGTGACGTTTTCGTGTTCCCGTCTGGCACTGTCGTAGCCTGGGCCCTTCCTGAAGGATTTGTGTCCTTTCTAGCGACAAAGACACTACTCCCCGCGGCTGAGGGGCCTCATATTGATAACTTGGAAACGGAAGATCTCGAATACGTTGAGGATCCGCAACGCGATAGCAGCTTCATCAAGGGTGAAATCATAATTCTTGGCACAAAACCCGGCGAGAATGAATCTGGATCACAACCTCCTGCTAGACAGTCGGTAGAAACTGTCTTCACGAAGGTGGCGTTCTCATCGGGGCTAGCCCGAAGCACGAAACTTGCAGTTCTTGAGAGTCTTCTGTCGAATTATTTCGAATCCACTCGCGCAATCCCGACTCTCCTGTCGCAAGGCTCGCGTCTACCTTTTACGCGGGATTTCATTCTTCGAAAGACGGGTCAATTACTCAGTGTACGTGCGCAACTAAATCTCTACTCAGAGCTCACAGATTCCTTACCGGACATATTCTGGGATAGTCGACATGAGCTTGGACTTGAAGGATACTACGAACAGGTGGGAAGAGCATTGGACGTGGGAATTCGTATCAAACTTTTGAACGAGAAAATGGACTATGCACAAGAAATAGCCAGTGTGCTCCGAGAAAGACTCAGCGAGAAACATGGCCTCCGGCTGGAATGGATCATCATCCTTCTTATTGCTGTGGAGGTCTGCTTTGAAGTGATGAGGCTCTGGAAGGAACGTGTGCATGAACAGGAATTGGAAAAAGAAAAGTGTTCTTCTGCATGAAGACTATTCTTGGAAATAGCATCACAGGGACGCATTTAGATTTCGTGTATATATGTCACTATACAGACTTGATTTCCTACCACTGTAGCTTCAAATCGGCATAATGAATACAGGTATTGAGGGTAAATGAAAAAGACGATGGTAGTGAACCTCGCTCTAGGAGGCGCCGGGTTTCGCCGATCCCCACAGCTTAAGAATTATTATGCAGCCATGCTTGTCGGTACGGCACTAGAGGGAGGAGTCCTTGAAGGTACACCGTTGCCGCCGGAGCCACCAAACGCAGAGCTGTCCTCGTTTTGATGGCCACTGTCAGCTTCATAGTAGGCTGCAATGCTGTAATAAGAGTTGTTGGTGCAATCAGCCGAGGTATTGACTCCAATTTGTTTCCAGGCAAACAAGCCGCCAGTCAAATCGTGTCCGAGGTATATGTAGTCGGGGAAGGGGTCATAGGCACCGGAGGCTTGTTCGATAGACCACATGTCATCGGCGTTGCTAGTGATGGCCTGGGTATTAGTCATGTAGGGAAAGGTGCCCACGACAGCCGAGCGAAGCACTTCGTTCCAGAACAGTTGGCCAATGTGCGCAACGCTGCCCGTCCCCACGACCAGCGTGCCATTGTTCTCGTTCACCGAGGAATTCAGGTGGGTCAGGATATGGGTGTGAGTTGCACGGCTGTCGCAGTGGCCTGGGAAAATGCTATGGAAGGACACGACGCCATCGCTGTCTGTTACCTGGATACCACGAAGGTAGGTCGAGTCCCTTCCGTCAGCGGCATTGTTGCCTGAGACGGAAATACCGCTATATTTTTGATTAGCGCTGTCTGGAGAAAGTCTTGTCGCCTGCTAAGCTGGGACAGAGGGTAATAGACCTGTATACCCCGGTAGCGTTGGCGTTCTAGATATCGACAAAAGCGCCGGGGTGCCGCGCATGCTGGGCCAGGCTTAGGGCCTGAGCAAACAAATAATAGCCGGCATTACGCTCTTCAGCTCCTCCATTGGATCCTCAACTCCCCGCCGGCTGCGGAAGGATGCTGTGGAGGCAGAAATGTTTTACAGTTATCATGCGCGGTTGCTCCTTTCTTTTGGAATGCGAACAACTCCAAGGAGGTTCAATGACGATGAATGCTGACAAGAGTATATATATGCCTTGGAAGAACATCTGTGAGCTTTGTATAGTGTATGATGATCTTTGGCATCATTTAATAGGCAAGGTCAGCAGTCAGAACCCAGTTCGAGTTTTTTGGTGGGACTTACAGTGACGAAACAAAGAATGAGCTTGACGTGGATATATGATGGGGAGGTGCACTCGCTGAGTTTGTTGACTAGATAGGAAGGTCCGGTTTGGGCGGAACTAAGTTAATTAGTTAACTGTTGATGGGAGTCAAACTCGCTGGGTTGATTATTCTAGCTAGGAGTTAACTAACTATCTATTGGAAGTCGATGATTGTCTTGTATTATCTAGTCGGGATTTGGTCGCGCATTACGCGGATAAAGGGCCCCTCGCGGATTGAGGGGAACTCGAGTGATGAGATCACTTCCTAAACTGGCTGTGCTAGACAGCCGAGGGCGGTCTAACCGGGCATAACACACGTGACCTCCAACAATTTATTGTTGGACTTGCTTGATTGTCTCTATCTATGTTGGTCTAACTATTTTAGTGTGTCAGGCCAAGCGAGGGCGGTCTAATATGGCAGAATACACGTGACCTCTAACATTTATGTTATGATGACTAAGAGAGCTAAACCTAACTGGGAAGGAGCTAAACCTGTTATAGGTCACGTGGGGTTTGCCTCGGTTGACCGCCCTCGCTTGGCCTGACACACTAAAATAGTTAGACCAACATAGATAGAGACAATCAAGCAAGTTGATCCAACAAAACCATGGGACCCAAAAGTAGCTAGTTACGTCACCTGTGACTCGCGGATTAGTCATCGGCCATGTCTCATAACTAGTTCAGACAACAACAACAATAACAACGACGACGATTACCAGCCTCTCATCGAATGTTCAAACGTCCTCCAGCACTTCTCTCCTTTGTTATCTGGCACTTAATTTATCTATATAACCTGCTAAAACTCCCTTCTTAAATCAACTCATCCCAATTCTGTATTGGAACCGGAGAAGGCGGCCATGTTGACCACGTCCGCCATCATATCCGGAATGAAGCAACTGCTTCCCCAAGAGGCACCAGGCCCTCAGAAGATTCTAAAGGCCTTAACCAGTTCTCTAGGGGCCTTACCTCTTGCAGGACTTGATTGGCAGTCTCGAGGCCCTGAACATGGACTATCATCATGCTCAAATCCGGAACTAAGTTGCCAGGCAAAATACAGCGGCCAAGATACCTGCTGCTTCAACTATCCAGGCGGGCAAATGCTCTTGACTCAATTCTGGGACGCCGATCCTGCTATTGGTCCTGATGACTCGTGGACTATCCATGGACTCTGGTGAGCTCCATCAAGAAAAAAGAACATAGTCCTCAATTTGACTGTTTCCTTACTCTAGGCCGGATCACTGTGATGGCGGATTTGACCAGTACTGTGACTCGAAGAGAAAATACAGCAACATATCACTTATTCTCATTGATGTTGGTCGAGGAGACCTTCTCGACTATATGACTGCGTACTGGAAGGACTTTCGGGGCGATGACCCGGACCTGTGGGAACACGAGTGGAATAAGCACGGTACCTGCATTAGTACACTGGAGACTAAATGCTATATGGATTACTATCCTCAGCAGGAAGTAGTAGACTATTTTGACAAGACTGTGGAGATATTCCAGAAACTCCCTTCCTATCAAGTCTGTTCATGGATTTCCCAAAAGAGTGGGAAAGTGAAAGGGATAGCTCTAGCTAACATTCTAATTAGACCCTCGCCAATGCCGGCATTGTGCCTTCTTATACGCAGACTTACTCTCTTGATGACATCAAGGAAGCGTTGAAAAAAGCTCACGGAGCCGAGGTTACCGTTCGATGCCACTACCATTCATTGAATGAGATATGGTACCATTTCAACGTAGCCGGAAGCCTGCAGGCTGGAAAATTCATCCCATCGACTCCAGGTTCGTTTGATCTTCCTAATTATTCAATTGAAATTTAAAATCAAAACAGGAACTGACCCAGAATAACTTATAGACGGCCTCAAATCTAATTGCCCTGCAAGGGGCATCCGCTACCTACCCAAACGACCATCTGATCACAAGCCCACCAAGGCGACCACCACGCCCGCTCCGACGGGAACCGACATCCCATTCACAGGAAGGGGCCACCTGCAGGTCTCAGAAGAGAACCGTAAACGTGGTTGTATCATCAGTCGTGGCGCATGGTTCTCTTCAGGGACATGTGCCGTGTTCAAGACCCGAGCTGTCTCTGGTAAGCTCTCTTTCTCTCCAGGGAACTAGACTTCATTGCTAGGACCCTCTTGGATATTACGACTAACGAAATTACTGCTCACACAGAGGGCACATTCACCCTACACTCCAGCAAGGGCCCTTGCACATTCGAACGAGACGTCTTCGGCTGCGGCCCACACATCACCACCCCAGATCTGTTCACGGTAAATCTACTAGATCTACCCCCGTCTTCCCCCCTTTTTTTTCTTGTAAACCCGAAACTTATATTTTTCCTCAACTTAAACTAGTTCCAAGACGGCCTCCTGCAATACCGCGGTAACACGACATTCTTCGCAGACAAGGCTCCAAAGGGGTACGCCAAGAGCAAAGTCTTCGCTACGCAAGAGGATCATCCGATCGAAATCAGTATGTCTTGGCATGCGATTTAAGTCTCGGGGTTATCTCTCTTGGTTCCATCGCCCCCCGGTCTTTGTGGGTTACAATGTATATGTGTGGGTCTACAACCTCTCGGAGTCAGGCTATACCAGAAATTACAAATATGTATTGGAATTGGGTAATTTGATGTTTTTTTCACTTAGATTATGGAGCTTCCGGAAAGCGTTACGTTAATTGAAAAACCTAAATTCAAGAGACGGGAGTCATAATCATTTATCTTATTCTCAGGACATCTTGATAAACTACCTAGTAACACTATCACCACCGCTCCTACGTTAATGTAGGGCTGAACGACTTGCCAACCACCTTCACCAATGCAGAATAATCAAAGGTCAAAATAAGAAGAAAGTCCACACGCCAGAACATATCCATTGGTACATGGTCTCCTAGAAGGAGATAAGGAAAGATGGTGCAGCAGAGATACCTGTCAGATATAAGGAATACATATAAAAAAGCACATCACGGTTTTGGTACAGTTCCTCACTCGCATAACGTTCATCATCCTCCCCAAATCATTTGTCGTTGAATTGTACATAGCTTCGTGTCAAGTCGTCCGTACAAAAGAAAGGGGAAAACAAAGGGAAAAGAAAACAAAGGAAACAAAAAGAAAACATGCACCATATCTGCATTCCAAATCGTCATCAAATTCTTTCCCCCACATTAGTCGTCAGTGCATAATCATTTCGTCGTGTTGGCGCATACCACTTTCAATCAATCCATGAAAAGTCCCTCGTAAAGACATCCGATGGTTGTTCGTCTGCATGGAATTGAAGGGAAAAGAAATCATCATCATTCAGGCTCAGGCTCGTAGAGATACCCTTTCCAGGGAAGAGATCAATTCCCTCTCCGAATGTCGACGTCGCAGAGTAATTGGGGAACTCAACCATGTCAGGGTCATTGAAATATTGTAAACCATCCTTGGTTAGAGTCGTCGGGTCTTGGCTGATGAAGATGTCAAGGTCGGACACCGTAGACGAATCAGTCAACGTAGGCGCATTGCGTGGAGATAGTAGAGCATCGGAGTTCGTAGTATCATTGTTAGGATGAACCCCGGTACCAAATGGAAGTCCACTTCCTGCAAGAATCTTGTCCGATAGAGGCTGGGACACTTTCTCATCTTCGGTGGTAGGCGAGAGAGATCTGTAGCTCCAGTCGGACGACAGTTCGCTTCCAGTGTTATAGCCTGGCGATGCCGGCGGCGTAATGTCCAAGCCGGCTGGCGGTAGAGAGTAGTCGGGCATCTGAAAGACTGGCGCAGTCTGTTGTGGAGGGCTTGAACCGCGGATGTGCATATCCTTGAAGGTATCGGATGGTGGAGAGTTGCGAGAGGTGTCTGACCCTGAGACGGACGATGACTTCGCGGCTACCTTCTCATGCGTTTTAGCTGCCTTGTTCTGTCTCTCGCCCATCTCCGGTCTGTGCTTCCTAGGTCGGCCACGTTTCGTTGTCTTTCGAACAATCCCTTTGTATCCGCCAATGCACATTCCTCGCTGCCTGTGCCGGGTCAAAGCATCATGCCTTGCAAATACGTTTCCACAGAGGCATTCATATGGCTTATCTCCGGTATGGATTTTGGCATGCCGCTTCAAATCGTGCCCACGAACAAAACATTTATTGCAGTGATCGCATTTGTACTGGCGATCGCCTAGGTGAGTCTGGACGTGAGATTTTATGTTTTCCTTCCTGCCAAATCTCCTCCCACATCCCGTATGAAGGCAAACCCATTTACCATCTTCGGGGTCCGGTCCATGAATGAAGGAGGCGATCTCATCAATTGTAATGCCCGTTTCCTTGATAGAGGCCTGGACTCTGGAATCCAAATTCAGGCTGCCAATGGAAGCCACGCGGGGTGAAAGTTTTGGCTTTGTAGGCGACATGGTGCCGGATGGTGTGTTAGAAGTCTTCTGGGAGCTCCCACGACGCGACGAGATAGGAAGGATTGGGAGCTTTTGCGCCTTGTTAGATTCTTCCGCCGACTGGGTATTGGAGGGTTCCGACATGGAAGGAAAGGTGGGCGCTGTCGATGACGACGATGCACTGTTCTGACTATGGGGTTCGGAATTGTCGACGCTGGATGCCTGCTGGTAGTCAAAAATATCAAAAGTATCAATATCAAATGAAGCCGTGTTGGGGGGAGAAGGTATCTCTATGCTCTGCTGGGTAAAAGTTGTGCCCGTTACCCCTTCCAGGGACTTGGCTCGTTGCATGTACAGTGGGTGTGTCTGGCCCGGGATAGATAGGTATTGATCCTTAACGGGCTGGCTCTTTATGGCCTCGCTGCATTGAGAAAGATCAACCGACAGTCTGAACGGAGTCGTGGCAGGGGTAATTGGGCGGTAGTCTGAATTCATCAGCCACTGACCTAACTTGGGGGAGTTACACTTATCGAATATCTTACGGTCATTCGTCTGGAGAGCAGGCGTACGCGGTTGCTGAACTTTGGAAATGTCGCTTGCTTGCTGTTGAAGTGCAGCTAGGTTGTTTTGTTGATAGTAGCTCCAGGACCCATTGTCGAGAGATTGTCTGTCTACAACGTTCCCACAAGAAAATTGTTGTTGTTGGATGCGATCCAGGGCTAGTTTCAAAGATTGAACTTCCGAAAAGTTGCTCCCAACCTGGACGATATGGGGACTCATACAGGCATTTTTGTCACTTCGGTGGGCCAGAGCCTGCAAATCCTCCTGTGAAAATGCCTGGGATTCCGCGATCAGAGCCATTCGTGTCGAATGTTGCAGAACGGGCAATTGGCTATCTGGGACTTGCTGTTGATGTTGTTGTTGCAACTCTTGAAACATCTGAGGATGGTGGTACACTGTTCCGTTAGTAGCGATTCGGGTTGCCGAATCGACCCCATTCCGTGCGGCTTGGAATTGTTTGGCGCACGGCGAACGTTGATCTAGACTTTGGCCACGGCGATGTGTCTGGAATCGCTGCAGTGCAGGCGTAGGAAGGTTCGGGACCTTACCGGCTTCGAGCAACGTCGGGGTTGAAATCTGCCGTCGATGACGCCGGTGTCTGTCCTGCAGACTGCTGCGCGGGTGGGACAGCATCGTTGGTACTGATATCGTCGGGGTAGCCAGGATTTTTTTTTTTTTTTTTCACAACGCACCGCTAGCCGTTCGGCCGGGTCGACAACCGCAAAAGAAGCCTATGACTTGTGTCAGCCAGTGGTTCCTGCCAGGGAAATCACAAACCAAAGAAAAAGCTGGAGGGAGAGGAAAGCGAAAGCTAGGAGCTCAAGTGCTTTTTGCGCTTGCTCCGAGGCCTTTCCCTAAGTTTCTTTTTTAAGTCGGCAATGCAGAGATTCCACGTGCAATTAGTGGTACTCTCTAGAATAAGACTGTTAATAGAGAGAGAAACAAAGAAAACAAAAGCGACAAGAAGCTCTAGATATAGAAGCTTGGAGTGGACGATGGGGATGATGAACTCAGTTCGGGGCTAGGTCGATCTATACCAAGGATCCGATCAACAATAGGGGCGTTGGCCCAGCAACCCAGACGGCTCGGGCAACCAAATCCACCTTGCATACATCGGCAGGTGGATCGAATGCTTTGTTTGACCCTGGTTTCAGGATGACGCCGGACAATTAAGGCTGAGATCCTAAGATTAGGATGGATTTTAGCTTTGTCTGAGAACAACATCCTCGGCTCTGTCGTTGCAGAGTGAAGCATGAAGGCATAGAACATTGTTTAACAATCCTTCGGTGCGGTAGGTACTCGCAGATGAGCATAGAGATCGAGTGTTGAATAGTACTTCGGTGGCAATTCCATTTTGGACAACCTCTGATGTATCATGTTCCTATCTCGTCATTATTGTGATAGTCGACTCATGAAGGACCCAGTCGTTGTTTTCCTCCAAAAGGAAATATCCTCTCCATAAGCCACGTGATATTACTGTTGGTCACGTGGTAATTGACCGAGTAGTTATCACGTGACCACACAATGATTTTAATTCCTCCGAAAACCTGCTTTATCTATCTTTTCAGTCTTGCAACGAAGGTTGAGGAAGACAACTCTGTCGAGGTGAGTTATCACACCATCAAACCCTGAACATGCCATGTCCCCAAGACATAACCCAAGCCATTTACAAATTTGATCACTTCCCTGGACATTCCACTCCAACCATTATGAATTGAAACTAACACAATTCAACTCAGGCCTTCACCATGCAGATCTTCGTGAAGACCCTGACGGGCAAGACTATCACCCTTGAGGTGGAGTCTTCGGACACTATCGACAATGTCAAGACGAAGATTCAGGGTAAGCTGGCTCTCTTTTACGCTGGCCTGCCTGGTGGGTGAAACTGTATTCGCTAACATATTAATACCATGCAGACAAGGAGGGTATCCCCCCCGACCAGCAGCGCCTGATCTTCGCGGGCAAGCAGCTCGAGGACGGCCGCACCCTTTCCGACTACAACATCCAGAAGGAGTCTACTCTGCACCTTGTGCTCCGTCTGCGTGGTGGTGGTAAGAAGCGCAAGAAGAAGGTCTACACCACCCCCAAGAAGATCAAGCACAAGCGCAAGAAGACCAAGCTCGCTGTCCTTAAGTACTACAAGGTCGATGGTGATGGCAAGATTGAGCGCTTGAGGAGGGAGTGTCCTTCCCCTGAGGTACGTTTGATTCCCCTCTAGTGCTTCATATTTCAAAAGCTGACTTTCTTAGTGCGGTGCTGGTGTCTTCATGGCTGCTATGCACAACCGTCAGTACTGCGGAAAGTGCCATCTTACCTACGTTTTCGACGAGTCTAAATAGACGGCCATGCGTTCGGGATTGGGTACTTTTCCTTGAGAATGTCTGGAGTAGGATACTATAGGTATAGCCAATGACAAGAACTGTATCCTTCGTCTTTATTGTGCTGTAGATATCTTCCAAGGATGAAGCATATGAAAGGGATAATATAACGTATGCCCATACCCATTCTGTGCCGCATAGTACTGCCAAATCCGCGAGCCCTTAGTCAAGGATGGCCTCTACTACATGTCTTCTCCAGTCACTTGTATGGGTGGAGGTGTCTCTGGCTCCTCTCCAGGTCGTTGTCGAAATTCTTCGGTAAGGAGGCATGAAAGATCGGCTGTGCATCTTTGGTAGCTGCAGAGGATGTGCCTGTTCTCTACATAGAGTAGTGATAGAGAAGAGAACCGATATAGCGCTGGTTCAACTTAGTGGGCCGGGGTGTTCGTATGTAAGAGCAGCTGGAACGATGGATCAGTATGTTGGGGTAGGTCCGGGTGATAGCCAGGGCATAGAAAGGCGAGGGGCTTGTAGGCAAGTGCTTAGCATTATTACAAGTGAATTCGGCGCTGTAAGCAGTATAGCCCAGTCATCCTGCAAATGATTGGAGAACGTTCGCCAGTAATGTCTCTAAGTCCTGGTTCTGATGCTCTGTCTGACCGTCAGTCTGAGGGTGAAAGGCTGTACTTATGAGCGATTCGTAGGTAGCACAGAATTCCACAACCAGAAGTAGCTAGTGAACTCACAGTAGCTATTACCAAAATTACTTACAAATTTATTTCCAGAAGATCTCCCCAGGCTCCTTGGTATCTATGATGAATTCACCAGCCTATCCCCCGCCCATGTTGCCCTATTCAGGTTCTGTTCCTATCAATGGCATTATGATCCCAGACCTTCTGCTGGGTACGGCAGTGAGGGAGTATAGCGACTGGTAGCTATCATAAGCGGACTCGCAGACTTATGAGGACAACAGTGAAAAAGCATGTGAAATTGCATTAATGAATGGTCTAGATCCCAAGCAAATAGACAAGGATTAAGATCCAGTTTAGACTTTCAGCATTCGGAAGATATTCGAGCAGTATTGCACTGGGATAAAACTTGTCATGAATGAAATGTTGAAGGGCTGGCTGGAATGCAGCAGGATCAAGTCGATCAATATGACCATAAAAGCGTGGAACAAACCCGTTCTCGCAAAACGTTGTATTTCTTGAGGTTCATGTAGGCGTTCAACTCATAGCGGAACCGATCTAGGTCTCGACCATTCTCTGCGAATCCTGAGTCCCCATTGTTGTGAAACTGGAATATGAGCAAGAAACAATCAGTGGTAAAAAGATCATTTACTTACAAGCTTCATGGCACATTTCTCTCCATTAAGTTCTACCTCAAGTGCGGAAGAGGCATCGGATCGGTTAATTTCCTTGATATTTTGAATATCAGAAGGGGCAGGGTCCAGCAAATGATATTTGCTTGAATGCACAGTCTGCCCCTTGTCGAAACCTTTCCAGGTATTTACTCCCTGAGTCTCCAAACAGGCTAGACCGCAACTGATTATGATGGTAAGAAACCGCTCACATATTCCCAGGCTCTTTTGGACGATATCTTTCTCTTCCGCCCTTCGGAGCCCGCCTGTATCGATTTCTGTGGCTGTCTCGCCTTGAATAACAAAGGGCTGCAGCCTTGTTCGAATATTCTCGATGATGATGTCTTCTCCAATATACTGTAAGTTAAGCCAATCCCTCTTGATGCTCTGCCTATCAGAAGAAGACGGCGTGCAGAGTTCAATAAACGCATTGAATTCTGCACAGGTCGCTCGAGAGCTGTTAGGCAACCGTTCGAGTTGCCAGTCAAATTTTTAAGGGTCCGCAGGAGTCCCTCTAAATCATGCAATTCACCCTGAAGTTCACGAATGGGCCTTTCCCTCGACTCTGATGGAGCTTCGTGGTTGCTTGAATGGCCAGGGTCACAGTTGCTGTGACAGAAGAGGCGAAACAGATCAGTTCAGCCATGGTAGAGCCGTTGTAGTAATCCCGTTGAGATTTTCCCAGTAATTTGACGTCTCACATGTGGAAGGCTGGCTTACCAGAGTCTTAAGAGTACGTCGAGGGTGGTGGATTGTTGGTAAAATGACAGTATAATGCCGTATAACATGTATAAAGTACGGTGAGTCATTGCGAACGACGCCATTGGGCTCGGTTGCACGGGCCGAACCGATATAAACCCACATTTCCTTGGCAATATCAAAAGGACGGAACGATCATAGCTCTGCGTACAAAATCACATAGAAAGCTATGGTTTGAAGTCATAGAACTCCCCAAAGATAAAGAAATTCATCAATCAGGGCTCTGCGGTGATTATACCCTTAATTGCAAGCAGATTCGTCGCTTAGAATTAGCGTAGTTGACAGGGCTCCGCCTAGGATATGAAGGGGACAATTTCTCTCGCTGAGGACGAACTCTCCTTTCTTTTCTCCCAAGTTCTGCTCGTCAGATTCTCGTTGCTCCCCCACCTCCTTCTCGTGTGAGCTTCCCTCTGTAGGTACCAGTTCAGTGAGGGTGGGGCACCTGTTCTGTGTGCGGTGTTACCGGCGCGTCCTTGATATTGTCAAGGACGAAGTTCGCAACCATGCCCCACTTCGGATGGGGAAACAGGATCAGAAAGTTACATAGAGTAGACTTAAATATGAGCATTTAACATCCATGCAATTCACTAGGCGCTCTTGAACCATTGCCAACAAGAAGACTACATCCCAACATGCAAGCTACCACTAGATCCAGGCCATTATCGACACGCCTTTATGAACCAGGAAACGTTATTCTGTGGATCGAATTCCTACATGGCCAGAAGGTGCAAGTCATGATATGGTTGCATCCGTGGAAAAGTGTGGATAGAGAGCTTAATTGGAAGGCAAATGTTGCATCAAGCCGTGCCTACTACTGGGGCGTGGATCCGACCACATTAACAGGCATGGAGGAATTTGAAGGGTTAAAGGATGCTGGTGCTATTGAGTGCGTGGAAGAGCATTGTGCAATTAGAAGTATCTGGGACTAGACGCCGTCCTAGTTGAAGCGTTGATGTTGACATATCTGCAAATCATGCTATTGCCATCTAATTGTTTTCTGTAGAATTATAATAGTGGGCGGCGGGTTGGTGGTTCCCATGGTTCAGCTCATTCCTATTGAGGATTAGCGCTGCTTGGTTAGTTTGCGGCCTAACTAGAACCTCAGCGAGTTCGACCAGCACCGAGATACTTCAGGTATTATATGGCGAAGATTGATAGACTGAGATCACTTGGGACCAAAAATGCATAGCTGCATGAACAAAGACAACGGGCTCAAAAAAAGAATGCAATCCAGTCATGTTTTGCCTAGGTTGTGATGTGTGGAAATGAGCTGATGCAATTGATCAACATAACCAATACCCAACACTCAACTGGTCTTTCATTCAGGTGGGAACTGAAACAAATATTGTGGTTGAGACCCATAGGGATAGGCTCATTTTATTGAGGCTACATATTACTTACTTGCCAGGTCAGCACTTATCCCATGCTCAGGGAGCGGGGTGAGCACCAAAACGGAAAGGGAAAACCTTCAACCTGCGTAGAAAAAAAAAAAGTACATATGAATACTCAAGGCATGCCGGCTCGCAGATTATCATACTTGCTCTCCGGGAACGAAAGATTATTCCACGATTGATCCAGAGCAGATACTCCGCCTACCCCTTCGACGAATGTTCCAATGAGACTCCCATCTGCTTTGTTCGCACCCCTTCCGCCTTTATCACCACTACTCTCCCACCACATACCCCCGCCCAGATGATTGCTCCGAACGAAATGTGCTTTGACTTCCACCATCCGCACAGTATCGTAGGATATCATCGTGCGCGACTTCTTGTCATACGACCACGATGATCCGGACTCCGAATCAAAAATCTCTGTTGCACCAGGCTTTGGGAGGGCCTTGTAGTCCCACACGCCTTGCTCCCAACTTCCTTCCCCGGTGCCACTGAAGGGTTTTCCTGGACCCTTGGTGTCTGTAAATGCGCGTCCGTAAAGGGGCATTCCCAGAACAATCTTTGAGGGTGGCACCCCACCAACTTGGGTATAGTGTTGCACGGCCGCGAGCGTAGAAAAAGGAGTTGAGGCCGGGTTTGATCGTGACGGAGCAATGTTTGCTTGGTGGCCAGCGGTGGAGTCCCAGCTGCCCGCATAGTCGTAGCCCATCAGGTTGTAGAAGTCCAGGTACGGGGTCATTTGGGTGAGTCTGAGTTTAGTGTAATTGCTGGGACCTGCTGCCGTTAGATATATATCAGATAGCTAATAGTCCGCCATAACGTACCGGCAGGACAGGCAATCGTTAACAAGAACCTGCGGTTCGGGCCAGCCGCCCTGTCAAGTGCCTATTCAACTTTCAGGACTGAAAAATGGAATCCCAAAGAAAGGGTCATGGCCAGAACCTACCACTCGGCATTCATAAAGGAGTAAGACGAAGTTGTATGCTTCGTGATCGTCTGAAATGAGAATATCAGTATGGGGTCTATACGATGCGTCCTTAGGAAAAATACGAACCCTTAGGATATTCCCAATCAATATCAATTCCTTTTATTAACATTAGCCAAGTTATGAAACTCCTCTGCCACAAAGGGAAGACAACCATCAAACCCCAAATCCAAGACCAGCCGTGTGGCCGACTCGGCAAACCTGAGACGACCAGCATGTGAGCTCGCCGGCTGAGCAAAATTGGAAGAGTACGTCCAGCCGCCGATGGAGAGGAGGACCTTCAGCTTCCTATTCTGCTTCTTCAGCAGGAACAGCTGCTTGACGCAGCCGTAGACATTGGTGCCGGTATCATTCCACGAGTCGGTCGGGTAGTGTTTCTCCACATCAGACCACGAGTCCGTAAGGTACCTATGTTCTTGTCATTTAATTTGCATACGCTGCGATCAGGAAAAGAGACGAATCCGAACAAGAAAACGGGTAATGGATGGATGGATATGAAACGAAACAACTGCAGAAAGAAAAAAGGAGAAGGAAAGGAAAACCCCACACTTCGCCACTTTCCGGTCGAACATTCGCAAACGAGTACAGAATGTGAGTTAGTTTGTCTGCTGGTAGGTCTTGGGGGTTGTGATTGCGGCCGTAGATCGCCTACTCGAAGATTGTTTCATATTCATGCAACCCATTAGCCAGCTAGCCAGCCATGCGAACTGCAGTGCACATGGAGAACTTCTGATGACATGATAACCCATTGGGCTCCATTGAAATTGACACAAGCTGGACGATGGGTCGATCCGTACCCAGTTCACGAAATATGCAACCGTCTTGATTCCAGACATGGTGATTGGTATTTAACTTCCCGGATCGTATCGAAGGTCGAATTGACTTTGAGACTTGCCACACCACAGCCAGAGCAGCAAAGACGGGAGAACAATACGTACGTGCGAGGTACGTGCTGAAAGAACCTCAGCTCTCGTGAGGTAACGGAGAAAGGTCAAAGACAGTGGCAGACGGGCGTATGATATTCTGTAAGCGCGGAGGTCCGCGGTAGCTTCTGACAGACCAAAAATAGCAACGGCCACGCGGGGCAGAAGTTTCCTGATCAGGACGGGCAAATCTTCTAAGTGGCTGTGCTGGCTGTGCTGGCTGTGCAAGATGTGGCTTGCCTGAAGCTGTGATGGAGATAGCAACAGCTGCAATTTAGGTGAGTTTTAGCTTGGGCGCCTAGTTGCGGAATGTGACACATGGGATATTTGCAGGCGGGACGAGAAGTCAATAGTTCAAAAAAAAAAAAAAAAAAAGAAGAAAAGGAAAGCATCGCATAAGCGACATTGTACAGGGTATACTGTAAGGTACATAGTTACTGAAGTGTAATCCTCCGACCAGAATCCGCCGTCTCGGTTTTTTTTTTTTTTTTTGAAAGGAAAAAAAAAGGAAAGAACGTGGAAACAAAGCTGCAGCAAAACCTTTCCATAGTACCTAGACATACAGCTGCCCCTGTCAACGAACCTACCCACCGTTAAGGTAAAGCACGACTAATTACCTACCTAGTTAGGTATCTGGCACTTAGGCTCTAGCAATGTACAAGTCCATGCATGCAGCGCGGCAGGTTAGTACTGTCACTCACCATCCCCGTGGGACTGACGGCCTCAGGCGCTCGTTTTCCAGCCGTCATTGGGTGGCAATGGCAGCTGAAAACATGCAAGTTGTCAATACCCACTGAGTCTGGCCTTTACTATTTACTACTAGGATGCTACCTTGGTTTACCCATGTCTGGCTTCAATTGAAGGATAAAAATTGAATATTGGCATGATCATTAACACTGGCTCCACAGATCATGATTTTTCATCATCATAATAATAATACTGCATTGATTAAAATCATGGACGGGATGCACTCCGTATCGTATGACAGAGTATATCTTTCACACTGGAAATGGAAATAACATGACGGGATTTGTGTGCTGACAGCAGGGCCCAGCCCTAGAAATAAATACCGAAGCAGACTAGCGGCGGCATGACCCTGCATAGAATTAGTAGATCTGGAACTAGTCATGTGCCAATCAGACTGTGGGGAACAGGTCAGTGCGGCTGAATCTTGAATTGAAAGTATCTACTAAGTATTTACACGGTCATATCCTACTAAGGTAGGTGGTACCTTGGTAGTGTAATAATATAGTGATAAGAGCACGAACCTGGGAACTACTGAATAGGGTTAGTATAAAACGGGAACACACAGGAGAAGTTATCCGACGGAAGTATCCCAGTATGGCTGTATATTACTATTGGGGCATTTACCAGTGTCGGAAAGGCATTTTCCCCTGCCAAGGCCTGCGGGTTTAAGGCTCTAGTGCGGCCTTTTTCGGCGGTGGCAAGGGAATACGTTGCGCTTCAGGTTGGAATAATAATAATAGTTAATAGTTAATAATTAATATAATTAATATATTATGGATGCCAGCAGCCAGGCCAACGAAGATGCGGAAATCGTATAATCAAGATCCGTTGCATTTTTATTCGTGCCCAGCACCGAAACTAATATCCAATATAGCCCTAGACAGACAGAAAAAAAAAGGTAACACCGTTCAACAGGATATACCGGACCCCGAAAGCTTTCACCAAAGAAAAAGGAAACAAGAAAAAAGAAGAAACGCAGAGAAAAAGAAAGAAAAGAAACGAAGAAACCGGGCAACAAAGCGTCCCGCGCAATGCCGGGATATTTCCACCACGCGCTAAATCCGAATCTCATTGTAGACGTTAATCATTTGCCCGGAAATGCAATGTGGAAAAATACAGAAGAACGAAACAAAATCATCATGAAATCATCATCTCATGAACTTGATCGTATCCAGCGAATGATCGAATTGAGCGAGGGGTCCTCATTCACCCAGTATCCAGCTCGCATGTCAGCTGCCCGCAGGTCAGCCAGGACATGTTGATCCGTGATCTGGGCGAGTTCCTAGAAAACAAACATCGTTAAAAAACATTTCCCAATCAAAGTATTTCCCAATCCAACTAAGTAGTTAACGAACCTCCCGGAACGTTCTATCCACCGCCTTCAACTGCGAGGAATGATGACCCGTAGGTCTGTGGCCGCGGAGGACAACAGCCCGGTTCATAGCCCATCGCTTCGCGGCCGCAATACGAAGATAGATCTTGTGTGCCTGGAACCGGCGAGCGCTACTATCCAGGATGACCCTCTGTAATTGCATCTTTTCTGATTCCTCGTCTCCGTTGCCTGGCATAGGGTGAGGGTTGTAATTCGATGACATCAGAGACTGTGCGGCGGCGAGACATTCGCGCATCACGACATAGCCTTCTTCATAGTATTCTTCCTGTGGGACGGGAGTGCTCTGCTGTGAGATGTGTACGAGGAGTGTGCGGTAATCATTGATGATCTCTGCGACTCGTAAGGCCCGAGCTTGGTTCACTGCAATCATGCCATCGATCGGTCCACGTTAGCCGGGTTCATTCAGGACAAGAAAGGAGGCAGGCTCAAAGTCGCTTACGTCCGTCGGCCATTTTTGCTTTCGTTCGATCGTCTGCGGCAGGATTGAAGGATTCGTTCGGACAAGGCGCAAGTCAATTGACCCAAGGGAATGGATTCACGGAAGGAAGACGAATGACAGTAGCAACAGCAACGACAACAACGGCAAGATGATAGTCCCATCTGATGGTTTTTGGCTTTTCCTACACGACTGAGGATTGAGAGTGGAAAAAAAGGAGCAGAAGCATAGACTTTAAAGTAGAGATCAGTCGTTCCCATAGCTAGCTGTCGTGGTGGACTAGGAGAGCCGAGCAGAGGAGCCGGAAGTCAGCCGTTGCGAACCAGTGTTGACATCTCCCGTGGCTGGCTGCATCTAGGTAAAATTGGAGGAGACTATTATCAGGAGGGGGAGGAGGTCCGAGAATAATAATAATAAAAAAAAAGGAAAAAGCATATCATGGTCAGCTAGGGAGAGCATTGATTGCCAGGAGGAGCATTGCAAGAAACAGCACAGCTGGGAAGGGCATTGTTGCAGGGGAGTGGATCTCGGGCTGGCGTGCCAGAGACGCGGAGGAAGCAGAATACGCTTAACCACTGGGATGTGACTATTATGCATTGTGAGGGTACAGGAATTTGCTGTCGGGGCCAATGACGCCAGCGGATCGGGAAAAGCACTTGTCGAGGCTTGTTTAGCATGATTGGACCCAGTGGAAAATGGACACTCGGCGATCTGCTCTCAGATCCATTGCGATCGCTCCGGATCGTGCAGTATAGCTTGGCCTGAGGTTTCAGTAGCGCGTGCTAGCTGGTCCACAGGCCTTTCGGTACCTGCAATCAAGAGCAGCTAGCCAGGGTTGCTCTGTAACTCTGTAAGCCCCTGTGTGTGGCGGTCAGCCACACGTCAGTACCATGGGTCAGCCACGTTCCTCGGATGCCCGCAAAGATCTCAAAGATAGGTATTACCTGTGTATGTTTAGGTGCCTCATTCAAAGAAACAATTTAACAATAAATTAAAATTAAAATAAAAGAAAATAAACAAAACTATAATAAAGTAAATGAAACAAATAAAGAAAAAAAAAATAAAGAAAGAAGGAAAAGCAAAGCCACAGCCCCACCTGCCCTCTCCAGCGGTACAGCCCAAGCTGAAGGATGTGGCTGCTCCACCTGTTGTGGCAAACTTCTCCATTTCCTTCCTCATCCATGCCGCATGGCACGTGCACGTGTGATGGTGGCAAGCATGCAGCATGTCTCTGCATATCTGCATCATCCCGAGGCTTTGACAGTAGTACGTACCTGTCCTTTCCTGAACCTGCAAAGCCAAGACCAAGACCTTCGCGGAAGACGTCCAGATTGATTGTCAGGTCCACCACCGCTTCTCAAGTCGCCACCCATCTGGACCAAGATAGCTGAACTAACGATCAAGGCACTATACTATTACTATCTATACGTACTACGGAGTACTTTGTAGTATCCAGAACTCAACTCCTCAGGTCATTGCATTTGGCATATCTTACAGTATGGAGCCGTGGAGCCACTTCCCGGAACCCAAGTTCAAAACACTAGACATCTGGCATTCATATAGTTTAAACTCCCCTTCTGTCTGTTTCTACTCCTTCTCTACCTACCATCAATCAATCAATCCTTTTCGCTGATAGCCTGCAGCCGCTCGTCAATTTCGTCCTCCGTCAATGCTCGGAATTCCGGGTCGGTCCCTTCCTTCCCATCACGATGGGGTCCACCGGCAATTCCAACCTCCAGTTCATGCTTCTTGAAATCAACGCTCAGCACATTACTCAACGCCGTAATGGCCAGCTCGACAACATCCTCCCAGCTACCATCCGCGTAATCCTTGTTCTTCAACTTCTTCTCAAAGTAGTTGAGAGCCTCCTGCTGCTTCGGCCCGGATGCCGTCGCCTTGTACCCGGCGTAGTATCCAGCGGGATCGCACTTGAAGAGCTGCGGCCCCTTTTCAGAATCAACTGAGACGAGTGTGATGTCCACTCCGAGAGGTCTCATGTAAGCCTACGCAACATATTCAGTTAGTTCATCCACGTCCCACGAAACAAAAGAGAGATCAACGAGAAAGGAAACCAACTCTTTGAGTATAAACTTGGTTGATATTGGACAGTCGCTTCGCAAGCACATCAGCAGGCATTTCATAACCGAATTTATACCGGAACTCAGCGGCCTCTCCGCGAGCGCGGTCCACGGATGCCCTAGCATCTGCAATGGAACCTGTCATGACACATCCGACTGAGGGAGAGATTTTGAAGACATGTGTAACGGAGGACGGATCAATTAGTTTATCCTAGAAAGAAACAAAACAAAAAAAAGAAGCAAGAAAACAATATCAGCCTTATTCCCCGTAGTAAACCTATGTATCGACGACGTTGGAATAGAGCTTACCGCGACTTTCTTCTGAGTCAATACCACGGCGCAGTTCTTCCCCCTCACTCCGACGGAGGTAATGTTTGCGGATGTAATAGCCTTGAATGCATATTCTACATGCGAGATGGTTTTGTTGCTGTCAGTTTCTGTTTGATGGGCGTCCAGGGCGCTTCGCAGGGCAAACAACACAACCCAACGTTGATAAAGCTATGCCGTCAGCGAATGAGTAAACGTACCGACTTGATACAGACGACCCTGATCAGAGAAGACTGTGATATGTCTATCGTAGCCTGCGCTTCCTGTCCACGAGAATGGGATCATGTGTCAGCCGTTGATGAAGTCATGGGATGTTTCGAAGCTGGGGACCGTCGAGAAGCCTACCGGACATGCTTGCGTGTGTGCCCTGAAGGAAATACCAGAAAATACAATAAAGGGAGCAAGCGCAGGGAATAAGTGATGGAGAGAGAGGAAAGCCGGATGATGGAGCTGGGGATAAACTGGGAGTAGAAGACGACTGACGCGGTGCCTGGCCGACCTGGAGCTTCAAGCTGTGTCCCCGTTTGGGTAAGCTTTCACTCACCGCCTTGGTCACGGGTTCTTCGTTCTCTCTACTTGTAGGTACCTAAGTATCTACGCTTCCTCTTTTCTTGGGAGTTCCTATGCTATTATTCTAGATGCTTATGCCATTCGGGTATATAGTAATTCACCGGATAAAGACAGACTTAGTCCTATAATATAACGCAGCAGCAAGAACTAGTAGCAAGACAAAAGTAAACAAATTGCCATCCGTATCATGCTGCACTGCAATTCAAGACGACGATGAAGACGAATCATCACTCTCACTAGAAGAGTCACTGGAGCTAGAGTTGCTACTGCTCTCACTCTCACTCTCACTCTCACTCTCACTGCTGCTCGAAATCTCCACAATAACCGTCCGATTCTTCCTCTTCTTCTTACCAGGCTGGTTCTGCGCGCCATTACGATTCGCTTTCTTCGTCATCGGCTTGCTAATCTCATACAGCTTTTCGCCATTGACAGCAAACCAAATAAGTTCCGCACGTTTTCTCTTCTCAAGCCGTTGTCGTAGACCGTCGTCCATCTCTGCGGAACCCGAGATGTCGGTATTATCGAAATCTTCTCTGGCATCCGGCAACCATTTCCTGAATGCTTCGATGGTGGCAGAGTAGACCAGACTCGAGCGAGATACATCATTAGCAGACTCCTCCGCTGCCGTATTGTCCTTCTCTTTGTCGGCGTCCGTATCCGTGTTCCCATCCAGTGTGGCCTTTCCTTCAATATCAGCCTTGATGACCCCTGCCGCAGCTTCACTTAACCGCTGTTTAGCACCTTCACTCCTCAATCCCTTAAGGTATGCCAGAAGCGCCGCATTGTACCGTGCAGGCACATGTTCAAGCGACAGAATGTGCTTGAAAAGATGAACCTCGCGGCTCTTCTGGAACTTCCACTCTGCTCGATTGTTGTGGTATCGGCTCAGGTAGGAGAGGACGGGAGTTTCGTGGATCGTCTTTGTTTTTTCCACTGTCACATTCACATCTTTCGCATCTTTCGAATCTTTCTTTTTCTTCTTCTCCTTTTCTTTCTTCTTCGTCTGCTCTTTCTTCCCGCTCCCATTCACAATATACCCCTCCTCCTGGCCCTGTTTCCCATCCAATACAGCCGAAGAGCCATCAGCATCTACTACCTCCTTCGCCCCCGAATCTGAAGATACACCAACACCATCGTGATCAACAACAGAATCCTCTTTCTTCGCCTTCTTCTTCTTCTTAAAATCCCCCTCACCCTCCTTAGCATCGAGTCTCCGCTTCTTACTCGATCGCTTCTTTCCCTCGTCATTGCCGTCTCCTCCTGTTGCTGGATCTGCGTCTCGCTGTTCGTCGCCATCGGGATTGTGCTTGTGTTTATGTCCGCGTTCGTGTTCGCGTTCGCGTTCGCCATCACCATTCTCTTGTGTGCTTTTCAACTTAAGGCCCAGTTTTTTCCATGCGGGGGTACGCTGTTTGTCAGGGGTTGTTTTGTCGTCTGGCATTATTGTTGTTGTTTTTGTTAGAGGCTAGATCAGACGACTTGACCCGTGATCGGCGAGGGAGGACAGGAGAATGTTTCAATTTGTTCGTTGGTAGGTTGGTTATAGAATTGAATCAAAAGACTGATATTTTTGTTTTTGCCTTAAAAAGAAAAAGAAAGAAAGAAAGAAAAGAAAAGAAAAAAGATCAATCTGTAAAGTGATGAGAAGCGATAAATGACTTGCGCTGTGTTAGAAAAAATTTCCAGAGCTTGTCACTTTTATCTTATCCGCAGTGGGTCTACAGTATCAACACATCAGAATCCAGCTAAATATCAAGAATCTAATAATTCTCCTCAACTCTATTGATATATGCACAAATAATACAATAGATAGAATCAGAAATTAAGGGCAAAGCAGAAGAAAAGAAGAACAGGGCAGAACAGAACGCCTCCAACCCCCCTTGGATATGGAATGAACATCATGAAATCATCACTATATCCCATCAGCACCCATCTAGAAAGTGAGCAATTATAAAAATATTCCTTTGAAAGCTGAAGTTTAAGAACCTGCTCCAGCTGGACTCCCCTTCCCAGTAACACCAGTATCCTTTGTGTTCGTGCTCTCTTTCTTCATCCCCCTGCCATCTGCCACACTTCCACCAGACCCAGACCCAGATCCAGACGCAGCGAGCTTCCGTCTTGCCCGATCTTTATCCTTATCTCTTGAACTCGAGGCTGGTGCTCTCTTCCGTCGGACCGGCTGGTACACATCATTAAAATTCATGACGACGCCGAGGAACCGCATATCGACATCCGGTTGATACGCGAGATCTCCTAGGAGAACGTTCAATCGTGCACGGAACTCCGCCGAGAGATCCCGGAGTCGAATACGTAAAGAAGCAAGCATCCGGTCGTCTGCGGACATGTCAGGATTGGCGAGGGAAGACGGCGTGTCGACATCATCTTGCGCATTGGAGAGGATCGGTGTGGCGATAAGAGAAGAAGGTGAAGACAGTGAGCTCTGCCGCGTGTGCATGCGCCGGCCAGGAGGGAATAAATCACGTTCTGTGATACCCCATCGTCCCTGGGCAGTGCGCGTTTCAATCTTCGCATTGACCTCTTGCCTTCGGGTAAATTCTGCAACGGAGAAGGAATACAGTCCATCAACAGCGTCTTTGTAGGAAAGCATGGTTTTCAAAATCTGGTGCAGCTGCGACAGGAAGCTTTCTTCCTGGTGCTTCGATGATGACGAGCTTCTCGACGAGGAGGATGTTCCCAGAAGACCCTTGTGTGTAATAGAGTTAAGATACTTGGTATGCGCCTCGATAAGATCGTCGAGGGTACACCCCGGTTTTGAGACGGCAGCTTGTAACTGATCCCAGCTGGATTCAATGACTTCGAACAAAATATAGTTCTGTAGCTGACAGATGAAGTGGATCATTTCCGCGACAGCGCATCGTGCCCGCTTCCAGTCTGGACCAACTTTATCGTCAACACTGCCTAGTACCCCTCTGGCCCCAGTCATGAATCGCCGCCAGGTACTAGCTAGGGCGAACTCGACGCGCTTCACCCTCCAGAGGAAATTGAAGACCTTCAGATACTGCGTAGAGCCCCACGGGGTAATCACCACATCGACGGGAGCGTCTATCTTATACTCAAGGGTGAAACAGTCCCAGCCAATCTCACCATGGCTGAGTTCCAGCATGCGCGCATCAAGGCGACGGAGGACGTCTGGGGAGTCATACTGAGCATTTGATGACCGAATTGCATGCTCCAACTGTGCAGTCAGAGTATGCCTGTATTGAGAGTTTGCCGGACGATCAAGGTTCGAGGCCAGCGATTCCATCAACACGGCAATAAAGTCACCCTGCCCTAGCAGCAAATACTTCTTCAGCGCCCTGAGATGATCGAACAGTTTGAACTTGTCGTCCATTAAATGGATGAGTCGTGCCATGGTAGTTTTGTAAGCTTCATCAATAGATATCTCCAAGCTAGCCGTGTCGCCGTATCGCAATTCTTTGGACGCTTCTTTCGAGTAGGCTTCAACCCACGCAGAGTCGCCGCAGCCGTACCGGATGAAGTTCAACGACTTCCCAATGAGAAATATCTTCTTGGCGAACTCTTGGGTAATTATCGACGGCACCATATCGTCGTCCAGCTTGTACTTGTCTTCCCAGACACTGGACGCAATGCGGCGCGGATCTGTACTCGGTCTGAACTCCGGCTCCACAACGAAGAACTCGCGATACGGATCTGACAGCTCGCCATCGTATATCCACAGCCGCAGCATATCGTAGAATGGCCGGGTGATATGAGTAAGGAGCTTCTCAGCAAAGGCGCAGACAAACGGATCCCCATGAGAGCTTGAGAAGCCGTGAATTAAAGAGATCAACTGGCCTCCCTTTTTGTCTGCAAAGTATAATTAACAACTGAACAAGAAAAACATAACAAATACAGGCACGGCCACATACCTTGAGCTTCTTCGACGATTAGACACATTAATCGCAATGCCATCGTGGCATCCCTAGTCCACACCACAAACCGTCGCAATGTAACTCCGCCTTTAAGCATACTCTTTAGCTCACCCGACTCTCCAGCTGCGGCCAGCGCCCGTCGAGTCTCACCCTCCAGTGTAGCAACCAAGCCCAAGTAAGAACGAAGCTCACTCGCAATCGCGGCGCGCAAGCTCTGTATGACTAGGCCCCCGTCCGACTTTTCGACAAAACTTGATAGACCTTTGTACAGCAGGCACGGCTCGGAAAGAGTGTTTAAGAGTGAAACCATTGGAATCGGGATAGATGGGGGTAATGTCAAGACTGACGGCGATGAAAACTTCAAGTTCAAGGAAGATATGCCCTGCAGATTATAGGGAAGGTCGCGCAGAAGCGCATGCTCCAAAGGCTCAGCTGGGGTTTCGCTATCATCCACAATAGATTCTTTCAGCTCGTTCACATTTTTCTCCTTCACCCCAGGCTCGGGGGTATGAGAATAGCTCCATGACTTCCCCCTGGCCCTTTGAGTAATAAACGGCGGTGCAAGCTCCTTCTCATTTTCTTTTTCTTTAATATCCACTCTGAAGGAATCCCTTCTACCCGCTCGAGCAGGCATCTGTGATGCCGAGGAATTGATAGCCGGTCCCTCATCGTCTGAGCTCTCCCCCAATCTCGTTCCTGTCAATCGTCTTGCCCTCTGTCCCCAAGATGTCATGTTCTGCAGATTCCCCTCCTCCATCAACGGACTCCTACTCCTCTCACGGTCATCCACGTCATTATCCCTATCCTCATCCGAGTTCGATAGCTGGTAGAGCAGGTATAGAATTGCCCATTTCTGCGACAACACAGGCTGGGTCAACAGACGGGAGTAGAGATTCGAGAACCGAACGGCTTTGTCGGGGCTGGCGTTTTCGCGAAGCAGCTTCCGCTTGATCAAGTCAGACGCATTATTTATATTCTCCGCAGACGGGTCGCTGGCTGCTGACTTGGTGTGCGTGTCGAGCATGCGCCAGACACGGGAGAGGTATCTGTCGTGTCGCTCCTCCTCAGCCTCGACAATGGCTTCCTCAGCTTCGGTGGAGATGTCGTCTGGAACCGGGAAGGGGGGAAGAAGGGAATCGACAAGCTGGGAGAGGGCATCGTCAATGCGACGCGGGCGGGGGTTTTGGCTCGTTGACATTGTTATGTCTGGTTGAAGCCTAAAAGCCGTGTGAGGTTTGCGACCTCCGTCCCTTCTTGCAAGAAGTAAGTATTTTGCTGGGGAGCCACTGGATTAATCGCTCAAGGATAGGTAGTAATCCGTTAATGATCTCGTACGGGGTCAAGGACAACGTTATGTAAAATACGGAGTCGAAGAGTATTCACCGCGGTCGTTGACGCGAAAACAAAGCTGGACGTGGCGGAGTGACGTGGAGCATCTCGTCTCAGTTCCACTTCCAACACCAGCTCACACTCGATCGAGGTGGCCCTGACAGCAGTATTATTGTTGTGCTGGTGATGAATCTGAATCCCGCAGCGCGTCCTTTGCCCGGAGAATATTGACCTCTCGTGTTTGTCCTGTTTGGAGCGGTGCCTGCCAAGACTGCATCTCCACACTCGGAGAGAGTTTGGCTTCACTGCGTCTTCTACGAGTCACCCAAGGCTAATTGCATCCGCTGAAGTACTCTGCTCCAGTCTCTACTCTCTGCTGAGACACCTACAAATAGCAGGAAAGCCTGGTTTGGGCATTGGGAGAAAAGAACAAATATAAATCGGTTCGAATAATGGAACAAGCCGCCGATACGCCACCCAATAGTCGCGTAAGTATCGCAAAACAAGGGGGAGAAAAGGAAAGAAAGGGCAGTGCCAGTGCCTTGAAATATCAGACATGTGAACAGAATCCCCAGAGTAGCTGAGCCAAGCAAAAGTACTAAGACAACGAAAGTACAGACACCACACCCTGGGGCCTGGACCCTGAGCGTAGGGAAGTCAGTCCAGGGGGAAGGGCTGATTAAACAGGGCGAGGAGAAAGAAAGAAAAGTGTCAAAAACAAGACAAAAGCAGCCAGGAATCTTGTGCGCCAGATTTACACTCCCTCCAGTGTAAAATGAGACCCATACCACACCAACTGCATTCAGCCTGTCCTTTTTTTTTTTCACGGTTCGTATACATCATGAACACCCACCATTGCCAGAGGCGTGTGTAAATTTTTGCAGCTGAAACATATTGAAACATAAAAGCCCTGGATAACTAATAGCTATCGAGTCTTTTAAGCAACAGATGACTCCGCACGCCATTGAAGGGAAGAGCAACTAAGAAGTACGCGTCAATTTCAGACAGATTTTTCCCGGAAGATCATCGGGCGTGCATGAGCCAGTGATCGAGACAGACAGTTCTGCTGTCCGCCCTTTTATCGTCGTACACCTTGAGTCGGAATCTGTGCTCCAGGTTGCATCGCCATGTTATTAGGGATATTGTACGGATGAGGGTCGAATCCGGTAGATAACCCGTTCATCATCAGTGAACCAAGTCCTTGGGCCTGCGACACAGGACAGTCCTTGTGGGCCAGCAGAAGGGTCTTGAGATTGACGATTTCCTCCCGTAGCTGAGTGACAGTGGCAGTAAGAGCATCATTCTCCGTGGTGAAAATGTCGACCTTAGCTTGGAGGTTTGCAAGCCATTGTTTTTTCCGTTGGCGACATTTAAGAGCAGCAACCCTGCAAGAACCGCCTCTGTTAGTGACAAAAGACATTCCTTCTCTTTGAAGCCACATCCGGCAAACTCACCTGTTTCTTTCTAGGAAGTTCTTCCTCTTCTCCTCATCAGTCATCTTCTTGGGGTCATTTTGAGGCTTCCTCTTCTGCTCTTCTTCGGATTCTGCTGGCTCTGAAGCAGGGTCTGTGCTGACGGATCCATGATTAACCCTCGCTTTCTTATTTGAGCCCTTGGTAGGTTCTTCAGCTTTGCGCCTGTTGTTAGATGCGCTTGTCGCCTTGGTCGTAGTATTTCTCCTTATTTTGCCCCTTGGTGCCGGCTTGGCCTGTTCAGTCTGCGTATCTGAGCCTTCCCCACTCATATCCCGACCATTTAGCGCACCGTTCATACTTTGCGATCGCGTGATGGCACCCGTGTCACGTAGCCCATCATGGTTTTCAATGCTGTGCGGTGGTATCGAGGATTGGGTTGGCACAGCGAGTTGATGGTTGGCCTGGCCGCCTTTGGCCAACATGAAGAGCCCATTGGCAGCATCAGCAGCATCGTGGTGAGTAAATGGGTCGACCATGGTTGTCTGGTTACCCTTCCCCTCCATAGTAGTGACTTGGCCAGTTTGATCCGACTCGTTCATCGGATTAGATGTTGGCGCATTAATGCCGCTCTTTTTCGCGGCGTTCAGTGCCGTGCGATGGAAGTCGATCGTCGATGGAGTAGCCCCGCCACTCTGCAGTTGCTGCAAAATGGATTGCGTATTGGGGCTTTGCGCTGGGAACATCGAACCGCCTCCACCAGGCGTCAGCCCTGTGCGCAGGGATGACTCGTTAGGGGTAGGAAAGCCTCTGCCTATGCTGTCAAAGTAGTCGCTGGAGCCGGTCGGGCCCGCCAGCATGGCAGGACTTAAGGGGCCGGAGCGCAAGGAATTGGACCAGTTGTAACCACCAGCAGAGCTCGTGCCAGGTAAAGCGGGAGAGGTAAGGGCCGCGACAGGGGGGAGCAGCGACTTCCCTGGGGTTTCGGCCGATGTGCCACCACCGCCAAACGACTGCTCGAAGGGATTGGGCTCGAGGGCGAAGGGATTGTGAACAGAGCTGAAGTAGTCCGGAGTATCGCCGGCGGTAGTTATAACAGGACGGGGAGGAGGTGCCAGCGAGTTCTGCGCGTCCACATCGGTTTTGCTCTCTTTGGTCTCCGAGGGCGGTGCCTTCGAGTCTGCGGAAAGCACGATGCTCGAGTTAGTGAACTAAAATGCTGGGTCTGGGCCTGATTTGGGAACGCGACAGCAACGCGGTACAAGCACGTGTGGGACGACGAAGTCATTTTTCTCTCGTCGCGTCGTCTACAGCGACTAGATATGGACACGTTCACGTCGATGAACCATGGCGATGGGGGTGAGGGAAACTAGAGAACGACCTGGGGATAATGGAGGGAGTGCTATACCAGGCAAAAAAAAAGGACACACGAGCTAGAAAAAAAGGGTTGACGAAGGAAGGCAGGGCAAAAAAGAAGAGAAAAATTTTCCCAAGAAAAAGGATGAGAAGCGCGAATCGGGTAATAAAATACAAACCTTCCTGCTTGACAGGGACCTTTTTCAAGTCCATCGGTGAAAAAGCTACAAGAAACGGAGATCAGTTAAAATCGATGACGCCGGTACGGTCGACAGCCGTAGACATAATAATAATAACGCAGGGCACGACGGGATCAAAGGGGGCCGCAGGCGACCGGTGGAGGGTGGGAACGAGAGGATTGGGTGGCAATGGACGAAGGACAGGACGGATATCGACAGGTAGCAGGCGCGAGGACTCGAGCGTCGAGGAGGGCGTATATCCGTGAAGAGTGGAGGCGTGCAGGGCCGGTGATGCTGGTGGTACTGCGAACGGGTATGATACAAGGGAAGAAGAGAAGGGGAAGAAGAAGTGACGTAGTCAGGCTTCGGGGGAGATTTTTTAGTTTTTAGGGGGGAACTCGGAAGGGAAAAAGAGGGGAGGCGGTCGGTGTCGTGACTTGCCGCGCCCGATCGGGCTAGTGCGCTTCGGCTGGCGTCCATTCTTGCTAGTAACTGGCTAGTAACTGGACATTCGCTGACTGCAACATCAACCGTGGTTGCAATCAGAGTTTCTATGGAATATCAAACGGGATACTGTAGGCTCTCTTCTATCCACACATTGCATTCTACGCCGTACACTGCACGTTTCATTGAAGCGGTGCCGACTGGAAGGTAGAACGCTCCACAGAAGTGAGCTGGTGGATTCGGCAGCGGGGGAACATTCGATAAGAAATAAGGTCACCGTACGATTCGTTTTAACCAGCATTATTATTATTACTTATTTACGAATAACCTTACAGTGCTTACACTCCAAGAGAGCGCCAGCAGTCCGGTCAATCATGTCTCTACTGCAGGACACCAGGAGTTATCCTTGAGCCATGACAAATTGCAATGCGAGCAAACAAGCAGAAGCAGTCGAATTGCCTGATGAGATCACGGTGACGATGACAGGGAAGAAGTGCGCGTCTGGTCGGATCCGCCGGCCATTCGCGAGCGTTGCCTCTGTTTTAGGTTAGCCTGTAGTGGATCCTGGTTTAGCAGCGGACCAATTGCATGCCGTGCTACAGGGGTCGTCGAGCCCTCCAGCCGGCTCTTATTGGTCCGCTTACAGGATGACGCAATCCTGCTCTCCCGTGGTTCTCATCACGTGATGGCTGATGGCTAATGGGATTCGCCACTTTCGAGTCGGCGTTTCAGGTCTTTTTCAGATCATGCTTAGTATTATACTACAGTGTTATTCTAGAATAAATAATATGAACCCAAGAGATTGTTGTCGTTGTTGTTGTTGTTGTTGTTGTTGTTGTTGTTGTTGTTGTTGTTGTTGTTGTTGTTGTTGTTGTTGTTGTTGTTGTTGTTGTTGTTGTTGTTGTTGATCAACGCGCGTCTACAGTGAAATTTCATCAACGGCCCGAGATTCTAGAACTAGCCCTTATCGCGTCGTCGCGGCTGGTTTCCTCGTCATTGTACAACGGCACAGGAACGGCCGTAGCCGCAAACTCAAAAGATGGCGATTATCAATGATCCTCATTGCTTTTTCCTTCATAATGGCTTCAACTAATTAAGATCCATTTCTAGACCTTGTTCCCTGTTCTTTAAACGGTCCGCGAACATGCGTTCGCTGTTCGAAGGCAGATTGACAAGCCTTGCATTAGTATCTAATATCAATGTAGATAATAGATATGACGACATATCGCAGAAGCAACAATTAATCAGATATTAAAACCTAAAAAATCCCTGCACGCTGTTCATGAGCCCCGATAAGTCGAATAGTTCCAAGGCCCCAGCAGCACCGGAACATGATAATGCCTCCATCCCTCCTCGCCCTCTCTCCCGCGTCCCTTCACCGTAAATTTAACCTCGACCTCAGGCCAGAAACTCTCGACGCCTTGTGCCTCATACCACGGCCCCACCTCAAAGCGTACCGACCAGTTCGTCCTGCTATCGGCGCCCGGTAGTGATGCTAGCACCGCCGGAACAGAGGCTGCAGATGTCGTCGCTGTAGCTGTCCAGGTTTTCACTCGTCCGTCTGAATCGGTTGTCGCGTGGAAGCTGATGGGGCTTTGGCTCTGGTTTTGACTGCCGGAAACAGGCGAAAGAAGGGTCAATGTGACCGGCAAATTGGCGGCGGGTGTGCCCGTCAGGGTATTGAGAACGTGACAGGTGATAGGATCGCGGGCCATTGGTGTTGGTTCTCGAGCTGTCTGCCCTGTTTCTGTCGAGTTTCGTGTTGGATGCGGGGATGGCAATGATGGATGAGCAAGCTGGTGCTGGTAGAGAGATAGACGGTCGGCGACCCTGTTCAATTGGCCACTTGTTTTGCTTTCGGCGTCCATCCAAGATGAAAAGCCTACGAGACAACAAGACTGAGGGAAATGAATTGAATATCCCTCGTAAGTTTTAACAGCTGCCGACGGGCTGCTGTGCTAGTATTTATCCCCGCCCTTTGCGCATCGGAGAATACCGACAGCTATACGGGTGACGGAGTAGACCTTGTGGGCCCTATGTCTGTACTTCAGTCTGTCCTTAGTCCCAAGAAATAAAAACAGTGCGTGCTTGTCCGAGTGATATTATATGCTGCTTTACAAAGTATACATCAGTCTTTGAAGTCAACCTCAATAAGTATTTGAGAATGATTTAATTCACATCACGTGATGCAAATTAATGCGCCACTTACACCAGCCACGATTATGTCAAGCCACGTGCTTGTGATGGCCTCAGGCAAAAAATCAAAGCACGTGTAGAAGAGTAACTGATTTCTGTTAAATTCAAGGTGTTCAAAGAGCTTGGTGGACCCATTGAGTCTACATTCTACAAAAGTGGTATTGGCTGCTCGACTTCCCACCGTACTTTCAGACCATTCTAAGTTGCAGACCGATTGAACAACCTTCCCGAAACTTCGATTTTCGCGCAGACCTAAAGCTGGCATTTGCGGGGAGAGTCGTTGACAGATCATCACCTACGTCCGTGTCCTGTTTCCATTCTGAAAAGCCCTTCTTTATCTCGTGGGGATCTACAAAGTACATTCTGATAGAGACGACATTTTTTTGAGCCTCACCGTATTTCAGAATGTCTTCCACCGCGGTCGTGCATGGTGACGAGCTTGACATGGAGCCTACGCTCCAGTCCATCGTCAACCAGAAGACTCTCCGTTGGATTTTTGTGGGAGGTAAAGGAGGTGTGGGCAAGACTACGACCTCGTGCTCGCTCGCTATTCAGGTCGCTAAAGTCCGCAAGTCTGTCTTGCTGATCTCGACGGACCCCGCACATAACCTGAGCGATGCATTTGGGCAGAAGTTCGGAAAGGAGGCGCGGCTAGTCGATGGCTTTTCCAACCTCAGCGCTATGGAGATTGACCCGAATGGGAGTATCCAGGATCTATTGGCTGGTGGCGAGGGGCAGAATGACGACCCTATGGCCGGATTGGGTGTTGGGAATATGATGCAGGATCTTGCATTCAGCGTATGTCTTTGCCATCCCTCTTCTATGTATATCACATACTGATTGATACTATTGTCATTAGATTCCCGGTGTCGATGAAGCCATGTCTTTTGCCGAAGTTTTGAAGCAAGTCAAGTCCTTATCCTACGAAGTGATCATTTTCGACACGGCCCCTACAGGCCACACGCTCCGTTTCCTTCAGTTCCCTACCGTCCTGGAGAAGGCCCTCGCAAAGCTGTCTCAGCTGTCATCTCAGTTCGGACCGATGTTGAACTCCATCTTGGGATCCCGCGGTGGTCTTCCAGGTGGACAGAATATGGACGAGCTTCTCCAGAAGATGGAGTCCCTTCGGCAGACGATCAGCGAAGTTAATACGCAATTCAAGAATGCGGACTTGACTACCTTTGTGTGCGTCTGCATCGCCGAATTCTTGTCCCTCTACGAGACGGAGCGCATGATTCAAGAGCTCACGAGCTACTCCATCGACACGCACGCCATCGTCGTCAACCAGCTTCTATTCCCGAAGAAAGGCAGTGACTGTGAACAGTGCAACGCACGAAGGAAAATGCAGAAGAAATACCTCGACCAGATCGAAGAGCTATATGAAGATTTCAACGTGGTCAGGATGCCACTGTTGACGGAAGAAGTCAGGGGGAAGGAGAAATTGGAAAAGTATGTTTTTCTTTCTTTGCCATGGAACCACTGAAATGGAGAACGATTTGAAAACTGACTGCTTCTTACAGATTCAGCGATATGCTTGTGCATCCATACGTTCCCCCGGAGTGAAGGCCATGGAGCAATGGTTGCAGTAAAAGTATATTAAGCGTATTATCGAATGAGTTATGAAAGAGATAGGGAATAATTCAGTTGTTGAACTGCAAGACCGGACGAGCTATTCATTGTCCCTTTTTTCATGCATCTTCTATCTGTGGTGCTGTATACCAGGCATAGAAATACCGCGACATGGAATCCACATTGATCTAATGCAGCTTACACCTTTTTATCTTACCAGGCATATATGTATGTATGCATGCATCCACACCAGACAGACAGCAGACAGAGCTATTCAGCCCTCGGGGCCTTCAACCCCCCCGGGCGCTACATGGGGTTTCAACACAGCCACGAGATGGACTCGGCAAATAATTACCGTTATGATCATTTCAGTAGGCAAGTAAGCAGGTCTCGTGGCATAGAAAAAGTCAGAGATGATATAGTTTCCCGCATGCGTTCCCCCTTTATCTATTTACCTAGTAATTAGACATTCTAATAGTCATGGTATATTTTAAACTCGACCGGGCTGAATGAGCGATTACTATTAGTTTTCGGTGGGAGTTTACAGATATTGTGCTATACATAGATAGTTAGTAGGTTGGTTGATGCTGCTTAGATGATCTATGTTGAACTTGTGAGAGGTGTGAGCTGTCATCCGTGCAAACGGGAATCCTGGTATATCATATTCAGTGAACTTGGAAGAATATCCATTTCTATATAATCAGTCCTCACCAAGGATTAGGGCACTGTGGTTCTCCCTCCCACTTCAGAGAGTAGCCACGTCGATAATTACCGGCATTCGAGCAATAGTCCGGCTTATTGGGAGTAGAGGCGTTTCGTGCAGTATCTAGTATTACCAGATCACGTCTGGAGTAGCAGGGATTGGAGAATGAAAAGATTGGTATGCATTATGCCGTGGGTTATTATATATCTACCAACGAAGTATACCAGGAGTATGTGTATACCTCATCCACCATCAACACCCCTCCCTCTCGACCAACACTGCAGGAAATAGTTTCAAGACTTACATATTAGGACGGCATTTACATATCACATGAAGCAAACGAGAACAACGAAATTTGCTGAGATGCATCCAATCAGCCAGCCGGCACCACCAACAACAGACACCACAATAATATTATCTAGGTACAGGATACGTAGAATTCCCTATCAAACAACCATCAGAAGCACCAGGGTATGATCAGTCAAGTTACATCCTTCATCACCCAGCCGTACGCCTCACTTTTATTGTTTTGTTTTATTTCGAAGGGTTGGACCTCGTCTTCTGAAAGAGTGAGGCGAAACCCTTCCGGGTCCGAAGGCAAGGAGATCAATGCAATGCGCAGTATGTCAGTGTCGCCCAGCCTTTTCTTTCTCCCCGATTACTCGGTAGCCACTGGTTCTGTGACTGTTTGTTTTTATATTTAATTGCCAATAATCATTCGTAGACACGCCCGATTGCCGACTATTTGCTACTTTTTTCCCTTCGTTTTTCTTCTACTCCTGACTGGGCCCTGGATGGGCCGACCCGATCCCTCTGCATACTTAAAACTGGAATATGTCTTCTGTCTCTGTATGAGGGGTGAAACTCTACCTGCCTGTTATATTATTGCATTCATATATATTGAAGTGTAAGTTGAACGAGTTTTAACCACTTCTCCTTCCGTCCACCGAGAAAGAAGACGAAGCATCTACCTCGCCTGGTTCCATTCACCAAGGAAGAACCATCAAATATGACTCGTGTCAAAGAGTACTGGCTACCAGGATATGGACTGTCCCGGCACATCGTCCTGGGCCAGATACAATATTTCCTGGGACCCTCTGCCTCAGTCCGGCCATACACCTACCAGGTACCGACCAATTGTTGACTCGCCAGATTCCTAGAAAGACGATCCTAATCAAGGATGTTTTTGTTTTATATTAAATAAAGGGACGTGAGGGTTACCTTATTATCGGCGTGCCACTTACACGGGTTAGTATTTAGCTATCTTACAAGCTCACTCACCCCTGCTGTTGTTGTTATCCCAGATGACTTTAACCCTAACACAAGACAGGAACAAATCGACGATTTAGCCGCCATGTCTCGAGAATACGAGCGCCAGGAGACTGTCAGGATGGCCGGAAATAATGGCAATTTTGATTCACGATCAGAACCCTATATCAATGAGATAATACCGGTTCATACGCGCTCTCGCAGGCGGTCCGTAGAGCCGAGAGAGTCACTACGCGGCCGATGAATGAGTCCTTACTCGGATATGGAGATATTATTCATTATTCTGTTCAGACGTTGTTTAATCTATGGCGTGTTTTTTTCTTTAAATTTAATTCTCTTTGGGCGGCTTTTGGTTCTTCTTCCAGATATGATATTCTGCATAACTATTCGAATATATACTTCACACGCACTATTGCTGCTCTTTTGGATGTTCTCTGGCTCTATCCAACTCAGTGATACGCAGACCAGCGTGTCATTGGTTTAAAATGAGAACTGTGACAGACTACTGAATATAAAAGAACACGATATTAGCTGTTCGAGGCGTTAACAATTTAGTATCCATGGATTGAGGCTAAAGCCATCGACATTCTAGAGATCCCTGTAGAGTAGTCTACTACTATAAGATACACAAAATCCTCCTGAATAAGTTGTCATCTCATTTCTATAGACCATTCGTAACAGCATAGTAAAACCACAAAGCTTTTCTCTTCTCTGCAGTAAATAAACACATCGGTTCACTTCACAACAGCGTTCAGAGTATATCCGTATGATCTTCCGCTTTTCCAGATTTGGGAATCAACAGCCTCATTCAAGCGTCTTCGTACGTCCATCAGGCGAGGCCAAAGAATAAGATATTTTGCGAAAACGAAAGCCAATAACAACAACATGGAAAAGGTGGACCGCCCGAACGCCAGCCTGATGCCTGCTTCGTCCCATGACTTAACAAGCCCGTGATTCACGGATGGTACTAACACGGGCAGAACGGAAAGTAAAGAAGAAGATAGAGAAGGGAAAAGAGGGAGAAAGGAAAGAAAATGTCATTTACTAAAGGCGTTTATTTCGCAACAGCCGCACTGGAGAAAGTCAGTATTCTGATGTGAAAAAGAAAGGACAAAGACTGACCTCAAAACCTGTGTCCGGAAGAAGGCACCCTTTGTCTTCTCAATGACCTGCTGGTATACTGATTGCGGAGGGTGGTTCATTATCACAGTTCCTTCCTTGTAGTCGATCTTGGCATCGACCCTGGTATCTCGGATCAGGTTAACAATCCACTTCTCACCCTCATCTTGGTTCAAGCCGAGACGGGTAGACAGGTCCCTAGATCATTATTAGTTACCATCCGAAAAATGAATACCTAGCTGAGATAAACCTACTTGATATCGATCCGCTGGTGGATTTTGCAATAGCTCTCAGAAATGAGGTGTCGAGCAGCCTCGACAAACACATCGGCAGTGGAGACCAGGAAAAAGTCGCTCCGCAACACATCCTCGGCCTCTCCCAGCTTCCTCTGTGCCTCCTCAAAGTCAAAGTCGATATACAGCGCCTTGATGAAGTCGGTGATGGGGTCGGAGTATTCGTAGCCTTCCTGACGCACGACCCGGATCAAGTCCTTTAATTGTCTCTGGTATACGCTGCTGTTCTTATGAGCACGGCTGCGGTTTGTGATGACCGCAGCAGCGAGGTATCGCAGGATCCACGGGCAGCTTGTCTGGATGGTGTTGATATACGCCGGAGAGAAGAAGAGGTCCGTCAGGACGTCCCGAGCCGGATCATGGTTGAAGAAAGGGAAAAGAGACCAGTGGATCAGCCAGGACCGGTTCTGTAGCTGTCCGAGAGGGTTGTTGAACAGCCGAGTCTCCAACGAATCTTTCACCTTCTGGACTTCCTCCATCGCTGCCTCCCAGTTGGTGGTTAGGATCTCCGACGCCAACTTACCCCATGTGGCTGAGGCAACCTTGTCGTTATCGGTGGACAGAACACGGAACTGATACAGAAGCTCTGCCGCATTACCGTAGCTACCGCAGCTGTACTGGAAACGGCCGTACTCGTAAAGACTGTTCACCATCTCGATTGTGACACCGTGCTCCTCCTCGAGGAACTTCAAATTGGCCACCTTGTCGCTTCGCAGGTTGGCCACCACACTTTCATCCTGAAGCAGCTCAGTGATTTTGGAGCTCTGGTCCTGGTATTGCTGCAACTTTGCGAGGACCTCCTCCCTCTTCTTCACGAACTCTTCGGGGATCTCGTCCTTGTGGTGGATCTCCTTCCACAGGTTGGCGACATAATCGGTCATGTTGGTGTGTTTAAGTAGCTCATATTTTGCACGGACAATTTCGTCAGACTCCTCATCCTGGCCGGAGCTGAATTCAAGCAGCGGAAATATGAGGTGGCGGTCGAGGTAGGGGATCATCTTGGACAGAAGGTCATACTGATTCGCGATCTCCTCGGCGCTCTTGGGAGCCTGGGCGGCACCGCTGGCCAACTTTTCTGAAGATGCGGGGGTGTTGCTTGCCATGATGGAGAGATGACAGCAGCAGTAGCAACAGGAGGCTGTAGGGGGAGGAAGTGGGGGGGAGGAAGGGCAGGACGCTGTGCTGTCTCTGTCTCTGGTCGAGTTTGACAATTTTGCGGCGGTTTGACTTGTGGGAGGGCTGGCGGCCGCGCTAGACTGAATCGGGACTAGGCCGGCAGCTCCGCGCAGAAAGTGAGAACCGCGAAGTTCTTCTTCGCAGCAGTTGATAAGCTCCAAGAAGGCTCACGCTGCTGCTGCTTGCTCCCGTCCCAGCTGCTCTTCTGCTGTGCTGTCGGTTGTGCCGATTCGCTTCTCTCTGGGGGTTCTGCATCGCTCCGGATCCATCAGTCCCGTCTTCGCACCTGATGGCCTCCCTCGTACAGTCCGTGTCGTTCTCGTCAGCCGCTGGCAAGCGATCTGCTTCTTTGCCTCTGCTTCTCGGCTCATCGCATTTTGTTGCTCCCTCCAGAGCGTATAATACCTTTTCAACGCTATGTTCCCGCAGTAGATCGCCTCAATTGCGTAAGTTGTGACCGTTTCCGTCCTTTCCACTTTCCCTCGCTAGAGAAGGGGTTAAAAAAAAAAAAAAGGACTGCCCGAGAAAAAAAAAAAAAAATAAAAATAAAGAACTAGGACTAAAGCCATTCAACTTACAGAATATCGTTTGCGGTCCTGTCAAAATCCAACATGTGCCGGCTCAAAATTTATCACTCAGCAGTCTCGGACTTTCCTCTCTCAACTTAAGCAACAAGGAACCAAACAAAAAGAGACCAAAGCGTCTTTGACGTCGGAAAATGCAGAGAATGCCGAATCAACTTCTTCAAAGGAGACTCCTCTGCAATTGACTAACCTCCCTTACTTTGTCCGCCGTACGCCGTCGAACCAACTACCCGTGTACCTCGTTACGAAAGCCGGCGGCACCAAGCAGCAGACTAAGATACAGAAGACCGAGGGAGATCTGGAAGCATTACGGACTGATCTATCAAGGGCATTGGGGCTAGAATCGGGAGATTCACGAGGAAAGAAGTCACCGGATGTGACAATAAACCGGCTCAATGGCCACATAATTGTGAAGGTGCGTCTATCGTAGAGCACCGAAAATATGGATTTTATAGGCGAGGCTAATGGTTGATCTTTCATACAGGGCTGGCGGAAACCCGAGATCCAAAAGTTTCTCCTGGAACGGAATTTTTGAAGCAAAAAATGCAAAAAGGGGAAGAAAAAAAAGCCAGTTGCCTTTCTCCTAAACTCCTTTTTCCTCCCACCACCCTGATCATCTTTCTACCCATGACTTCCTCGAATTCTATTTTGACACTGAACAACCCAATCACGTCGTTGCAATGGACAACTGAATTTCTGTAGTATAACTGTGTTTCAAGAAGAGAATATTGACACCATGAATGACTGCTGAAAAAAAGGCAGGAAGAAACCCAGATATTGAGGTATTGAAAAAGTGGAGGATACCACAAATCCCTACTGAGATGAACCGCTCCCATTACGTTTCAATATTATCTTCTTTTTTGTCCCATTTTCTCTTTTCATTTCTTTTTATATGCACTGCTATTTCTTCTGGTATAGTTTGTCCAAAGCGTTAGTCCCATATAATTTTCTCATTGCCAATGTCGTTTCTGTCGGTGTTTGCTTCTTTTCTTTTCATGTCTCTTTTCTTCTCTCCTCTCTCCAACGAAAACACACGACATAACATTTTCCCCTCGCGGTTGTACATGGGTGCCGGATGGCTTCATGGTAACCGTTGCTTTCTTGCTTCTCTCATGTTCCTGTAGTTACTGTCATGGGTGAACTTGATTTGAATGGGGTAGGAAGCAATGGGATTTTAGTATTAGAATTTATATTTATTTTCTCAAGGAGATCTGGATATCTATTCCAAGCGTATGTCTAGGGCACCATTCTAAGGACACAAAGTTCGGGATTCGCGTACGAGATCCTCAGAAAATAATAACAGTAACCAAGCATAAACATTTATATAACATCTTCCTTTTATCCTACCCAAACCCCGGTTTACTACCAAATACGACAACCGCTTAGCACCACAAGCAATAAAGGCACGCTCAGGGTCAAAAAGAGTTATAGGATGTAAAACAAGAGGGTAAATAGAAAGGTAAGCCATGAAAAGAATAAGGGAAGTACCCGTTTAGACATCATGTACGGACGCTTTTCGGACTTCCCGTGGGTATTGTATCGAGCGTTGTACAGTGGCAGTAAATGGACGACAGGTACAGTACAATCACACCCAGCAACCTCCTACCGGCGCCCACGCCAAAATGAATCGGGAAAAGAAACTCGGGAAAAACGAAGAAAACGGCATCCTTTATATCGTTCGAAAACATGACAGCGTTGGGCAACATAGAAAGGTATAAGTCCTTGATAAATAACAGTTCAGGCCTAGCTGCCCCAAATCATTCTGCAAGCTGAGCATATGAAAGCAGCTGCCGTACGACGCCCGAGTCCACGCTAGGCATTAACAACGCTCCTAGTAGGTTCTCCTTCCTTGGGACTATCCCGGATGGGAGTCTCGATGCTGAAGCCTGATCAATATGTTTTGACTTCTCGGTCAACCGACGTAGGATCGCTAAACTACGGTTGATAATCGAGCTATAAGCGTAGGCATCAGCCTCGGCCTGTCCTCTTGCTGCTTGAGATTGACGCTGGCTAGTTGGAGGTATTCGTTCCGTGCTCAGCATACAGGCAAGTTTGAGGAGATGAATTGCGAAGCCATCAACAGACTCGAGCCATGTCTTAGCTAGTTGACTATCTGCGAACGTAGCCAAGACATCGGCCGCCAGCAGCCCCTGCAAGAGAAACACTTTTCGTGCGTCTGCTGCAGCAAGAGGCTTTCGAGGTTGGTCGGGAATGGGGCATATGGCAAGACCAAATGCGCGGGTGAGCAAATCTTGTTGTGCACCATCACCAGTGAAAATCGCCTTGAAAAAGGTTCGGTTTGGCTCATCCCTTGCCAATAATTTAGCTAGACTATCCACTGCTGCTGGCGTGTACTTGTGAATAGATGGACTGTAGGCTGAAAACATGACGCCCTCCGGGGTGACTGTGGGGACCGGAGATGGTGAAAAAGATAACAGAAAATGCAATAAACATAGAGCTTCCTCCTTTCCTGGAAGCTGAATTGTATGAGCCAAATTGCTCAAATAGATAACGATGTCCTTCATGAGGTCCAGGGTGTTCTGATGTGTCCGCAAGAACATGTTTCGGGTTCCTAAGTAGCGGATAATTGTGGACATAAAAACCACCACAGGAGGAATTCCCAGGATTCCAAAGTTTGACTCGGAAAACGAGAAATTCCTGAGAATGGTAGTAATGCAGATTAATCTATCCGCAGCCCGGTCCAATTCATAGTCAAGACTCCCGAATTCCGGAACTTCTGCAAGAGCCGTCAATTCAGCTTGACAACCACGAGTTACTTCTTCGTATGACGGCAGGAGCATGACGTCTGACACTTCAGCCGTATTTTCAGCTAGTAGATCGGCTTGATCCTCAGCACATTCAACCAAGCTTTCAACCAGGTCTTCACAATTCTCCAATGAAATCTGGACCGCCGGCTCGCAAGATATAGTTGCTAAGGTATCCAACGCCATGCGCATTTCGGCATGGATCCCCGATTTAATACTCATTGTGAGGGCATGGATATCTATGACACCTAATTCGGCGAAGCTTGGCACGTTGGGCTTTAGTCTTGAGATATCCTCTCCAAGCTGATACATCTCGTCCACAACTATGGGCCCATGTGAATTGCTCTCGGGTAAGACCATAGGTTTGAAGGGATCCTCGATCGGACGCTTGAGCGGTTGGCTGGACTGCTGTTCGATACCTTCTGGTTGCGTTCCTGACATTGGAGATGCTCTTTTGCCTGGCTGTTGCCCTGCTAGTTGTCCTGGAGACTCCTGCGATAGCGCTGGCGGTTGAGACTGGCGAGAGATACTCATCCGATTCGGACGTTGCGGTTGTTTACTGTGGCTTTTCATCTGTACTGAAGCTGGGAAGCCATTTGGAGGATTATGTTGGACGCTATTACCTAGCGACGCACCATCCTGGGGAGAGTGGGGAAGCTGTTGAGAGGGTTCAAAATGCTGAACCGATTTAACGGTAGGCGACTGAAATTGTAAGTTGGCGGCATCGCCTGTTTGTCGCGGTAGATTTTGTTGCATCTGTTCGGCGAATTGCTTTTGCTGTGAAGTCAGGAAGGCTTGTTCGTAGGCAAAGAGATTTCTTTGGTAGTGCTCCCGAATCTCCTGGACGGCCATAGGAAACTGCATAGGTGGAAATTGAAGCTGTTGGGCCACCACGGGCCACATATTTGTAGCGGTGACTTTCTTCGAGCCACCCAATTTCATTACGGTAGCATACAGATGCACTAGAGTGACAGGACGACCACTGACTATGGGATTAGGATCCAAAGGTAAATTCCGCGACATCATGAACTTCTGAAGTGATCTCAAGAACGCTTCCGGGTTGTTTGGCTTCGTCATATTCTGTTGCATTTGTCTTATTGCAGCCATTTGCTGAGGGTTAGCCACGGTATTCATGCCCGCGCCGACTGGTCTTCCAGCCATCGCAGTATTGCCGGGGTTCACTGCGCGGCCTTGATTCTGCATCTGCAGGGCGTACAAGCGTTGTTGCTGGGCAGCCATAGCTTGCTGATACCCTTGAGGCATGCCACTGAACTGTGCCTGCATTGGAGGCTGTACAGCAGCAGATGTCATTGCGGGAGCTGGCGAGAACTGCGGCGCCACGGCCTGAGGGAACTGTTGGCTTGGGGTAAATGTGTTGTTTTGTGGTGTGTTCACCCGACTCCCGTGATCGGACTGCGCTGGCGACATGCGTTGACCAACATGGGGGCCAGCTGGGGAAAACGGACTGGGAGACGCTGTGCCAAGCCGTTGAACACCATGATCAAAATCCTGCATAATTGGAGACTGTGTCATACCGCTGGCAGTTCCTTGTTGGAGATGCTGGTATGGATTCGCATGAGAAGGAAACTGCGGCGTACCATTGGCCGGGCCCTGGTACCCGGGAAACGGAACTTGGAGAGGTGTCTGAGACCGTGAAATGGGAAGGCCAGTAGGTGCCTGTCTGGGGGACATGGAAAGACCATCTTCGGGTCGCGGCCGCTTGGACGGAATCACTTGAGTTGGATTGTGAAAGCCAGGAGACACGTTGCGCGATGCACCATTGAACATGCGCTGAAATTGGCTGGGGTCGGGAGTGGATGAGTTATGGAGAAAGGTGGTTGAGGGATCGATAGTTGTCGGATTGAAGGCACCATTTTCATGGCTCGGGAGAGTCGAGGCGTCGGCTAGCCAGGCGTTCATGTCGTGCGGTTTTACCAACCCATCTGTGAAGCGATAATGTTGGTCAGAAAGGAAGCAATGAACAATGCGACCACGGTAGGTGGGATCATCGCGATCACCGTGGCTACCATCGCGAATCTTATCCAAAAGACGATATAGCACAAAGAGGAGAAGTCCCAAACGCGTCTGATGTGGCTGCAATGCGCGCTGTGGTTGCGACACGGGCATGCAAAGCAACAGGCACACTTACGACTTCTGGGGGGAGGTGGGAAGGGTCTACCCCGATATAAAATGCAAGACCGCTAGAGAAAGGAATGGGGAGATCTGGGGAAATGATAAAGAGACGGATACATACCACAAGGCTGGTTGATTAAAATGCCGACTTGCGAGTGGAAGATTATGGAGGCGCTGCCCCGAAATAATCGTCGCGGGAGAAGTGAAGACTGGAGGGCGAGCAGTCACGTGGACGGCGGTGAGGCAAGCAAGAAGACTGCGCTAGGACGACAGAGAATTAGAAGAGGCATCCGCAGGAAGAGAACCAACCAGACCGGGTATGTACTGGCAGCAGTCACAATAATTATAATGGTAAACAAAGTATAGGACGTAACAAGGGTAATACTAGGAAAGGAAACGCTGGCAGCACGCGTGTCATCCCGAAGAACGGTAGATGCTAGTAGTGCGTGGCCACAGCATCTGAGGCGTATAGAGAGACCGCGGGCAAGTAATAAAAGCGCCTATAAAGGAAAAGGGAAAACAAAAGCATCAGGAAGGCAGAGGGAGGGGTAATAATAACGATAATAACGGACAAGACAGGCGTACCTTGACAAAAGAATACCGCGACTACCGCAGCGCCCTTTGGGACGGGGAAAGGCGACAGAGAAGTGGAGGCCCGGGAGGGGAGCAGGAACAATAATGGACGCGGTGGAGGAGACAAGAGGAGAATAGTACCTACACGAACAACTAGATAATAATAATAATGTTTGTGGTGGCTCTCTGTTCCCTTCTTTTTGCGTGCAGCTGTTCAGGGGGACTCTGCTGCCTGGACGGATACTGACGGCACTGCTTACTCAGCCGGCACAAAACCTGTCGGATCAACTTGCTTCTATTGTATCCTATCTAGGTTGGTCTAGCTATTTTAGTCTGTCAGGCCAAGCGAGGGCGGTCTAATATGGCAGAATACACGTGACCTCTAACACCTCCCCACGCACGAGCTAGCCTGACAGCAAAAAAATAGGGCTAAATTACATAGTAAAAGATGATCGTTGAAATGCGCTTTAATAAGATCCGGTTCTTCAGCCAATGAGAGGCGTTGAATCAGAATTCTCGGTGTTGCAAGGTAGCAAACGTCCCTTCATCCCAATTAGCTTAAGAAAAGTAGTGAACCAGTCATTGCGCAGAGGCTTAGTTAAACCATCAGCTGCCATTTCACTTGTATAGCAAGCTTTTATTTCAATGATGCCTTCATGGAGCTTTTCACGTACGTAGTGAAAACGGATATTGATATGCTTGGAGCATTTGGTAGTGAGGTCAGAAGCAATTAGTTGTGACGCCCCTTGATTGTCAACTAGTTGTCAGGGCCCTTTGTTGGATCACGTGGGATTCTGCCGCATAGGTCCGCCCTCGCTGACCCTTTTCACCACGTAGCTAGTTACCAACCAACAATACACCTCCATTACCCTTACCATGTAGACCAGGACGAGCACGTGAGCTTCCTTATTTGGATTAGCGTGGTGCGTGTATAGGAATACGTCGTCCAGCTTCACGTAGATCTCTCCCTTTTTTCCTTCCTCTCCATGCTTGAAGTTCTCGTCGATAGCTGCCTAGGTAGTTGAATAGCATCCTATTCATCGTCTAGTTGAGTTCCGTGACACTAGTAGAGGAACTGGTGGAAATGGCTGTTCTTCATCAGGGGAGATAACTTCAAGTTCTTTAATGATATTTTGTATCCAAACAGCATCTCTAGTAGCTTCACTAGCAGCTATGTATTCAGCCTCATTGCTAGACAAAGCAACAGAGGTTTGGCATTGACTGCACCAGGCAATTGGTGCACCAGCAAGTATTAGAATGTATCTGTCAGGGCCCTTGCCATGTAGACCAGGACGAGCACGTGAGCTTCCTTACTTGGATTAGCGTGGCGCGTGGATAGGAGTACGTCGTCCAGCTTCACGTAGATCTCTTCCCTTTTCCTTCCTCTTCATGCTTGAAGTTCTCGTCGATAGCTGCCTAGATAGCTGGATAGCATCCTATTCATCGTCTAGTTGAGTTCCGTGACACTAGTATTCGATGGAGCATGCTGATTCGCATGGCATTCCGATGCCCCAGGATCACTCATACACCGTCAAAGGCGTGTTGGAGGCGTGTGTTCTTCAGTAGAGAGTCAAGGCGCGTTTGATGGCTGGAACACAGTCGTGCTCGCCATCGCAACTCCCCATGAGGATTTCCATCGCTCGCATACTGACGAATCTTATGGTATATCTCTCCATCACTAGGGGGCTTCTCATTGGAGTATTCTTCAATCAGAGTTGTCTGCAAATCATCTCCAATGTCTATAGTGATTAGCCCAGTTAGTTTCAGTGCATTACACTTCCATTGATCTTGGAGTTGTGATTACCATCTGAGTAGATGTTGATGGCCCACCAATGAAATGCTGGTGATAGCACCTCCAACCCAGCTGCAATCTGGTATTGACTGTGAAGTCCCTGTAGTTGCCCTGGAGGGAATGAAAGATAGGGCATTTCTGATTCTGGGTTAGTGAGCAATGCACATGCACTGACATTGGCTGCTCAGAGAGCTGACTCCAAATGTGGTCTGGAGACATAGCTGGTATATGGTGTTTGAGAGTCAGATTCTGGCACTGTTCCTCTTGAAAGATCATCCAGAGGCAATCAACATTCCTCTGATCCAGCTGCCAGTGTGAATGAGGATCAAAATGAATCTGATGGAGGTCAACTTTTGTAGTACCCTGAAATTTGAGGCGTTTCTCTGCTGCCAGCTGAGTCTCTCTTGGGGTGAACTGGGGAATCTCCATCATGATAGGATGTACATATGTGGCCAAAAAGTCAGAGAGATGATAACCAGGGCAGGATGGACAGGAGCTTTATATCTAGGTGTGGTCACCTTTTTAGACACTATCCTCCTGAGGTGCCACCAGGCGCCAATTTGAGCATCTGCCTATCATTTTCTGTATTTAAACGCATGCTATATAAGACTTGTTCCTCTCAGCTAAACATCTAGAGTTGTAACACTGTACACTACTCAATATGTTATCCCATCCACCAACACAACCTACAATGAAGACTATCAGAGGATCTTCCAGTCAGCCAATGGATCCTTTTGCTAAGACTAATAGGATCTCACATACAGAGGATACAGCTCCTTCAGGCCAGCCCATCCAAATCAAAAGGTAAATGCCAGTTCCTGAAGTAGAAAAATATAGGAAGCGGTTGGATGGCCCTCTGAAAGATCTCATCCTGGGAACAGCATCCCAACCTCACCAGTGAGTGGAGGACTCTTTCCCAGTCCGCCATGAGTTGCTGTGGGAGACCTTCCTCAAAGTCTATGAATGTGAATTGGCTGGGCTTTTCAGTATCGCTGTCCTTCGTGTACAACCTCAGCACCTCATGGCTGTTAGGGTGATCCAAGGGAAGAATATTGATGAAATGCTTCAACGATTCAGGGAGGTTCAGCATCCCAACATTCTCTCTTTGAGGGGCTGCTTCGTGGATGGGGGACTACTCTTTACGCTTCACGATGATATTTCGGTCTCTTTGGAACATATAGTTGCCTGCGAGGCCTATCTAGACGAAGTCGAGTTCGCAGCAATTCTCGCTCAGGTGAGTGTATTGCCCAGGATCAAGAACAATACTAACCGTTCCCTGAAGATTCTCGATGGCCTCCTATACCTCACAAATCAGAGCACCCGTCTTTGAACTCCTCTAACATTCTTCTAACCGGACAAGGAGAAGTTAAAATCGGTAGGGAGAATCCTCATCCGTTTGAATCAACTGCTGACTGGTCTCGTAGCTTGCCTAGAAGATTGTGTGCCACTGCAGGAGGCCCATAATCCTCAGTACTGCAAGCCATTGGGGGTAATCACTATGGAGCTGATGCAGAAATATGAAAAGGAGGGCAATAAGACCGGCGTCGATGATATTGAATGATGGCCATGCGACTCCCATGCAGCCGGATTCTTGTCCTCTATTGCAGCAGCGGTTTCTCTAGCAAAGCTCTGAGAGGTGAGTCCAATTGATAATTCGCGATGTTCGTCTTGCTAAGTTCTGGCCAGCATGCGCTGTTCACAGAGACGCGGTGGAGTAAGGGCTATCTTCTGGGTCTGGTGTCGTTTGCCTCCCGTTTGTCTTTTACATTCTGCTCCTATGCAAAGTGAGTAAGTGGTGTGTATGGCTTATTTGTTTCTCCTGCCGTTGTCTGATTGGCTAGGTAGTTTACTTTTGTCAGAGATAGTGAAAGCAAATCTGAAGAACATTATTGCTTATTAATCGACTGACTTGCAACTGTGAACTGTTAGTAATGGAGGTGTATCGTTGGTTGGTAACTAGCTAACCGACCCCTACGGTAACCTTCGGGGTCGCGCGTATTGCGCGACCCCGAAGGTTACCGTAGGGGTCGGTTAGATAGGCCTACGTGGTGAAAAGGGTCAGCGAGGGCGGACCTATGCGGCAGAATCCCACGTGATCCAACAGTATCTGGCCGAGCCTTGTTGGAAGTTACCAAGGAGCCCAGCCAACCATCAGAAAATGCTGCTCTTGCGTAAAGTCCTCATACAATGTATGAAATAAAATGGAGACAAATGGTCGGAGTCTGCCGAAAAAATAAATTCTTCAGTTTTATCTGGCCCTTAAAGAAATGCAATCAAGCCGCCTGCAGCCTTGTGGTTCCTAGTTTAAATTATACGCTACCCGCGAACCGCTTTTCTGTTGATTCGCAACAAGCGGCAACGGATTCTGTTTGCTGCGATATGCCCAAGCATTAGCTCGAAAACTTGAGACCCGACAGTCTCTGCCCCCGATTCTCGGTCTTGTGGGAGGCATTGTGAGTCGCGCCAAGTAGAATCTGCTCTACCAGCTTGTCGAATTCATGGTAATAAGCTACCACACTGGGATGTACATTTACAATATAATTAATAACGGTATTGAGTTTTGAGAAGGTATAAGGACTATGATATTTGCTGTGCAGGAGTAGTTAGTAACCACAGACAGTATCCTTGCCATGGAGGTTTGGTTGTGGGTGTGGGGGAAGATAAAGAGGGAATCCTGTGAGAGACAGACATCACCTTTGACAATGTATCGCCACCTGTGAGAAGGACACCTGGTCCTAAGATGCCAGCTGCCTGCCACCAACGACTGCCTTCTCTCTTCTGTTTGTGGAATTCAGTACAGATTCTCTTCTGAATCTGGCCTTCATTCGAGTTCCATTCACGTGGATAGGCAAGTTTAAGGAGATCATCAGTAGACAGCGTCGCGGTGTGGTATTGACTGGGATTCTTCAGTGTGCCTTTATTGAGGCTGCTCTGCTTATTCCATGTCAAAGACTCGAACTCAAGGTGCAGCAGGACCTGTGACATGCGAAGTCGCAGTCTCTGGTCAGATTCACGCCTTGTAATCATATTAGCATATTGAAAGACTCAGCATACTCTTTCCTCTGCTGAAAACTCTTTTGAGATAAGGAGATGGACAGCATCTTCGAACCAAAAGCCTTTCTCTTCCCAAATGGATGCTTTCTGTTTAAGAGATCCATTGGAGCTATCATAAGTAAGGCCACTACCATGCTCTAGAGCATGAATATCTATCTACCTTTGGAAGGCGGTCGAGACTGGAAGAGACGCATCCTGGACCTTTCCACGATTTCCTCACACGTACTTTGTATGACATTCCTCGCTTGAAGACGCCCGATTCTGTGTCTTCTGTCTAGAGTTCCTTGGCTCTCGCACCTTGAATTCCTTTGGCCAGGTGCATGGAGAATGATTAGCTTTCCTTGTAGACTGTATGGCTGGGGAGGAATGATCTGATTGTGGCGTGAGAAGGCCCATGGCCAGGTCTGTACTGTCACCAAGAAGTGGTGTCCCAGAACAGGAGGTGTTTCAATTAGTTACATAAGATTCAGATTTCTCAGTTTGAGGTGTCTGTGGACCTGATGCTTGCAGCTCCGCCAGGGCGTCATCCATCCCAGACACCAACAAAGGGTTGTTGTCGAAGTCCGATTCAGATTCCTCCCTAGAACACCCGGATCTATTATCCCGTTCCCAGGCAGCATTCGGTATTATATCATCCCAGTCCTCTACTGGGGCACTCAACAGAGTGGGGTCAATTGTATTGTCAGTGGAATGACATAAGGTCAAAGTCATGAAGTGAAGCCCTTCAACACGTTAGCAGACTCGAATAAACCACAAAAAAAAAAAAAAAAAAAAGATGAGACTGCAAGTAACCTGAATTGCCTGTGCCCTCTGTATCCCTCAAATCAGCAATGGAACGGCTGCTGGAGCTCGTAATCTCAGACGATTGCACGGGCGGCTCGTCGTCTGCCCATGCTCATTCGCCATCATGAATCTGGAAGGCAACCGAAGGTGGGAACGATCCATTGCTTCTCATATAATCAAAGAGCTCTGCTGCCCTAAACGGACCCAGTCAGTCAAGATCCTGAAGGACAGTAGAAACACGTGTATAGACCTGACGGTCAGCATGTTGGTCATGGTGAGAACGCATAACCTACCTTGTCTAGTTGAGTTGCCGATACTTGTCGTTGCTCGCTACCATTTTTCTATCCAGCCAAGGTGAGCAAAGAACGTCCGATGAAGGCCTGCCAACTCACTTGGATCGTAATAGTGAAAGCAGTCATATTATCAGGAAAACAAAGAAAGGCCCTTCCAGAGGGTCTGTCCAAAATAAAGACGAGAACAAAAAGCCATCCAGAGATGCATAGAAAAAGAACACAGCGGATCAGCAGTTGCCAAAACACACACACAAAAAAGGACAGCAGAAAGGATCAAGACTCAGTGACAGCTCTATTTATAGGCGCCTTCCTCTCCTTCAGAGAGACCTTTGAACCATTTCCTGTGGTGCGCCAAATTTGGCCCTGCTAAAAATAGAGGAATGGGCAAAATTGCCCATCTGAGCCATGATACAGCTGCTGTAGTCAAATTCGCTGTCTGGGGTGAGCAACTTGTCCACGTGCACAACCACAGGTGAGGAACCAGAGTCTGCAGAGAAAATAAAGAGGTAGCTGTCAAGAGCAAAGGTCATGGATACCAAGGAGAATGACTGGGCAAAATTGAATGCCAGGGTGCCCTTAAATAGGTTCAACAGCAATCAAATTGAGGGATAATTCTGTTGGATGACATCAATTATGTGCAGCATTATGAGAGGCACTTATTGACAGGCATATCTTTTTGTCCTGGTAAAAATTGGCCAACAGCTGTTGGTGAGCTTTTCAGGAATGCTGCCTGCGCGCAACTCACCTACATAGAGGAGTTTGGGTGAGTGTTTAGCTACTAACACAAATGCCCCACTCTACTCATGGAGTTCGAACGTAGCATTGAGAAACTAAACTTTGATGTCCTCACTATGTGATTTATTCCTAACACTATCGATCCAATCTCAAGATCCCTACCATCAGGCCAATTTCCCCTTACGCTGGTTGAAAGTCCAACACTGACATCCTCACCTGGTTGTGCAGATAACCCTGAACAATATCCCGCACCTGGTCGCGTGTACTATCTGAAGCCAACACTGGAAAAGTCAGCTAATGAGCCCTTCCTTTTCTTTCCGCCAAAGCACTCACCCATTACCAGTATCTCGCCACGTTCTTCCTCGGCATTTGGAACCTTCCTGATGAAGTCGCCAGATACCTCCGCCTGCATGATGTCATGGTAGTTAGCATGACCCTAGTAGACAAAAGCACGCTGGTGTTTTCTATATGCCATGATCTCTCCAGACTTGACAAAGATGGAAATTGTCAGGATCTGCCGTATGGTTAGCATCCAAGATGGCCATGCAACTGTAGGCAGCCACAGATTCACATACTGGTCAGCATCTAGCTTCATTGGATGAGGCACTTTAATTTGAACCATGACTGCCTTCTCAGAATTGCCACTGCTGCTCTCTTTCACAATCTGCGCCATCATAATTGATATATGCCCGCGGATAACCGTGCTACCCAAAGACACCATTGCAGTAACAGAGGGCCAGCAATTGAAAGAGGGTGGTTAGTGAAAAGGATCCAATAGACACGTACATGCAGATCTATGGCATCAACTGGCCTTCTGGCAGATGATGCCAGGTTGCATAAAAGAGAAGAGCAGCTAATCCTTGGGAGTTCAAAGGAAGCACTTATACACTAAATTGCGAATGAATGGGAAAGAAAGAAGCATGATTATTGCCACTGAGGCAGAGCCCTGGAGACAAGTTAGCCTCAAGCCTTCTCTTCAAAGGGAGCACTCACAATTAGCAGCAAAAAGATTATCAACAATCCTTAAAGAAAATCAAATGCGCTTAACCAGTATCACGACTGCAGTATGTATAATGAGGAGAAGTACACTTATCCAGCCTGTTCCATGGTGAATCTTCCAGCACCTCTAGAGGGACAGACCTATCAGATCAGCAAGTAGACTCAAATGCGGTGACAAAAACACAAAGACCATGTTGACAAGCGACAAATCCCCTGCTCAGTGACCAATATCTGAAGTGGAAGAAGCATTGAAAAGGAGACAAAGCAGATTTGCGACAAGATAAATGGCGCTTGTTAAGACACTGAGACGGCTCCAGGGGCTGATGAAATGGTGACGAGCAATGAAATAGGGATAGATAAGGTGCTTTGAAAAGAGAATCGAGACAACGTTCTTCAGTGGAGCGAGATAGTAAAGGGACCTTGTGAGGATGGCAACTGAGAAAAGGCTGCTGGCGGCAATAGCGTAGACTGTGATAATATCTATGGTTATTGAGCTGATCGATAGGTACGAAAATCCAAGAGAAACTAGAAGAGCAATAGTATTCAGACTGGAGAGAGAAAGGGAATGAGCTTTCCATTTATATAGTGGCCGCTTTTCCAAGCTAGATTGTGGTTGCATCTGAAGTGTGAAATAGTTAGAAAGACAGGGCTCTAGGCACAGCATAACAACCCAATATGAATAGGTTATTCCAGTGCTGAATGCTTACCACTATTTGCCTATACTAAGTCTTGTACAATAGATATCGTGTAGTAGAAGAAAACTTGTTTCTTGTTCGTCTCAAGTACAGTAGCCCATAAGAGTTCGAATCCTCGGCTGGTTGTGCATTTGACACTGGCTAATCCCATGGGGATGTCTGAAAAGTTTGGATCCAGCTACAGGATATAGAATCGAGAAATAAGACAGGCCCAGCCTGATGATCTCTCCATCCAAGTTCTATCTTTGGAAGCTGCTGGCCTAGCTGTCTGTAAACAATCTAACCGAAATAGGCTAGATTCTAGGTTTGTTGGAAACTTCCAAGCAGGGCTGCTGAGGATTCAGACCATGCCTTGCTCCGAAAGCAGGCATAGTAACATTGATTGCCAGGATAGCGACGGTGACACCAATTGCAAGATGGAGTGTCTGGGTTCTTTGTTTTTTCATTGTTGGGTTTGTTAGATCCTTGGTTGCTAGCGGCTTGCTTAGCAGTGTAGGTTTCTTTGGTTGATTTTGGGTCCTTCTTTTCTCAATTTCTGGTGCCAGTATGAAGGGTTAGCTGCTTCATGAAATCATTGAGGTCAAGGTCCTTAATTGCTCCCTGGCTGGTGCTATAGAACTCATCAAGTTTTGATTTAACAAAATGACGATTCCAATCACCAAGTCCGCGGATGAATAGATCGTGATAGACATCATCTGATAGGGGGCATTGAATGTGGGATAGATAGGTCCAGAGTTTTTTGAAATGCTCCTGGTATGTGAAATAGTTATTATCTTTAATCTGAAGATCAAAGAGCTGTGTGCAGATCATCAGGCGTTCTTCAGCACAAGATTGACCCCAAAGTTGGGTAGCTTTAGCCCAGATATGCGTGGCTGTATTATCTGGTAGCATACCAATCTGTTCATAAGCTTTTGGTGCCATTAAATTCACTATATAAGCATGTAGCAGTTTTGATTTCTTGGTCCAAATTGTAGAAAGATGAATATCATAAGCTTCTGGTGGAGCTATTTGATAAAGGATTTTGACTGCATCTATTAATTCAGCATCACTAGTGATGGCTATTTGTCAGTCATCATAATTATCACCATTCAGGGTAACTTTGCATCAATCTGTCCATATCTCTTTAAACTCTTTGGTAAGCTGTTTGATTTTGAGCTGTAGAGAGTTGTAGAGGTCTGTTGTGGCATTATCTTTGTGCGTTCCAGCACCCTAGGGTGGTGCAGCATTTTGCTGTTGTTGATGAAGCTCAAGAACCTGCTCTTGCATGAGTTGTTGGCATTCATCCATTGCTTGCATCCTCTGTAACATCATCAAGAAGGCTTGATTCATGTCTAAAGGAGCTGTCAGTTGATTTTGTTGATTCTGTTCCTGCTGACCGTTCTGGGACCATGGGAGGGGAGTAGGGGTATCAGCCATGTTGAAGGCTTCAGTATCAAGAGTAGAAGCTTATCTAGCTGTATTTGGAGGTGTAGATGGCTCAGTTGACTCCATCCTTAGCTGGTGTTTAGTGTTTTGAAGACACGATCCCCGTATCTATCATCCAAGTGATAGATTCGTTAGAAGACTTCTGGTTCTGCCAATCAGGAGAGCTGATTTGGCTCATCCCAAATGACTTAATATCTTCTTTTTAGAAGCTCTCGATCGTAGCGAGCGCGAGGGCTCATAACCTGTTGGATCAACTTGCTTGTATTGTATCTATCTAGGTTGGTCTAGCTATTTTAGTGTGTCAGGCCAAGCTAGGGCGGTCTACTATGGCAGAATACACGTGACCTCTAACAGTAGTGCCTGTTAGTACACGTGAGGTTCTGCCGTCCTAGACCGCCCTCGCTACCTATCTCACGGCACAGGCAGGCCTACCTAGTAATACGACCATACATGCGCCTATCCATTAGGTTATGAGCCCGTTTTAGCTCTACGATATTGAGCTTAAAAAAGCCTTTCAGATAGGCTAAATTGTGACCTCTCATTGGTCAAACCAGAAATCGAGCGCTTCTAAGCGACTCTGAACACCAGGACCGCCAACAATCGGCCCCTGAACCCCAGGATCCTTCGATCGATCCCATCCAAAATGGTGGTGCCTCGAACGCCCCCTACCACCGCTAGACGTCACCGTCGTCAGCCAGAATCCACAGATCCTTCATCGGATATAGGCTCCTCCGCCTCCTCAGTAATCTCTGAAGAAATGGACACCCCAACTGCCCCTAGAGCTCAAAGCTCTACTACAGCCAACACCATGGCATCCACACCAGACATCACAGCTCTGTTCCAGCAGATGCAGGAACAAATGCAGGAACAAATGCAGAAGCAGATGGACCAGTTCATGACTCGTTTTAATGCCCTTGAACACCATCAATCCCAATCCTCCACTCCTACAGTCCGGCATAACGCTACTCCCTACAATCATATTCAAAATAATACGGCTATTCCAGCCTCAAATCCAGTACAAAAAGATCCTTTTGATCATGTACAAGCTCAAGTTAAAGCGCTCCTACCAGACCGATGCCGAATCACACTGTCTCATGATAATTACGACCTCTGGAGTTCAGCCATTCAAAGAGAAGCCAATGTCCTGAACGCTAGTACAGTCTTGCATCAGGATATACCTCCAGTAGGATACTCAGCTTATGATGCTGAAGTATGGCATTGCAAAGCCACTGTCATGAGAGCCCGAATGCTTCATGCTATGACTGCCCAAGCCATTGACAAATTGGGCAACACATATGACCTATCAGCCCATGGTTTATGGGACCGAACTGCTACCTTTTTCGGACGTTCTACTGGTGAAGAATGAATGCTTCTCATAAAAGAGCTCAAGGAGCTCTATATAAAAGACAATGACTACCTATCCTACCAATCTGCGTTTACTAGGATAGTAGACCGCCTTCATGCTATAAAAGAAGCATCATTTGACAACCTTATTCACGACCTATTTTTTATAGGCCTCCGCGAATGGAACAAAGCATTCATTAAGAGTAAACTTGATGAAGTATACTCAACTGGACAAGGCCCTGTCATCAATCTGGACCTACCTACCATTCAAGCTCAACTCTCTATCCGTATGGGCACCCAAGCCCGTGAATCCCGCTCCCAACACGGAGGACGACGAGAGAATCTATCCGGACGAAGCTATTCCAAACAAGCATCTAACCCCATTGCTAGCTCTTCCGCCTCAAGTTCCAACACTAAATATAAACCTCAGGACCAGGATTCACGCAAACCAAAGACCCGTTGTGATTGGTGTGGTCATTTCCACCCAATGCCTTGCCTCTACAAGAACCCTGAGAAAGCCTCTGAGCATTGGCGCCGAGCCAATAAAAATACTATTGAAGCTATTCGTGCTTTACACACTGCTAAAGAATCTTCCACTGCTTCATTCTCTGAAGCAGAAACCAATGAACTGGTACCATGGACTTCTTCAGCTGCAAAAACAGCCATTGCTAAATCAGCCCAATCTCTCCAAGCTTCATGGTATCTTGATAGCTGTGCTTCATTCCATGTTACACCCCATCAAGCTTTCTTCACGTCCTATAAAACATTGAGAAAGGAGGACCTTACTCCAGCGGATTATATTGAAGATGCTCAAGGGAAGATTTCCAAACCTCATGGTATTGGCACCGTCGTCATTGATATTGGAACCAGATCCTTGATCCTTAGGGATGTACGACATGTTCCATCCTTCAATTCCAACTTAATCTCCATGGGAATGCTTCTCAAACAAGGTTTTCGTATCGAATTCCCTTCCAGCTCTCAAGTAGCACAAATCACAACCTCTTCTGGTGCAGAATTTGAAGCCATTTTGAATACCAACAATGTATTCATCCTATCAGATTGCATTTCTCCCGACGAGAGCTCCTATGCCTTTGTCACCACCCGGTCTGGCAAAGAGGCCAACTGACCAGGGGACCCTCCCAGAAAGAAACCTACAACATCCCCAAAGACTAAGAGCTCCAAAACAGCTCTACCAATTATGACATGGCATCGCCGTCTATGCCATTTAAACCAGCAGGATCTTTTACGCCTTGCCGCAGATCCTACATCAGACATTGAAATCAAAGGTTCCAAAGAACTACCACTTTGTGAAGCCTGCATCCAGGGCAAGCAAACTCGCCAATACAGCAAAACACCAAGATCCCGTATGACTGCACCACTAGCCCGAGTCCACATAGACCTTGCTGGTGGCGGCCGAACACTAGATATAGAGAAGCTAGATATGCCTCTACCTTCACGTACAGGAGCCAAATATGTGATGCTTATTACTGATGACGCTACACGTTACCGTTGGGTCCACTACCTAACTGAAAGATCTGCTGCAATTGATGCATTTCGGGGTTGGCTACAACAGATGAAGAATCACCATTTCCCTGCCCCAGCCTATATTGTCTCTGACAATGAATTCTGTTCAGCTGAATGGCAGAAAACCTACCGTCAGGAAGGCATTGAATGGCAACCAAGTTCTCCATATTCCCCTTGGCAAAACGGTGTCAGTGAGCGCAGCATACGCATACTCTTTGACCGTGCTCGGACATTAATGCTTGACGCTCCCCATATACCACAGCGATTTTGGGTTGATGCTTTAAAATATGCATCAGATATAACAAACCGCCTCCCAACATCCACAATCCTATTCAATTCACCTATCCCTGGGGGGGTCAATACCAACACAAAAATCAGCCCAAGCCCATATAAATCGCCTCTGGCTGCCTGGACCAACTCACCAACTAGTATCAACAAATACCGACGTTGGGGCTGCCCTGTCTGGGTTCATCGACATGGCTCAGATAAGCCTATAAACAAGTTCGATTCCCACTCTAAATGCTGCTTCATGATCGGCCAAATCAGTAGCCAACAATACAGAGTGTGGGACCCTAAAACAGACGCCATTTTTTTCAACCAATGACACTATATTTGATGAAGAATATGAGGATCCCACAACTACACCTCCACAAGCTACTGTTCCTGAAGATCCAAGTACTCCTAATAAAGAAGATACAAACCAACCTGTTGAAGATGAAGACCAGGAAATATGGCTTCGACCCGCCAAAGGCATGTCCCTAGCCTATCTCACCACTTCAACTACTCCTTCGTCTGAAGATGACACGCCTACTTCCTATAAGCAGGCTATATCTCATCCTGATGCCACCAAGTGGCAAGCAGCCATGCAAAAAGAAGTCAACCAACTCAAAGAAAAAGGCTGCTGGCAACTTATCCGCCGCTCTGACCTACCACCAGGGACCAAGGTCATCCCTGGCCGGTGGGTATACAAAAAGAAAGAAATCCCTGGTACCCCTATTACAAGGGACTACCAAGCTAAAGCTCGCTGGGTGATCCGTGGAAATCTACTTGACAAGGACTTCATGGAATCATACGCCCCAGTGGTAGATGAAAATACCACTAGAACCCTTACGGCACTGGCCACTCTACTTGGCTGGCATACTCGAAAGGCAGATGCCATCCTTGCTTTCCTAAATGGAAAAATGCCCACAGATAAACGTGTCTTTATGACCCAAGTTCAGGGATTCAAAGAAGGCTCTGGAGACCTGGTTTGTGAACTCCGCCAGTCCCTCTATGGACTAATCCCATCTGCCCGTATCTGGTATGATACACTAAATGCTTTCTTACGACAAATTGGCTTCAAAAGCTCCGAATACGACTCTGGTCTCTGGATCCATACCACCCGGACCCAACTCTATGTGACTACCCATGTGGATGACTTCAAAGTCTATGCTAAGCATGAGAACGATGCCACTTGGTTTATGGAGTCTCTTTCTGCTAAATTTGACATAAAAGAAGTTGGAAACTCTACCAAATACCTTGGCATGGCCACCTCTCAATCCAAGACCACATATACTCTCTCCCAGGCCAATTATGCTGAAGACGTGGTTGCCTCTTTTGGCCAAGCACAAGCACACCCTGTTGGGATCCCCATGGATCCTAGTTTAATAATTGATGATGACCCAGACCCTACAGTGAACATCAAAGAATATCAACGTGGTGTAGGCTGCCTTACTTGGCTAGCCACCAAAACCCGACCTGATCTTAGCCGGACAGTTGGCGTACTATCCCAATATCACGCCAAACCTACCCAAAAGGCATGGCGTGCCCTTATACACGCTATACGCTACCTTAAAGGCTCCATTAACCGACAAATTACCTACCATAAGGCCACGGAACCCATTACATCTGACCTCCTCATGCCCAGATGTTATACTGATTCTGATTGGGGTGGTCAACTGACAGGCAATCGCCGGTCAGTATCTGGATATATATTTCTGCTTGCCGGGGCCCCAATTGCCTGGAAAAGCCGCAAGCAAACGTCCGTTGCACTTAGCTCCAACGAAGCTGAGTATATGGCTCTAAGTGAAGCCAGCCGAGATGCCCTTTGGCTCCGGAACCTCATCAACGAGCTCAACGTGCTCCCTACTGAATGCCCGCCAATTACTCTCTATATCGATAATCAAGGTGCACACGCCATGGCTGAAGCTGAGCTCACCACCAAGAGATCCAAACACATCGATATACGTTACCATTACGTTCGGGAGAAGATCCAAGACGGTATTGTTAAACTCCAGGCCTGCCCTACCAAAGAACAAGCAGCAGACGGCCTGACCAAACCTCTCCGAACTGAACAATTTGATCATTTCCTACAACTCACTGGCATAAGCTAAGCCGCGTATATCTCCCCCATTTTGGATATATTTTCTATTTTGATATACGGCATTCGATTGGCTAAAGCAGAACCTTCATTCCTCTGTTTATTTTTGCATATATTCACTCATTTGAAGGCCCGAATAGAGGCCGATTTCTGTATTTAGATTGATTCCATAGTTTGTAGGCTGCTCGTGCGTGGGGGGGTGTTAGTACACGTGAGGTTCTGCCGTCCTAGACCGCCCTCGCTACCTATCTCACGGCACAGGCAGGCCTACCTAGTAATACGACCATACATGCGCCTATCCATTAGTGCCATGTATTTATATCACGTGATATACGTCCAAGCTACGGCGAAGCTGTTGGCGAAAGCTCCAACGACAGACCTGCCCTCGTTCTTACTGCACGACTCCTTCATCTGAACAAAATACCTACCCAGCTTGTCCTTTAGATATTCAGACACCGAATCCCCTATCTCAACTTTCAAAAAGGGAGTTTTTGTGCCATGGCGGACGTTGCAGTGGAGAATCCTTTGGCCAACGTTGCGTCTCCGAAACGACCTGTTCCAACAGACAACATCTTGAACATCGACTCACTGGAAGGACCTGGAACGGATGGAGGTGACGAATATGCCACATTAAAGAGATTACAGAGACACCTCGAGTACGTGTGCTTGCTATGCCGGGAGCTTTGACTACGGAGCTGACCGTACTGATCTGGCAACAGATACATCCAACTTCAAGAAGAATACATCAAGGATGAGCAGAGGCAAGTTGTTCTCCATTTGTTCTGGGTATATTTTTCAGGTAAACTAACCAGGTCTGACAACAGGAGCCTGAAGAGAGAGCTGATCCGCGCACAAGAGGAGATCAAGCGGATACAGAGCGTTCCGCTGGTGATCGGGCAATTTATGGAAGCTATAGACCAAAAGTACGTGTTTACATGACAAATATGAAGCCCGTGGCTAATGGTTTGCTCTAGCACGGGAATTGTGCAGTCTTCGACGGGCTCGAATTACGTCGTCCGTATCCTGTCCACCCTCGATCGCGAGAAGCTAAAGCCGTCATCTTCCGTTGCTCTTCACCGTCATTCCAACGCCTTGGTTGACATCCTTCCTCCCGAGGCAGACTCTTCGATTGCTATGCTTGGTGAAAGCGAGAAGCCGGATGTAACATATGCCGACGTTGGAGGGCTTGACATGCAGAAGCAGGAAATCAGAGAGGCTGTGGAGTTACCTTTGACCCATTTTGATCTCTACAAACAGATTGGTATGGGAATTTTTCAATATCGAAGCTTGATGGGATGCTTACGATTTCCAAGGTATCGACCCCCCTCGCGGTGTTCTCCTTTACGGCCCCCCCGGAACCGGCAAGACCATGTTAGTTAAGGCAGTGGCCAACGGCACAACAGCAAGCTTTATCCGAGTCAACGGGTCTGAATTTGTCCAGAAATACCTTGGTGAAGGCCCTCGTATGGTCCGTGACGTCTTCAGAATGGCACGCGAGAATTCGCCGGCTATCATCTTCATTGATGAAATCGACGCCATTGCCACGAAGCGTTTCGATGCTCAAACAGGTGCAGATCGCGAGGTCCAGCGTATTCTGCTGGAGCTCCTGAACCAGATGGATGGCTTTGAACAGACCAGCAACGTCAAGGTCATCATGGCTACTAACAGAGCTGACACACTGGATCCTGCTCTGCTGCGTCCTGGTCGTCTTGACAGAAAGATTGAATTCCCGTCGCTGCGTGACAGACGTGAACGACGGCTGATCTTCACCACGATCGCCTCCAAGATGTCGCTTTCACCCGAAGTTGATCTGGACTCTCTGATTGTGCGCAATGAGCCTCTTTCTGGTGCAGTCATCGCCGCCATTATGCAGGATGCTGGCCTCCGTGCGATACGGAAGAACCGGTATAACATCATCCAGTCTGACTTGGAAGACGCATATTCGGCCCAGGTGAAGAGTGGACAGGAATCGGACAGGTACGACCCCCTCTAAAACACTCGCTGTCTCATTACCACTGACAATCATCTGCAGGCTCGACTTCTACCGGTAAAGCAAACGCTCGTGGGGTTGCAGACTGATGTTTGCATGCGGCGACTTATAGCGTTGGCTTCTATAGGCAATATCTACTTTCATGTAGCACGACTAATCCAGGGAAATTATTCATTGTCGCATGGTATGTAATACGGCTGCCAGCCAGTGTAGTTGTCTATAGAGGATGTACAGCACTGTAATTTAATGCAACCAGAGAATAATGCGGTGGTTGGCTGTGAAGCCTGATATGATATGCGAGCTGGCAATTAGCTAAGCAGCGGAGATCAGGCACCAGCGATATCGCGGCTGTTGCATCATCATCATTGACCGGCAAGAACTGAGTATTATTCCAGTAGCGGATAGAGAATCATGTGTAGCGTACAATACTAGTAAGTAGTATGTGGAATATAGTATGGAGGCCACAACAGGATAATAGTTTCATGATGCGTCCACCCCTCCAGCGAATGCTAGGAGCTCCATGACTCCCTTCTCCATCCTGCTTGTTCCTTATCGATGATGACGCCACGCCTGTTCCAAGGTCACTAGCCGGCCGCCTACAGCGCTGCCCGCCTGCTGTGCCACGGTCACTGGTCCCGGGCCATGCTCTTGCTCCACAGCTCACCTGCATCACCTGGCACGTCCTACCTCCAACCTCTCTCCCCTTCCATCCTCCCTCCATCCTTTTCTGACCCCTGCACGACTGTATTCTTTATATACGACACTCTTTCATCCTTTCCTCGGGCATAAACCTCTCTTTCTTCAAGCCCCAAGACATCCACGATGAAGTCCACCTCCTTGCTCGCAGCTGCCGTGCTGCTGGGCGGTGTCACCGCTGAGGTACACAAGCTGAAACTCAACAAAGTCCCCTTGTCAGAGCAGCTTGTAAGCTACCCATCCTTATCGAATACTGTCTTATACATCATTCAGTGGACTCGTATGCTAACTGGAATGGTAGAATTCACACAACATGGACTCCCGTGTGCGTGCTCTGGGTCAGAAGTACATGGGGATCTATGACGGATTGTTCCCCGATTCTATCCCCAAGCGCCAAGGCAGCCATGACGTCCTCGTCGATAACTTCCTGAATGCGCAATGTATGGTTTATTGCTAATGTCATTATCTGGGAATTAATGGTCTTATTTACTCACACACCGACTTCGCAGACTTCTCCGAAATCACCCTGGGTACCCCCCCTCAAAGCTTCAAGGTCGTGCTCGACACCGGCAGCTCCAACCTCTGGGTGCCTTCTTCGGAGTGTGGATCCATCGCATGCTACCTGCACAGCAAGTATGACTCCTCTTCCTCGAGTACCTACAAGAAGAACGGCACCGAGTTCGCCATCCGCTATGGATCCGGTAGCTTGAGTGGCTTTGTCTCTCAAGATGTTCTTCAGATTGGCGATTTGAAAATCGAGAATCAAGATTTTGCGGAAGCGACCAGTGAGCCCGGTCTTGCCTTTGCTTTCGGCAGATTCGATGGCATTCTGGGACTGGGATATGACACCATCTCGGTCAACAAGATCATTCCCCCTTTCTACAACATGCTGAACCAGAAACTGCTTGATGAGCCGGTTTTTGCCTTCTATCTTGGAGATTCCAACACCGAAGGTGATGACTCTGTGGCCACCTTCGGTGGTGTCGACACTGATCACTTCACTGGTGATCTGATCAAGATCCCTCTTCGCCGGAAGGCGTACTGGGAGGTTGACCTTGACTCTATTGCCTTTGGCGATAACGTCGCAGAGCTTGACAAAACCGGTGCCATTTTGGACACTGGCACTTCCCTTATCGCCTTGCCTTCTACTCTTGCTGAGCTCCTGTGAGTTAGGCACCACCTACAATTCCCCCAATTCTATGCGCTAACTGCCCTTGCAGGAACAAGGAAATTGGTGCCAAGAAGTCTTTCACCGGTCAGTATACAGTCGAGTGTGAGAAGCGCGACTCCCTGCCTGACCTCACTTTCGCCCTGTCTGGCCACAACTTCACCATTGGCCCCTATGACTACATCCTCGAAGTCCAGGGCTCCTGCATTAGCGCGTTTATGGGCATGGACTTCCCTGAGCCTGTCGGCCCCTTGGCCATCCTGGGAGATGCTTTCCTGAGGCAATGGTACAGCGTGTATGACCTTGGCAACAGCGCTGTCGGTCTCGCAAAATCGAAGTAATCGGGTAAATGAACGTAGCTTCGGTTTGTGGATGCTGATCATGGGGGACCAGGAGGAACAGTGGTCGAAAGGTGTTTCCTATGTCTGGTTGTCTGCGTTGTCCATCGTATCCAGTTAATTCCGCAACTGTGGCACCACCACACATGTTTCCACAGATTGAATCTCGGAGGGTTTTTAGCACGAACCTAATTTTGCTCTAAATGTTCTTATCTCACTTGCTTCTGTTGTCCTCAGTAGCACCTTTGCTGTTTTCTGCACCTAGGCTGTTCCATCTGTATGTACTGGACCTTAAATATGCAATAGCACCCTGGACGGAATGTATGTGACTATATAGGAGTATACTACGTGCGTACAGATAACCTGACACTACCTAAAGAAACAAGCGGCCCGCTAATGGTAGGGAACTCCAGACACTGGTCTATGCCAGCACGCGAAGTCTGTATAACATTTATTTTCATCCTCTAGCAGGTTTTTCGGGTCCCTTGCTAGCTTGCGCGTCACTGGTAAGTTTCCTCCATTCATCAATGGCCCCCATGTTCTATTTGATATTTATACCAAGATTCCAACAGGCATAGAGAATCTACCATTCCATGGGTGGTCGTTTTCACCGAGCAATTGACAAGCAACACCGCCGATACGGCTGTGGGCCTTCTTCACAATTCTCTTCTTGCCCATACGTTCTGAAATGATAAGGTCCTGTTTCCGCGTGTCACTGAACGAGCTGTCCTTTGCCAGCGTCACGTCTTGGAAAGACATCTACGTTCATCATGCCAGCAGGCAACTTTCCTTGATTAAGAGTCAGTTCTACAAAATTTACAGCGCAGGGTTTGGCTCCCTGTGCATCAGATGTGAGCGTGACCCAAATAGGCACACGCGAATGAAAGTCTCTCGCCAGCCTTTTCTCCCCGTTCTTTGAAAGACCAGGGGGTCATTGTTAGCCAATGCGTTGATCACTTTGTATACAGGGTGGGTGAGCCTGAGCTGAATTCTGAAGGGCTGAACATGACCAAGTGGTATGAAATGGTGGCATTTGATATCTTTGGAGAACTAGGTAAACCCCACTGCTGTTTCACTGCTCTTCTGAAAGGGTTATTTATGTGGTCTAATCACCTAGTTTTGTTTTCAACAGCTCTTGGTGAATCCTTCTACTCTATTGAAGATGGTATGATGTCAGCATTCCCCCTAGAGCACTCCCCCACTGTTGTCCTTCGCATGCATCATGTTGAATCTTATAGGAAAACCACACTTCTGGTTATCATTGGTTGAAGATCACTTGTATTTTATTACTGTGGCAGATAGCTCCAACATTTCCTTGTGGTTGTGTTGATAGCCAAGCTGCTCTCCCTGTTTCTGAATAGCATCCACAAAACGTATACTGGATACACAAGACACAAGGTGGCTTGGTGAATCTTCCTATCCAATGCTAAAATCAGGAGGGTGGTCAATTAACCATCCTGGCTAGGCGCATTGGTTCATCCTCAGCCCGCAAGGACTTCACGGCGAATCTCATTGGCAAGGTAGAGTCCAATGAAATGGATTGGGAAGAGCTCACTGCCCACACGTCTACGCTAATGTGAGCATATCATATCCCTTTCTCTGTATCCTGACTTTGCTAATTCCTGGAAATAGAATTACTGGTGGAGAGACAGTGGCTACCTTCCTTACTGCAACCACATTTTATCTCCTTTGAAATGATGCCGTGTACCAGAAGTTGAAAGCAGAGATCTGTGGGCAGTTCAAGACCTATGTGGAGATTACCTGCGCTACAGTGCAAATCCTGCCCTACCTGCAAGCTGTCATCAGTGAGGGACTTTGTATCTATCCTCCTGGCTCACAGGGGTTTCCTCAGATTTCTCCTGGGGCCGCTATTGATGGGATCTGGGTCCCTGCTGGGGGTAGTCTTTCGCCCCCCCCCCCTTGACGACAAGACCACAAAACACTGATTAATTCATGCGCTCTACAGGCTGAACTCTACACAAGTGCGTGGACTGTGACCCACGATGAGGCCAACTTCCATGACCCCCACACTTTCAAATTGGAGCGGTGGATCGGCCCAGCCTGTGTTGATATCAAGGAAGCCAGTCAGTCGTTTTCTCTGGGCACTCGAGCTTGTTTAGGCCGCAAGTTGATGGCCGCCACCTTCTCGCAGGGAGCATCGATTACTTCTTTTTTCATCCCCAAAGATAAGTCACTAATCGACGAACCGAGCAGCGTGACTTATATGGAGATCAATCTCATTCTCGCCCGCCCAATTTGGATGTACGATATGAAAATGGTCAACAAGTCAATGGATTGGGAGTCGGAGAGTTGCTTGCTGTAGCACTTCTTTTGGATCTTCCCACTTCAGCTCTGCTGATGGCTCAATTGCTTGGGCCTGACAGTAACTAGCAGCAAGTCTGTAAGTTAATGATCTGCCATATTATCCCACTCGGGCTGAAACCCAGCTGGTGCATCCTATCACTTACCATGCCCAGAAATCCGTCAGACAGAGTTGGAGTTTTTTGGGATGTCCTAATTTGCCATAATCCTCCAGCACCTTGGAGAGATCCTCATCTATATTATCAGCTGGGTCTTCATAATAGGTCCGATAGAGAAGCTCCACAGATGAGATATTTTTGTTTTCACTGAGGGTCCCACATTTTGTGTTTGCTTTTCTCCTTTTGACTGTTTTACACCCCGGAGGAGGGCATTCTGCTTCTATCAAGCTTGTGACTGAGTTGGGTTTGAATATTTGGTCATCATTGATGTTGGTAGATATACTGGTGGTTTCACTGGAGGGGGGTTCATATTGATCTTTCTTTGACAAGGTGTGACTGAAGACTTATGCTGACTGTAGGGCAAAGCTGTTGAGAGATCTAAGGTAGTGACAGACTCCAGCAAAATAGAAAAGAGCAGTGAAGAATAAAGGAAGAGCTGATCCTGATGACTTGGGTGTCAACCAGATGGAAACAAAGGTTGAGGCGTTGGGAGTGACTGGGCTTTTAACCATGGCGGCTAGGTGCCAGCTAGCCCCCAGCTGGTGGGGTGCTGAGGAGGCCATTTTTCAATGCCCTTGTGAAACTCAATGGGAAGGAAATGGTGTTGCAGATAACAAAATCCATGATACTGCCTGAGGATTGTGGTGGTAGTGCGTGGGCGAAAAGTGTGGGAGTGTGGCAGATGATAGTTGCTGAAAGGCTGCTGTTTTCAGCGTCATGTGCGGCCAAAAACGGTAATGAAACAGCAAAACGAAATTCTCAGGAGTAGCTGGCCCCTCATGCTGCTTTACTGCCAGTAGAATGGGGCTCCCCTGTTTCACAAACAATAACCTACAATTCAGCACAACTGATACTTATGAGGAAGCATCCAGAAGGTAGTGTTGGTGGCTCCCATGGTTCAGCTCCTTCCTAGTTAGGATTAGCCCACGTTAGTCAGCATAAATGTAGATGTTAGAGATCACGTGAGCTATGCCATAGTAGACCGCCCTCGATTGGCCTGACACACTAAAATAGCTAGACCAACCTAGATAAATACAATAAAAGCAAGTTGATCTAACAGTAGATAGTTTGCCCGACTCCAGGGTATACACAGCTTGCGTGAGCTGATGGAGAGTCTTAATGGAGGTATGTCGTATATTGTATTGGTCATCTATCTAGGTGCCAGAACCATCTCTACTAGGTCAGGCGAGGGCGGTCTAACTGGGCAGAACCCACGTGACCTCAAACATAGTTCGGGCAGGCACTATGTTGATTAATGTGAGCTAAACCTAACTAGGAGGAAGGAGCTGAACCATGGGACCACCAACAATTGACGTGTGGAAAAGTCATGTGACATTAATTAGGCTGTACTCGACCCCTTCTTTGCTAGCGAAGTGTCTTATCCCATGGTTATGTGGCACGGTCGACTGACAATATCTTCATCCCACCTAACTGCAATGCCAGCGATAGGCACGTGACTATAAGCCGCAGCACGGGAGCACTTGGACGGATACGGAATAGCGCGGTGTATATTGCCCCCGCAGGCTGCGCTTCATCCGCACCAACACATAACACACCGACGTGCCTAAGGCTTTCCTTCCTTTCCCTTCACGGCCAAGGCTTCGCTTCTTGCTTCTGACATTGATTCATCCATCTCACTGTTTTCTAACCAACCCTTTCCCATTTATTTGTCCCCCTTTTATACCTTCAAGCGCAGGTCGCGCATTGAGCCGATTTCGCCGCTCTCTCTTTATCCTTATCCTAGCGCAAACCCCCATTGTGTCATTCGCAGAAGCCCTCGCGGCTATAGACACGCTGCTCATTCACTCGCCGCCCGTCATCCCTCTATTACGGTCAATAGTCCTCTTTACTTCACTACTTATACCCATACCCTCGATAGAGCTATAGACCGCCACTTCATCCGATCAAGCGCTTTGAGGAATGGCTTCATAATCCCTTTGAAGCCACCTTTCTTTGAGCCCTTCCCTTTCTTTTCCCCCTTTTTTCCACTTTTTATATCGCCAAAGTCGACCGATCAATTGGCGGTTTAGGGAGGGGGGAAGAGAGAGAACGAGTCAAGAGAAGACGAGAAAAGTACACCTCAAAGGGAGAGCATGCTCCTCCGTCTGTCAGCTAGTCTCCATTATCCCATCACCGTGACAGCGCTGCTCAAGCAGCCCGGTGACTTGGTGAAACGGGATGAGGCTTTGTTCTGGTACGTTTACCGGACTACTGTCACCGAGGGAGATGGCCTTGGAAACAAAATTGAGGTTAAACGCGACTTTCCGGCTAAGTTTGAATCGACCGTCGACGGTGAGATTGTGCAATGGAAGATTAAACAGGGAGATATTATTAATTACCCGTACGTTTTTCTTTGCCCTTTTCATTGGTAGCCTTGCTCGACAGGGCAACTCCTTTTTTACGGATGAGACTCGGCTGACGAGCATTGCCATGTAGGACCGATATCGTCGAAATCGATGAACCGTGCGCTCACGAGGTTCAGTTCGGTGGCCTATGTGCAGAATGTGGTAAGGATATGACCGAGTACGTATGATTTGATTTTTCCGCCTTTGTATGGTATTTCCGGTAACAGGCTGACTCCGGTTTTCTTCTCCATACAGATCTACATATAACACGGAGGTTATGGACTCGATGCGTGCGACAATTCACATGGCGCACGATAATGCTGACTTGACCGTCAGTCAAAGAGAGGCCACCCGCGTTGAGGAGGACACGAAACGCCGCTTACTCTCATCCAGGCGACTTTCGCTTGTGGTTGATCTCGACCAGACGATTATCCATGCCACTGTTGACCCGACCGTTGGAGAATGGATGCGCGATAAGGATAATCCGAACTACGAGGCTCTAAGTGATGTCCGCTCGTTTCAGTTGATCGATGATGGCCCTGGCATGCGTGGCTGCTGGTACTATATCAAATTACGGCCGGGACTGGAACAATTTTTGCAGGAAATTTCCGTCCACTTTGAGCTACATATCTATACTATGGGTACTAGAGCCTATGCGAAGCATATTGCCGAAATTGTCGATCCTGCAGGTAAGCTTTTTGGAGATAGAATCTTAAGTCGTGACGAGAGCGGAAGCTTGACCGTCAAGAACCTTCAGCGGCTCTTTCCGGTTGACACCAGGATGGTGGTGATCATCGACGACCGCGGCGATGTCTGGCGATGGAGTCCCAATCTCATCAAGGTAGCACCTTACGATTTTTTCGTCGGTATTGGGGATATAAACTCAAGCTTTCTTCCTCAAAAACAAGACCTGACGACCACGGCCGCCGCCAAAACCGTGACAGAGAAAGATCTCCCTAGCAACCAGCATGTCAATGGCACGGCACCGAAAGTAGAAGGGGGCCCGGAAGTTTCAACGCTGGAGCAATTGGTCAGCATGGGCGGCGGGGACGATCCAAGACTATTACAGAAACAGACCAGTGCGCAGGAAGAAACTATTATGCACCAAGTCGAGGACCGACCGCTTTTGCAGAAACAGAAGGAGCTGGACGCAGAGGAAGATGTAGCGGAGAGCAGCGATTCTTCTAGCAGCTTGGATGAGTCTCAGGAGTTAATCAGAGCCCGCCATCATCTGTTCGAGGATAGCGACAGGGAGCTCTATCAGCTTCGAGATCGGCTGAACGAAGTACACCGGAAATTCTTCAAAGAATATGATAGGCGACGTACACGGGCACTCGGAGGTAGAGTTGCAGCTCTTAGAGGCGAAAAGGCACCGACTAAAGATAAAGATATTGACCTGAAATTGGTTCCGGATGTTAAGGATATCATGCCGCAGATTAAACGCCCAGTTCTGGAGGGGGTAGTCATAGTTTTTTCTGGAGTTCTTCCTCTTGGAACAGATACACAAAACGCGGACATCTCCCTGTGGGCAAAGAGCTTTGGGGCCGTGATTGCACATAAGATTACACCGAAGACGACACATCTTGTGGCAGGCCGTAATCGAACAGCCAAGGTCAGGGAAGCTACGCGGTATCCGAGAATCAAGATTGTCACTACTCAATGGCTCTTAGACACATTAACCCAATGGAAACGGCTGGATGAGGCGCCGTATCTGCTCCACGTTCACCCGGAAGACAGAGGAGAGCCCATTCTATCGAAAGAGGAGGCGGATAGTTCTTGGGTTTCATCGTCGGAGGGGACAGGGGAGTTTTGGACTGGTGACGAGGATGATGAGAGTGCTTTATTTGAGTCCACTGAAGAAGGCTTCAGATCATCGGGACTTACAAACCTGTCGCCTATCGGTCTCGACTTTGATGACCGGGAGGCTGTGCACGAAGAACTGAAAGAGTTCCTCGGGAGTGATGATGAGAGTGAAAGTGAGAATGAAACGCCAACACCGTCCCGCGAGTCGACTCCTGTTGGCAAGAAACGAAAACGCGATGAGGAGGCCGAAGAGGGCAGTGTGACAGAAGGAGAGAGCTCACAGGCTGGCGAGGGTGACGAAGAAGGCGTGCAAGGTTCGCGGTTGTCGCAGCGTATCAAACGTTCCTATGAGCGAAGTACAGGGCTCAGGGAGGTGGCAACCGTGAGCGGCGATACCGGTGAATCTTCTAAGGGCCCATTGGGGACAGCCGAAAGCGACGCTGCAGGAGAAGGCAATAAAATTGAAGACGTGAGAGATAAGGAGGAGCCTGCAGATAAGGGTCAAGAAGTATCTTTTTCGGTGGACCCGGAGGATGATGCGGATGAGCTCGAGCGGGAGATGTTGGCCGCATTTGAAGATGGTGGCTATGACGAGAAGGCTGAAGAGAATACTGCAGCAGAAAATGGGTAGATCCAGGGGTATCTCGATGGCCGGGGTCCGTGAAGTGCCAGGTCTAACTTGCCAATGCTTCTTGGAGATTTCCTGTTAATCAACTTCCTTCCGAAGAGCAGTGTGTGCCTCATCCCTATTCTTTTCTCATCTCTCCGGATGCAACTTTCCGTTTCGACGCCATGCAGGTATATGTACAGCATAGCGACGGCGTTTGGATTAATGTCCGTCTTTCCTCGGTCCGGTTTATTTTTCATACATGTTGCTTTCCAAGGATCTGTTTTGTTTTCTTTTCTGCCTCGGAGTCAGCAAACATAGGTGTTCCAAGGCGAAGCTCACAATAAGCAAATTGATGTGAAGTCTTGCATTTGGTGTGGTATTGTGATATAAGCCATCTGGTTAAATAAGTTGTTACTGTCCTTGTCCTTGATTCAGCCCGGATACTCCTGAAGAAGCTATCCAAATCTCAGTATGTTTCTCAAATTATCCCAGTTGATTTAGTGAAATATAGACTATCTCCACAAAATATGATTCTGTGGGGTGTTGAATGTCTTCCCCGCATCTTGTTCTTCCCCGGACTTGTGGATATTCTCATGGCATTATTTTACGATGAACACTAGTATAAACATGAACATGCCAATCGACAGGAACAAATATATAGTAAAACGTATAGCCCGAGAACCCTGGAACTCCTGCTCTCCCATGTAGGTCAGTTAATCATACGTAATATAATATCCATCCATCACGTTTTCATAAATCATGTCAAAAAATAAAAATAAAATAAACAGAAACAACGTCAAGTAAAGAAATCTATGTTCACTTGATAGCACATAATCATCAACCAGAGGTAGAGAATCACATTGACCAGTTCCCATGCGAATGAGGCTTTCCAGCAGTTACCTATATTCATCAGCTTCCCCCCTTTCTTTGGATTTTTTTTTAAAAAAAAAAAAAAAAAAATTAGAAGGAAAGATAACTTACAAATAGTATTCTGCGTCAACCATGCCAACGTCGCCAAACTATTCCCCCTTGACTCATTCTGCACAACATATGTCTGACAATTAGCATTGATATTGCCCGAGGTGCTGAAGAGCTGGATCGCCGTATCGATTAGGCCCGTCAACCACAACACAAAGAGGATGAAGCTGCCCGTCATGATGACACCAGGGAGAAGCGAGCGTTGTGCTGCCAGGATCTGGATGAAGATTATGAAGCAGACGCCTAAGCTGCCTGTCGTTACCATGAAGGGCATTATCCTTTGCTTATTAGTATTCCGTCCTCATTCAAGAGAAAAGAAAGGAAAGAAAAGAAAAGAAAAAAGGAGTACCATGGCGTCCCCAATCCCATCTGTGATTGAACAGTCAGAAACCATGCAAAGACGCCCAGGCATGTTGCTGAGGCTGCTAGGCTGAGGATGATCCAGATGCTTAACTGGAATTCGGGCCAGTAGTATCTTCGTCTGTAGGGCATCGTGACTTTGGGATTCTCTTCCACTTGGTTACTTGACCGCTCAATCAGTGCGCATCACCGCAAATGGTTGAGAGCTGTATTTGTTGGATAGGTATTCGAGGGCCGCAAGGGCAGTAGACCAGACCAACGCGTCTCAACGTCAACCCACTCACCCTCGATCCAATGTAGCCTGGCTTCTTCTAAGGGTACACTGCCAACATATATCCTCCAGATGAATTCAGTTGAATTGACCCCCCAAGTTGGAAAGATGGATAGAACGGACAGCTAACTGTATAAGGCAAAGCTGCCCGACAGCTAATCCGGTGTAGAATCGTCCACTCTTCGATAGAGAAGTCAGGCTTGTTTCTGCAGGAGGAATAGAAATTCAAATCCAGAGAGGAGAGACAAATGGAGCAGTATGTATAGTATAGTATGGTATGATATCTCCAACAATCAACCAAAGCGAACGAACCGATAAGACATTGATTGTATCAATTGAGGACTATAGCAAAAAAAGGGGGAGAAAAAAGCCTAGCAGCCTGCAAGGAGTAAAAAGGGATAAGTGAACAAGAAGGAAGAAAAACGGATCTCGTTGTATTGGGTTTGTGCTGTTCGTTGGGAAAATGGGGTGGCTGGAGGGGATGGGATACACGATGTATGTACTTCATATATGTTGCTATATAGACTTTTTATTCTATCATGACGGACTTTCCTTGGGGGATGTTCAGTGCGTATTTCTCATCATGAGTGAATACTCCCCTGGGCACTCTGTCTACTCAGTGATCAGTCACATGTCACTATGAGCAGCTCACCTCTATTTTGTGCAGGTAACTCAACGATGGGTTGCGGTTGGTTTTTAGATCGCGCGAGTTGAAGTTGCTTACATAAGTAACATTCGATCATGTGACTATTTCTTGGCATTGTACCACCATGAAATTGATTTCAGCTCGCACCACACTTTTTGCATGCGTTCTCAGACGTCAAATAATGCAATCAATGGATCAATCGCATTTTTCATATTCGTGAGAAGTTCCATGAGCTCATGTGAGCTGTGTACACCCTAAATAGCTGCCAGGAGGCTGGTGAACTAGGACTAAGTGCCAAGCACCACTTCACTTGGGCAACTTCAGATACTATGTGATGGATATGGAACCCATATGACCTCTGAATTCAATGAATTTTGCGAGAGAAATAAGATCATTATCTTCTTCCTTATTCCTCATACAAGCCACACCCTGCAGTATAAGCACTGGCATGGTGAAGCTATTCCATATTTTATTATTATTGTTCTATGGCTTGCTATACAAAACATGTCCATTATTTATTTAATCAGTAGTTTGAGACTTCTAGTATTTGATCATTCTGCAACGGTGTTTCTATGTAATCCTGCTGGTTAGGATGTGTATAACTTTCATGCGCCAGTGAACTTACTCCTGCCAGTGCATATCCAGTGTTCCTTGTTGATAACATTGCTGGCACAATCGGCTTCTTCAGCTTCATACTGTGCCGCAGGTGCCACACATTAGCCTATAAGTGCGTCTGGAGGCCTCGTCTCGCTATTTTCAGGGGAACAGCAAGTAGGTCAATCCACACTCAGTTTTCCATGTCTAATCCAAGTCCCCCATATGGCGGAGGAGGAGCCTTACAATGTCCTTCAGGACATATGGGAGGATATGGCTGAAGAAGAGCAGGAGGAGATCATCTCCCAGCTTCACAGATACAGGGAAGAGTTACACTCTGTTAAAGGGGACTTCATTGGATCTATTGGCAAATTGTCATGCAAGGATCCACCATTCATGAGTGAATTGGACTCATTTGGGCTGTATGCGGATGAAGTTGAGTTTCATGAGAGATCATTCAGGCAATGGGGATTGCAGAGGGGGTCCATGAGTTTATCAAACAGTGGGGTTTGTGTGGGTGCTGCCATGGCATAAGATTGTTATGACACACCAGATTTGGTTCAGGGTGGTATGGTTGTGGCATTATTGATTGGGAAATGGTGGGGTTCTTTCTGGAGTACAAGGAGTATATTAAGGTGTTGTGCTATCTAGGCTGAGTAGGTGGTTTAGTGAGGATATGGTGGAGAAGATCTTACTTTCTTATCTGCTGGAGAATGCCATTACGATCCATGTCTATAATATCGTTTAGTGAGATATTGCATATAAAACATGTGAAGTAAACAGTGTACAAGCTTTATCTAAGAATCTTTTCCACGACGTGCATTCGTTGCCTTGCCTACATGGAATATCTAAACGTGCATGTCAAAATCAATCATCGATCCTTAATTCTACATACTGGTCTGAAGTCCAGCATTATTGGTCTATAACATGAAGACTTAAAATCAATCATCTCCACAATTACCATAGTCATACAGCCCAATGCCCTTTAACGCCTTGACGTCGTCATCTTCATAGAAGCGTATCTCCCAATGCACTGCGCACCAACGAGCAGCCGGTGCGGATGGTCTCCGCGGCTCCCGGTGCTGCCAAGCTGGGGTTGACTTCGACAAGGTCCATGGCGACCAGATTGCCCGTCTCGTGGACGCATTCACAGATGAAGTCACCCTCACGAAGAGTTAACCCTCCACGGACTGGGGTTCCAGTACTGGGAGCCCACTGTGGGTCCAGCGCATCGACGTCGAAGGACAGGTGGATGGGAGTATCGTTTCCAATGTGGGCAAGGGCCATTTCGACAACCCGCCCGATACCATACCTATATATCGTTAGAAAAGGACCCTACTAGTGGAGAGTGATGGAAGAACTCACCTGTCAATATCGTGCATGCTAAACGCCTTGATCCCGTTATCCCGGAGCAGTTTCTTCTCACCACGATCGACGTCGCGCAGACCAATATACACCAGTTTCCGGGTGTTAACGATCTGATCATCCTGCAACCAGCCGAAAATATCCTCCTTCTCCTCATGGGCAAGTCTGGTCAAAAAGGCCATCGGCATGCCGTGAATGTTCCCACTCGGACTCAGCTCGGGCGTGTTGATATCGGCGTGCGCATCGACCCAGATCACAGCGATCTCGCGACCCAGTCTCTCGCGGATAGCCTTGGCAGACCCAGAAATGGACCCGATGGCGATCGAGTGGTCACCACCGAGGGTGAGAGCGAGCCGACCCTCCTTGGCGTGGTCGTACACCTGCTGGCTCAGCTGGCGCGTGACGGCGCTCACGGTGCGGGGCTTCTTCATCCCTCGATGGTCCGGGTCGGAGGCGGGCAGGATGGATTCGTAGAAGTGAACCTTTTCGTCATGGTAGATCTCATAGCCCAGGTCGTCACGAAGCTGGTCGATAAGTCCGGCTTCGATAAGGGCCAGCGGGGCCGATTCGACGCCTGGCTTGCCCTTTGGGGGGTTAGTCTCTGATATCTATCTCTACTGGAGTATTCATTCGGTGCATGCTTACCTGCCCCCCGCTGAACCCCACGGCCACCAGGCCCAGCTGGTTGGGCTTTGAGAGGAACCTCTGGGGAATGGTCGATAGCTGCGTCATTGTTCCTGAAAGTCTTGAGGCAAATCTGGGGGTTGCGTTGGGTCAAGAACAGGGACGAGAACAGGGACAAGCAGAAGCAGTCGTGGAGGGGAAGAAGTCGATAAGCGGAAAGCCGCGCTTTATAACGGCGGAGGGGCGGCGGCCATTGTCTCCGCAGAAACGCAGAAGCGCATTCCAAAGTTCCAACGGAAAAAGAAAAATTAAGGCAAAAGAAGAAAACAGTGGAGCGTCTCTAGATAGCCTGGTGGGTCGCCCAGAGTTACGCAGGCTTTTAGTGTCGCTAACTCTTGCTCTTAGGGGCATCAGATAATTGTCCGGTGGGTGGGCGCAGGAACTGATGGAAGATGAAAATGCCTCAGATGCCTATTATTTACTATCGCTCGCATGTGCGCTGTCATTGTACGTACAGGTATCTTCATCCTCGTGTTGGCCCCAGAATCACTTCGCGTAGAACTTCCTCTGCTTTGGGCGCCTCCACGCGGCCTTTCTCACCGGTGCGCATCATCTGTCCCACAAACCAGCCCAGCTTGCCCAGCTGGTTCTTGCTGCGGATCTGCTCCACCATCTGCGGGTTCCTGCTGATGACCGATTCTGCCAGTGCAACGTACTCTTCCCGCGAGAGCGGCCGGAGCAGCAGGTTCTCCTCATCCAGTAGCTGTGCGATGGGCCGTCTATCCCCGTCGAAAACCATGGCCAGCACGAGCTTCGCGGTCGGTCCCGTAATATGTTTCCGCTGCAGTTGGTCCACTATCGCTGCCAGCGTTCCTGCCGGCACGCGTTCTGCATCCCACGCGGCGTCTGCTTTGGTCAGCAGTCCTCCCAGTTCATGCAGCACCCAATTCCCGGCGATCCGGCCGAGCTTGTCGCTGGTCTCTGCAGCCTGATCTTGCTGGAGGACACGCAACTCATCCACTACATCCTGATAGTACTCGAGCCTCGCCCCGCCGTCCAGCTCAATCAGCGGTTTCGCATCATCAACAGAAAGCCCGTATTCGGGCCCGACTAGGAGTTCCACCAGCTCGTCTGGCGGAGTCGGAAGGTTTTCCCTCAGGTGGGTAACTAGATCCCTGTCGATGAACAAGGGTGGAATGTCTGGATCCGGCATGTAGCGATAGTCGACGGCACCTTCTTTGCCTCGAAGTCGCCGAGTCTCAGTACTCCCTATTGTCCAACCACGCGTTTCACCTTCCACGACCCCGCCGCTCTCAAGGACCGCTATCTGTCGGTTTTTTTCCGCGATGATGGCATCCTCCACGGCCTTGAAGCTGCTGAGGTTCTTGATCTCTGTGCGCTGGCCGAGTCCGCCGACCCCGTGGTACTCATGGAGCCCCGGTGTTTCGTCCCGTCTCCGGATGGACACGTTCACGTCAGCACGGAGTCCTCCCAGTTCCATTCCAGTCGTGACGGCACCGCATGCTTGCAAGATAGCCTGTATTTTCCTAACACAAGCTGCCGCGGTAGCGGGAGTGTGAATTTGCGGTAGAGTAATGATCTCAATGAGCGGATGCGACACGCGGTTGAAGTCGAGGAGCTGCAGGGATGGGGGATATTCTTGCGACTTTGCCGTGTCCTGCTCGAGTTGAATCTGCTTGATGTCCACCCGGACCTTGTCTCCGTCCTCCGGAGCGATGCCATCGTAGTCAAACAGGTCGACGTAGCCGTTCCTAGCAAAGGGTTCTACAAGCGTGTTAGAGAAGGCAACACCATATCAGTATCCAGGGATCCGGGGCGTTTACCGTAGTACTGTGTAATCTGATATCCTGCAGGTTGATCGTGATAAAAATAATGCTTTCGGTCGAATCGGCTGACAGGCTGGATATCGCAGTTCAGCGCAACCGCGGCGCGGAGGGCAGGTAATAATGTTGCAATTTGGAATTCCTATTGATCGATCAGCGCATCTCCAAGCCACAATGGTCTTCCCCAGAGTACAAACAGGTTGGCTGCCTGGAAACGCCAGGTCGAACAGGGCCACATTGGAATTGGGGATATCGCTTGTCGAAGTTGCTGCTCCTGTTCGTTCCACAGAGTGAGCCCATGTAACTCCACCAACGCAACACAATTATCCACACACTGGAAAACAACTTGGACTCTGTATCCAATTGTGCATGTATCTCTATTCCCACCGTCAATTCCCACTTTTCGCGCGAGGCCTCTTCATTCTCCCTCCTTTTCTTCTTGCGAGCCTTCAATGCCTTAGCTTCCTGCTTGAGCTGTTTCCGCAGCGGAATGCGATCTGAAGAGCTTTCAACCGCGGTCTGTAGATGACGAATGGAGAAGGAAAGGGAGCATTGGAGTGGGGGACTATGTGCTGAAAGTCGAAGCGGCCGGTTGTAGCATTTGCAGCACCGGGAGCAAACGAGGGAGCGGGCTGCTCCGCTGCTTCTGCAAAGCCATTGCCGGAGCATGTGTCTGCAATTCAACAAAAGAAGTCGAGATCTGTATTTATTTTAATTTCTCAGTGATGCTGCCGATTGCTTCGGTGGGACAAGGTGGACGCGGTGCTGACTTGGTAATTTCGGACGCGGAACAATCGGGTCGCCAGCGTAGGACCGTTGATATCCGTAATGGATACAAGGAATTGAATGTTGACAAGATCTCTCCCTGCCCCGAATGCTCTGCTGACGGCACTGGGGAAGAAGAAGGCAGGGAGAAGACAGCGTCGGTCGTCCGTTCGTCTTGCTATTATCGGGATTGGCTCGAGGGGCTCCAAGTCGCCGAAGGATGCGTTGGGCGCCTACGGCATTAACAGGAGAAAAATGCACTGCAGCGTCACGACAACTTCTTCGGATCACAGCATGGTCAGAGTATGCACGCTGCAGGTTTCGCGCTGCAATAATCGGTTGGCGAGTTAGCTATTCCAGTTCCTCCTAGGGTGCCAGCATCACAGGTCGCGACATGGTCTGAGCAGCGCATGGCTGCTTCTTCCATCCTTTTCATCCTTTGCTCCCCAGCTATTCTCTTTCTCTCAGCGCTTCTACTATTGCTGTCTACTGCTCTGCAGTGCTCTGCAGCTGGCGTCGAGCCTCATTGTTCGAGATCTCGTTGAGGTACTCGTTTTGCTGCTCTCTGCCTGCCAGAAACAAAGAACCTCCAACTTCCACTCGAGCGACCGTCCAACGCCTATTCCCCAATGTATCTCCTACGTTAGGACATTGACGGTCTCGTTTCTATACAGATAGAATCTACTGGATCGGATATCCATACAAAATTGAACTATTTCCGTTTGCACGCGCACCGGAAACCCGCGGCTCTGCAACGTTCCAACTACGACTCATTGATCTCGAACCGTTTCGATCGAAATGCGGCGTCATAAAAATGTCTCTGTCGGTTCTATTCGTGGTAGGAGACTTCGAAGAGACGTGGGCAAGAGAGTTCCCCTGGCGCCCGCAAATCCTCCATCAGCGCCTAAGGTTCCGGATAACCCGCCGATTCCTAGAAAGGAGGCCCCTCAGGCATCGGCATCCATTCGTGTGCCTGATGACGCGCCTGGCCATGATGCTCTTCAGAAAGAGCCCTCGCAGAAAGATCTCTCCAAGAAGGCACCAGTCTCTCCTCAGCTGCAGTCCCAGCCGCAGCCGGCCAAGTTAAATGAACCGGCAAAACAGAAGCCCAACGTTTTCGACTTCCTCGACAAAGATGACTCCGACGATACTGATGATTCTAAGGATTCCAACGATTCTGACGACTCTGACGATTCGGATGACTCTGATGACTCTGATGACTCTGATAATTCTGGCAAGGCGGATAATTCTAATGACTCCCATGACTCCGTCGATGCCCATGACTCTGATGATTCCAACAGCTCTGGTGATTCTAGCAGTTCTGACAATGCCAATGATCCTCACGATTCCCATGATTCCGATGACTCCCATATTTCCAGTGATAAACCTCTGTCTCAGGATAGAGCAAAAGTCCCCATTCCACTAAATCAGGCTCGTCGTCTCGTAGGACGCCGACCCGACGCCCTTCGTACAGGGCGGAGGCCCCCTGTCAAACCCGCAGCTAGCAGCCGTCGCTGTGATACTTCTGTATCACAGACAGCAACCAGCCCTAGTCTGGTGTCCTCATTGGTGTCTAAGACGTCAGCCAACTCGCAGCAACCCCCAACTCCACCAGATGTATCACCAGTGGCTAATCCGTTACAATTGAGCAAAAAACTCCCTCCAGCGCAAATGCCACCAGCAACGGGGATGTACGGTTATCCGGCGCCCCAGAGTGACGCTTATATTCCTGCAGAAAACAGCGCATCCTGGAACTTCTCTATGCCGGAAGGCTACTATGCTCCTCTACCACAGGACAATGGCCCTGTGCGTAGACTGGATACTCCTCCGTCCCGTTCAAGAAGCCCGGGTGAATATCCTCTCCACCGGAGTAGCCGAAAGCTGGCAAAGAGGCCCAAACGACAGCCCGTGAAATCTGGGTATGGGTTTCTCGCCTCTCATCTGGCTCTGTCTCCAGACAACAGTGGCCCCCGATTACCCCCGCTCTACCGAAGGTTTGAGAATGTCAACCACCGTGTGCTTCTTCACCTCCAAGATGAAATTGCGCAGATGGAAGAAGATCTTCGGGCACTCGATGAGTACGAAGAGATGCAGCGTATTGCTATAGCAGAGAAGGAAGGCACAAGAGTCATGCCAGCTTCGCGGCGTATGGATGTTCAATCCCAATTCCATTCATCGCTGCATTACAGGCGCCTGGAACTCATGGACACATTGATCCATAAGACGGAGCAGTACAGTGAGTATTTTCTACTTCGGGAACTTAGTGATGAGGAAGAGGAGACTGATTAGAACTTCTCTTCTTCTCACATAGACAATGCTCTCAGTGCTTACAGCAAAGTCCTTCAGACCCTCCACCCTGCTTCGGAGAAGGACATCAACGCCTACCGTGCCTGGATGAAGGCGAGACGTCCGATTGCAAGCGTGGAAGCTCACTTCCTGGAATACAACAAAGACCTCGTATCTCTTGCTGCACCGCCAGCGCCAGCACCGGAGTTGGAGACTCCTCGCACTCCTAATCGGACCACCACCTATCCGCCCGGTGTCATCGCAGCCGTGGCGATCCTATTGCCTTTGATATTATTCGGAATGGTGTCAGAGTTCACCGGACGTCTGGCTGTGGTGGTCGTTGTCGGCGGCGCCGTCGCTGCGAATTGCCTAACAGATCTGGAGCGTTTTACTAATTCGCGAGATGGGTGGAAGTATGTTGCTATGTAGGGCTTCCCCTTCCTCTCACAGTTGATGCAACCCTCATTATTGTCTGATCTATACTCATTTTCCCTCTTTTTTCTCCAGATATTTCTGTATTATGACAAGCGCTGCCTTGTTGGTCCCTTGATGCTTCATACCAGAGATTTATGGAGGAAATAACGAAGAGAGAAACGGATGGATTCGAGCTTGACGGGCCTTGATACCCTCTTTTGGAGTTCATTTGGAATTCAGTCAGCAAGCGGAAATGGGCTGTATGTGATTATTTTCTTTTGAGATGTCTGTATCTTTGTATGTATCTGTACAAATGCACTTCTTTTGTACTTTCTTCATGTCAAGTTTAGCATACGGCACAAATGAGTATACATCAACATAATTCAAGTAACAATGATGGAGGTTAAACAAAAGCTACGTACATGAGTTCATTCTGCTATATCCACATCCCTACCTTTTCATAGACCCCTCTAACAAACCACCGCTGCAAATAATGTTCAGGCTGACTTTGCCAACTTCTTCCGCATATTCAAAATTCTGCTCGTGGCCTCATCAAACGCCTTCCTATCCAGCGTCCCTACACTCAATGCCTTAGCTAGCGCCGTGACAATCTCCTGGCCCTGCGTGACGTTTTTTGCAGCAGCCAGAATGATATCCATGCCCGCGCGACTGGCGAGGATAGCTCTATTTGTATCATTCCCAAACGCCTCAAGGGCACCGGCCTCAATCGCATCGCTGATCGTGACACCCTTGAAACCCAACCTACCCCTCAGTTCATGCTGAATCCATTTCTCGCTCAGACCGGCCGGATACTCTGTGTCAAAGGCCGGGTAGAGCGCCCACGACGGCATGACCATGTCCAGACCAGCAGCGATGGCTGCTTTGTATGGCACTTCGTCGATGAAGCGGATATCATGAAGGGAGACGTTCAGCTGGACGGGCACTTCGTCCGTGTTCTCGTCTGACGAAGCAGAGCCCAAGCCCGGGAAATGCTTTGCCGTGGCAAGTACTCCCTTCCCTTGCTGCGCGGTGGTGAATGCCGCACCGCAGATGCCAGCCAGCGTGGCGTTCTGGCTGTACGACCGGCCGTACTGGTCATCAAAGTCGCCGGGTGTCCGAAAGATGTCCAGGACAGGCGCGAGGTTGGCATTCATGTTGTATGCCGCGAGGGCGGAGGCAGCGTCCGAACCTGCCTGTGTTGCTGCTTGCTGGGGGTCTGATGCTTGTCCAATCTCCTTCTCTGACGAAACTGGGCCTCCTGGTAGTCGACGTACCTCGCCACCCTCTTGGTCCGTCATGATCAGAAGGGGCGTCCCGTTGTAGGCTGGACTCTTCGCATAGGCAGATTGCCAGCCCTCGACTGCCGCGGGGAGGTCGTCATTGACATTGTCACCGAATAGGATCACACCTCCCACTAATCCTTGCTCGATGTAAGTCGATAGCTCTGTCGGCGGCGTTGCTCCCGTATACGAGTAGATGACATGGTAGGCAGCCTGCACCTTCAGATCCTCCAGTCGAAAGGCCACCGGTAGACCCGGTAGCAATGTCAATAAGAACGCAATCGAAGCAGTCGACTTCATCCTGAAGAAATAAGAGAACAAGCAAGGGGTTTGGTTTTTCTTCATCCATTTTGATCCTCGGGAAATATGGCGGATTTAAATATAGCGGACACCCTCTGGCTCTTGCTTTACTCCGTAGACCTTCGGAGCAGCAAAACGTGATAAGTTTCCTTGGTCCTGGTTGAGCGATGTACATGCCTTGGACCCATCAATGTGGCATTTTTGTGTCGATCAAGGGGGAGATTAATTAGACGTTCTGCAGGAGTCTTCAGCGTCCGGAGAAACAACACGCTGTGTATGGTTGTTTCGGGCTGCAGACGATGCTCTCGGAGTGAACTGCTCTCTTGACTAGCCAGATTCAGTCTTCTGACAATCGCCTCTATCTCTCTTCTGTTTTCAATCTGTTATCGTCTGCTGTTCAGTAGCTTCTAGCGGGTTGATTGTATTCTTCGAGTGAGTGAACTGCTTGCTACCTTACGTCTCCATAGAAGTACTTTCTAGCTGACGTAATTCATCCCTGCAGTTAAAGATAACTAACTTTCGAACCTGCAGGAAGAAAAAATAGGAAAGAAAAGATTGAGTTCTCTATCAGAACAATCAATAATAAAAGCTGGATACGAATAGTTTGATATCAGATCAAACAGGTAAAGTCGCCTTCCTCTTCTAAAAACAAGGTCCATAATCGTCGGAATTAATACAACACGAGTCAATGCGAGCTTCAATAAACTGAGCCTTTTTTGTTCTTCGCAGGGCAACAAGGTCTAATAATATCTCAAGTACGGAGCAGTTCCGATGAAGAGGCGAGAAAGAACAGATAATAATAACTGTCAATCAACACGAAATGTGACAACTCCATAACATTGTCCGCTACCCAAGTCCCGCGTCTAAGAGATTGAAAAGAAAGAAAAGAAAAAAAGTCAAAAGAATCATGAGGGACTCGTATAATCCTCACCATTACTCTATTCACTTCATGCAGGAACAGGGGTGTTGGTCTGCTTCCGTGGGGTGGCACTTCTTCCCTGTTCGCTGCTTTGCGATTGCTGCCGTGAGAAACCTGGCTGTGGTGTTGCAGACCCTCGCCGACTCTGGCTTGCTGCTAGCTGTGTCTTGTTACGATCCATCAGAGTAGCTTGCTCAGAGGCAGTTCTTGCATACGACGCCGGGACTGTGGAAGCTTGGTAAGGAGTCGAGGATGGCGGGGCTTGGTTCGATGGATAATTGGCGTAGTTGGGGTGTTGTTGCTGAGCCAGATATCGCTGCTGTGGGGTGTTGGCGCCTGTGGCTGCATAAGGCGTTCGCTGTTGAGCGCCATAGGTAGGCTGCTTCTGGGGAGACGCACTCCGCGCTCCACCGAACGCGGCGTTGTAGGGCTGAGGACCCCGTGTTGTGTATTGCTGCGGGGACACCTGCGCTGACGGTGTACCCGGCTGCCCCGAATAGGGATTATAACCATTTTGTGCTTGTCGCTGGAGATTGTATTGAGGAGTTGAATACGGCGCAATATAGGAGCGCTGGGATGGAGTGGCCGGTGCAACAGGCCCCGAAAATTGCCCCGGAGAATAAGCGCCTGAGGCTGGCTGCCTTCCGTAGTACTGCGCTGTTTGCTGAACGCGCGTATTGCCGGCATACACGCGTTGGTTATACGCTGATTGCGACCCCTGGTAACTTCTAGAACGCGAAGAGGAAGTTATAGAAGCCCGGCCGGTCGGAATGTTTCCATGGCCCACAGCTGCTGCGCGCTCCTGCTGTAATGTGAAATCATCCTTTTCCATGGTACCGCAATAATCCGGGTTGTCAACTACTAGCCTCTGGCTAATGTTGAGTTCTGCTAATTGGTCACCATTCAATTTTGCAACGGCATAAGGTGGCAGGTTAGAGACAATAGCAACCAGGCTGGACTTCAATGTCTCAAAGACACACTGTTCCGCTTCAGACGGCGTGCTGGGGGTGCCGAGGTCTGGAGATTTCTCCTCGCCTTTCGAAGTCTGACCACTTGCAGTTGGCGCGTCCAAGTTGCGGATTCTCTGGTAGGAGCTGAGGGTTTCTAGCAGCTCCGAGACTTCGCCCAGGACCTCATCCATTTCATTTAATTTTTGGTCTTTGTGTGCATCAATACGCGCAATCTCGCCTGCAGATTCATCAGGTTCAAAAGCCTTGATACACTCTTCGAGAGAACTTTCATCAAGTTCGCCGACTGTGTCAGGCTGCTGTTCCCCAGAGCCTTCAGATTGTTGTATTGAGAGTAGCTGTTGCAGGCGCTTCGACCCTCGTGAATTCCACCACACTAGGTCTTTCGAGTCCACTTGTAAAATAGCACCAGAGCTGTCAAACGAAGGTGCGAACGACGAATAAACACCCTGCAAAGCAGTCGGGTCATCTTCTGTCCACAAAGTTGAGTCTTCAGGCTTCTCCTTGGCAACATCTCCACTGTCACGTTGCTCTAAAGGCTGCTGTTTTTGTTTACGGTCCCAAAAAGAAGGGGACGAAGTAATCCCGCCGTATTGCAGCCAAAGACCCGACGGAAGATATGCCAAAGAGTAATTGTTCCATTCCCCCGGGAAAGCTGTTATATCCGTTGCCGCATCAAAAGGGTCGATCCAGTTCTTGGAAGGGGGCCTGGTCTTGCGTGGTGGTTCCAACTGAGGTAATGTCAGGCGTGGAGCGAATACCTCACCAAACTTTCTCTGTGTGGTACTCGGATTAAAAGGAACAACTTTGGTAGCGGTGATACCGTTTGGTAATGCACTATCTCGCAGTGGTGTCTGCACCTCCACAGATTTCTGCAGCCCATCCTCCAAGGAAGGTAGCGGAACCTTCACGGATTTCTGTAGACTTGAGAATAGTTGCTTCGGGTTCGAAGGGTTCCCAAAAAAGGTTAATGCCACTTTCTCTTCTCGAACACCCACATTCGAGCTAGGAAATTTCGCTGGAGCCTCCGCATCATCTTCTGAATGTTCCATTTTGACATCGGATCTGTTCTCATGCGATGCCTGACGGAAGAGGGTATTCAAAGTCTTCTTGAACGCTGCTATGCGGTTAACCACCTCTGTCAAGGGTGCACCTTCGGCCGAACCACCATTTGTGGTGACTCCTTGAGATTGTTTTCTTTCAATAACCGAGGAAGACGCCTTCTCAATATCGCTCAAGAACTCTTGAACAGTGCCATAACGGCCCGAATCAACTCGAGACTGTATGGTAGCGTTGGTAGAATCGTCCTTGTCTTCAGACACCTTTGCTCGCTTCGATCGCGGTTTAGAAGATGATGAAGGTAACGGACACGTCAGGAGTTGGAGATCCTCGTCGTCCCTAGTAGAAAAATTTTTGTTTGTTAGTGTCAAATAATGCAGAACTATTACTAAAATCAAAACGGAACGCGTACTTAGTCAATATCTTGACGACATTTCGCAAAGTCTCCGCGAGTTTTGTCTTTTCCTGCGACTGGGCGGCAGGCGAATTGTGATCTTGAGCAGACTTCTCATCATGACTCTGCACGCGCTTTCGCTTTCCCGTTGTCGACGGCGCCGGTAGATCGGAAGTGATGGGATTGGGTTCACCGTTTATGGTGGGCATCGAGCTGGCGTCTCCGCCTTCGTCGGCGCTCATGACTTTTAGATCGGCCGGGTCTGCGATGTTTCTGTGACGCGAAAACACTGGCGACGCCCGTTAATCGTTAAGGAATCCCACGGCGGTTAGAACACCACACTCAAAGAGAAATACGCAAACCAGTCCAAGACGACTGGAAAGTGTGTGTACACGAGATTCCCATCCACAGGGGAGCTTGCGTGCTAGGGTCCTCGATCTACGAGCGGGTGCACCAATGCGAGGGCGACGGCCCAGTACGATTTAAGAGGATGCGTTCGCGACCAGAGAGGATTCAATACCGTTGAACGCCAACGCCACCACAACGCGGAAGTCCAGAAGGAAATAGGAAGGTCACTGGACAGACTTCAGTCGAAGAGTTAATAAAATGAAAAAGAAATACGACTGAGAAAAGCCTGAGGGAGATCCTATGCCTGTCGAGCTGGAGCAGTGGCCGGAACTGCGAGGGAGATCGTTTCTCCTCCCGCGACGGCACGCACGTGATGTAACACGTGACATTGGTTTTAATTTCGCTGCGAAAGCACTTTGACCGGCCTCGATTATCTCCCCAGCGCGTCCGGTCTACACTCTGCAGCGGCTTCCACATGATTCTCTACATGGATGTCAGTGGCTTTGAATCATGTTCCGAGCTATTCGGGGGTTCTGTCGTTAAGAGTGGCTCAATTGCTCAACTGCCGGAAGGTAGCGGTTTCCTGCAGTGTTTCTTTGATGGGGTTTGCTCCTTTGCTGATTCTTTTCCATTCTAGGGCGTTAATTTTTCCTATTTGGCGAACGTTGTTGCTTGCTGCCATGTACGGTCACAGGAATTCTCAACCTGTACCGACCCAGCTATTCTGCGAACGGAGGTGCGAGGGAGCCAGCAAAATGAGGATACTTCCTATGATATGTGGAATGGGCTGCGATCTCACTCCCAGATCGATGATTGGGTTGCACGCCATTCAACGCAGGAGGGCCAGTCTCTGAATCCCCACCAGAGGCGAAAGGCATCCCTGAAACCAGCAGGACCTACCAAGTACCTGTTGTCTGCTCTTCGGCATGCTAGGCATGAGTCCGACAGTGCGCCTCATTCGGAGGCTGAGCCAACGCTACCCTATACTCTGCATCCGGAAACTATGCAAAAACAGAAATATGGTGGACATAAGAAACAATCGAGAGGATGCAGGCTGTCTCTTCAGACAGTTGTCGCAGATTACATACGATTCGTTGAGCCTCTCTTGACCCGGACATTTGACTTGCGGGATGGGAAATGGACATCCGGTTCTTCTCGGTTGAACGATGCTTTGAAAATAGCGTTCTCTGCTGAGAACGTCAAGTATCTAAAAAACAGGGGTTATCATCCTATGGACGTGGTAGCTTGGGCGTGGATACTCCGGAGTAAGAACAACCACGAGGCAATTCTGCGTATCCTTGTTCTGGAAGAAGACCTTAGAATGAAACATGGGCCTTCTAGTAGGGGCGTTCCACTTTTCATTCCGCTCTTTCTGTTACGACGATCGGTCTCGGATGCTAGGACGTTTCGTCTGCTACTTATCTATTGTTTGCATCTCATCAGCGGCCAACCGCCTCCAAGTCCTCGTTATAGAGTAGGGTCTGAAGACTCAGAATCTGGTGTCCAATCTGAGTCACGTCGGCAGATGAAGTCCTCAATGGAACCTCCTACATGTATGAGCCTCGTTATTCGCCTGCTTCGCCACGCTCGTCAGGTTTGGCCGCAGGCACAGCTCCTCATAGCGCGTGCATTTGCACAGTATCTGAGTGATTTGAGCATTGACGAGTCGAATACAAGCAAGAGGAAGTCCCTAGCGGAGGTAGAGTTCGAGTTGAATCAGTTCAAAACAGAGAAATTCAACCGACTTCTCTGGCTTCTTTCGTTACCCTCCAAACAAAACCCATTCGTGTCGATCCCTATCCAGCAACGAGCGCAGTTCGAGATCCTAAAGATAATGGCCTCACATAAGCCCATCCTTCCCGTCGAGCGACGAGGCTATCAGGGTATAATTGCCGTCCAGCTTGCCCATAAAAAGACGCCAGCAGAGAGGCAGTCCGCGGAATTGAAAGCTCCCTCCTGGCCGCCATGGAAGGAAGACAAGCTGGGAATCGACTCTGAAAGGGGCATTGAGGGTATGGAGAGCCGTGCAATACAAGTCATGGCTCAAATGACAGGGGCTGGTTATTCTCGCACTCGTTGGGAAGAAGTCGCGTCTATTTTAGCTGGCTGGGACACTGACAGAAGTCCAACAATTCAGACTAGAGCCCTGATGCCTCGGTCCCGCTCTTTGCGTGGACGACACCCGGGTGCACCAGACCAAGAAGTTATTTGGATAGCTCGAATACGCGCCACACGCACAGTACGGGAAGCCTGGGCATGCTTTTTGTCTTACCAAGATCAAGGGTTTCCTCTGCGCGCGGGTATCTATGCTGCAATGGCAGAAAAGCTTATCTACCGAAAAAAGGCGATTGAGAACGGATTCGAGAAAACAACACTCGCTCTACCTGGTGACTGCCTAGAGGTATTTCCAGAACCTGCCTCTGCTCGGGATGTGATATACGTCCGTACAGAACCGCCAACATTGGAGGATTTCCTTCAGCAGATGTTTGCGCAAGGGATACGACCCAGCGGAAGATTTCTGGCATTGCTATTGCGCTTTGCTCCTACTTTCAATTCAGGCCTGCATTATCTCCGTCGCAGTGACCTTCCCGCAAGCCAGATTGAAGTCCTGTGCAGTATTCCCTGTAAACTCTCGGACTACACCGTTCGGGATGCCCGGGCCCTGCATGAGTTGCCAGTCTATATTTTTGCGGCCTTCATAGAGTTCCTGTGCAAATCTTCGAATTTTGATCCCCTGTACAAAGCTGGGCATGATGTCTCTACTGCCGATGTTTTCCCGATAGCTATGGGCGAGGACAGGGTGGCTGCGTCCAAGGCGACAACACTATTTCAGCATGCTGAGACGTCAGCGGCGGCTGAAGATATACCTCACCCACAAGCGCTACGGAAGGCTGTTCAGCTATTGCGGCTGCGGAAAACAGAGTATAGCCCGGCATGGATCAGCCTCCTATCATGTCTCGCCCACGATCGGACCAGTTTGAAGTTTAGTCGGAGTGTTCAGCGCATTCTTGCTTGGCATGAAATTTCAGAGGTCTTTGACTGGATGGAAGATCTTCAGGTTAACTCTGGCTTCCGGGGGTTTATGTATCTTTGTCAGGGGTTCTTAGGAGCAGTGGTGGCTGGTGTTGTACGTTCGGATTCTGCGGCAAGAGGTCTGGCGATGGTGAGAGGAGCTACTTGGAACAGAAAAACGGCGCATCCCAAACGTGTCTACGAGACGTTTGAGGATATGGTCAATGGCGGACTCCGTATCCTTAAGGACCATTTTGATCAGCTTGTCCTTCCGAATCCCAGGACCCGTTTGTTTGCCCCGAACAATGGTCCTAGACCCGAAATTGAGCCTCTTCCGATGCTTCATGTCCCCTTTCCAGCTGCTCTCCATGCATTCATCAGAGCTCTGGGGGTCGCTGAAGATTCCGATGGTCTGTTGAATCTCCTTCGTTGGATGAGTCAATCTGCAGCCTCCCTGAAAGAAGTCTCCGATGAACTTTCAAACGGTGAAAGGATGACACGACGCTGCTTGGTAGCGATTCGTGTATTCCTTGAAGGCTCCTGGAACCAAAGGAAGTGGTCGGTATCAGCAATCAACCGGACGTGGTCTTTCCCATTCAATCATGGCTTTATGAGTGAGAGTATGGTTTGCAATGGAGGATGTCATAATGATTCACTTGTCTTCTCGGATCCAGTCGTCCAAGAAGCGCATGATATCATCGAAGCGACTCCTGAGTGGGGATCATGGCCAACCGACGAGGAGGTGCAGGAGTATATATCCGGACATGGAGGAGACGAGGCGTAGCCGAAGGCAGTAGATATTTTTCTGTTTTGTTTGCTATAGACGATTTGTACTTGGTAGATACCCTGATTGAAATCCATGCGTGTTCCATCTTCCATTTCCCCACACTTCTTAGCATTGCCGAGCTAAATGAATCCTTGCAGCTTCTCCACATCCAGCTTCAAGCTCCAGTTTCAACGATCAGAGCTGCCATTGACAACTGCAACATGACTCCGCGACTCGCTTGTTACTCGTCGCTACCATTTGGCTGGCGATCTGCCTTGCAAATTCGAGTTACTGTTTCCAGATTTAGTACTGCCTCCGAAGATGCCGTGATCAAACCTCAACAGATCCCCGCACCGGGCTCGGGACATATCAGGGTGCTTCAGCTGAATAGACCCAAGGCCAGAAATGCCCTCTCAAGACAATTGGTAGACAGCCTGTCCGAACACATCCGCTCAATATCATCCGAACAAGGAAATGGCCCAACCAGAGCCTTGGTGCTTGCTAGTAATGTCGACTCGGCATTCTGTGCGGGAGCAGACCTGAAGGAGCGAGCGAACATGACAAGTCAAGAGTGCGTAGGAAACATTCCCCCCCGGTTCCTCGATTGTCTCTTTGTTTGTTAAAGACTGAAACTTAATGTCACTTTCTTTCCTTCATCTACAGAACCCAGGAATTCTTATCAAAACTCCGAGCCACGTTTCGTGATCTATCAGCATTACAGATTCCCACGATATCTGCTATTGATTCTACGGCGCTCGGGGGTGGTCTGGAACTCGCACTATGCACACATCTACGCGTCTTTGGGTCATCCAGCATTGTCGGCCTCCCTGAGACCAGGCTGGCCATCATCCCGGGAGCCGGCGGCACCTACCGCCTCCCCAGGTTGATAGGAGTGAACCGCGCGAGAGACATGATCCTGACAGGCCGTCGCGTCTCAGGACCCGAGGCCTATTTCATTGGACTTTGTGATCGCCTCGTCGAGGTGCTGCCAGAGGAGTTGGAAAAGGAGGGCGTTGCGAGAGCGAAGGTTCTGAAAGAAGCGATCAATCTTGCCCTGGAAATTTCAGAGGGAGGTCCCATTGCTATCAAGCAGGCACTGAAGGCTGTAGAAGGGTTTGAGAGGGGCGAAGAGGCCGAGAATGAGGCGTATGAGGGTGTGTTGGGAACGGATGACCGGGTCGAGGCTCTCAGGGCGTTCATCGAGAGAAGAAAGCCGGCTTTCCGGGGGAAGTGAGAGGAGCCTTTCGTATGCTTATGATCGACTGTACTTGTATGCCCAGTCGATAACCAGCGTTGGTATTTACTACCTCTACCTCCACTACACTGTGAGCAGTGGTATGGTTAAAACTAAACTAACCCATGGCATGATGATATAAGCAATTGTCATGTGCATCATCTTGCATCTGTCTTCGCTACTTCTGCTTCCTCCTGATTTCCGTCATCACCTTAGACTGTTATTTGCATACTCCTTTTTAAAAGATGTATGTATGCAGCCTGGTACGCCGCGTTGTATTGCGGCTTCTTTTAGGGGCCGTTCTGTCATGGCTTACTCTTGCTTTTCTATGGGTTGTGCTTCCGTTTCCTTCTCGTGAACACGGCTATAGCGACAAGTGTAATTACGTTGCCCATACCCTACGGTCAGGCAACGAACTCACAAGAGTCTACCAGTAGGCAATCACTTCCTCTGGTCCTTGAATTTGAATGCTGATAGTTCCTGAATCTAGGTTCGAAAGCTTCGGCCTCGCGGAGGACTATGACGGCTTTGCGTTGGATTATCAACTGAACCTCGAAGACTCGAGACTCTCAATTTCTGGAGCAGAACCATTGCCTGTTCGACAGCCATTTGCCGACGTGCATGGCAATGAAGACAAAACGCAGATCGTCAACGTGACTGCACGAAGAGGATTTGCGGATGGTGCTAACCTCCCATGGTTCCCATTCGCAGACGCCATTCTTCTGTCCTCGATTATCGAACGCAACCCTATCGAACTCCCAGTTAAGATACAGTGGACAGCGACTGAGAGTGAACAGACCATGGAAGTCCGGACCTTGAGATCATCGTCTTTGCTCCAGATTCAGACGAGCAGCGATGATCTGTCGACTCTTGCTGCTACCGTTCCCGAGTCGTCAGAGTCCATGTCTCCTTCCTACACGTATCCTATCCGCGTTGCGATCATCAGTGTCCTTGCTCCAACTTCTATCTTTCTCAACGATCTATTTGGAGACAAGCTTGTAGATATAGTCATGGGTCTTATGCCTGTCTTATTTATAGGCTCTATTGTTCTCTTAGTCTTCATGCTTGGAGCTAGCAAAAGAAGGACACTCCCTTCCAGTGATTCAAGTGATGCCTTTCAGGGCAGCGTTGCAGTGGGACAACAAGAGAGTTCGGATCTCTCTATGACGAAGGAAACTGAGTTCGATATTGAAAAGAACTGATAGATTCTATATATACTCCGTTACTCCTAAGCAATATAGCCGCCCTGTGATCTACAAACGCCGAACGGTTAACTTGATTACTTCTCGCCTGGAACAGGACTCACTGTTTCTATTCAATCAAACCTGCGAAGAAATGCCGGTCATAAGCATTTACCATAAGTGAAACTGTAGGTAATATAGTCCCCAATCCATGAGAAACGCGACACACCTACGGAAATAACATTTTCGTCAACGGTGATCCAGTAGGGAGAACATGGAGTTTATAATTTGGGCTATACTAGAACTCATGAGTAACATTAAGTAACATAATTTACGGGGCTCTGATCGTCGAGACTGACACATACCCCAGATTATGACTGCATCCCCCCATCAATGGAGTCCAGCGATCCATGCCAATTTCAAAACTCACAGCCTTACTATGAGCTATGAGCCCATATAGACGGATGGCTCTTACAATGCATCGACGTAAGATTGGCTTCAGTGCTGGCGAACCGTCTTGTAGGATGACGTCAATTTGTGACAGCACAAAGGGGGAAGAAATAGTTGGGAGGCAAGGGTATAAGAGGCGAAGAGAGCAATACTGAGAACTGATATATAGGACTAATAATATGACAGTTTGTTTCTAGTTCATCTTATCCTTCAACGGAGATATATTTTTTTGTCTATAGCTCAACTGGATTTCGCTGAAAATGTCGTTCCTTGCTCGGGTCAATACGGTGCATGCTACGGCCAGAATCTCCCCTGCCTTGTCCGTGACTGCGGCTAGGTCTATGTCCTCAACGGCTCGACTGAACAGGGGTCCTGTCGGCGTAGCCAGAGACACACTTAGGAAGGCGGATAGAACAGTTTCCGGTGCCGCTGTGAAGGGTATTGAGAAGGGAGGTATGTCAAAAGACAAGACTTCTTTTGGATCATTATTGTTTCTCCCGAAAATCGCAACTTCCCATTTCCCAAATTCGGAAGACTGATATCGTCTGTTATGTGCAGAACAAGCCCGAGACAAACTCAAGGATGCCGTCCAGATCACGAATAAGGAGGCCAAGTTCAGGACCGAAAGAATGAAGGGAGACGTTGCTGAAGTGGCAGGCCAAGGTGGACGCAAGGCTGAAGAAGCTCTCGACGAGTCAAGGTCCACAGCTAGAGGTCTAGCAGGCAAAACCGGTTGAATCGGGTATCATTTGCCGCTATGATAGTATCCAAATGAAGAGAGAATAGGATGTGGCGATTGTCAACTGTTTCATGTGTTTCCCATTTCTGCTGTGTATATAACAAATGGATAATTCCTCCACTGTTAGAAGTCGCTCGTCGCAAGTTTAAATAGACTGATATCGTATGCACGAGACGAAGTCTCATTCAAGTCAACTGATTATTCCGGTGGAGGCAGCATGAGAACATATTCTCGAGAACTATGTCCGAATCGTACAACGTCTTTGTCCCTTAACTCCACGTAGCGACTTGGGGGGATTGGATCGCCGTTCACACTCGACCCGTTTGCACTGTCTAGATCTATTAGATACGGCCTAACCCGTCCTATTTTGTCCCCAAACTCGTTCCTCTTCTCCACAAAGCGAAACTGGATCGCCGCATGCTGCTTGGAGCAGCTCGGATGATCAAGAGGGAAATCCACCACAAGCCTTTCTCTCCCGACCAGCCAACAGCTGCGCTCACTCAGTTCGACTACTTCAAGCAGGTCATCCCCCTTGAACACGTAGAGACGCCAAGGTTCTTTAGCGGGTGGCTTTCGTGCTTCAGGTGGTTCATGGTACTTGAGAACGACTGCACTTCCGTTCACAGTCACTGTGTTACTCTCTGCAGCCAACCGACCCGTAGGCGCGAAATTGGGCTTTTCCTTCTCAGGTGGAGGTGGTGAAGTCCTCCCTGTTCTAGACACCTCGTTCGACGTGAACGCTTCTAACTGAGATGGAAGGGGGCCCTTTGACCGTTGAACGCCCCGCGGTGATGAGTTTCGGGCGCGTGAAATGGGGGAGCGAGAACGGGAAATGCTTCGACGTGTTCTTGACGGTCTGTCTCTGTCGTTGCGCGAGTCACGCTCGCGATGTCGTCGAGAGCGATGACCTTCACTGCGTCTTCGATCGTCCTCTGGCCTCTCTCTCTTTTCTTCATGGCCTCTGTGCTCAAGGGGACGATAATCGCCATCTCTTCTATGACTGTCTCTGCTAGATGAGCTAGGGGACAAGCGCTTCCTCCCGTGGGAGCTTCGGTAATCGTCTCGACGTCTGGAACTACTGCTGTAGACCTTTTCTCGGGAAACCCGCTTTCGGTCACGGTCAGAACCAGAGGATGCTGAGAGTGATCGACGTCGATGACGGCGACCGCTGTAATCGGAGTCAGCCATTGTGGGCGTGGCTCAGGAGAAGCTCCAACTCGAGTGCCCCAAAATGTTTTCAGCATCGGAACTGGTGCTCCTAGTCACGTGACCGATCGTGATGGTCTGTCGGAGTTGGAGAGAGCGAGATCACCTCGTCGTCTCTCATTCAATTCTTGCTGTCCCAACTTCCATACATTCTGAGAGGAGCATGTGGTGCAACGCAATGCCATCCTCTCCAAAATCATGCCACCATGCTTAAGAAATTCAATATCTTCTGTTGTGGCGGACTCCAGCTGCTGATTCCCTCACCACCGTCATTCCCGCCCTCCGCAGCGAACCGGGGCATTCTGCTTCCACATCCATTTTCCTCGCAGCCATGCCGACCCTATGCCACGGCCCAGAATAACTTCAATGATGATCTCTCCTGGCCGGCGACTACGCCTTTCACCCCCTACGATATCTTCAAACAGAAACCGGATGCGCCATATTCAAAGGCTCGCTTCTACGACCTCGTCAAGATCTACCATCCGGATCGGCCATGTAACGGTCATCCGTTATGCAAGGATATCTCACCGGAAGTGAGGCTGCATCGTTACCGCTTGATCGTGGCCGCCCATGAAATCCTTTCCGACCCAGCGAAGCGGGCAGCGTACGATCGATTCGGTGCTGGATGGAATTATCGCACTGGCGCAGTCCACGCGAATACCCCGCCCTCTTGGATGCGGTCGAATCCGGTATATACTAATGCAACCTGGGAGGACTCGGAGAGATTCCGTAACAGGCATAATGGAAAACAGCAGACTGTTGTCGACCACAGGACCTTTGCAAAGTTGATTATTCTTCTTGCGCTATTCGGGGGCGCTATTCAGTTGAGCATGATTGGCCGGTACAATACTGGATACGAGCAGAGGATTCGGGATGTTAACGAGAAGTCTGCCCGATTCCTCACTCGCCGACGAGGGGAGACCGTGGACCAGCCCGGTTCGTCCGAGGCCCGAGTAAAACAATTTCTGATCCGTCGGGATCCTTCCGGCTTTGGTTTGAAAGAAGACGAGCAGGAAGTATATAGAGAAATGCTCCAAAGCGGCTCTGCGCCTGTTGCGAAAACCCATGATACTATGAATGGCGCTGAAGCGACCGATGCAGGAAAGCTCGGTACTGATAAAATCCATGATATTAATAATTGATTATAGGACCTCTGCGCCGGCTGTAAATGCAGCGCAGGATTAACACGCCGAATACAATGGTTGTTCAGGAGTCAGAAGTTACTCGTTCATCTTAGGAATCGGCCATATGTAGCTCTCCTGCGATCCCCTGTCTATGCCTCAGCCAAGGCTTCTCCCATTACTATTGCTCCCTTGTTCATAGAAATTCCAGAACGGTGGCGCATCGCCGATTATTCTGCAAGTTAAGGTTGGCGCCAGCCAAAAATCCCCGCGTTCCATGGATCGGATCTGCCTCGGCTTTTAATCTTCTTTTTCACAAGGGGTATTTATATATTCTTAAAAGCTTTTCCTTCTTCCCTTCTTTCAGAGCGCTCTTCTGGGCCTTGTATCTCACCAAGTGCGATCTGCCACCATGGTGTCTCTAGGACTTCTACGGCTGCTCTTCTCGAGGGCGCCTCTTATTCTGAAGAGAGTCATTCTGCGGGGCCTCGGCATGTCGTCTGTTGCTGGGAAGCAAGATATGCGCACTGAATTGACAGTCGCCATCGTTCGTTCCTTCATGACTTTCAACTTAGGCGTCGGCACAGCGCAGAAGAAGACCATTCGCGATCCCGGCGTCAAGGGTCCCATGTGGATTTCCAATGTCACACTGCCTAGACCCGAGGACGATGTCCGAGAGGCTGTTCTTAAAGCGATCGAGGATTTGAAAACAGACGGCGAAACGTATAGTATCCCGGATGTTGTCCCCGTCGAGGCCGAATGGACCGGCTACCGAAGCGGCGTTAACAAGGATGCGCCGCTTCCCGATATTTCAGAAGAGGAGAAATACAGAGAGCTGCGAAAGGAGGCACCAGCGGATATGGTCATCCTGTATCTTCATGGAGGAGCGTACTTGTAAGTGAACCCCAAGCATGTATCTGGCATCTGGTTGGAGTACAGAAATCTGACCTCTTCAAACAGTCTGATGGACCCTTGCACCCATCGTGTCCCTGTCTCTCACCTGTCGAAGAAGACAGGGGCACCTGTGCTTTCTGTCCGATACCGTCTGGCTCCGCAAAATCCTTTCCCGGCTGCGCTCATTGATGCGCTGGTAGCATATCTTTCTCTCATATCCCCACCGCCGGGGTCCTTCCATCAGCCTGTGTCTGCGGACAAGATCATCATCGCCGGCGACTCTGCAGGAGGGAACCTCTCCCTAGCGCTCCTGCAGACCATTCTCACACTGCGGCGCGTATCCCCGATGGTTCGCTTCCACGGACGGGAAATGCCAATCGAATTACCCGCCGGCATTGCGGCCATCTCGCCCTGGTGTGACCTCACCCGATCGATGCCCTCCCACTTCAACAACGCGCAATACGACTACCTCGATCCCCCAACCGCTCCTCCGGTGACTGAATTCCACCCGATGCCATTCCCTCCAGACGATGTTTGGCCCGCCAATCCTCCCCGTGTCGACTTGTTCATCAACGCCAGCACCACCCTACATCCCCTCGTATCGCCGCTCGCCGCCCGCAAGGAACTCTGGAAAAACGCGCCTCCCGTCTTCATCAGTCTGGGCGAGGAGGCTCTCGCAGACGAAGATCTGATCCTCGCGCGGAAAATGTATCAAGCCGGAGCCCCCGTTGTGGTCGAACAGTTCGAGGGCATGCCGCACTGTCACGGACTCATGATGATCAACACTCACGCCGGCCGCCGCTTCTTTAAAGGCCTGACCGGATTCTGTCGCGATGCCGTCGCCGGTCGTGTCGGGAGTACGGGAAACCTTACACGGCTTGGTCCCATGATACAGTCGGTCCAGGAAGTGCCCTTGGACAGTCTTGATCTGTTGAGTGATGAGGAAGTCGATGAGCGACTGAGGAAAAGTCAGCGATGGAGGGTAGAGGCTGAGAGACAGTTGCTGAGTGAGTGGAAGGAGAGAGCGAGGCTGTAATGATACCTATGATGCTGCTTTTCTTGAACTTGATACCCTTTCTTTTTGTGTCCTGGGAAATACATACTGTGCTTTCATATACATTCATAGTATATAGATAGATATGCTTGTCAGTCTTGACTAGAATTATTATTATTAAATTGAACGAACATAAGTGATATGTTACAGTAACACATGACATGTTCTTCTGATTTCATTTTCACTGAGGTTGAAAGGACATAAGGTTAAACAGACTTTTGGGAGTATCGAAGAATAATGGGGATGAAGGCGGAAAATAAAAGACACAAAAATGAATTGAAAACGCAACGCCTAGCTAATTTCACCATTCATGAGGCATGTAGTATGTGAATCCAGACATTTCAAACCCATTTATCTCCTCCTGTTATCCCCCGAACCGTAACCTGCAAACTCCAGGACAATGCATGCATCGAAAGAAGAACGAAGACGTTGGACAGGGGGGAATAATAGATGAAAAATGGGGGGAAAGTAATCATTGAGAAATAAAAGTGTCAGGGAAGGACTGTGCAAACCCCTCTTAAATATGTACATACCTAGGGAGGCAGCTTGGCTCATTTGCTAGATATATTCATCATCTTCCATAGAATCATCCCATCTCATGTTGCCGCGTTGAAAGTCCCGGCTTTCTTGGAGTTTAAATGCGAATTCGTCGTATCCAGGCCATGGTTCCTGAGAAGTTGCGGTTTGAGAGACCACCACCTTGGGTGTAGTGGAAATCCCGGGGACAGGGATATCGGTCACACTGCTGCCATGGATAGCCGTTTTCAAGTCTGTTGGTAGATTCAAATGTGTAGAATGTGGTTCGTCTACGAAACCATCCCAGAATCCCAGGACTTGTAGTATCAAGCGGAAGAACGCAACGGTAATGGCCAAGATCGGAGTGAAGATTGCCTCGAGGTGCAGCCAGCGCCATAACATTGTCGGAATCACAAAGGGAAATTTTGGCGCGTTTGACATTAGGCAGTTACCCTCACAGACTTCCGCGATCAGGGGATGGCAGTAATAGTCACACATAGTCGACTCGGAACAGAACCAGAAGATGAAAAGCAGGGTGCACCAGCCCAGGGGAGTAAGTCGGATGCGTCGAGATAGTGGATCGCGCCTCCACAATCTTGGAAGAGGAACAGCAATGTATATACGGCCGTCATTGTACGCGCCGCATTTCTCACAGCGCTGACCAGGGTAGCAGGTAGGCTTCGTCTGTATGTGCTCTTTTCCCCCAGCTTCATCGGATGAATGGCTTGGTTCCTTTTCATTCAGAAGAGGTCGCTTTTCCAGACTGCTGGGATCCTTTTCTATTTGAGCGATCCTGTCCAACAAAGCCTGGCGCTGCGCTTTCAGTTCCTCGAGTTCTGCGTTTGGTTCGCGCTCTGGTTGCTTAGCTTCCCGTGCTAGATCTTCCTCAACAGCCTTCAGATATGCATCATCTGAACTCTCTTCCTCACCTTCGCCTGTTTTATGTTGATTCGACTCTTTAAGTCCCTCCAGGGACTCGATTGTACTGTCGCCCAAGGGGTCGGAAAGACCGCCAGATTTGGAATCCTCGATAATCGCTTCTAGGCCGCTCTTCGGTAATTTTGGTCTTTTTAAAGGTGGCTTCGCTCTATCCTTATACGATTGCACTTCTAGTATGGGCTTCAGGTCGACCTGGGATTCCGACCGCTGAGACAGCTCTTGAGGCTCCTCATCCGATTTGATAACAGCCTTCGACAAATCTTCTGGAGGTTCTGCTGCCCGCTCGGTCATCGGGGTGTCTATGTATGCACCCGTTACAACGGGTGTTTTATCATAGATTCGCGGGCCCGGGGGCTTCTGTGGCTCTGGCGTCTTCAATTGACCTGGACTTTCCGCCCGTGCCAACCTGCGGAGTAGATCTTGGGAGTCTCTTTTCCTTGGGCTGGGTTTGTTAAACGTAGAACTCTTGTAAATGGTGACTGGGACGTCAAAGACTGGAGTTTCTTCTGTTAATTTCTGGTCCTGTATAGAGAATAGATCCTTGGATACATCATCGCCCCCCAGATCATTTTCTGGTTCGCCGTGAGTACCAGTCACTAGACCATTTGTTTTGTCCTGTCTATGAAGGTGGTCGGATATCCGCCGTGTTTTTGTATTCAAATTAATTTCACGTCTCGTTTCTCGGAGTGGATCGTATTCGGACTCTTCATCCTGGGATCCAATTCCGTTCTCCCTATTCCAACGGTGAAGGTTATTGGATCGAGAACTCCAATTAGACGGGATGTTGACCGGAGGTTCAAATCCGCCATCTTCTCCCTCTTCACTTAGAGGCTGGGATTCCCTGTCACGCCGTTGTAGATTTCCCGCACTTAAGCCTCCTCTAATACCGACTTTGGCTTTGCTGAAGACGGGAGCATCCCTGGCAGTAACGCTTTTCAGTCGTTGCTCGTCCCTAGCATAATCACTGAGTCTCCTACGATGCAACTCATCCGTATAATTGTCCAAGTAATTCGATATATGATTAGGCTCATCCACATCACCGTCCAGCGGCTCGTCGAATTCCTCACCATCCACTTCGTCGACCAGACTGGTCTCGTCGTCGATTCTTCCGTAGACTTCAGACAACTCTTCAGGAGGGATCGGAGGTCGCGATCCTGGAAGCATCTCTGGGAAAAGCCCCCGTCGCCTCCTTCGTGGGCTTGGTGTGGTAGTGGTAGTGAAGGGATTGGACGCGAGCGCGTCTTCGTTGTATGTGGCTTCCGTTGTTCTTCTCGACGTCCTCGAGTGGCTGGTACTCCTTCGGGGAGACCGAGGGTATGTGTACGAAGGGCTAGGTGCCCGAGGCAAATTGATATGGTCAGAAACGCGAGTACCGCGACGTGCTCGACGGAAAGGGGACCGGTGGTCCTGCTCTGGCTCGGGACTGTGACGCGACGGGGACAAGAGCCTTGCTGCACGGTGGAAGCGGTCGGAGGCGGGCATGGCGAAAATAAAACCCTTCAAGGGTTCGGGGAATGAGTTTCATTCACTGCAAGACCTGCTATATATTCAATGGGCAAGACAGGACAACAATACCGCGGCGTGTTGAATTCGCGAGTGAAGCTGTTGCGGCCGATGGCCCAATCGCAATGCCCAGAACGGGCTAGTTCGCAGAAGCTTGCTGCTAACTAAGCACGATATGACTAAGCATACCTTAGTTAACTAGTTAACTAACGTATTCCACGGGCGGGCGGCGCGTTTTCTCGGCAACCATCAAATATTCAACCACCCCATCCTTCAACACATTATATCTTCACCATTTCAATTCAAAATGCCTGCATCTCGAGAATCTGGTATTCAGATGGCTATATCTGCATATAAATCAAAAAAAGATTACATCTAAAAGGCAAGCTGCCAAGGTTTTCGGTGTATCTGAAACTACCCTCTGTGAACGCCTCAAAAGGAAGAAAGCCACGCTCAGAAACGTGCCCAAATAATCATATATTATCAGCCATTCAAGAAGAAGTTCTTGTTAAGAAGCTCCTAAATGCAGATAAATGAGGCTTTTCAATTCGCCCAGAATTCCTAAGTCAAATGGCTCAAATACCACTCCAAAAACAGAGCTCTACCTCTCCTCCAAATATAGGAGTCGACCGGGCATCTACCTTTGTTAAATGCCACCCACAACTACATACATGGTTTAATCAGCGAATCACATACCAGTAGGCTAAGCAGAAGGATCCAAAGATTATAAAACAATGGTTTAATATGGTATTGGAGGCTATTCAAGAGCATAGTATCCATGAAGATAATATCTGGAATTTTGATGAGACTGGCTTTGCTATAGGTCTTTGTACAACATCTGAAGTTATTACTGCAGTTGAACACAGTGAGATACCATGTACAATTATTCAGGGAAATCAAAAATAGGTCACAATTATTGAATGTGTGGGATCAAATGAATGTTTTATTCCTCCAGTGGTGATACTGAAAGGCAATGAGCATCAAGCTTCCTGGTATCAAGAACCAGCTCTCTCTCAAGATTAGAGAATAGCAACAAGTCAGAATGGCTGGACCACTGATATAATAGGCCTACGCTGGCTTAAAGAGGTTGTGCTGGGGGCACTGCGAAACCCCGGATCTCCCATATTTCCTATCTTAGAACACCGTAGAGCCGCGGTCTCCGACATACTAATTTCTAGGTTGCTTCGCTAGTATTGTCATCATCGTATAGAACGGAGCGAGGCTCCTTCATTGTTGTGTTTCCTTTTATCGTTATATCATTTTCTTACTAGATCGTTCAGTGTGTCCATCCCTGAGATCCCTCAGATCACAACCCGATTCCTGTCGCAGGGAACAACGCACGAATGCCCCCCCTTACAAGGTGTTTGAACCATATTCTAAACACTATTCAGTTAAACACTATTCAGTTGGTTCAAAGTGGCTACTTATTGTCACTACCTAGCTCCTAGGATGCATTCTAAGGACTAAACCGCCGCACTACCGGCAAAAGACCAGGATATCAGGTCGTAAGACCTGATACTGCACTCACTTATATAGTACTTGTTTTCCACGCTGTCACACTTATTCTTTATGGCCATAGTAGCCATTTGACTGCAGAATTTGATAAATTCTGTAAGGAGCATGCTATTATTTGCCTTTGTATCCTCCTTATTCATCCCATCTTCTCCAACCACTTGATGTCAGGGCCCTTGCCATGTAGACCAGGACGAGCACGTGAGTTTCCTTATTTGGATTAGCGTGGCGCGTGGATAGGAATACGTCGTCCAGCTTCACGTAGATCTCTTCCCTTTTCCCTCCTCTCCATGCTTGAAGTTCTCGTCAATAGCTGCCTAGATAGTCGAATAGCATCCTATTCATCGTCTAGTTGGGTTCCGTGACACAGAGTCCCATTGCAAAGCCAGTTTCATCAAAATTCCAAATATCATCTTCAAGTTCCTGAATAGCCTCATAAACAGTCTCAAACCATAGCCTGATCACTCTTGAATCCTCCTGTTTTGCATGCTGATATGAGATTCTTCGATTATATCTTGTTTTCAGTGCTGGATGGCGTTTAATGAATTTGTATGCCCAGTTGACATCAAGTGTTGTGGTTGGTTTGTGCGTACGCTCTTGGGAGTAGAATTTGAGCCATTCCGCGTAGGAATTCTGGTCAGATTGAAAAACCTCATTTATCTGCTTCTATCAGGCGCTTTGCAAGGACTTCCTCTTCATAAATTGATAATTTATGGCCATTTGCTCGCTTTTCTGTACGTGGTTTAATTCCATCAAGCCGATCATGAAGGGTTTCTCTTGGGACCTCAAAACACCTCTGATGCTGCTGCTATTGATTCAAACTGTCCCTTTTTATAAGTTGAAACAGCCATATGCAACTTCGATTCATGAGATAAAGCCATTTTCAATGAATATTAATGGTGTTGGCGGTTGAAAAAGCATCAAGTTTTAATGGGTGGAAAAGGGGGCGCCGCTTCTGGCTCCCATTACACACAGTTTATTGGTCACCTATGACCGCTTGGCTTACGCTTTTCTGTGTCTGGACAGAGCCCACGTGACCTCTAGCATACTTATGCAGCTGCATAAATACCTGTAACTTGACTATGCCGTTCTGGGACTAGTCTTGTCTTGATGTTGCATGTTACATTGTCGAGCTTCAACTCGAGAAGCTCCAAGCAAAAAGGACACTCTTGCTTAATTTTTGTTGCTACAATCATCACTTGCCATTTCTCTATTTTTGAGGTCTGCTGGATGTGCATGCTGTCTCTCATATATCGGTACTCCGTACATCCTTCCGTCCCTGTATCCATTGACGTGTGTCCCCGTCGCGTGCCTCTCTTCCTCCGCATGGCCGATTGAATCAGTCCGAAGTACACTGCTAGAGAGACGGAAGGAATTGGTAAACAATACCAAGACTATCAGGATGGCCAAGTCAGCAAAAAAGTCAGCAGGCAAAAAGAGCTCAACGACTACAGCCTCAAGACCGAAATCTGGTCCTCCTCCATTCACCAAAGCCTCTGATTCCCTCCAGTCCTTCCTCGAGCCGCTGTCAACGGAAGAAATATATCTGATCCACATAGATAGCAATACGGTAGACCTCAAGACGAAGACCTTCATTGTACCTGTCGTGATCAATGTTCTCATCACCGCTGTCATCGCTCTACGAGCCTACATGGGCTTCTACATCTACCCTCCCATGCTAGCAACATTGCTCGGATTGTCTACCTCCACTGCAGTTGATCCATCAGTAACATCTATGGGACAGACGGTGAATATCATCGTTCAACGAACAGCCAACCTACTCTTCGACTATCTCCTCGTGACGATCTTCCTCGCCTGGCCTGTTCGATTCGTCCTGGGTCCCGTCAAGTGGCGTCGTGCGGTTGGCTTCCGCGACCGCGAGATAATCGTCCGCAGGAGCCAGGGTGGCTGGAGCCAGAATCTCGTGCGCAATAGCTGGATCCGCGATGATGAGGAGGCGCGCAACAAGGTCGTCGCGGCAATGACACCGGATCGCATCCAGAAGACCGGGTATCTGCTCGTCGACGCAGACTGGGACCTGGATTATGATGCTATGATACGTGCCCATGAGATGGTTGACCGTACACGGAAAGGACAAGGGGTTCCGCTGGACGAGTTCCGCACGGCCATCCTCGTCAACACGGATACCAATGGCTGGCTGATCTGGCACATCCGTGATGGTTTCGGTGCGAATTCCCAACGGGAGCAAATCTTGGCGTTTAAGGACAAGCTCACCGAGATGGGTAAGGAGGATTTATTCTTTCGGTGGGTCGAAATCATTCAGTACGAGAGTACTCGGCCGGGTGGGTTCACGCCTGAAAGGCAGTATGCTGCCATGAATCAGGCAAAGAAGCTCTTTGAGGATAACGATGTGGACTTTTCCCGCTTTTGGCGAGAGGTAGGCGGGATGAATGGCCTTCCTGGTTTTGAAGAATAGAAAGTATTTAATTTGCTGGTCTGATGCATTGAATTAACAGCTTCTTTTCACCTTTACATCCTATATACTACATTATCATCACTTTGGTTATGAAAATTAGCGACCTTTAAACCCGCTCTCTAAAGCTACAGTATAATAAGGGTGTAGCATAAGTTATCTCAGTCTGACATTTTGCAATAGAACACACCTCTGGTGTATGATTCCAATAAAAGCACCGGCTTTAAAAGAGTACTTATAGACGAGGAAAGGAGAAGAGAAACAAGAGCACCAATAAGAACCGTAACTATTCCATATGACAGAAAAAGCAATCTCATTTCGCAAGAATGGGTATCATGGTCGTACTTGCAAAAGCCCCAGTTTGTGTAGGACGGGTTTAAGGAAAGAAAAGAAGAGCAATAACAAATACCATTCTACCATCATCAAACGACGATTACCATTCTCTAGTCGGTAATCAAGAGCCTGGATTTCTCCCATGGCGGGACTTCCTAGTAGAAATCTTCAGTGAACTTGGATGGAAGGCTGGACGGGCTGTCGCATACAGTCCGCAAGGGTGATGATGTAAATAAATACCCTGCGGTCCGGCATCCGCTATGACTATCGTGTAGACACACATGTCTATCCCAGACAATAAGCGGTCTATTAGCCCTGTCTGCGATTGCAGAATGGGACATCCTGGATCCTTGTTATCCATCATGGGCCGCGGTGCAGGTTTCAACGTGTCTCATCAGAAACAGCAGCGGTTCCCTGTGGCGGCGAACTAGGATCCGTTCCAACTGCCCCAGCCATCTGCCCAGAGCCTACATTCGAGGACTCAGAAGCGTGTTGTGGTGATGAAATAACGGGAATCTCTTTTTTGGACGTAGAACTATTCCGACGGCTGTCCAGACTCCTGGTCAATTTCTTGGCAACATTTCCACTGTTGGAGGCGCGTTGCAGGCGAATGCTGCCTTTGGCATCTACATGGGCCGATGCAACAGTGCTTTTACCTAAACCGGGGGTCGCCGGCGCCCCAGGCTTCTCTTCAGTGGCGTCAACAAGATACCAGCGGAGCCCATCAGAGAGCTCAAAGGGATTTTCGTCGTCGAAAGACGTGCCATCGCTGGTTTCACCTATAGACCGACGGTCTGGATGTATGCCATTCATCGACTTCGAAAGATCCACCACTCGCTCTTCGATTTTTGTGATACGGGCCAGTAGCCAATCTCGGGTGTAGAGCTTATGGACATCCTGTTCCCGCAAGAAATAGTGCGGGGCTCCGACATTGAATGCGGCCCAAGAACGGATGGCTTGATTGCGCGTCGGTAGAAACAGGGCAAGGTCTCCCTCCTTGAAAGACCGATATGCAATCTTTTCATGAGCTTCGCTCTGGGCACGGTGATACTTGTCCCGGTAACCCCTGGCTTCCTTCTGCCATTTCCGCGCAAGGAGCTCGATGTCCTTGACGCGTTTAACAACCGCGTCCCCAAAGATCTCGACGTCAAATTGAGCCAGAGAGTCCAAGAACGCTGTGAAGCGAGATGTCTCTTCCTCGGGAGTACTGGCCAGCATCCAGTACAGAAGTCCTGCGTCAGGCTTCACGGGGACGATGTCCGGTTGACTAGATGCGTCACCATGCATAGAGGAAGCGTTTACCTTCGAAGCCCGTTGAACAATCATCTTCCCATCCTGCCTGATGAAGGTAAATCCAAGCTGCTCCAACATGCGGCCCAACTTCTCGACCTGCGAGAAGAGTTTCTTTGAAAGCTCAGAAGACCGTTCATCACGGAGTTCAATCAGAGCTACAGCGTGACGTTCCGACTCTGATGCGGATTCGAACTTCTTTTTCCATTCCGAAGCTTCATCCTCGGAACGGCGAGCTTGGGCCTCCATATCAGTTAACTTCTGAGACAAGTCTTCCAGCTTCTGCTCTTCTCCAACAATACGCTCTCTGAGGGCGTCTGAGCCAGTCTCCCCGGCAGCAACCTTGGTTTGTAAAGCGTTGAGTTTTGACCGCTCCTCCTCCAATTCAGCAGTCACAGCCGTTAGCTTTGACCGTTCTCCCGCAAGATCTTCTGTAAGTCGGGAAAGCTCAGACTCGCGTGCTCCCAAATTATTCCTCGCCTCCTCCGACTCGGATTGAATCTGACTCAGGCGCTCTTCGAGTTCCTTGCATTCCGCCGTGACTTTAGCAGCATTGTCTTCTGCACTTCTGACATGTATTGATAGGCCCTCAGTTAGCACCTCCACAGCCTTGATAATACCGGCAGTGTCGACAGGCACAGAGCTCCCAGGAGATAGGGTCATAAAAGCAGCATGCAGGGCATTGTAATTTTCTTGGTCTCTCTTCTCGGTTTCCTTGCGTTGCTTTTCTAGTTCTTCTCTTTGGGTCTGCAGCTGTTCGTTCAATTCCCTTGTTCTCTCCGTTTCTTCATGGGCACTTTGAAGCTCTGCTTCGAGTTTCTGAATCCACTTATCTACATCTTGTTTTTCCTGCTCTCGGTTGTCTATGACCCGATCTAGTTCTTCTTCTAGTTCTTCTGCCCGGAGCCTAGAATTTTTCAGTTCGGTTTGCAAGAACTTGATCTCATCTTGGAATTCTCGCTGCTGAGTCGCAAGATTCTTCAGAAGATCCTGCTTCGTAGATTGAGCTTCTTGGAATTTATTAGAGTTGGACTGGCGTTCTGCGTTACTTTCCTTGAGTAGCCGTTGCACGGTTTCTCTTTCTGTGTTCAACTCTGTCTCAAGAGTTGCTATGCGTTGCATAAGAGCCTTCTCCTCTGAAGATTGGTTCGATGACATTCGCCTTGAAGACACAGACGACCTTCTTGATAACTGGTCGGGATGCGGTGAAGCTGGAGACATAGGGAAATCAAGACCGAAATTACCGCTCGCAGGCCGACTCAAATGGGTTTGGCGATGAAGTAAATCCTCTAACTTACGGATGCGGCTTTCCGAACCTTTCAGCTTTTCTTCTAGCTTGCTCTTTTCATCTCTCAAGCTTTGCACCATGTCGTCGCCGCGGAGAAGAAGTGAGCTTCGGCCCATGTCAACCACGCTGCCATGTTTGAATGCTTTTGCTCGGCGCCTCTGGTGACGCGTGGGAGCATCCAACTCCTTGTATAATTGGAGTAGATCTTGGACTAAAGCAGACATGAAAGGCTTGCTCTTCAGTTCTTCAATGTAGACTTCAATCTCCTTTCGGGAAACCTCGGGCCATTCATACTCTCGGCCTTGTAAGTTTACCTCAATTCCTGGAGTTGCGGTGTCGGGAATGGTAATGAAGTCGCCCATATTTTTCATCCACTTTTTGCGCCGTCGCTGTTCTTCATCTCTGAAGACAGCCATTTCTTCTGCCAGAGTCAACGAATCTGACTTCATCTTATCGCTCCATTCACGCCTCCGCACGGCCTCAACCAAGACGGACCCGTAGACCATAGGCATGTGGAAGACAGAGAAGATGATATCGAATGCGTCGCTCCTGAGATCGAGGTTTACTATCCGAGATTGAACGTCTGCAAGACGTGATTCTATGGTGGAAATGGTTCGCATGTGTCTGATACTTTCTTTCCCTGCTTCATTGCGTCGCATGACCGCTTCTTCAAGTCCGGTTTGAAGTTCAATGCATATTTCTAGCAGTGATGGTAAGAGGTCTTGAGTATGGCTCAATGCAAGTCTAGAGATATTTGCCAAAGTCTTCTGATTGTTAGGGAGACCCAGGACATGTTCGTAGTCGGAACTGATTTTCCTGGCAATCGTTTCCACCTCTTCGAGAAGTCCGTCAACTCCATTACCGCTCGACGGGGGAGGACGATCGAGGATACGTTGAGTATCGGCAGCGATTTCACTGACAGATTTCTCGATATCATCGACTTGGCGAGTAAAACTAGGGAACAAGGCCGCTGCTTCGGAACCGGCCCTCTCAACTTCACTGGAATCCACAAAATCACGCAGTGTTCCCGTTGACCGATTTCTGTCCTTCTTGGGCGTCGACGGTCGGCCCAGGAAAGAGATATCGTCCCGGGCAGGGATAGTTTCCAGTGTTGTCAAAGCTTGTTGCCAGCCATCAAGAGCTGATTTCTGCTCCTTTAGCAAATCATTTGCCCAGGACTGAGCCTCTTGGAATCGATGCTCCAGATTACCAACGTGAGACTTGAGGTTCTCCAGAGCGACACCAACTGCTCGATTGATAATATCGGTTCCTTCGTAATGTTCATGAATAATCCGATCAATCTGTTGGCACCGTTCCGACAGGTTCAATGCCCATGACCTTCTCGCCATGTAAAGGTTCCGCCAAGCCTGCAGGTCATTCTGGTCTGCGAGTGTATCGGGAGGATCTTCGGGATTAAGTGGTTCAGGAGGAGGAATTTCCGGGAGCTCAGCATGGCCAGGTTCACTGACATACAGCCGGTCGTACACAAAGATCTCATTCTGGCCAGGGTTGTCAACCTCTGCACAATGACGACAGGAGTTTTAAGAGAGAAACCGTACCTCAGTGGCTAGTGTCTGAATCTTGACATTTCTTCCGCGAGAAGTCATTAAGATCTGCCGCGGTGGGGGGATCGAGGTGCTGCGAGCGATCCATGATCGAAGCGCATCCGGACTAAGAGCAAACGACGTCAGTCGACGTTTAGATAGATCATAACAAAGGAAAATAGGGAGCCTACGAGGCAAACGATACGGGATCAGTAAGCAGATGCTCACCCGTGTGAGCGATGTATATATTCAGAGACATCCCCTCCTCGCCTTCCAGAGCTGTTCAGGAGGCTTCGTAAGTGAGCCAGGATAAGAGGAAGACGAGGGTTGCTGGAACCCAGCCTTGGATAAGGTCCAGACTTAAGCTTCGCCTCGGGGGGCGGGCGTGCGTTTCTAGCTCAGCCTAGCTTAAATGTCTCGGCAGTCGGGATGGATGCATCATCCCCCACCGCCTAATACCAGAACTTGGAACTCTCCCGATGCCTCCTCGCGTTCCATGGCATCCCTGCCTTGTCTGGAAGAGGGTGAGATCGCCCTCCTGGCTCTCGCTGCCGATGACCCGCGAGATGTCATGTCTTTTGCCGATAAGGAGGCTTTGATACTTCAGCTCTACAACCAGACCCAAGAGCAGGAGCTCGAGAAGGCGATCCTTGAACAAGGTCTGCAGCCCTCACAACGGTCTTTTCACCACGCATACGGCTTTCTAACCACCAATTCGTTCTATAGAACCGGAACAGTTTTCCGGAGAGAATGTCGAGGAGCAACTCGCGATCGCAGAGCGCGAACTCCTAGAGGCGCGAGCTACATACACTGTCAGGAAGAAGGCCATCACAACTACTCTAATGGCTGACCCTACTCTCAAGACCGTGTATTTGAGAGCTACATCACCCGCAGAGAGGTAGGTTCTTCCGCACACACCCTTCTCATGTGAAATGGTTGCTGACGGTTAATTGTCCCCAGATCTCTCCTCCGTCTCATTAATCGCCGAGACGTACTATCTCTCGTTCATGAAAATCTCGCCTCTGCACACAGTTCGACTCTCAAGACACTATCTGATCGTGAGACAGAGAATCTTGCAATTAATGAGAAGAATAAGAAGTTGGTCCGTGAGCTGCTAGGGCTTGTTGATCGTGATCCGTCGTGGAAAGAGGACATCGATGACGAGGTCCTCAGGGCACAGTTGAGCGAGCTGGAAGCTGAATACAAGAAGAGAAAAGCAAAATGGGAAACTATGAAGAGCATTGCAAGCGCTGTCATCGTTGCTAGTGGAGTGGACTGGGCAGAAGATGATACACTCCGAGCCCTTGTTCTGGACGATTCGGATGACTGAGATCTGTCATTCTTGTTTGATCAGGTCCTGCTTCCTCACAAATGACTACCATGATAGAAGTGCTGAAATCACTGCGAAGACAGACATCATGATCAAAGAGACCTGGAAGATACAGCTTTGAAAAGCCGTGATCCTATGACATTCCATAGCCTGCGCAGTTATGATTTACAATGCTGCTTTCCGATTGGTTCATATAATTCCAGGAGGGTATGGCGTCGCATTATACTAGTCGACGACTGAGTTTCAAGTGGTCTGTATATAGCAAATCAGAAGGCAACCCATGTATTTGTAAATCTCCAAGATTTGCTCAATAACAAACAGAATTGTCCCATTCTTCCTGGCAATGGCCTAGGAATTATGCAACACCCCGACTCCGTGGAAAGTCTCGAGTCGGTAAATATGGTTCTTTGAGGGCGCCGGTAATGCGTAGAGCAGTCCATACAGCGCTGTGTAAGTGCTAGCAGACAGGACCAAGCAAACAATGGATACCTGCAGATGCTAATGCAATGCCTTCACATTCCAGACCAGGCTTGGTTGTTGCAGAAGGTGGAAGAAGCTAAGACGAGCCTATTATTGTACCGACGAGCCGTACTACATACACTGGATAGCTTCGCAAGACTATTTCTCACCTGGAGAAAGACCAATTCACGTGATATAAATATGATCGGTTTAGTTACCTAGTTACCTAACGGCAAGCTAGGTGAACAGTCTGTTCTTTCTAGCGTCAGGAAATCATTTAATTTCCTGGATACTATTACTACTCTGTATTATGCTGTGGGTTCGCATTTGACACGGCTACCTAATATACCGACCAACGCGTACAGCGGGCGAGTGTGGAGGGCAGGGTATGGTGTACAGGACTGGAATCTCGTATGTAGGTTAGGCAGTTAGTAATGTACAGGCTTCTTTACCGGAGTACCTACCTAGGTAGTGGTAGGCACCTCAGGCGCTCAACACCTCCAACGATTGGCGGTCGGTTTGAAAATGAGCAGGATGCCGCATAGGCAATCAACACGACCTGATCTATCTCATAGCCTCTGTCTGTATCGTCCGTGTAAATGAGCGGACGGAGTAGGTGCAGTGTACAGCGCTGTACAGAGCGAACGAACATGGGTACGCCTGGGTTCCTTGACAGGCGCCTAGGTCGATCTCAGCATAGTAAGAACTAGTGTTATTCTTGTGTCAGGAAAATCCGAATAGAAGGAAATCCGACATCCGAGATCATAATAATAATGAGAATAATAATAAATAATATCTCTCGTAATAACAGTTTGGGCCGGCAGGAGGATGAGCTGTTGATATTCCTTGTTTGTAAGGCTGGTGTATTGGTAAATAATAAACACCCGTACGTGGGGCAGTGGTGATGCGTCCACTGTGTGTAATGGCGTATTGGTATGGTACGCAGTGCTCAGACAAGCGGGTTTTGCTGTGTATTGAAACGCGCAGCAGGCGCCAGTAGCCCGCACACTGCGTATAGTGCTGTACCTGACCGGTTTCGCTGGGAGTACCAGTATTCGCGGTAACCTGCTCCGTAGGTAACAGCAATACCTGCCAGGTAATGGTAATCATAGCAGTCCACCTGCTGACTGAGTGTTTGCCGCATTACGCTGTCCGTCCTCACTGCTCTCCCTCTCCTGCTATTACTACTACTACTCTCTCTCTCCCACCTCACTCCTGACTCTCTCCTGCTGGCCCCCCATACAAAAACCTCCCATACAAAAAAAGAGCCCTTCCGCATCGGTGAGTCCCATAGTAAACACCCAGCATCACATACCCGTTTTTTTCACAACCCCAAATTTCCCACTCTTCCTATTCATTTCTTTGCTTCACGCTGCAATCTGGCTTTCATCATGCCATCCGCATCTTCTTTTTTTTCTTTCCTCTTCCATGGTTGACGCGACCTCACTGTCGCGCATCCACCACTGCACGCCTATATGTCCTGAGCTGTAAACTGACCTTCTCTCTTTGTGTTTCTCTTGAAGTCAATTTTTCATTGACTAATTCCTCTTCTTGCGACTTCTCCTACACCAGTTTTCATGTAAGTACCCCTGCGTGGCCGCCTCTGTTATGTTGCGTTGATTGCGACCGGCCGCGAACCACTGCTCGGGCTGCGCGCTTCCCTCTCTATTTGCACCACACATTTTATGCCGACAACTCTGTTACACTTCACTGCGCTTTCATCATCATTATTTCCCTTCTTCTTCTTCCGCGCTTCCTTTTCATATCCTTCATATTCCTACTGGTTGCGCTTATCCTTTCGTCGTTCCGTCTCTTGACCTGAAGTCGCAATTGCTCTTGCTCCTACAACCAGACAGCTATCGATCTAACATTCCTGTATAGCAGACCACTCAAAATGCCCAAGGAGAAGACCACCACCCGTAAGACCAAGACCCGTGTGGAAAAGAAGAAGAAGGGTATGTCCAGTTTCGCGTCAATTGTCTGTTTTGCCTATGGCAGCTTGCTTACCATGATCGCATCTTAGACCCCAACGCACCTAAGCGCGGTCTCTCTGCATACATGTTCTTTGCCAACGAGCAGCGCGAGAAGGTCCGCGAAGAGAACCCTGGCATTAGTTTCGGTAAGACCTGTTTCACTCTCATTATACTCGCGTTTTGCCACATGGATATCTCTAACGCCCGCTGCAGGCCAGGTTGGCAAGATGCTTGGAGAGAAGTGGAAGGCCCTGAGCGACGATGAACGCCGCCCATATGTAGAGAAAGCCGCCGCAGATAAGAAGCGATACGACGAAGAGAAAAAGAGCTACCTGGTTCGTGACTACCCCTTCTCACCCCGGATGATAAACGGTGCACTGACCTTTCTACATCAGGCTGGCGATGCCGATGAGGAGGAAGAATCGTCCTAAATGTCAAAACCTCACTAGTCTACCATGTCTTGACAGATGGGCGTTACTGTGTCGTTGGTTTCTGCTAGTTCTGTGGCTTGTTCTCGTCGCTTTCTTCGCTAAGGGGCTTTCTGGGCTGGGACGCGGGCGGTTTCTCTACTTGCTTGCTTTTGTTTCATTTATTCCTTTTTTTTTTCTTTTCCTCTTTCTCTGTTTCTTGTTTGTCTCATAAAGGGTTATAAATGTGGGAGTATTCACTAGTACAGTTGTCCTGTATGCACGGGCAGCCTTTGGACGATCTCGACTTAGGGACAGGCTATTAGATGCAGGTCAAAAAAAGCCCCATGATCTGTATGAAGCCATATGAGAGTTGTTGAGGCGAGCAAGGCTGCTGTATACTAGCCTAATCCACTGCATCGTTTCTTCCTTCGCCTTTGCATTTGTTTATGAACGTAAACGCCGTATGTGTTGCTAATCTGGGATCGATATCCCTGCAGCTTGGATCTCTGCTGCCCATTGCTGCTGTGCCTTGGCCCAAGCTCCTGCGATGACGCGGGGAGGTGTTTGGTGTTTTGTTTTGTTTGTTTGTTTACTCCGGATGGACGCGTCGGCCGTTGACTTTTTCCGATGTGATGCCTGAGGCTGCCAGTTGATATCGTCGACATTGTAGTACTTCCTCTACTGTACGACTGTACTTACTACATACATCCTCATCCAGCAAGGACATAGCTGCATGTGCGATACTCATCTTTCAACACAGGCCCTCCATCACTCCATCTGGTCCAGTTCAATCTGATACAGGCTCTTCTTCTCCAAAGTTATCATTTCCTCCACAACTCACATTGCGCAGAATGCCTCCCTTCATCATTGGCCAATTCGGCATCCAATCGCTGAGATGAACACGTCAATAGGCGCCAACTGTCCAGTCGACCTGTCCGGACGCTGCAGGCCGTTTATTATTCCTGAGAAAACTCGGGGATTCTTCTAGTGTCGGGAGGAGACAATGAATGCAGCGGCGATGGCAACAGCCACTTTTTCTCAAGAGCCGTAAGCCACGTCGTTTGCTTTGGTTATTTAGGTATTATTCTCCTTGATGAAGCCCCACTTGGGCTCGAAGAAGCGTTGTCGACAGTTAATAATGTTCTGGGGAATATTATATGTATTACTCCCTTTTTTGTCGTCTTTGGCTCAATGCGATCACTATGCCTGGCCGTCCTTTTTACATTGGCTCAGGATCATTCTGTACTTCTCCTAGGAAAATAATAGTTTAAATTGCGTGTCTGTTGGCGCTGTGTCTGCTCTCCCTTGGTCTTTGTATCTGGCGGAATTCGCCTTGTCGCCCAACCTCTGTCTGTTACCACCCAGCACCTTCTCCCTTCTCCCTGTCCATTTCTTCAGTGTCATTTGACATTTGTGACTGTGTCCTTTGAAAGAGAGAAAGACCCAACAAAGAACAAAGAAAAGGGTACTCAAAGAAACGAAAGTGGAAGAAAAGAGGGACAACCCCCCTTCTTATGGCCTGATTGCCTATCATGCATTTGCGCGAAACCGCCGACGATGCAGAAGACGTCGCGGCGGGCTTTCGAGTCTTCCGCGAGCCTCTGCCCCAATTTGCGACCGAGATCACCGGCCTAATTGCAGAACTCTACGCCATCAGCTCTTCCCTCAAGTCTTTGGATGACTTGGCGAATGACCACCGTCATCACCATAACCTACGTCTGGCCAGTGGCGATTTGGAGTTGGTTCGCGTAAGCTTGAACTACACTCTTGACGACATTATCCACTTCTTCGGTAGCGTCGAATCTTGGAAGGACCCTCCACAAGAGATCTACAGAAATACATGGACCGAATTGCTCCAACACTTCCGTAAAGAGGCGCATTATTCCCTTGCCATTCGTCTACAAAAGTACAAGGCACTTCTCAAAGAGTTGGAGGATTTGATGAGAGAGTATGTCTGGTCCACAATGCGAAGCAGAGAATGCGTGTATCTGTTATGCTATGCACCTGATGCTTACGCTTGCCAACTATTTCCCCCTCTAGTGCACGTCCCGATGCGACCCTTATTTCAGGACTTCGAGACAATATCAAAGCTCTGCTTCCAAAGCAGGAGAAGCGGCTGCTTCCCTTTGTTTATGGTGCACCAAGTAATGCTGCTGAGCAAGGAAATCCGGGCGCGGAGCGCAAGCCATGCAGTCGCCGGTCGTATGAACGTCCCCGGCCGTCACGACTCGCATCTTCCACTTCTTCCTCCTCAGCAACCTCCTCCGATGTCCCACCTTCTGCACCCTCTGCTCCTGACTCTCTTGCCGACTCAAACCTGTCACCAGCTCTGTATGGTCTGGAGAACCATTGGGCTCGAGAAGTATTCTCGGACAACCCGAACGACCCACAGCCGACGCCCATTCCTTTTGTGGGTGAAAGGTAGGGGGATATGACAACTATCACGGGGAAGCACAACCGCAGGGTGAAACATACTAATACGTGTATCCAGACCCAAATGTCTCGGCGATCCAATCTTGGGCCTGAAGCAATGGCTTCACGACGAAGGCTTTGAAGAACTCTTCCAACTGTAAGTCCTGCATCTCGAGTGGCCGGAATATGTCTCTCACAGGATCGGCCTAGCTGATTGAAATCCATTGCAGGGCTTTCAGTGACCGCTCGACGGAACTTCGAGTCTCATTCTACGTGCGAGAAAGCGACTTTCGAGCCCGGATTGTATGCAAGGTTCCCCATTCTAATCGACCAAGCGATTATTTCTGCATGCCTCTCAATCTGCTAGAGATCGGGCGTGTGGGTTCATGCCTCCAGATTTGCCGTAGACGGCGTGGGGGACAGGAACTTGTGCTGTGGGCCAGTCTTAAATTCAACACCATCGAACGTATGTGTTTCGTTTCTCTTTCTCAAACGCTCATGCGAATGCGAATGCTAATATCTTTGGAAAACAGGAATGGTTCTCTTCTTCTGCACTTTTATAGCCCTCCGTGCACAAGACTCTGGCCGTCCGGTGGAGAACATTCGAGATTACGAACTCGAGATGGAGGAGGAACTTTTTGGAGGGTAAGGCTATCCACAGCAAACCCTGCCCCGCGTTAGAATCTGGTACTGTAATAAAGCGACGCTGGTAGGCAAATCAATGACGATGGATTTCTACATGCTCTGCGTGTATACCGGGATGCAGTATCTGGTGCCGTAAGACTGCAATCATCAGTTCATAATGGGGAAATGAAACGGTACGCAGGGCTCAACAATCTACGTCTTGTCAAACCCTCCACTGACTGTCCTTTTCAGAGCCCCTGTCTGGACGGCATTCATAACATCTTACATTAAATCGCGTGATTGGATGCGACGCACCAGCGCAACTGTCGTTGTCCTTCGCAAACTTCATTTGTCCATCTTCGACTTCTCTGACTATCATCCTCCACAGCTATCTGGAGGTGATTATATTCTAAACTTTACTTCTGCTTTTGGTCAGTGGAAACCCAGCTAGCCCCCCTGTCTCGGTGATCTGCTACCAGCAACTGACATGACACGTATGGCTGGCGTTATATACAGATGCCGATAGCTTCGTGAGAACCATCAAAGAAATCGCCCATGGCCGATGAGTCTTGGTTTCCACTGAGATTACCGCGGTTCCACATTTTCCCTTCTTTTTGCCATGCCAAAAATATCGACAAAACTGATCGCATACGAACCTTGATGATCCTCTCTACATCTCCGCTCTCTGACTTGCTTTCATTTCCTCTAACCGTTATGAATAATGCCTGAAACGACCTTGATAAATATCCGAAGATGTCTTGAATGATAGCCGGTCCCTTCCCTGAAATAGGACTTATGTTTTGATTATTTTGATTACTTGGTTACAAGCTATGGCTCTCTGTAAAGATAGTATATACCCCAATGGATTTCATGTTCATGTTTTGGCGATGTTCGAGTGGCAGTGGATGGACTTGATCCGTTGTTTTCTATTTCATTTTCATATTTATTCCTGGTAGTTTACACTTAACTACCGCCTCAATGATACATTGTAGACATATATCTGTATGGTTTGGTTGGCTTATTGGAAATATGCAGACATCTCTATAACTATATGCCACTATAAAATGACATTGACTTTCCCTTTCTGGATGCCATCACAAACTGACACAAGAATCCACACATATGGACCTGGTAGCACATAAGCAAATGAACAATCAATTTTGATGGGGCTATAAATATAAGTATGCCTCTCCCTTTTTTGAAGGCTGCACATTGGGGCTTTAAGATCCTACCAAGCCTTCCATCTGATTGCTCTATTTGTACTTCGTCAACATCTTTATTGCCTTGGTCTTCTCAGCGAGCAGGGGGTGAGCACTGAAACGGAAAGGGAAGGCCTTCAATGCATCTAGAAATTTCAAGATATATGCAATCCCATTCTCTCTAAACATAGACAATAATGACAAGGGGGTATCTAAAACTTTTGAAAAGAAAAGCAAAGCAATCAGAATCACAGTAACAGTCCATCACCCAGCACGCAGAGATTGTATATCTCCCAACCCAGCAAGAAATGTCTCAGCGCGTCTCTTCACCCTCAACTCCTCAATCTTCTTCCTCCGCTCATCCTTCAGCCGCTCCCTCTCTGCTCGTCTCGTCTGCCGCGCCTCCCTCTCCCGCTGCGTCTCTACACGAGCATTCATCAGCTCCTCCATCTGCTTCTTCCGCGTCTCTTCATCCTTGGAAAATGCGTAGAAACCTGTTCCGCGGGTGCGCACCTCGGCGTCTGCATCGTAATGCATCTGCTCGGGCGTAGGGGACCGATCCCGACGAGAAGCGAGGTAGGACATTTGCTCCGCAACGGGCGCGGCAGGGTTGAATGCCTCTGACTGGATCGCGGGGCCGTATATGAGGTTCTCTGGACGAGCGGGCTTCCAAGTTGGATGATCATCGACTCCGGGTCCATGTTCATTTTCCCGTTTTTGACGCTGCTTGAGACGGGCTGCGTGGGCAGCTTGTTTTCTGGTTCCGCGTCTGGAGCGGCCGAGTTCGTCTTCGTAGGAGATTATGGAGGCGTTGTCATCGTCGTCGTCTTCTTCCTCGTCTTCAGGTTCATTTTCATCTTCATCCGAGGTAGAAGTTCGTCGTTTCGCTCTCTCCTCATCAGCCCATTTCCGATCGAAATCAACTAAGCCCTCCCTCTCCTTCCTCCGGAGTCGAGCTAGGTAATCTTCCTGCTTCAGGCGAGGGCCGATCTCATCATCGTCATCGTCATCATCACTTTCAGCAGCGAGATACAGCCCGCTCTTCAGATCCTCGTATATCTGCACTTTCTCCTCCATGCGCCTCTTAGAGCGGTGCAGGGTAGCCGCGTCGACGGCGCCCACATCCGCGGTACGCTGGTGTACCTGGCGGAGATCTGTTTCGATTTCATCTTTCGCGGCGCGTTTCTCAGCGCCTTTATTGTGCTTTATGAAGATATCAGATTTGGGAGTCTTTGATGGACGGGGGCGACCGCGTGTCGTCGTTGACGGGTCGGTCTCTTTGGATATTAGAGAGGCGAGATGAGTGGTGAAGGCGACGGTGGAGGATGAAGGGGGTTTGAGGTAGAGGGGGTTAATTTGGGACGTGATCTTCCGTAGAGAGAGTCTGCGGTGGATCTGGAGGTCATTTTGAGGGTGATCCCAAAGGGAAACCGGTGTAGATGTGATGTGACGATGTTGAAGATGATGAACTTGAAGATGCTGTGATGGAGTTGATGTTGACTAATCTCCGACTTCGCAGTTCCCCGCGACGCCCCTCTTCTCTTCTTCTCTCTCTCGACTCATCCGATCTTTTCTTCCTTTCTTTTCTCTCTTTCTTCCAGTTTCATCCTCAATTGCTTTGTTGTCCTCCGGATCACATAATGTCTGCAAAGCCCGTCTATCTCGGCGTCATCGGTGAGTCGCAACCGCATCTACTGCTCCGACCGACACCAAGCAGATGCAAATACCACGAGTGACCACCAGAGAAAGAAGAGTTAATTCATCCCTTCACAGGCGTCGGTGGTGTTGGCACGGCCTTCCTGAACCAACTCTCCCGACTTCCTAGTCCACCACAGCTCATTCTTCTGGCCCGATCCACACAAACCCTCCTCTCCCCAGCCCCAGCCTACACTCCTTCCATTGCACCGGGCGACTGGGCCACTGCCCAATCCACACCATCAATTACCAAGGCTGGCGCCCTGTCCGTTGATGAGATCGCCTCATATCTCTCCTCGGCTCCCGGTCGCTCTGTCTTGGTCGACAACACCTCCGACCCAGCCCTAGCCAGCGCATACCCGACTTTCCTCAAGAAGGGCATCTCCATCGTCACTCCAAACAAGAAGGGGTTCTCCTCAGACCTGTCATTGTGGAAAGACATTTTTGCCTCTGCTGCACAGGGCTCTTCTCTCGTTTACCACGAGAGTACCGTCGGTGCAGGTCTCCCTGTTATCTCCACTTTGAAGGATCTCGTCGCGACGGGTGACGAAGTCACGCGCATCGAGGGTGTCTTCTCAGGCACCCTATCCTTTCTGTTCAATATCTTTGCTCCCGTTTCGAGTTCCGGTTCTTCTGCTCCATGGAGCCAGGTCGTCGCCCAAGCCAAGGAGCTCGGATATACCGAACCCGATCCCCGGGATGACCTGAATGGTATGGACGTCGCGCGGAAACTGACCATTCTTGCTCGCATTGCGGGGTTGGATGTGCAGAGCCCCGAATCATTCCCGATTGAGTCGCTCATTCCGTCGGAATTGGCGTCGCTTCCGTCCACGCCGGACGGCATTCAGCAGTTCATGACCAGGCTGCCTGGGTTCGACTCCCAGATGACTCGGATCAAGGAGGATGCCGAGAAGAATGGCAAGGTCGTCCGCTACGTCGGCAGCATTGATGTGCCAAAGAAGGAGGTCAAAGTTGGTCTGCAGCTGTTCGACAAGGACTCGGCCATTGCGGGTCTCAAGGGGAGCGATAACATCATCAGCTTTTACACGAAGCGTTATGGTGCCAATCCGCTTATCGTCCAAGGCGCCGGTGCAGGTGGTGACGTTACTGCTATGGGCGTTACGGCAGATCTGCTCAAGGCCCTGGAGAGATTGAGGTAAAAAAGTTTGATGGGTTCTCCTTTTTTTGGGCCCCGTTTTCCATTTTCTTTTCTTTTTCTCCATGTGATACGAAACTATAGTACAGAGATAAATATGCAATGGAATCTTAGAATCAGACACAGCGATCTATCTTCCATGCTTCCTGAATATTGCAGAGACACCGTCCATCCAACTGCCGGTTCCCGAGACAATGGAATCGGCAGGCTGTGAATGCTGCGGTTTTTCGCCTGGCATGGTTTCTGCGTGTGATACAGACTCCTGCTGTACCGGTTCAGTCAGGTAGCCAGAGGGCAGATCGGTAATTATCGAAGGAGGAGACGTCCCGGGCATTATCGCCGATGGGTGCGCAAGTGGGCTTAAGTTGCTACCAGGTTTAGATGTTGACACCCTTTGGTTTCCTACTCCCCCTTCATCCCCTGTCCCAAGGTTGCCAACTATCTGACCGACGTGGGATGAGGGCGATATAGAGGGAGAACTGGCGGAGAGATCTGCTGGTATTGCGGCAGTAGAATGGCGGGAATGGTAGCGTGAAACAGGGGCGGAGTTTAGATCCAACGCCTTCAGTTTGCGGGTGATGCGAGCCTCAAGATGACTTTGCTCATTCTGAGCTGGCCGTCGACAGCGATCTAGGGCACCCTTATCGGTTGGCCGTATCCATGATTGCCGCTGGGTGTAGCTCCCATCGCTATACAACGACTCATAAGAAGGCTGTCCCTGCAAACGCGAAGCAAAGGAGTTCTTGGATAACGACAGCTCTTTGCCTGGTATCGTCATTCCCTCAGAATGTTCGACTGCCACATTCGCGTAATTTCGGCTGTTTTCTTTCAGACTCAACGTCGGCGGCTCTTCTAGACGGGCCCTGCCCCTCTGTAAGGTCTCCAATGCTCTCTGCGCTGGCGAGTGGCTGCCAGGAGGCTCTGGAATCCGGTGTGCCGAAGATTTCGTGAGAATTGGAAGAATTGGCTTAGTCTTCGACTCGGGTCTCACAAATCTGGACGCGTTGACCACATTCCATTCAAAATCATCCACGAGATTGGTGGGAGTCGAAGCCTGGGATGATCTCGGCCGTTCAGTGTCCTCGCTGATTTGCGAGATTGCCGGGGAAGAGCGAACCGTAGCGTTGAACCCTTCTGTGTCGGTCTCGTATCCCGCCTCACCAGCCGTATACCTATAGATATGGGGCGGGAAGGGGCCTAGATTAACGCTTTTCGGCGGGCGAGGGCGGTCCTTATTCAGAGCTTCTGCAGCTAAAGGTTCAAATACCCGAGAGTCCCATGTTGTCTGGCGTGAAGGGCCCTCGTCGGAGTCAGGAATGGAGGAAGATGGGCTACTGTATCGGTCAAAAACTGACCTGTTATTGCGAATCTCCTCCTGGGATGTATGAGGGGGAATGGCATCGATCTGACGTTCGATGCTGCTCATTGTGTTCTCCAGGTCACTTCGTGCCTCATAGACAAGTTGCGGTGACTTGGATGTTAGCTTCTTAGGATAGAGCTCGAGAAGCACACATCCATGGGTTGAGAATTCTCGGTAATCTTTGGACAGCCCGACATCTTGCATGTCCATTTTGCTCTTGGCCTTCTCGTACGCCTTGCAGAAAACCCTGGTTGCAACAACTAACCATGAGTCGTAGAATCCGGCAGTGCTGCGATCGCGGGTGCCCATTGCCTTTGTTTCTTCGTCCATTATCTTCAGCTCATCGCGGCAAAATCTCTGCACAACGCTATGGATCTTGATTATATCTATGACGGAGACGTTCTGATAAGCAGCAAAAAACCCATCCTGGCTGCTGCTTTCAGTCGGGGATTCCGATGAGTCTGCAGCGATAACTACTCTCTTCAGATCCACGCTTTCGCTGGATTGCTGGGGACTGTGTTTCGGATGCCAAAAATCGTAAGGATGAGTGGTTCTCTCTATGAGTCCATACTTTATGAGGGTCTGCAGGGTCGTGTCTAAGTCTGGTCTCTCTCCCGGTCTGCTGCTTGTTAAAATCTGAACGTCCCAATCCTCCAAAGCATGTCGGCCGAGGACAATGAGGCCAACGGGGATTCGGTGTCCAAGATATGACAAGAGATTGATCAGATACAAAGCCTCGAAGCGGCGCATGCGGTAGAGATCATTCATGATCCCAAGAAATGGCTCCGCAAGCTTCTGGTCGGTCAGATGTGAATTGACGCGGTATTTCTCTATAGGCTTTGACGCAGCACTGAGCCGATGACTGATGGCATGAATCGCCAGAGGGAGACCTTCAAAGTGTCGGACCAGCTCTTTGGCTTTTTGCAGCTGCTGAGGCGTCGGCCTCTTGATGGACATGTCCTTGAAGAGAAGCTTGCAGCCATCTTCCTCGCGTAATGGGGGAACGGTGAGACAATACGGCTCGAACAGTCGCTGTTTCCTTGCAAGAGTCTTGTCGATGGAGGTATAGATAATCGCGCAATTCTTGTTGTTGGGAAGGAACTGTTTCAGACGACTGATGTCCTCGTCTTTATCAAAGCATAGGCCGTCAAAGATGAGCAGCCACTCTTCTCTAGCCTGAAACCAGTGGCGAACAGCGTCGACGTGTTTTGCGCTCGCCTTGCTTTCAGAACCGCCGAGTTCTGTTTTACCGTCTATGAGACCGACTTCTACTGCGATGTCCCAGAAGCAGGTGCAGGTGGATTGAAACGTTTTGGCATCCACCCAAAAGATGCCGCCCGGATAGTCGTTGAGATGCGTCCAGACGTACTGGCGCGCAAGATGCGATTTTCCAGAACCGGTCACACCAGTAATCAGGACAGCCATGAGACGCAGCGGGCGCTTCTTAGCCTTGAAAAGTCTCACATGTAAGATCTCAAGTTCTCTTCGCATTCCAACGAAGATTGCATTTGGGTGGAATCCTGGGGGGGCCACAAAGAAGGGCTTCTTCTGATACGCTATTAGGCTGAGATCTACACTACGTGTAAGATCTTGCCCCGAAGATCTTCTCCCATCAATGGGGGAGAGTGACAAAGAAACAGTGGAACTACCTAAGAAAGCAACTGGAAGTCAGTATAATCCTACTGTGGAGTGGATTGCATGTTCATTTGAAGTCGAATCGAAATTCAGCATAAGCCAGACAATTCCGACAGAGTAACTAAGTAGGTACAGGAATTCCTAAGTCTGTCATGTCAGAGAAACGAATGCCTGGCCTCTTCTTCTCTCCATTCTTCGCTTTTATGCCCGTAGTGGGGACTAGCGTCTTGAAACCCTATGGCACGATTCTCTGGCAAGACAACATTTGGTGCAGGAAGGAGAGCGAGCCTACCAATATTGTTCATATCCGGCACGCTCACACTAAGACCACCACCCATGTTCGAGGAGGACAAATTTGGGCCTACAAACAGTTAGCTCAATGTAACCAAGTCTGGTTGGGAACAAGAACTTACTATTGAAGATCTCGTTGGCTCTGGTCTGTCTCTCCAGCAGGCGCCTTTTCTTTTCTTCGATCCATCGATCGGCGATCCTAGAAGGAGCATCACGGGAATAGCGGAGAAGAGCCTCCGCAACGGCTTCGTACCCGGGAGCAGATTCGCTGTCGAATTTGCACATGCGGCCATGATCAGCTTCAATGCCCATGCGCTCAACGCCCTCGATGTAGGGTGCGGCCGAGTGTTCGTCCACGATCATTTCACGAGTGGTACCGACGCGAGTTGCGCGAGTTTCGTGGAAGAAGTAGATATGGAAGCGACTTGCTACATCTGCGAACTCGGAGTTGATATTCTGCAGGAGCTCATTGTTGGTCTTGAGCGCCTTGATAAGGTTGGGAGAGGAGTCCATGAATTTCTTGGGGAAAACTGCGCCGCAGATGCTCTGCAGCAGGTGACCCCATTTCGCCATGTCGGAGCCATTATGGGGGGTTCCAAGAAAGAGGATACCATAAGTGGACACATAGATCGAGCGTAGATGCTCTATGTTCTCGTGCGCAATGCTTCTGCAGTAGAGAAGGGCGCGCTTCACCACCAGACCTCCCAGCGAATGGCAGACAAAGATGATGGGGCGATCAGTGCAATTACGCAGCTGCAGCAGTGAAAGTTAGCCTGTTGTCTGGGGGTTATCTCAGATGGAAAGGATGGATAGCTTGAGGAGCTTACGTTTCGATTGGCAGAGAGATCCCCCGACAGAGTCTCGGCATGCTGGAGGATGCCATCGTGCGAGACGCTGTCAGTGAAAGAGGCAATGGAGGCGTTATACCCGTAAGTCAGGACGCGGACATACTTCGGGCCAAGTTGAGGAAGGAGGTCAGCGGGCCAAAAGACGCCAGACTCGCTGGTCCAGGTGTCGTTTGGGTGACCATTCAAGCCATGCACTAAGACGATGCTAGATCAGCATTAACAGGAGTGTCTAAGATATACGGATCTCGCTGGCTCACGTACTCGACCAGCGGCTCTTCAGAGCACCAGATCTGAGTCAGGCCAAAACGCTTGACTTCCCTTCCTGGCATGGTTTCGTGGACATACAAGCGGGTCGGAGACTTGGTGAGAGATAGAGAAAGAGGGTGAGAGGGAGGGAGGGAGTGTAGAAGAGACGATAGGACAAAGACAGAGTCTCTTATAGGCAGAGAGAGGAGGAGGAGAGAAGAAGAGAGCGCAGGAGAGGAAGAGGGAGAGGAGGAGGGAGAAGAGGAGGGAGCGGAGGGGGAGCAGATGACTCTTCATTGTCGCGACCAGAAGAGGAAAGCAGGTCAACCGCGGGTGCCCGTTTCAGGTCAGGTGAATGCAAAATTACTGTTACTGTCACAGTCATCTGGATTCAAGGGGAAAGGGAGAAAGAATGAAATAGGGATGCCATTTGGCCATGGGTGAAGAGGTTCACTTGAGACTGAAGTTAAAGCTGAAGTTGATAAGTTGACACTGCCGATGGTGGAGCAGAGAAGATGGAGAGGGTCAGTGTCAGTCTGGAGTAAATCAAACAGCCAGGGATATAAATAACACCGACAAGGGCCCTTCAGCTAACTGATCTATTCTCTTCATCATCTTCTATAGTGTTCCTTGCATAAACTCTCCTTCCACAGACACCCTGCACAGATCTCCTTCCCGTCCCGCACCGTGGATCGGGCCTCTTGGCCCGTTGATTATATTTAGATGTTACACTGCAGATACCTCGATACGTGTATGTACACTGCGCATGTACATCGCCCCAAGGAAAGGTGGCTGAGCACAAGGGAAAAGACAAGTGACTCATTGGGCAAATCCTTGGGTTCTAGGCAGAGTGAGCCAGAGTGTGCGCAAGCTCATTTTGCCCTGCCTTGTTGCCTGGTAGTCAACAGCATTTACCTGAACCAACGGACATCTGGGTGTGAGCCAATTTCCAAACTTATTGACTGTATACCCGAGGTATACAGCTCAACTCCTCAAAAACGCCTTGACGGCCTCTCCCCATACAGCCCCTCTCTTGTAAATGTGCATCCGCGGCGCACTACCCTCCTTCAGCCCGTCAATGGCCCGTGCCAGCTCCTCTCCCAGACCTTCGTCCTTGATGCTCTGAATCGGATACACGTACGTGTGGAAGGCGAAGACGAGTGCCTTGCTCTTCGGGAGTCGGTGGAGGGTTTGACGTTCGCAGCGTAGAATGGTCTGTTGAGTCAGGTATACACACACATATATTGGTATATAAATACCACTGTAGAACGTGTTATATCCAGACGAACCTGATCCACATCTAACTCCCCCGGCTGGATCTTCTCCAACTCCTCATCCACAGCGGCATGCGTGCCCCCAAATGCAGCGAATAACTCCGCATTCGTCGTGACGGTCCAGTTAACTCGCCTAACATACTTGCCCACCTCGACCTTTGCAAAGAACTTGTCCATGCTCCGCTCTAGTTTCTCCCGGTAATGAGGGACGGGTCCGTGGATATTCGCCAATAGCAGTCCCAGCTTCTTGCGCGGGTTGAATCCGGACGGGAAGCAAGTGCTGTATGCTTCTAGGATGTATTTTGGCTCTTTCTTTTTATCGTCTTTCTGGTTCTGTTCCTCCGGTAGGAGGAATAGAAAATCCTCGTCGACGATTTTGACCAGTGTCTCCAGGGGCAGAATGGTAGGATCAGTATCAGCCGGTACCACCGGCCACATCTCCCCGGTTACGAGATTCTCCAGACGCCGTGTCTGGTGATGTAGCTTGAACATCGTCGGATATCGACCGGGCAAATACGTACCCAGGAGAAATGTGTAGAGCTCCCACACGGCCTCTCGGACACGAGGATCTGAATCATTGTTAACAGCAACGACAATGTCATGTTGTTCCCCGAGCAGAGACTTCCGGAGAGCTAAGCGATCCCTATACGTTTTGTCCATAAGGATGAGTTCAGAGGGGTTCAGCTTCTCGAGCGCCATAGTTAGATGATATTTCGGCTTGAACGGGCGAATCTTCACAGGCTCTGCTGTCTCCCAGTCGAAATTCTTCAGAGGTTCGACTGGGGGGAATCCCGGAGCATCGAGTATCTGAGCCTTGGATTTATTATTCCTCGAGTATATCTGATCCAAGTGAGTACGGAGTATTCATACACGCACGATATCAGAAGGAAAGATCGCAACATACTATCCAACACCCAATACTCAAGAACAACAGACATAGTCCCCACAAAACAGGAGCGAGGGTATCTAGCCCGGCAATCCATGACTTGAGTGCATCCCAAGATATTGTCGAGGTCCTGTTGTCTTGATTCAAGAACAGTAAGATGGAGGTGTGTTCCTCAGCCATTGTAAGACCTGAGATACTTTGAACACTCCACATGAGACTCTACGGGCAATCCGATGAGGTCAAGCCATAGCGAGGACTAGTTATTAGTTAACCACGGACTGCTTGCTGATTCATCTGCGGAGATGATAAGAAATAGAGCAGCGGAGGGACATGACTTGCCCAATGGGGTAACTGATAGCGCGTGTCTTTTAACCGAATGTGGTAATGTATATGTACACTTGTACACTGCTGCTCCATTGCCTATATTGTTTACTATATGAGTCGTACCAGCTGGTCAAGAAAGAAGGAGAGACACAGAAGAAAAGGGTATCAATATAGCACAGAGTACAGAGTAAATGCAACTACCCAACTCATCCAAGCAAAAAGTAAAATAAGAATCACCCAAGATACCAACTTAACAGGCTGAACAATCCAAACTCACTCTCCCTTCTGATCAAGCCCTGATCCACCAGATGTAGACCGAGGCTGACATCCAGATCCAGATCCACCACCAAAACCCGTAAAACTAAACGCCCTCCTCCCATCCGGCCTCTCCGATAAACTCGGTGCGCGCAGCCTGCGCGTCCCCCTCGACCTCCCCCCGACAACAGGAATCTCGTACAGAATAACCCGGTACGTGTACAAGACGATATCGAAGATGATTAGAGCGAGGCAGGGCGTTATGCTAAGGAGAGCGAGGGCGGACTGTTATGTCTTAGTTCCATGTTGCTTTGGCAAAATAAAAATAAACATGACAATGAGGGAAGAAAGAAAGAAAGAAATGGGAAAACGCACGAATAGCTTAGCTGCCCATACTTCCAGGTAGACCAGTTCCGGTGGGAGGATGGAGTACCACGGCATTTTTCTTTATCTTTGTGCTCGTGTCGAGTTTTCAACGGCTGTGATCAATGGAGTATGTCTCAGGTGGATCGATCAATCAATATAAATAAAAAAAAGTAAGCATCAAGTAGCTGTAGCGGAGTACAGATACAGACACGTAGTGACGAATGCTGATGTCAACGTCAGTCTCATTCCAGCGGATTCTGACAGAAGAGTCGGTACAATATACCAATATAAGGAAGTAACAAGACAAGAAAAAACTGGCTCAGAGGTAGACATATAAACAACAAGAAGCAATTGAATGATCCGAATTCTCCGCGTGGCTGAGAGTGTACTGTATAACTGGCTCTATCTATGCGATGACGATCCCTCGGAAGAGAGAAAGGTCATCGCCGGAAAGTATCCGCTTTGCTGGGATTGCGGGGAAGTGATCTTTTAATGTTCATGGCTTCGTTTCGTTTCTTTTCTTATGTTATGTTCTAGGTGTATATACACATATGCAGTATTATCCCAATCCGTAAAATTCACAGAGGAAAAATGACAAAGAAATAGTTGTTTGTGGTGCATAAATAACCAACCATTGTACCCAGAGAAAACCAGTCCCATAATCCACACACCTGACCATGCCCACATCTATATTACACACAAAGAGATAAGTAAACCACTCCAAAACGGCCAAAAAGAATATCATCATCGCATATGATACGTGTAATCAGGGACAAAGCTAGAGTCATCTTGCTGAACTCGTCCATACCCACCCGTCCGCCATCGTCCCAAAGGCGCAGCGCTATGCGAAGGCGGTTGGGCATGGCTCAGAAGTTCAGTCTCACTTTCATTGGACTGATAGTATAGACCTCCGCTGGTTGGGACAGACCCGCTGTCATACCGAGCCAGAGGAGAAGAGAATGCTGTGTATTCCTGATCTCTTGTCCGCATGTCGGCCAGGTCGAAGCCGTCGTGCATTCTGATTCCAGAACCAGATCGGAATGAGGGTGCTGGCGATGAGGACCGTGAATCGCCGGCGGTCTTGAACGTACGTGGCGTCTGAGATCGCTCCGAGATTAGATCTTCTGGGCGACCGTATATGCCACCACCAAACTCGTCGCGGAAGTCGGGACGATCCTTGAAATACGAAAAGTCAAGATGATTCTCAGGGACGAATTCAAACGGCCCAAGGTCGGTCGTCGAATACATAGACTTCCCTGGCTGACCTGTTGCCATGCGGTCCATCACAATGTCCGAGTACTCCCCGGTGTGGTCTGTGGGATCTAGTCGGCCCTGATAAATACTCTTCAGCGCGTCTACGGCCCTCGCATGCACCATAGGCGTAATCAAAGGCTTGTACAAGGCTGGGTGACCGAATTTGGTGCTCAACCCTTCCGATGCCTTTCTCGCCAGTTTAACGGCAGCTAGTGCTTCGGTATCAGTCAATATATTCCGGTTGTAATAATCAATGTCGTGGTCAAAAGTCCTCATGCAGTAGAGCTTGAAGCCAAGCATCAAAAATGGCAGGGGCACCATGGAATATACCATGGTCCATGTACCATTGGCCCTGGCAGCAAGGGCCACTATGAAATTGGCCAGAATAGTTGCGAATATCATCCGGTTGAATAGGAGGCGCCAGAAACGGCCACCCGATTCGTTCTTTGTCACGAACACGTACATCAAAAGGTATTTCTTGAGAACCGCATCCAACCCAAAGTAGAATGCGGTTACGGGCAGGACGATCGGCTGCAGCGTTGCAAAGCACAGAGCCACCGTGGCATAATAGAGAAAGTAGTTGCAATAGCTTGCATAGTCAAAGGGCGGCGGAGCGGTCCACTCAATGGCCTGTCGGGGAGTCGGTGCGAGGAAGGTCTTGGAAAACCAAACCCAGGTGAGATTGACCAGCTGTACCAGGTCAATGGTAGCTCCAAGACTCCGTTGCAACAGCCATACTACAAAGAACGGAGACACTTGGCAAAGAGATTTGAACGCTGTTGCAAATAAGTGGCCTTCCTTGACAGCTTCCCAGGCACCCTTGTTGTGCTTTCTAGCATCAATCACAGCAGTGACAAATGTCCAGGCGGCCGAAAATAGGGAGAAAACGATGAGATTGTTGAAAACGAAAAAGGAATATAGATGGCTAAGAACTCTGTTCTCGCGTGCAGTCTTGGTCACATTGCCCGCGTGGATGGCAAGCCGGCGGAAGATGATCGGCAATATCAGGTATACCAGAGACGTCAGCGCAGGAGAGGCAATACCCTGAACTGCAGCCCACAGCTTGGGATGTGCCTCGAGGGATGTCGAGAAAGCCGGCCAAACAAGACCCAAATTGTTGAGATTAGATAGAAATACGGCAATTAGAGCGTTAGGCGCAACCCACACTATCGTCAGTGCGATCACCCAGATGACATTTATAAATCGCTTCCATCCTCGAGTCGCTTTTGACAAGGGTAAGTTTTCCCAGATGATGTCGCTCGGCCGAGGGGCAAGACGAATAGTCGTCCCCTGAGGGTGCGTGTTTCGAGACATATACGCCACAGCGTGGGCATGCTCTATCATTTCCCAACTCGCGAATCCGAATGGCATGACGTTCCGCTTGTCAATGGATGCTCGCACATGGCTGATCTCATCCTCTAACAGCCTAATCCGGGTGGTTAAGTAGTCGATAGCGTCCACCCTGCCCCGAGTACCTTCTTTTCGAGGAGGGCGTATTGTGGGCCGCTTCGCAGGCAATCGATCCGGCCGCTTCAAATACTTGGCGAGGACTGACTCGAGACGCCGCACAGCTTCCTCATGTTCCTTAATCAAACGGGGGAGGCCCTTGACATTGCGACCTATAGCAGTTCGCGGGATGGCAGCCGTGGGATTGACCTTGTCCGTGAGGAGCATGAGGCCTTCATCGGACCGCGCCGTTGGCGGAATATCGGTGATCATTAATGTCCTGGCATGTAAACTACGCTGGTAGTCAGAGCTTTGGAAATACCTTCTCCGTAGCGCGAGGACCGCCTTGTAATTCCACCACAGAAAGAAAGCAACGATTATATCAAAGATCCAAGCACAGATCACCTGGCTCCAAATCCCGTTGGTCGAGACGTATTGAGGTGTCATTGTCGCGAATACCGACAGGCCCTTGGTATAGCTATTTGAGCGGCTTAGGATAATATTGATTGGGATCATAACGGCGCAGCCGACGATGCTCATGACAAGAAACATATTCCGACACATTTTTGTAAATCGCAAGAAGACGATCGCATCGAGGCCGATGGAATCGACGAGCTCGCTCTCCTTGGCGCGCAGGACGGGTTTAACCCAAGAGAAAATACCCTTGCCGGCAGGCGGAGGCGCATGCCTGCGATCCGCATGTTTGACCTTGGGTGCATAGACAACCGTGTGATGAGGACGAACGAGGGAGAAGAGAAGGGTGAGGAAGACGGCGAAACCGATGGAAGTACCGAAGGAAAGCCAGACAGCGTTGATTTGGAACTATGGCAAAAGGACAAGCACAGTCAGCACAGTCATAACACACGACAAACAACCATTTAAAGAACAGCAGGACATGACACGCAACGTACAGCTGATTGAAATGGACTAGAGATGAGTTTAACAAACTCATTTACCGGCGAGTCCTCGTCCACGTTCCTTCGAGTTAGAGCGGCCCAAGCTCTATCAAGAGCCATTCCTCCAGGGGAACCCATTGCCCAATGCCCAGAAGCCTTTCTTTTCAGGGAAGGAGAGAAAGGCGTCTCCAGTATGGACAGACCATGGGCGAAAAAAAAAGAACGAAAGAGGCCCCTTGGGAAGCACGGAGTTAAGGCCCGCGGAAGTAGAAATAGTTTGTATAGTTAGCAGATATAGTGGAGTATAATAATGGATAGGCGCATGTCTGGTCGTATTACTAGGTAGGCCTGCCTGTGCCGTGAGATAGGTAGCGAGGGCGGTCTAGGACGGCAGAACCTCACGTGTACTAACACCCCCCACGCACGAGCAGCCTACAAACTATGGAATCAATCTAAATACAGAAATCGGCCTCTATTCGGGCCTTCAAATGAGTGAATATATGCAAAAATAAACAGAGGAATGAAGGTTCTGCTTTAGCCAATCGAATGCCGTATATCAAAATAGAAAATATATCCAAAATGGGGGAGATATACGCGGCTTAGCTTATGCCAGTGAGTTGTAGGAAATGATCAAATTGTTCAGTTCGGAGAGGTTTGGTCAGGCCGTCTGCTGCTTGTTCTTTGGTAGGGCAGGCCTGGAGTTTAACAATACCGTCTTGGATCTTCTCCCGAACGTAATGGTAACGTATATCGATGTGTTTGGATCTCTTGGTGGTGAGCTCAGCTTCAGCCATGGCGTGTGCACCTTGATTATCGATATAGAGAGTAATTGGCGGGCATTCAGTAGGGAGCACGTTGAGCTCGTTGATGAGGTTCCGGAGCCAAAGGGCATCTCGGCTGGCTTCACTTAGAGCCATATACTCAGCTTCGTTGGAGCTAAGTGCAACGGACGTTTGCTTGCGGCTTTTCCAGGCAATTGGGGCCCCGGCAAGCAGAAATATATATCCAGATACTGACCGGCGATTGCCTGTCAGTTGACCACCCCAATCAGAATCAGTATAACATCTGGGCATGAGGAGGTCAGATGTAATGGGTTCCGTGGCCTTATGGTAGGTAATTTGTCGGTTAATGGAGCCTTTAAGGTAGCGTATAGCGTGTATAAGGGCACGCCATGCCTTTTGGGTAGGTTTGGCGTGATATTGGGATAGTACGCCAACTGTCCGGCTAAGATCAGGTCGGGTTTTGGTGGCTAGCCAAGTAAGGCAGCCTACACCACGTTGATATTCTTTGATGTTCACTGTAGGGTCTGGGTCATCATCAATTATTAAACTAGGATCCATGGGGATCCCAACAGGGTGTGCTTGTGCTTGGCCAAAAGAGGCAACCACGTCTTCAGCATAATTGGCCTGGGAGAGAGTATATGTGGTCTTGGATTGAGAGGTGGCCATGCCAAGGTATTTGGTAGAGTTTCCAACTTCTTTTATGTCAAATTTAGCAGAAAGAGACTCCATAAACCAAGTGGCATCGTTCTCATGCTTAGCATAGACTTTGAAGTCATCCACATGGGTAGTCACATAGAGTTGGGTCCGGGTGGTATGGATCCAGAGACCAGAGTCGTATTCGGAGCTTTTGAAGCCAATTTGTCGTAAGAAAGCATTTAGTGTATCATACCAGATACGGGCAGATGGGATTAGTCCATAGAGGGACTGGCGGAGTTCACAAACCAGGTCTCCAGAGCCTTCTTTGAATCCCTGAACTTGGGTCATAAAGACACGTTTATCTGTGGGCATTTTTCCATTTAGGAAAGCAAGGATGGCATCTGCCTTTCGAGTATGCCAGCCAAGTAGAGTGGCCAGTGCCGTAAGGGTTCTAGTGGTATTTTCATCTACCACTGGGGCGTATGATTCCATGAAGTCCTTGTCAAGTAGATTTCCACGGATCACCCAGCGAGCTTTAGCTTGGTAGTCCCTTGTAATAGGGGTACCAGGGATTTCTTTCTTTTTGTATACCCACCGGCCAGGGATGACCTTGGTCCCTGGTGGTAGGTCAGAGCGGCGGATAAGTTGCCAGCAGCCTTTTTCTTTGAGTTGGTTGACTTCTTTTTGCATGGCTGCTTGCCACTTGGTGGCATCAGGATGAGATATAGCCTGCTTATAGGAAGTAGGCGTGTCATCTTCAGACGAAGGAGTAGTTGAAGTGGTGAGATAGGCTAGGGACATGCCTTTGGCGGGTCGAAGCCATATTTCCTGGTCTTCATCTTCAACAGGTTGGTTTGTATCTTCTTTATTAGGAGTACTTGGATCTTCAGGAACAGTAGCTTGTGGAGGTGTAGTTGTGGGATCCTCATATTCTTCATCAAATATAGTGTCATTGGTTGAAAAAATGGCGTCTGTTTTAGGTCCCACACTCTGTATTGTTGGCTACTGATTTGGCCGATCATGAAGCAGCATTTAGAATGGGAATCGAACTTGTTTATAGGCTTATCTGAGCCATGTCGATGAACCCAGACAGGGCAGCCCCAACGTCGGTATTTGTTGATACTAGTTGGTGAGTTGGTCCAGGCAGCCAGAGGCGATTTATATGGGCTTGGGCTGATTTTTGTGTTGGTATTGACCCCCAGGGATAGGTGAATTGAATAGGATTGTGGATGTTGGGAGGCGGTTTGTTATATCTGATGCATATTTTAAAGCATCAACCCAAAATCGCTGTGGTATATGGGGAGCGTCAAGCATTAATGTCCGAGCACGGTCAAAGAGTATGCGTATGCTGCGCTCACTGACACCGTTTTGCCAAGGGGAATATGGAGAACTTGGTTGCCATTCAATGCCTTCCTGACGGTAGGTTTTCTGCCATTCAGCTGAACAGAATTCATTGTCAGAGACAATATAGGCTGGGGCAGGGAAATGGTGATTCTTCATCTGTTGTAGCCAACCCCGAAATGCATCAATTGCAGCAGATCTTTCAGTTAGGTAGTGGACCCAACGGTAACGTGTAGCGTCATCAGTAATAAGCATCACATATTTGGCTCCTGTACGTGAAGGTAGAGGCATATCTAGCTTCTCTATATCTAGTGTTCGGCCGCCACCAGCAAGGTCTATGTGGACTCGGGCTAGTGGTGCAGTCATACGGGATCTTGGTGTTTTGCTGTATTGGCGAGTTTGCTTGCCCTGGATGCAGGCTTCACAAAGTGGTAGTTCTTTGGAACCTTTGATTTCAATGTCTGATGTAGGATCTGCGGCAAGGCGTAAAAGATCCTGCTGGTTTAAATGGCATAGACGGCGATGCCATGTCATAATTGGTAGAGCTGTTTTGGAGCTCTTAGTCTTTGGGGATGTTGTAGGTTTCTTTCTGGGAGGGTCCCCTGGTCGGTTGGCCTCTTTGCCAGACCGGGTGGTGACAAAGGCATAGGAGCTCTCGTCGGGAGAAATGCAATCTGATAGGATGAATACATTGTTGGTATTCAAAATGGCTTCAAATTCTGCACCAGAAGAGGTTGTGATTTGTGCTACTTGAGAGCTGGAAGGGAATTCGATACGAAAACCTTGTTTGAGAAGCATTCCCATGGAGATTAAGTTGGAATTGAAGGATGGAACATGTCGTACATCCCTAAGGATCAAGGATCTGGTTCCAATATCAATGACGACGGTGCCAATACCATGAGGTTTGGAAATCTTCCCTTGAGCATCTTCAATATAATCCGCTGGAGTAAGGTCCTCCTTTCTCAATGTTTTATAGGACGTGAAGAAAGCTTGATGGGGTGTAACATGGAATGAAGCACAGCTATCAAGATACCATGAAGCTTGGAGAGATTGGGCTGATTTAGCAATGGCTGTTTTTGCAGCTGAAGAAGTCCATGGTACCAGTTCATTGGTTTCTGCTTCAGAGAATGAAGCAGTGGAAGATTCTTTAGCAGTGTGTAAAGCACGAATAGCTTCAATAGTATTTTTATTGGCTCGGCGCCAATGCTCAGAGGCTTTCTCAGGGTTCTTGTAGAGGCAAGGCATTGGGTGGAAATGACCACACCAATCACAACGGGTCTTTGGTTTGCGTGAATCCTGGTCCTGAGGTTTATATTTAGTGTTGGAACTTGAGGCGGAAGAGCTAGCAATGGGGTTAGATGCTTGTTTGGAATAGCTTCGTCCGGATAGATTCTCTCGTCGTCCTCCGTGTTGGGAGCGGGATTCACGGGCTTGGGTGCCCATACGGATAGAGAGTTGAGCTTGAATGGTAGGTAGGTCCAGATTGATGACAGGGCCTTGTCCAGTTGAGTATACTTCATCAAGTTTACTCTTAATGAATGCTTTGTTCCATTCGCGGAGGCCTATAAAAAATAGGTCGTGAATAAGGTTGTCAAATGATGCTTCTTTTATAGCATGAAGGCGGTCTACTATCCTAGTAAACGCAGATTGGTAGGATAGGTAGTCATTGTCTTTTATATAGAGCTCCTTGAGCTCTTTTATGAGAAGCATTCGTTCTTCACCAGTAGAACGTCCGAAAAAGGTAGCAGTTCGGTCCCATAAACCATGGGCTGATAGGTCATATGTGTTGCCCAATTTGTCAATGGCTTGGGCAGTCATAGCATGAAGCATTCGGGCTCTCATGACAGTGGCTTTGCAATGCCATACTTCAGCATCATAAGCTGAGTATCCTGCTGGAGGTATATCCTGATGCAAGACTGTACTAGCGTTCAGGACATTGGCTTCTCTTTGAATGGCTGAACTCCAGGGGTCGTAATTATCATGAGACAGTGTGATTCGGCATCGGTCTGGTAAGAGCGCTTTAACTTGAGCTTGTACATGATCAAAAGGATCTTTTTGTACTGGATTTGAGGCTGGAATAGCTGTATTATTTTGAATATGATTGTAGGGAGTAGCGTTATGCCGGACTGTAGGAGTGGAGGATTGGGATTGATGGCGTTCAAGGGCATTAAAACGAGTCATGAACTGGTCCATCTGCTTCTGCATTTGCTCCTGCATCTGCTTCTGCATTTGTTCCTGCATCTGCTTCTGCATTTGTTCCTGCATCTGTTCCTGCATCTGCTGGAACAGAGCTGTGATGTCTGGTGTGGATGCCATGGTGTTGGCTGTAGTAGAGCTTTGAGCTCTAGGGGCAGTTGGGGTGTCCATTTCTTCAGAGATTACTGAGGAGGCGGAGGAGCCTATATCTGATGAAGGATCTGTGGATTCTGGCTGACGACGGTGACGTCTAGCGGTGGTAGGGGGCGTTCGAGGCACCACCATTTTGGATGGGATCGATCGAAGGATCCTGGGGTTCAGGGGCCGATTGTTGGCGGTCCTGGTGTTCAGAGTCGCTTAGAAGCGCTCGATTTCTGGTTTGACCAATGAGAGGTCACAATTTAGCCTATCTGAAAGGCTTTTTTTTTAAGCTCAATATCGTAGAGCTAAAACGGGCTCATAACCTAATGGATAGGCGCATGTATGGTCGTATTACTAGGTAGGCCTGCCTGTGCCGTGAGATAGGTAGCGAGGGCGGTCTAGGACGGCAGAACCTCACGTGTACTAACAAACATGCCATTGCCCTGGATGGGTGAGATATATCCTATCCTACATGATGCCTGTCTCCGAGAAGCACAGAAGAAAGCTGAACCCTTTTTCTCATCTGAATCCTTCGAGGATACGTATTTCGCAGAGGAATCTACAATGCCCTGCAGACACGTAGCTACAACATACTCAGACCAGTATGCTAAAAATAATGTTGAAGACGCGTATATGCATCTCTAGGTAGCATACGCAATACTGGCTGTCAAACTGTTTCATCTCGACTGAAAAATAGGGTATAAACCTGGTCGGGAGCGTTCTAGACTGGCAACAACCCTGGAAAGGTAAATGATACGGACTTCGACAACAGTCCGTGGCTATGGAAGACGGTACTCAAAATTACCCTCCACACTCCGTACCTAGGTAACTTAAAATACGGTAATATCCCACGTAGTTTTTCTTCAAGTCAAGCATTTGTATTGACAGATATCTCATTAATGCGTTTCTGATACATCTCAAACCACATGGCTTTTCTCTCGTTCATCGCCTGGGGGATAACAATGCCATCCAAGCCCCACAATCATTTGAATATTAAACCGAATAGGGGGAAAAGAACTTAAAAAAAACCTCTTCACGCTCACCAAAAGATATACATCACCCTTTTTCTATTCTCCATTGTTTCCCCGGCTAGTTAAGATAAAAATTCCAGGATGAAATGAATCTCTTATAGCTGACCAGCAGTGTTGAAGTCCTCAAGAGCAACCTGGACACGCTTGCTCATGGTCTTCTCACCCTCGCGGATCCAGACACGGGGGTCGAAGAACTTCTTGTTGGGCTTGTCCTCACCGTCAGGGTTACCAACAGGAGACTTGAGGTAGTCCTGCTTGTTGAGGACGTAGTCGCGCACACCGGTCAGGTAGGCGTACTGCATGTCAGTGTCGAGGTTGACCTTAACGACACCATAGCCAATGGCTTCTTTGTACTCCTCCTTGGAGGAGCCAGAGCCACCGTGGAAGACGAAGAAGACAGGCTTGTCTTTGGACGAGCCAGTCTGTTCCTTGACGTAGGCCTGGTGCTTCTTCAGAAGCTCGGGGTGCAGACGGACATTGCCCGGCTTGTAGACACCATGAACGTTACCGAAACCAGCGGCAATGGAGAAGTAGGGGCTGATGGATGCAAGGGCGTTGTGGATGGCCAGGATATCTTGAGGCTGAGTGTACATGGCGGCGTTGTCAACGTTCTCGTTGTTGACACCATCTTCCTCACCACCCGTGATACCGATTTCCTGTGATTAGGGTGTCAGGATGCCATGTCACGTGAAAATACTGCAAGACTAATTATCTCCATTGGGGCACTCACCATCTCGAGCCATTGCTTCATAGGAGCTGCACGCTTGAGGTACTTGGCGGTGGTAGCGATGTTCCAGTCGACAGGCTCCTCGGACAGATCGATCATGTGGCTGGAGAAGAGGGGCTCGCCGTGGATCTTGTAGTATTGCTCGTCAGCATCGAGCATGCCGTCGAGCCAGGGCAGCAGCTTCTTGGCGCAGTGGTCGGAGTGGAGAACAACGGGGATGCCGTAGGTAGGGGCAATGCTGCGGATGAAGTGAGCGGCGGCGACAGCACCGGCAATGGAAGCCTTCTGGCCATCATTGCTGACTCCCTATCACGAAGGTGGATTAGTCCAATTGTTTGCTTTCCCTTTTTTTCTCCAAGGATTGTTCCAAGCCTACCTTGCCAGCGAAGAAAGCGGCACCACCCTGGGAGACCTGCAGGACGATGGGGCAGTTCTGATCCCGGGCGGCCTCGAGGGCAGAGATAGCGGTGGAGGAAGAGGTGACGTTCTAGTGGAAGACATCATCAGCAAAGCCGCTCACCAATGAGGGCAGCGCCCGGGGGGCGGGGAACTCGAGAGCGGAAGTAACTTACGATGGCGGGGATGGCAAAGACCTTCTCCTGGGCGTACTCGAAGAGGCGGAGGACGTCATCACCGACGATGACGCCGGACTTGCGGGAGAGCTTCTCTAGAACACCCATGCTGGATACAGATGGAGGGGATAAAAAGTCGATAAGAGCAGAAGTGGGAAGAAGCGTGAAGCGGGATAGTGGTCAGAAAACAAGTTCCGATGATTCACTGGAAAGGGGAGGGAGAGAGAGAGGAAGAAGAGAAGCAGGTGGGAAGGAGGGGAAGTGATATTTATTAATGCTCTGGGCTTCGTCGAGGTTCTCGAGCAGACGGAGGCAGAGAGGGGCACCAGCGCCAAGGGAGGCACCAAAGTGGGCAGGTTGTGTCATAGGCATTTCCAGCGAGGCAAACTCACCGGCTGCCGGTGGGGAAGCTGGGAAAAGGCGACAGACAACACCAGCAGCGAAAAAAAGAGCCAGCGTCAGTATGATTTCAGAGCTCGCCTTGGCTGGTCGGTCCACGCTCACAGGCAACATGCAGCGCCTCAAGAACAACCTGATTGCCCATGCTCAGATGAGTTGCCCTGGTCTGCCCCTTCTCTGCTGCTTCGTGCATCGTCGCTGGGCTTCCCCCGGCAGTCTTCAGCGTCATAGCCCTTTTCCCGGAATTCCCCGCGTTCGCTGTGTCCCAAGGATCCGAAGAGCGTCGTCGATGCATATTAACCGCGGTCCTACATCCGGAAATCGATGGTCCAGCAGGGGTTCTTCTGCTCTGCTTCTTAGAAACTCTTGAGATCTGATAGCAATTCATCCATCCTGCCACTGTCATATCATGCCACCACATCAGATTGGATGATCTCAGGGGCAAAAATAATAAAAAATAAAAGCCCACAGATAATCATAAACCCCCTCAAGCTCACCGAGCAGGCGTTTGCGGGAACTCGGTGATGTCGACGGGACCGGTACATGGATGTACGCCACGTCTGCCGAAGCATCGTCTGTCTCCTGTCCGTGTTTCTTTCGTGCTCCAGTCACATTGTGTGGATAAACAATTCCTGGTCGGAGGATCGATCTCCGCCGAGAAACATCCAACAATCCGATAACAAATAATTATGGATTCTGGGACATCATGCATGCAAGTCACCACCGTCGTAAATTGTAATGGCTTCCTTCCCACCTGTTTCGGGCATTTTCGGCCTGATTCAGGCCTCAATTCTGTCCACGTAGTACGCTGTACGTACAAAGTGTCGCAGACGTCTGACGCTTCCATTCTCGACGGAAATTAAATCGCAAAGATGGATGCTTCACGTGCAATGTGCTTATAAGCCGTCCGACTATACAGCCGTATATATATGAGTTGAAATACCGAGACGCGAGTCTAGATGCACTGGCCCCATCCAGACCTCGCTCCCCCAGTCCTATATATGCATTCCAAAATAGACACCCTATATAATATAATATAATATAATATATGCTTTCCCCCTCGAATCCCAAAAACCCATACTCTGTCTTCCTCATATTTTCTCTACTGAATAGCCATTTGCTCACCCATCGTCTCATTCAGCGATCGGCACCATGCGGCCCGTTGGGTGGCATCTTCTCCATCTCATAGAACAGAAGATACACTTCCTTCTGCATGCTGAGAACGTCCGATGTCTTGCATTCTTTGACCTTCTCGTCCGATATGCGCCACCACCGATCGTTTGCCTTGTGCCGGCGCCGGAACCGCCCGTTCGATCCAGAAGCGCCCCCAAGGGACGTCTGCGGCATGAACTTACTGGCAGTTGAAGAAAGGCTAGATGTTGACTTCTTCACTCGTACCGGGTTGGGTGCGCCATCGGCCGCCGAGGAGCGGTCGGCTGTGGAAGACTTCTGCTTGGACTGATCACTTCGGACGGAACCCTGAGAACTGGACGCGTTCAACTGCGGAGAGTGCGATGTCTGGGATCTCAATCGCAATGGTGACATTGACGATGCGCTGGCGGTCGACTTTCCTGATAGTGACGGGGATGACGTCGTAGTTGAGATACCGACACCCGTCAGCTCATCTGGTAACTTTTGAGCGGCAAGGCTAGGACTCGGAACTTCCGACACATTCCCGCTTGCAGCCCGGCTCTGCGAATATGATCTAAACGCATCGGGTGTCGAGAAAGGCATGTGAAGGTGGTTGCGCCGGAATGACTCGTAGTGCCCACTATTATGGCTGCCCTTATGGCAGACAATCGCTAGCAAGTTAAACCACTTGCGGTTAAGAATTCCTCCCAGTGAGAGTCGCTCCGGAAAGGAAACTTTGGCTGCATTTTTAGTTGAGCTACTTCGGTCAAAGATCGACCGCGACAGATGGATCGCAATAACCTTTGGGAACACTGTAATGCGCATGTGTCTTGCGATTCTGCGCTTCGGCGCCTCCTCGACTGGTGGAAGCGTCACGCCCTCCAATATCTGCTCCGGGTCTGTGTCGAGGGCATTTTGGATCCGCTCAATCTCAGCCTCAAGACGTGCTCGATCTTTCTCCGATCTGGTACTTGCCTTCTCCTGCATCTTCGATTCTAGCGCATGTTGCAGGCTGCACTTATCGCATCGGAAGTCGTCGATATACTCGGTCTTCAGTAAACCATCAAAGCACGAGCTGAGCGTGGTCGAGCTCTTCTGGGGTACCTGCAGCGTCAAGTTGACGAAATTTGTTTGGTTCGGTTTATACTGATAATGACAAGTCTGGCATTCAATCTGGGACTCTAGCTGGCCCTCAAACGGAAATCCATAGTCGTCACCATCCAGATTTTCTAATTGAGTATTGATGGTTGCGGGAACCCCGTTCTTGGTCCCGTCGTCGACTCTGACGGCCACCCCGGGATCCCCTGAAGTAGTTGGAACCCGAGCATCGGCATCCTGTGTCGCCTCCACCGTGCCCGGACCGGCCGGCGCATCGATGGTAATACTTTGCCATCTCTGCCGTGCTTGGACACCAGCATGGTACTCGTCACAGAGTCGCTCGGCGACAACCTGTAAGAATTCCTGCGCGTCCTGTTGGCTGCGGTTGATGCGCGTGCGGTACGCATACTCGAGCGCCTGGATAAACCCCCGTGCGGAAATTGTCTTCTTGTAGATGGGCCGCTCGTTCAACCTATCCAGCATTTCCTTGAGCGCCCGCGTAATTATCCCTTGCTGTAGCTCCCTGGTCCTTTCGGGTCTTTGTCCGCGAGGCATATCCTCCTGAATCGGAAGAAGATCGTAAACCTGTGGCCCATCCAATTCGCGCCGATGCAGTTCTCGGATCAAGTATAGTCGAAGATCTAACAGGCCCGCAAGGGCCTGCAGTACGGAGTTGATGAAGCAGTCATTGGCCGGGTTCGACAGGCCAACAATGCTTCTCTTGCGGTTGTTGTCACTCGATTCCTCGCCATCGATAGTGTAGTTGGGTCCAAAGACATAGAACAAGGCAATAGCGGCGAGAGAAGCTCCAGCCGCATAAGCGGCCACAGTTGTCGGTTTTTCTGGCATCAAACCGTGCCTCCTCGGGTTACCGCACCGTGTAGGGGAGAAGTGCAGTCAATGTCGCTATATACTATATGGATGTAGGATATCAAGGGCGGTCAATGTCGGTTTCCGTGGTCTAGTCATGGGGGACTAGCTAGCTGATACGAGAACGATTCCGGGGCAACAATAATCGACCTGTTCTGATGTAAAGCTGGCCGAGGAGGCCTTCGCCTCTTGAATAATCGTTCTGCCTTCAGCGGCTACAGCCGAAATACCCGTTAGCCAGTCACTGGTGCGGAGTAACCCTGCTGTAATGATAATGGGGGGGAAACCGAGGGCGAAATCTGGGGAAATTTGGAATTGCCTCCCTCACCTGAAGCAGGTAGCCTTCAACTCCCCAAGGCACTGGCGGATTCAATAGAAAGGAGAGACAGCCCTGCCTTGTTGACCGCGGAAAAGGGACGGTGATAATAACTATAGCGAGAGCGAGAGAAAAGAACAACCAGGGGAGGCCCGGCCTACGCTGAATTAGGTCTAGTGCTTTTTTCTTCTTAGCTCAGCTACACGTGCTTCCAGATTGTTAACTATCGATCGTGCTAAACGAAACGCTTCATTAGCTAAACCAGCCTACGTCCAGGACACGAAATTAATAGTATTGGGACAGATATGGGGGAGATACAGTGTATCATATCCACTAAAATTAATATTCGGCGATACGGTTACACAGGTGCAGTCATCCTGGCTATTCCGTCGTTACATCACTTCTACCCATAGCAGGTTCCAGCAAAAGTCATGGAAAAAGGGGCCAGTTTGAAGCTAAGCCCACATACGAAGCTTGCAGGGAGACAGTTTCAAGCCAAAGAGAAAATTTACTTTACTATTTTTGAGTCGACATTATGAGACTGAATGCGTTCGATGATCTTGGATATCCCCGATGAGAACACATCCGCGTTCACGCCCTTCCAGAAAGCCAAATCAGGTACGCAGTGATTCCGGCAACGTAGCAACCTTCTCCTTGAACAGCTCCTCCGCTTGCGTCCACACACGAGCGTTGGATCGGTCCTTCAACTGTAAAAGGCTGGGTAGCAACGCCGTGCTGAACATCTCCGAGCTTTCCCGGGGAAGAAGAGATGGGAGATGGTCAATGCTGATTACGCTCAAGGGATCCTTAGTGCTCGAGGCAGGCAACTTGACTGGCACTGTCGGCTTGTCGAAGGTTGTGGTAATGGCGTACACAGGAATGGGATTGTGAGGATTCGTACTTCGGGTAGCAACGAAAGGTCAGCGATCATAAATAGATGATATTGCAGCGAATGGAAGAAAATGACTTACGTGTCAGCGCTGACATCACAGATGACAGTGAGACGTCTCTTGGGGGAAGAAAGTATCTCGTCATTCACGAAAGGAGGGATCTTGGCAGAGAGGTAAATGCAGTTCACAAAGATATCTGCATCTTCGACGATCTCCCTGAAGGGACCTCCTGCAGAAGATATATTAGAATATGCCCATACCGTAATAAGGAGCATCAGTCGACCAAACCTTTCTTAGTCTCCTCGATATCCCACTGAATAATATCCGATTCTGGGATCCCGACATCCTTGGCCAGTTGCACAGCTCCCTTGCCACACCGTCCAAGCTACTCCACATCAGTAAACTTCTACCTGAATTTAATCAATGGCCACTCACAGCTCCGATGACAAGGATCTTGGGTGACCGGCCAGCCTTCTTCTTCCCAGCCTCCAAAGATTCCTTGACGGACTCGATCAAGAGATCCTGATTGGCGTAAGGTGTCTCGGCATGTAGCAGCTCGCCTTCAGGATGGGTTAACTGCCACGCCCAGTTCTTGACAGCCAAAGCGGATCCTGCGCTTCATATTCAGTATTGAAACAAGATAGCGTATTACGAAGGGACGGAAATACCTGCATATCCAGCAGAAAAGCCAAAAGCTGTAATCAAAAAGAAGGCATTAGCATTAGCATCCTTATCGGTTAAAAAAGATGTTGAAAAATGGGAGTCACTCACCGGCCACTCTCCGCCCAGTATCATCAGTAAGGAACTCAAGATCCAGAAGAGTACCACCTCCGCGGGGCCAGCGGCTAAGAACCTTCTCCCAGCCACCTTGCTGCTTATAACAGTGCGCGAACGTTATATGAACGTGCTCAAGGGGAAAGTCATCCTCCGGCAACTCTTTCAGACCCAAAACGTAGGCATCCTTGGGAGCATCCTTCGCCCAGGAGCCTTCCTCAACCAATGGCGCTCCGACCTTTTGTCAAAAAAAGGCAAACCGTTATTACCCTGTTCGAAGATAAAAGCTAGGATTGCGATTTCACAGAAAACATACCGCGGAGAATTCCTCGTCTACAAGGGTGGGGTCCAAGTCAGTCATACATTGCGAAGGAAGCAGAGCATAGTTCAAATCACATTGTACCTTCAAAAATACGCTGCTTGGAACGTTCAATAGTCACCTGATATCCAGCATCTAAGAGCGCCTTGCAAGTTGTGGGCGTGACTGCCAATTGATTCCAGAGTCAGAAGGGTAAAAAACTCATCCCGCATAATTCGCCATTGATAGACGCTTCAGTTATACTCACGGGCAGATCGCGCCTCAGCAGGCTTGGTTTCAGCGCGGAGCCAGATCTTAGTACCCGACATTGTGACAGTAAATTGATTCTTTTAGCAGAGTATACAAGGAGAAAATTTCAACGCAGCTGCTTGGGGAATATCTAGTTAACATGAGATCTGACTCAAGACTTGGCCCCTCCGATAGCGGGTGCAGTCACGTTGTTCCGAACCGTGGTCGTGACTCACCGCCGACAAGGGGTTTGTTTCAGCTTCTACGCAGTGGATTTTGAAGTGCAAGATCGGTATGCCATGATTGCTATCTAAATCAGAAATTTAAAGGATTCGAGATGGTAGGATTTCATATTTAGTCAATTGGATGTCAATTAAGGGTATAATAAGCTCGCAGTGCGTTGCAAACGCCATTTCCCAATATCCGCTTCGCGTGGATCATAATATTCATTTGATTTAATGTCGTCTTGAAAGGTCGATGGGGTTGCCTGCTGTATACAACCCATCTGTTTGGTTCATATTCACTCCTCTATCTGGAGATGGCCGATGATGTTCGGACGACATGAGACCCGAGATTCGAGATTAAGGCCTGGGAGGCTCTATGCTTCCCTCCATGAACTAGACACGCCGCATGGCCTACTCATCTTCATATGCCTTGAAGTATTTTATGTCTCGTGCCTGTTGATAGGCGCAATCACAAGATAATCGTGAAGACTGGAGGAGGCGATGGCCAGAGACACCATACGATAGTTGGCGAAGTAGAGCACTGTAGATGCCGCAGCGCTTGTGACAATTCTACTTCTCTATGCCAGATTGGACAGACTGCGGGTATCCGCAATCTTTGTTCACGCGTTATCCTCTCCTACACCAAGTCACCTGTATCAAAGGGCGAATGCCACATCTAGCCGACTGAGCAGATATTCCTCTTCCGGTGAAGTGTGATACTTCTTTGGCGTTGTCTCCAGATCAGTTTCGTTCGGTAGCAGTTGCTGAATATATTGTGCGAGTCTCGAGGCTTTCCGAGATTCATCTCTGTCGACCAAGATTCGAAGGGCATCAAAACTGACTCTCAGGAGAGTCTCCTGTTTAACGTTGCTCCAGGCCCGACATTTTTCAGGAGGATGGCCTTCCACGAATTTAAGCAATAGCCCGGTGTCGGGGGCTGTAGGGTGGTAAAGCGGCACAGAGGCAGATAACAGCGATCCGGGTGACATTGCGTAGATCCTTTCCCTGAATTCTTCGTATATAGGAGCGGGAATATCCCTTGCTTGGCCATGAGCGTGCTCCATTGTCCACTGGCAAAGGCGGCCACCTGGAGACAACAGCAACGGCTTTTTGAATTCAGGGGATGACTGGTCGGCCAGTAAAGAATGCATTTTGTACGCCTGAAGGTAATATTTCATTGCCGAGGCCAGCCTGTTCCCATATTGTATCTCGGCCGCCATGAAATCGATGAGAAGATGGCAAAAGGATTGCCGTGCGGAGGACTCCGTAAGCCTGCCATCACGGCCCCCAACGTCATGCTTGAGTAGCATACCCAACCAGGTAATGACAGTATCTTGCATTCCTTCAGCAGCCATGAATTTCAGTAAAGAACCAGTCAATGAGCGGGAGCTTAGCAGCATTTTCCTGGCAGCAGAATCGGAGGCCCAGAACCATGATACGACTTTTGAACCGGCCCCGGACGCTTTCATGGCAGTGCTCACATCAGTACCGCTGGGTGTGGATGCGAGGAGAAGCTGAGATTTCAGGCAATTGGCAAGTGCCGTCGAATTCACCGACCCTGACGCAACTAAGTCGTCAAATACTGCCATTGGCGTTTCCACCATCCTCCGCTGCTGCTCGAGAGCTGCCGCGCCAGATGGATCATGGGAAATAGTCCCCCTTGATGGAACCACCTTGAAGAGTGGATTATCCAAGATGGTATTGAGATGCCTGTCGGTGGCATGTGCTGATGAGTCTGGATTTACGGGTTTGTCGCCATTTTCGGTATTCTCAGAGGACGAGGGCAGAGGATACTCCTGGTCGAGTTGGCGGCGGAAGGACGACGTCAGGGCGTTTAGGAGTTGTTGCGATTCACGGGGAGTGCGAGGAAGTGGTGGATTTAGCTTCGACCATGCCCTGAGACTGAGAATCGAAGAGCCTTTCATCGTTGTTGTGCAATCTGAGAAGAAGCAATGAATTGGATCATGAATCATGAGGTGATCTGATCTCCGGCTACTCGACTGTGTAAGGCGGTGAGGGAAACAAGTACTATTGTTATGCGAGGCTACGTAGTAGGCTACCATGTTAAAGCTGATCTTGATGGCTAACTGTTCGAATAAACAGCATTATTATTATTACGACGCTTATTGTAAACCACAAGGATAGAAGTAGCAAGCAGTATGAGCAACTTTAATGACCCTTCCAAGGTAGTTCCTTTATCCCAGTATCCGATTCCAGATCAACCCCACAGGGCCATGCTGTTCGGACCTCAGGCAGACCATCCCACCACTTTTATGTCTTCTGAGTCTCAGCCAAGTGCCTTGGATGTATGAGAGGGTGTTGGAACTGTAGTTAAGAGCCGTACTCCATGCGTTGAGCATCAAAATATCACGAATGCTTCTTTTAGAGTGATCCCATATTGCCAACGTATTCCTTCTCATTTTGAATTGTCGTCACGCGAACAGGTTAAGGCTAGTGCTAGGATGGTCATCTGGTTTGTCTGCAATCTCTTCGCCACTTCCACCAGTCGTCTCTCTTAAGCCGATCGCCGCCACGGCCTTGTTTCTGACTGAGCTGTGGGCACCATGATTTTGGGGCCTACAAGAAGAATCTGTTGTTGGATAAAGGACCTCAATAGCGGAGACAGAACTTACTAGTATGGGATGAGGTAAGAGAGAAGTTGAAGAGGTGGGGGGGGAAAGAGACTGAAGTGAAGAGAGCACAGTGGCCGCTGTATATCATTAGACAGCCCTGTACGTTGTGGACGCATGCGCATCGATCATCAGGTTCTGATTTATTAGAAAACTGCTCTGGGTTTCCAATTAGTAGGGATTTATTCTTCCCAAGAGATGGATTATAGATGCCCATTGTCGCTATGTTGAGAGGCTTGAAGATTTGTCATTGTAGCAGCAGCAACAACGACGACGACCAGGTGCTGATGATGAATAGCAAACATCAAACGTAGCAAGCAGAAGCAGACAGTTGAATCTGCAGCTGCAAGCCAGCATAGCTGGCCTCAAGATGGGTGCTGGAAGACTGCAAAACAAAGCGTCGATCGCCGATGGAGCAGCCGCTTAGTGTTGTTGGTACTGCCCAGCCTTCTTTTTAGCGCTGCTCGCTAAAGCTGCAACTCTCCCTTGAACACGCCTCAGTCCTGACGGCTCTGATCTTGCTTTCTTGCGTCTTTCCCTTCTTTCTTCCCTCCCCTCCCCTCCACCTGCTTGTGTTTCTTCGTTCTGCTGGTTCTTGCGCCTGTGGTTTGGGTGCCAACCTCTCTTCGAGGGTGCATCTTCAACAATAATACTTTTCACCTCACAACGCTTATTCGTGCTCACGAGCCAACCTAGAAACCTTACAACCACACCTCCATCCATCCTCCTTTAATTCCTCTTCCGACGACCATCTTCCGTCTCGTTTACCCTCCTTCTCTTCAGGTATCATCATATTCCATTCAGAGTCATGTCTGAAGTACAATCGAGGTCCTCTGCCTCCCGTGGCAGAGCGTCCGCTCGCGGTGGCAGAGGCGGTTACAGCTCCAGAGGTGGTCGAGGCGGCAGTAGATCTGCAAACGCCGATGGCTCAGAGAAGATCGCATCTACAACATATGAAGAAGAGGGTGAAATCGGCCAGATGAAAAAGAAATATTCCAGTTCTCTGCCGGCTCTCAAAGAGCTTTTCCCTGACTGGACCGAAGACGATCTCGTCTTTGCATTGGAGGACGCAGGCGGCGATCTCGAGAGCGCAATTGAGCGTATAACCGAAGGTATAACCCCTTGCGAATACGTTACTATCCTTTTCAATCCATCAGCTTCTCTGACAGTTTGTTTTTCCTTCCGCAGGTAATGTATCTCAGTGGGGCGAGGTAAAGAAGAAAACCACAGACCGGAGTCGCTCCAAAACCAAGGAGGCTCAGAGCACCCCGACCGAGACAACCACTGCTTCTGTTCGTGGAGGACGTGGACGCGGTGGATTCGAGGGCCGTGGGCGCGCTCGTGGAGGCCGCGGCGGTCGCGGTGGCCGTGCTGGGGCTCATGTCAATGGAACTCGTCCCGTGAAAGTGGCTGCCACTCCCACCGTTGGCGTCCCAGAGACTCCAGCAGAAGCTACTCCTGAATCCGGAGCAACCACACAGGAAGAGAAACACACAGACCGCGAAACTGCGGGAGTATCCGGCGCTGGCGATGCCTCGAAGGAACCCCCAAGGACTAGCGTCGCTCCCGAAGCCCCCAAGAAGTGGACTAGTTTGTTTGCAAAGCCTACGCCCCCTCCCCAGAAGAAGCCGCCTACTGCTACGCCTGCACCGGCCCCAGAAAAAGCGGCGGAGCCGGCAGTGGAACAGAAGGCCCCCGAGCCTGCACCTGCACCTGTGCCTGTACCTGCGCCCGCTCCTGAACCAGCGGAGAAGACCCCTGAGCAGCCCGTTCCTCCTCCTGCTGAGGATGCCACCGAAGCGCAGCCATCAGAGGAAACTAAACAACCGGCGGATGACTTGACGGAGACAAACCTCGAGCGAGTTCCTGATGCGTCTGCACCGGCTCCTACAGCTACTGCGGCTAGCACAATTGGCAGCACAGCACAGGATGCGGCCGCCTCTGCAACTACTCCTACCCGTCAGCCTCCTTCAACCTACCCCTCAAGCACGCTGAAGCAGAGTTTCAGAGCTTCCGGATTGCAACGTCGTGTCATGGAGCAACAGGAAGCGGTTGTTATGCCTGCAAATCATGCAGTTGACCGTGCTGCTGTGCAGTTTGGTAGCATGGGTCTGAATGGCGACCCCACCGATGTTGATATCGATGAGAACAGAGAACAAGCAGAAACTCGTGCTCAGCCCCCGCAACACTCGCCTGTTGCTCCACGTGCATCGTTGCCCCCTTCGACCCAGGCACCGGTTCCCACGGAGACGCCAGCTGTTTCCCGCCCTGCTCCCGGACTTCCTCCAGTTCCGCAGGCTACTGCTGCAGAAACTTTGAACGATTTTGGCCAGTACGCTGACAGCCATAAACCTTACGACCTATTCGCTCACCAGGTTACGCAGCCCCAGCCGCAGGCCCAGGAACCATTCGCAAACCAAGCGCCTATCCAGCCCACTGTCACTACTAGCAGTGAATTTTCTCCATTCTACGCGATCGACCAACAACGCCTCCCGTACAACTATTACGGTACTTACGGCCAGGCCCAAGATGCCACTGCTGCCCAGAGAGCTGCCACCGGATTTGGGATCTCCGGTGCCGAAGTGCAACCTCATATCCCTACCACTCAACCGCCGACTCGTTACGGCCAAGTTGACACGCCGAACAGTGGACACGTTACTCCTAACCCGACTCTGCCTGCAGTGACCCAGACTCCCACTGCACAACATATCCCTGGCCAGGCACATGGTGCTTATGGATATGGCTACCCATACTATTCCAACCCTCACTATGCTTCTTACATGAGCCAAATGACTCAGCATCAGTATGGCAGGAACCGCCCTATGTATGATGATGCTCGGAGATACGACGACCACTACATGCCGCACACCAGCCAGTATGGTTATGGCAATGGCTACGGACCGTACGGCAAAGCAGGAATGTACGGACAACCCCAGCACGCCTTTTCTTATGAGCACTCTTCTCCTGCCAATGCTGCCGGGTTTAACCAAGGCGTGCCTGGCCGCGATTCTGTTTACGGCCGAACCGGATCCGCACAGCCGTCTGAGAACCAGCAAACTGCAACCACGGGCACAAGCGCCTTCGGTTCCGGAATGACGGACGTCTTTGGTCGCACCCCGGCTGGCTTCTCTCAGAACCAACCCATCAGTCAACAGCAACCCGCGACAACCGAGGAAGCAACCAAGAGTTTCGACGCACCCAAGCCAGGTGGACCGAGCCCCTCGCTTGCCCAAGCTAACCGTCCCGGATCTGCGACGAACAGCGCCCCTGGGCAGCCTCAGGCTCAGACTGGTCTTCCCCCATTGCAGTCCCAGGGCCAGCAGGCGTTTGGTGTCTATCCACACCTGAACCCCCAGTATGGTGGTCTGGGCAGCCTTAGTGGTCATCAGGCTGCGGCCACTCAAACCCATCACGGAACTGGTTATGGCAACTACGGTGCTGCAGGCTTTGGCACCTACTACGGGAACTCTGGCCGCGGAGGCTGGGGAGGCAACTATGGACACTGAGAGACCATGGCGGTTACATTGCGGGTAGTGAATTATTATTTATTGAGAGGGGCCAGCATACCTGACAAACAAAAGGAGAATCGTTCATGTGTCTCTCAATTGTATAATCTCTACTCTTGATGAAAGTTTGGCTGGGCTTATTTTTATTTGATTTTTTTCTTTCTTTTTCAATTGGACTTTCTTACCCAGGGTTTTCTATTGCAGTGCCTGTACTGACCAAGGATGAGGGGGAAAAGAAAAAAGGAAAAAAAAAAAAAAAAGAAAAAGGAGTGGAGTGGAATAACCAGCCTTGTGCTCTGTCTCCATGGGTCTATTGATCGACTCTTGTGTTTTTATATTTTTACTTCTCTGTTACATCTTTCACCCTCCAAACTCCGCACTTGTGTTATTTTCTATTTTTGCTTTTTTCCTCACCTTTTCTCCATGTCTTTTCCAATGCTGTCTCTATTCGTCTTTTTTCCTTACCTACATGTGTATGCACTTTTCAAATTCCTTCAATGTTTTCATTGTATGGCTTGGTTTCGTTCATTGATTGATTGGGAATCATTCGGATGAGATTAGGATCAAAGCCTCGGACATGGAGTGGAAATTAAAAAAACGAGAAAATGGAGAGATTCGGGAATATGGAATGGCGTTGATTATGCTCTTTTCTTTCTTCCTCGGTACTTCTTTTTTCTTATTTTCTTTCCTTCTCGTAAGGGTACTGATGTTCCGTAGCGATGAATAAATACATAGTCCTGTTACCAGCAATGTTTGGACCGTCTACTGATAACCATAGTATAGTATCCAAGTGCTTGGCCTGATTTACGATCAAGCATTCTGTTGCTACTGGACCGTAGGTACCTACCTAGGACCTATGTACAGGATTTCCTATGCCTTCCCGTTTTGGTGCTCACCTGAGTGCTGAGTAGTATGTAGCCTCAATAAAATGCACCCAGCTCAAAGGGGTCTCAACCACGCCATGTTGATTGATTGTGTCACGTAACCATTCTGGTAAGGCCCGAACATCTTAGCAAATATTGTCAGTAAAACATAGTATTTAAATCTTTTTTAAATAAATTTAAGCTCTGATACTTAATCACTCATATATACCACAATATTTTTAGGAAATACTCTCTAATATGCTATAGATCTTACAAATTGGCTCTTTACATCTACTATCTTATACAATTCCTAAATTCCTGGAAGTGAATATTAATAAAGATATACACCCCAGCCCTTACGGAGCTCCATTTTCAGCATAGACCAACTCACCATCTCTTCACTCCCCAGGTACCGTTGTTGGGGATGTCCTGCTTGGATCCATTGGCATGGACCAGATAAATCTGAGAATAAGCTTAATTCGCGTTCTCATTGCTGTTTCCTCATTGGTCAAAATAGTGGCCATTAATATCATGTTTGGGATCCCAAGCCTGAACCATATTTGTCACAAATGATGCAATCAGTTTCGCAGTTTGCTTCTAATTACCCATCGATTATTTGTTCCTGCCAAGGTGGTAACTCATCTCGCCCAGTGCAGCTCAGTGTGCGTCAGAAATCGTACAACTGCAGATGTACTGAATTATTTCATTATCAGTCAATGCGCAGATCGCAAACTTTATCCTGTCTGAGGGATAGTAAGATATTTGAATAGTGGAAGCCAGCAGAAAAGCAAAGGGATACCAAGAAGGGTCCATAGGACCATATTCCATCTAACATTTTCAGCACTTTGGCGCTCTACGAGTGGGACTGGTGCTGTCCTACAGGTGAGGATGCCATGGGTTCAAGTGCTCTCCATGCGCGGGGCTTCCTGTGCCCTGCAGTTGTGGCTATCTGCACATCAGAGCAAACATCATCTGTCAAAGGTTACTGTGCGGAGTATTCAGCCTGCGGGCTCTTGATTCTCGCAGAGGCAGTATGCCGCAATCTCTGATGGAATTGAAGTTACCGTAGAGGGCCTCTTATGCTCCAGGCACTGAACCCCCACAGTAAGCCACATTTTGCAAAATAAAACTACCATGCGACCGTCCTTTCTCCAGGGCGCTGAACCTTGCGGTATGCCACATTCTTTATGGAAATTGAGGGCTACTGCGCGGTATATTCGGCCATGCGGGCTCTTGATCTCTACGTAACGGGATCAGGAACATGAGATGAAATTTTAATCCCCAAATACCATCATTGACTGGAACGCCTACCACTAGCTATCAACACAGCTGTATCTTACAGAGACAAATGTGACCGCGTCAGCGCCTTTTCAGCCAAGCTGTTAGCATTCAGAACATATCCACTGAGCACCCTCATAAGAGTGGTGCCAGCTGGGCTGGGAAAGCCCCACCAGGCATAGGAAATCCCGTACGTAGAGGTACCTATGTACATGTACTCCATTGCGAGGGCTCACATGCCTCATTTCCTAATTTGGAACTATGAGATCATACATGACGATCGTTTTGCATTCCATTCCCTGTAGTATGTCTACCCAAACCATCTATTCTTCTATCAGTTCAATAATTGCCTTGGTCTGGAATAATATAATCATCATGATGTTGGCATGCCCGTATACTGTACAAGGGTTAAGCGCAAAAACACGGCCCTGATAACTCCACCACTGACAAAGACGGAATGAATGCAAGGAGAGCGGTAGATTGGGGGCGAAGATGATATTAGAGAGTCAAACTAACGATACGTGAGGACCATTATTTATAACGGCGCGAGTCCAAAGGGAATGAAAGAGAGCAGCCCCCTGGGAAAAGGCATGCGAGCGATCGAAACTGCATACAAGCACCCTCAAAGCCGGCATTGCTGCTCCCTTCACTGGGAGAGCCCCAATCCCTCGCCCCCTACTTTGTGGTAGGGTGGTTTGGCGCCCACAGCTCGCTCAGGCTGGAATCGCCAAACGCCGCCTGATTTATCGCTTTCAAGAGCTGTCAGATAGCCCTGCGACTTTGCAAGCTTCATGAAAACTTCATCTTCCCCTTCGTTTATCCGCTTGAAGAATCGTCTCTCCCACTCCTCGCCCTTCTCTTTCTCGGTCTTGCGTAATTGTCGTTGAGCATTTTCGATCTTCGATTTTGCCACCGACACAGCATCCATGTCGCCGCGTTCAATGGCAGCGGCTACGTCGCGCCATGCCCGACGACTCTCATATAGATCTTGCTCATCGAGAGGGGCTAACATGAGCGGCGTCGTCTTCGTGTGTTTGGCCATATATGTCTCTGTCTCTTTTGTCCGAGTGTTCTTGATCACAAAGGTATCTGACCACTGTCCGTCGGCTGTGTACAGGGGCTTCTTCTCGCCTTCGCTCTCTTTGTATAAAATGGCAGAGAATGTATTCTTCTTGCCACTTAACCAGCCCTTGCCGGAATAGTCAATCTTTGCAGTGTAGCCCGAGGTGCTGACGATGCGCGTTGTCTTCTCCAGTTCGACGAACGGCGAGCCGTAGATCAGTCCCTCGATATGGAGGCTAGGAAGGGTTATCAGATACGTTTCTTTCTGAGCGGGGTCATTTTTGTCGGCGGATGGCGGGGTGATAGAGAGAAGCGCGTGTCCGATCTGTTTTATATAGATAGTGCTCGAGAATGAAGCTTTCTGGGCATTATATCCTTGCAACTGAAGGACACGCTAGTCAGTAGTGGCCCTTCAAGAACCCAGGAGAGCGGTGTCTAAAATTTGAGAGCGAGGAGCGACTGGGAACGAGCAACATACTTCGACTCCATGTTTTTCGTTCTGGATGGCATAGGCAGTAGCTGGTGGATGATGACTGAAGGGTCGGCACAGTCAGCAGAAATGCATAGTTATGTCACGAAAGTTGTCCCATACCTGACTTGCTCACTGATCAGCGTTGTCTCTCCAGTCTCGCCATCTTCTGGCCATTTCCCAATAAATAGCTCTCCCAGGAAAGGGTTCAGAGGCTTCTTCTCACTGCCCAACTTCTCGCTGCGAGTGCAATACTGCTGGTGAAGCGTGCTGAGGAACCATTTCAGCACAAGCAGCGCCCTCCTTTCCGGGTCTGGCTCCTTTGCAGGAGCCACGAACAATGCCGGATGCTCCGCCCAGTAGGCGGAATATTCGACCAGGGAGGTGGAAGAGAGGATAAAGGGGGGGGCGGTCATGGACGAGAGATCTCCATTGAAGGAAGCGATGGACTAGAAAGCATAATGCATGTACGTTAGCCATCATAAAATTGCAGCATCGGATGGGAAGGTAGGCAACGAAGGTAATGAATTGATTACCTTGATGAAACTGCCCCATGAGCTTCTGCTCTGGGGGGGGATAGCGCTCTGTTGATCTTTGCTAGAGGTCATTTCGCTTCCTCGGGGACACAAGACCTGGAGGTGAATACAGGAGGGTAAGAATAATAGTTGGATGCTAGCGATGCTGTCGGGCTGGAGAGGGGAGGGAGGAGGGAGATTAAGACAACATGGTGGTACTTGAGAGTGATGTATCCATCTCTAGTGGGCTCTGAGCAACCCATGACATTCCTCTGCGCCGTAATAAACCTCCGCCCGCAGATCGTGTTCTGCAGCTTCAGCACAGCCACTTTTCGACGTCATTCTCGCTTCAAAAAAATGAAGAAGATCAAGATCGCTTGGGTTTCTATCTACCAGAGAGCAGTTGACGCGCCTACTAGGGCTGACGACTGCCAACTGGAGGGATGACAGAGTCCCTTAGGCATGGCCGCGTCCGCTGCCAGCTCAGCTGTCTTCACGCTGAAACCTCGAAATGCTACTGCCTAAGCTCGGGAAATTTTCGAAAGAATCATCAGATCGTCAGAGCGAAGCAGAGAAGTCGTCAACTGGAAACATGGCCAAGGCGACAGATCTGTGATGCCTAGCAGTCGATCCTATACAGCATCCCTTGCCATCAAGAGACTCATGGCCCACCCTGATCATCGTTTTCTTTCGATCATCGGTGCCACACTCGATAACCTCTCTTGCGATAGACATGGCGGGGATCTACCGCACTTTCTTCCACGCTGACAGGCCAAAAGCAGACTGTGCGTACTTGGAGCAAGATGTTCCGACGGAAAACCGACAACCAACGACAACAGGAGGAAAGCGTTAAAAGGGTGTTTTTCTACGCCAACGGAGCTCTGTGCACGATGCAAATCTCGGCCCTCACATCGCTGGGGTTGATGGAAGACTGACTATTCGTGAGGTATGCACTGACATATAGCTAAGACAATGACTCGAAGCGCAAGCATTCTTATCATATGTCAGAGAATATTAATCTCACCATCAATCCGCCGCTCGGGGTTTGCTAGATGCAATCGGGAGACTCACCGACAGCAGCGAATTGCTCGGATCAATTGGCCGAATTCCTACAGTGTTTCCTGCAACCTAGAGATGTGCCCCATCCACCCTCTGTCTTATGACACCGAGTGGCCACTGCTATCTGTTGTCTCTGATCTTCAACTATCTATTGGGTCTTCCAAGAAACTAACCTGGGAACATCTTCACCGTGCGGTCCTTTCTCTCCAATCTAGACTGTCAATAGTTTACCGACCCTGTTACCTCGCCGATCTTCGGTGCTCCGCAAATAAGACGACTATTGGGAAGCAAAGTCGGCTTTGGCTCTCGTCGCAGGGTTTTTTCAGTGTCAGTTTCATTATTTCATGACTCATTAGGGCGCTCATTTCGAGTAGCATGTCATGGTTCGACCCGTTCTACTATTACTATATTGTTCAGGGCATCACTGTTACTCGCAAGTCAGGCTAACGTATACCTTTTCATGATACGTTTCATGTGTCGATAATTGTCTGCTCTATTGCTCGCGAACAATCCTGAATTGCAGGCGCTTTACCGATCTGGCTATTATGGCGCTACCCCAGGATCCAGATGCGAAAGCAGATAAGCAGGTTGAAAGGCCTTCTTCTGGACAGTTGCAAGCAGAACCGAAAACGCTTGACCCAGCTCAGGATCACCGTGACCTACCTGCAGCGGCTGAGAAGTTTAGAGAACCCGACGCAGAGCAATACTTGCGGTTTTCCCCCGCCCGTAAAGCTTGTATGGTCGCGATTCTTTCGTACTGCTCATTTCTTGCTCCCGTTTCTTCCACCTCAATTCTGTCTGCGATTCCTGAGGTTGCTAGCACTTATGACACAAGCGGGAGCGTTGTCAATGCGAGCAACGCGTTGTATTTGGCATTCATGGGGATCGCTGCTCCTTTCTGGGGTCCGTTTAGCCAGGTTTGGGGCCGTCGTCCTGTAAGTTCGAACGCCTGTCAAATCCATGAGGGAACAGCCCTGTCCAGATTCTCTTGCTAACCAAGACAACTATGACGCAATGTAGATCTTCCTTTGGAGCGCTTTTCTGTTTTGCGCCTTTAGCATCGGCTCTTCGCTAGCTCCGAATATAGCAGCGTACTTCATTTTCCGAGTCCTCACGGCCTTCCAGGGAACGAGCTTCCTCGTAGTCGGAAGTTCTGCGATCGGTGATATCCACGAGCCCCGAAAGAGAGCGACGGCATTGGGCTGGTTCTTGTCGGGAACGCTGATCGGACCGGCCCTGGGACCGTTTATCGGAGTATGCTAGAATCCATGGCCAAGTAATTATCTCGAATGGGTCGCTGACACGCCTTGATGCAGGGCGTCATCGTAACATTTCGGTCGTGGAGAGTTATCTTCTGGCTTCAGACCGCACTCAGTGGATCTGCCACGTTGCTAGTCTTCTTTTTCTTCCCAGAGACAATACCCTACAAGGCCAACGCCGAGCTTGCTAAGAAGCCTATCCTGGATAAAGCCAAATTGCTTTGCCATCGCATTTCGCCTATCCGCGTGGGTATCCTCCTCTTTTCGTATCCGAATCTCTTCTTCGCGGGCTTGGCCGCTGGGGCTCTCGTTTGGAACCAGTACTCTCTTCTGACCCCAATTCGATATGTCCTAAACCCGCGCTTCCATCTAACAAGCCCGATTCAATCTGGTCTGTTTTACATAGCCCCTGGCGCCGGGTACGTAACGGGCACTCTGGTCGGCGGTCGTTGGGCAGACTATACCGTAAGGAAGTGGATCCGCAAGCGGAATGGGGTACGAGTACCTGAAGATCGCCTCAAGTCGTGTTTGGCGTTCATCTGCGTTATCATCCCCGGCTGCATCCTCGTCTACGGATGGACCGTGGAGAAGGCCGTGGGTGGGATTCCCGTGCCGGTGATTGCAATGTTCCTACAGGGGGTTGCCCAGCTGTTCTGCTTCCCGAGTCTGAACACCTACTGCCTGGACGTTATGCAATCCAAAGGCCGCAGCGCTGAAGTAGTTGCCGGGAACTACATGTTCCGATATGTCTTTGCAGCTGTTGGCTCCGGTGTTGTACTCCCAGCCATACAGGCCATCGGAGTTGGATGGTTCAGTACCATCAGTGCATTCTTCTTGATTGTCGCAGGGGTCTTGGTGTGGTTGACAACTATTTTTGGACCACGATGGCGAGACCTGGTGGATGAGAAAAGGCAGCGAAAGACCTCGCGGCAAGCTGGCAATGAAGAGCAGCAAACCGACAACCCTAAGAGAGAAGTACACGACACAGTGCGCCCTGATGGAAAAGAGACTGTGTGAGAAAACACAGTGTCCTCATGATGTGCATTTCAATCCTTCTCTTCATCCCTTGCCTCTCTCATGACTCACAGCATCTAATCGCCTATTATCCACATATGTAATGATTGATAAGGAAATCACTAGATTGGAATAGACTCCATTATTGGTATTTTCTGGTCCTTTTCTCTTTTGAATGCTTCTAGACCTGGATCGCATATATCCATGAGTCAGAACCCATCCTGCAAGAAGTAAATATATGGACTGCCGGAGAGAAAGCCGAAGCGGGAATTAATACGGGTAAGCATGGAGATTCTGCAACGTCATCCACGGCGCCTCGCACATAAGTCATGATAGAAGACCTGGCAATTCTCGTCTCATCACTTCCTCCCAGCCCTAACGCATTGACGGCGGGGACACTTCTGCTTCCCAGCCCAATAACTGCATCTGCTGCTGAGAGCTGTGCCGGTTTGCCGAACTATGCAACAGCGGTCACATCAAGCAGGCGACTGATTCGCTATGTCATGGGCATGCTTATTGTCTCTGGCTCTCTTGTATCCGCGACTCTCTCCATAGCGATGTCGGTAGCAGGAACGAAACGATGTCATATTGCTGCGATTTGGGAGTCTGGAAGCCTGGTCTGGATACAACTCGGCCTCAGGCCCAATTAGAGCATCCAGACATATGCTCTGTAATAACTGGATGGCTGATCCTCCAGAATCCTCTTCTCGCGCAGAATGGCGAACGTCTTGGGAAAACATGGACTTGCAGGCAAAGGTGCCCAACCAGACCCCGTTGAGGCCCTTTTTGCGGTCCCAGTTCGGTTGCTGCTGAGTGACTATCTATTGCCGGGCTGCAACCAGTCCATCTATTAGAGCTGCCAAGAGCCATGGTAGAAAATCGTGACTGTCGATTGCGCTTCACCTGTTGTATAGCATGGATCGTCTGGTGTGTGGTTCTTGCTTCTTGAGTATTGCCGGTTCTACTGCTGTTCCAGCGATCCAAGACTCGCGAGATGCTGTCTTTATTCCTTACCAAGAGCTTGGAATTGGATGTTCAGTAAGTGCTGGCTTTCTCTCCCTTGCCTTACTAAGTATTAAGTAGAAACTATATGACTCAAACGGTTGTATCTCCTTAGAAACACGCCTGAGGTAGACCCAGGCATCGAAAAGAAGCAATTGGAAAAGGACAACTACCATGAAAGTGTGTCCACTCTATACGATGAGAGCAAGAAAGACCTCAAAGAGGCAGAGGACCCTCGCACAGCCGTGGAAAACGAGAGCCGTCAAGACCAAGACAGCAATACCATCTGGTGGGATAGTGATGATGACCCTGAAAACCCGATGAACTGGTCCTCTGCGAATAAATGGGCCAACCTCGGCATCATTTCGATAATCACTTTTATCATGTATGGAAGATCTGTTGCCCTTAAGAAGCATACATTTCGGTTTGCATTTCTGACTCTACGACAGACCTCTGGCTTCCTCTATGCTCGCACCCGGCGTCGAACAGGTGGTGGCAGAGTTCCATGTCACAAATGATCTATTGGGAAGTCTCGTTGTCTCGACCTACGTCCTAGGACTGGCGTTTGGTCCGCTGATCCTGGCACCTCTCTCAGAGGTCTATGGCCGCAAGATTATATACTCAATTTCCAATGTTCTATATGTGATCTTCACCATTGCCTGCGCTGTGTCTAGCAGCATGAGCATGTTGATAGTCTGGCGCTTCCTGGCTGGCTGTGTAGGATCTGCTCCTATGTCCATTGGAGGTGGTACCATTGCAGATATGTTCCCTTTACAGCAGCGTGGACGGGCATTGTCTATTTATATCCTTGGCTCTGTGTCTGGGCCGGCAGTTGGGCCCATCATGGGAGGATTTCTGACCCAATACAAAGGCTGGAGATGGATATTTTGGTTGTTGGCCATCATGGTAAGTTTTATACTCCCCTGTTTGATGCTGGAATTTATTATTTTTAACCACCCACATTGGCCGTAATTCACAGGCCGGAGCAGTAGGCATAGTCCAGATAATCTTCCTGAAAGAATCCTACGCGGTGACCATTCTATCCCGGAAAACGCGCCGACTACAGAAAGAAACAAGCAACATAAACTCCGATCAAGACTAGACACAGACATCCCTCCTCGTACTGTGCTGGTCCAAGCCATCGTGCGTCCGACGAAAATGTCCCTCTTTTCCCCCATCAGCATCCTCCTCTCCGTTGTCTCAGCCTACATGTACGGCATCTACTACCTCGTCCTAACGACCTTCCCTCTCGTCTTCCAAACACAGTACGGCTTCTCCGTCGGCATCACGGGTCTCAGCTACACCGGTATCGGTGTGGGCAATTCTCTAGGCCTCCTGATCTTCTCCCTTACAAGCGATAGGTACATCCAGTACCGTCTCTCGAGAAACAAAATGCGGCCTGAAGATCGTCTCCCGCCTCTGCTTATCTCCGGCCCGCTGTTTGCCGTGGGATTGTTCTGGTATGGCTGGGCGGCCCAGGAGAAAGTCCACTGGGCTGTTCCGATTGTCGGGTCCACCTTCGTCGGGCTGGGGATTAATCTTTGCTTTATGAGCGTTATGGGATACCTTGTTGACGCTTTTACCAAGTATGCTGCTAGTGCGTTGGCGGCGAATACTATGCTTCGGTCTGTTGGGGGTGGTCTATTACCTCTTGCTGGAAAGAAGATGTATCATAGTCTGCATTTTGGGTGGGGGAATTCTTTACTTGGGTTTCTTACGTTGGCGTTTACCCCTGCCTTGGTCTTGCTATATTTGTATGGGGAGAGGGTGAGGATTAGGTATCCCATTGAGCTGTAGTTTATTTGGATAGGGATTATTTAGTATTATTGCTGTGCATGATGCATACCGTTCTCATTCATCATTGCTCTAGACTCTTAAATATTATTATACTGGAGGGAAGGTAATACTAAAAGAGACAAGTGAAACAGATGGCCTAAGGATACTGCATAATACTATCCTAAGCTGGACTCCCATCACCGTCATTGCCATTAGTCGTCGCCTTGAAGAGCCCATCCGCCGTCATCCCAGTTTCCACCTCAACACGAGCTAGCTTTCTCGCCTCGACAAACCGCTGGCTGTCCTCGCGGCCTTTCTCGATATTCACAAACGCAATCCCGATCATGGCTGCTGCGCAGATGGCGAAGAGGAAGGGGAATCCCATCCAGTTGTTTTGGGTGTTGTTTATGATTGCTTGGACGACATTTGGGCCTATTATGGAGGACTGTACGTCTTAATTTTTAGTCTTTGTCGTTCATTCAGAGTTTCTTGCATCAGGTGGGGAGTTGGTTATGTGGATACGATGATAGTACTTACAGCACGGTTGGTTATTCCAAAGAGAGCAAAAAACATATTATCGTATCCACGTGGCATGAGGTCGCTTATCATGGTTTGGGAATACTAAATCAAGTAGACTATCATCAGACATGAATATATCATTAGATGGTGGAAATGCTTTCGTGTATACTCACCGCATAGTAGGGAGCTTGGAACAGTCCGAATATGACGTTGTAGAAATAAAACTCCCACTGCCAATGAGCAAACTTCTGTTAGTTGGGAGGATTGAAAGATCATATACAAAGAAGCTTAACATATATCTCACCTTGTGGTGATATCCAATCCTCCTCGTCCAAAGCCCTAGCATACCCCAAAAGGGAATGAGGACGCTGAAGAAATTGGTTACTAGGAACATGTATTTGGTGCGGATCTTAAAGTACTTCTGGAAATACCAGAAGCCAAGTGTAGAGGCGATTGAGCAGCAAGCTTGGGCAATTCCGAGGTAGGTTAGCTGGAGGAATGAGAAGGAGACAAAGTCGTTTTGGATGATTGAAACCAGACTTCCTGTAGTAGAAATTTTATCACTTAGCAAGATGCTCCCACCAGTTTCGTCTTCGCCCCTTTCTCCCATTCTGGGGCTAATGACTTCTCACCGGTCGTATTCAGCCCATCCGCTAACAAGAAATAGGCCATGAAGTAGAGGAATGTCTGTGGCAGGGCTCGTATTTCGCGAATGGCAAGCCAGATCTGCTTGAATCCAATAGTCGCATAGTTGGAGCCTTTGGGGAGTTTAGGTCCTGGCCGGTTCTGCTGGAAGAAGAACCACCATACACCGAGAATGACCCAGTCTGCGACGACCATTAGAACTTAGATATCCTCGCGGGAAGCTTGCCAGGAACCGACATGAATTGGTTAGGCACAGCGCCAGATTATTCGAATATTGATTGTTCTGTAGTGGAAGGAGCACACTCAAGTTTATCAATAGGGTCAGCAGGTAACCGATATTGCTGTGAGCGGTCGATATATTGCTGAATGGAACATGTCAACATGCCAAGATACAGACGTTTAGCTGCAGCGGAATGGAAAGGGGTAGGGTTATGGAAATACCTAATGTGATTTCTCTCCAGTGATTCAATAGCATCGTACTCCTGCTGGCTTATCTTGCCCTCCTTCAGGTCCTCTTCGCGGGCTTTGCGCACATGGGGTGTATATCGAGCCAACCTGGGGAAAACAGCGGCATAGAACACGAGGGTCGCGCCATACGCAATATATGACACCACGTACAATCCCATAGCTGCAGGCCACTGACTGGGATGTTTGATGGCCATCATACCGTACTGTAAGGCCCAGCATACGACGGTCAACACCAATAGCAGCCAGCGCCCGAAGGTGCCATAGTCGGCAGCACTGCCCAGCCAGACGAAAATGATCGTCATAAATGTGAAACAAAGCCCATTCGCTACGAGCACAACTGAGGACACAGTGCGTGTGCCACCTGCCCAGGGTACGACACATGGGGACGAATCCGTGCAGGGCTGGCGAGGCTCTGTTCCAGGTTGCCAGCCAGCACCGTTCAGGGCCCATTGGAACAAAGCGGTCGTGTATGAGCCAGGGCCAACCCCGTTGTCACCTAGATAAAGGGTAGCGATGATCAGTACATAATGGATGATCTACCATGGAGATGGTGAGGATTGAATGCTTCAAAAGCAATCCCTTTAACACAAACCATTGTAGTACAAGTAGTACGACCATAGTTCTTTTCGCGTCGTGGTCGGTTGCTCGAAGGCATCTTCATCTACTCCGAACAGACGCTCGAATTCTTCCACATTCGAACGGTTCTGGTCCTGAGCCTCAGAAAACCCGGGTTGGACGGGTTGCACCTGGACCGTTGTCGCTTTGGGGATATCATTACCGGTTTTCGCGCTGGAGGGTCCTGAGCCAGAAGGAATGGCATCAGAGCTGGCTGCCATGGTTGAAGGCACCTGCGACCGTGCCTGACCCCGAGTCTGCTGAGGAGGAAGAAGGACTCCAGCAGGGACTGAGGAACTTGATAAGCAAGAGCAATACGAGGAGATAGATACTCAAGCATTGGAGTCCTTGCAGGGTAAAACAGCTGCGGAGGCACGACTCCACCAATCACCAGCACGGAGTTGCATATCTAGACACGGAAGAGCATGGCAAGGGACCTGCAGGGTAACATCCGAGGTGCAGATCCCAGCGATAAAGCGTGATAACCGGGGGAATAGTTGCAGAAAGAGCAAGAGACTGCGCGATGTGATGATGTTACGTGAGTAGCATTTCTGCTAGGAGGAGAGGCTGCAAGACACTCCACCTCACCTCCCTTCCCTTCCCCTCACACCCTCAATCCTTCGCAACGGACCATCAACGCGAGTTGGAGTTAACTATCAGAACTGCCTCTGATATGTCATCGCCAGATCTGCGCAGGAAGGTCGGCCAGGTTAGTCTCACCCATCCTTGTGCTGCTGTGTTGAGACCCCGGAACTGATCCCTGTCGTGTCGCCAGCTCTTCGCGGTCGGCTTTCATGGTCTGGTTCCCAGCCCCGAAATAAAAATCCTGATTCGAGATTATAACCTAGGTGGGATCGTTCTCTTTAAACGGAACATTCGCGATGCTGCGCAGCTTCAGGTACGAGATGTTTCTCTGACCTGGCTGTCACCAAGACCCAATGGCTGATCTTTTGCTACTATTACTACCGTGAAGTCTTTGACTCTCGCCCTGCAACAGGAAGCCAAGGACGCTGGTCATGAACATCCTCTTTTCATAGGCATAGACCAGGAAAATGGCCTGGTCACCAGGATTTCTCCACCAATTGCAGCTCAGCTCCCGGGATCGATGGCATTGGGAGCAACCCATTCCCCAGAACTTGCTTACCGTGTCGCCAAGGGAACGGGAGAGACCCTAGGACACTTTGGCATCAACATGAATTATGCTCCTGTCTGTGATATTAACTCTGAGCCTTTGAATCCCGTCATCGGCGTGCGTAGTCCCGGCGATGACCCGGAGTTTGTTGGCCGATTAGCAAGTGCTGCCGCCCAAGGGCTCAGAGAATGTAAAATTGTGCCCTGCATCAAACATTTTCCGGGCCATGGGGACACCGCTGTGGACTCTCATTACGGCCTCCCCGTCATTCCCAAGGACAGAGATCAGCTGGAACTCTGTGAATTGGTGCCTTTTCGTCGCTGCGTTGCGGAGGGTATTGAAGCTGTCATGACTGCACATATTGCGTTGCCTGGTCTTGGTGATGAAAAGTTGCCTGCTACCCTTTCTGCCGATGCCTTGAACATCTTACGGAAGGACATGAAGTATGATGGTATGGTGATCTCAGACTGTCTTGAGATGGATGGTATCCGCGCCACTTATGGCACGGAACAGGGCTCCGTTCTCGCATTGAATGCCGGATGCGATAGTATCATGATCTGCCACACGTATGAAGCGCAAGTGGCTTCGATCGGAAAAGTCTGTGAGGCTATCAAATCTAATGTTGTTCCCATTTCTCGTTTGGAAGAGGCTTCCAGCCGCGTTGACAAGTTGAAGAGGGCCTTTTTGAACTGGGATACAGCGCTGCAGCACCAAGGTACAGAGGCCCTTGTCTCTATTAATGCAAAGAATTCCGCTCTTGCCAGAGAGGCTTACTCTCGTTCTACCACCCTGGTCCGTAGTAAACCGGAAGTTCTGCCCTTGTCTGAAACTGGCACGATTGCTCTCATCCTTCCAGGAGCAGAGATCCCTGCGGGTGGGGCTGTGGATGGGGAAGGACTGGGAAAACAGGGATCCTACAAGGCCACTCATTACATTAACATACTCCAATCCTATAACCCGGCCACTGTTGAAATTCGCCATGGTGCTGCTGGCCTGTCTGCTGAACAATGGGATGTGGTTACTGCCGCTGATGTGGTCATTCTCACTACGATGAACGCAGCCGAATCTCTATATCAAAAATCCCTTGGCCTAGAGCTAGCTAAGCGTGCGCGGAAAGTAGTTTCCATCGCAGCCAGCAGTCCTTACGACTTTCTGGAGGATCCAGATATCGGAACATACATCACCACTTATGAGCCAACGGTAGAAGCATTCGCAGCAGCAGCGGAAATTATCTTTGGAAAATCACGGGCGAAGGGAGCCTTGCCAGTTGGATCAAGAACTGCGACCAAGTCTTCAATTACTGTGATGCCATTTGATCCCCAAAATGACCTAGACCAGCTAGCTGCTATCTGGAATGCGGCCCTGCCTACCTACGCGCTTCCCAAGGAGAATTTACAAAGACTGCTGGTCAGGCCCAATGGGCACCACTTCGTTGCCCGCATTGGCTCCACCATGGCAGGCTTCTGTATCGCCTATACAACGCTAAACATGGGAAATATTTCTGGGCAACTTGCAGCGCTTGTTGTGAATCCTTCGCATCAGGGTAAAGGTGTTGGGACTACCTTGCTGGCGAAAACCAGGTCGTTCTTTCGGACCAATTTTAACCTTAACAGTCTCGCTCTGAGCAGTGTATTTCCTCGATTTTGGCCCGGGATACCCAAGGACTTGCCCTATAAGGTGCAGGAGTTTTTTCTACACCGAGGCTTTCGACTCGGCGCTCCAGATGATCGTGCGGTTGATTTGTATCAAGACATCCGAAACTATGAAGCCCCCGAGGACTATGTCACTCGCGCTAAAGAACGGGGCTATACTTTCAGTCCTCTCCAGTCAGAGCATTATGAAGAGTGCATCCTGGCCCAGAAAAGGAACTTCTCTACATACGGAGTGAGCACCTACAACCACGGAAGAGTTTTAACCGAACTTTTTTAGGTATACTAATACTTCATATTTTGCTAGGGCTGGGTTGAACAATATGTTGAGCTCCATCCTCGTGACCACCCATCCAGTATCATGGTTGCATTTGACTCCCGGGGGAAACAGGTTGGCTGGACACTAATGCTATCTCCGTCTTCACCCATCCTTCAACGGGATTGGGCCCTTCCACCATTATGTGGTCCCAAAACCGGCCTGATCGGGTGTGTTGGCACCGATTCTGCGCACCGAAGCCAAGGGATTGGTCTTGCACTGCTCTGTCACGCCATTGTGAATATGAAACAAAGAGGTATCGAGGGAATATTTGTCGATTGGGTTAGTTTGAACGGCTGGTACGAGAAGGTGGGCTTCCAAACCTGGAGAAGTTATAGGGCCGCATCGATTTGAATCCAATCAGTTTACATGAGATACTAATGAGTTTGCTATGTTAAATATGATACAAGTCTCTGATGCTCGGGCAGCAGGGTTCTTGAACCGAGAGCATTTGCCATTCGCGATTGAGACAACCTCTTAATATGTATATATATATATAGTTACACTAACCAAACTTATCGAAATAAAATATCCACCGATTATTTGACCCACAACATAACCAGATGGGACAACTAAATCTGTGATTGAGCGGTAGTGTTGAGGGTTTGATGACATGGTAGGCATCGGTTCTTGGCATGGGTCTCTACGGAGTGGCTTCGTCTTAGCATCACACTTTGTTCCAACGACAATCACGTTGGCACGTCTCCTTCTTTTCATCATATTTTCACAACCTTCATTGTGGGAAGAACAGAGAGAACAACTTACGTGTCTTGGTTTTAGGAATTAACTCCATTAGGTCTGAAATCACGCCCATGCTCAATTCAGGGTTCAAGTCCATATTCGTCCGTATTGGATGGCCAGTATCCTGAAGAAGCCATGCCAAACATGTCAAAGACTTAAAGACCTATCGCTATGAAATTGATCCAAGGGCAAATGAATCTACTCGATGGCCTTGGGTCTGGAGATTCTACACCTAGTGTAGCTAAATGCCAATGGGAATTCAGCATTTAGGCCCTCTGGCAGAACAGCTCTGAAAATGGAATGTTCGAGTAGGATCTTAATGAAGACACCTCTATTAAGTGAGTAGGCTCCCCCCTCATTATATTTCATTTTATCAAGTTATCTGACATCCTTCTGGAACTTCAAAAGGTGGCTCTCAAAGCTAAGGATCCTGGGAATTTTGATTCTGTGCCAGACTTGACAGAACAGGGACTAGATGCTATTCATGATGAGGTACGTCACAAGTGGCGTCAGCCAGCAGCTCTCTATTTCACCATTGTTATTTGCCCTATTGGTGCCACCGTTCAGTAAGTAATCGTGCTCTAAGAGCCGTGAAGTTCCACTGATCTTGTCGTTACAGGGGCTGGGACCAGACCGGCTCCAACGGAGCGAACTTGTCGTTCCCCGACACATTTGGCATTCCTGAAAGTGCCAAGTGTAATTAATGGATTGTCGGTGTCATGAACGCGTTAGTTCCCAGCTTCCCAGTTCCTAATAATTGTAACTTTATGGTATTGGCTAACGTAGACATGAAAAATAAAGGGCTCCCTATCTTGCCAGTGCGTTTCTTGGCTGTTGGTCGTCCGACCCATGCAACAAATATCTCGGCCGTCGAGGTGCCATCTTTGTCTCTGCGATTTCTGCGTCATCTCTCCTATCGGCTCTGCCGTGACGCAGAATTGGCCTCAGTTATTCGTGACTCGTCTTCTTGGAATAGTTTACCGTTCCGTGTATTAGGAGCGCCATGCTAGCTTTGTTCACAGTTATGATTGCTCAGCAGATGTGTGGGATCAACCTATTCCTCAACTATTTTCCAGCAGGCCGGCACAAGTACGACAGACGCTCTCCTTGCCTCCTGGGGCTTTGGACTGATTAACTTCCTGTTTGCATTCCCGGCCGTATTCACGATTGACGCCTATGGCCGACGGTCCCTGCTCCTTTTACCTTCCCTCAGATGGCATGGACTCTATTAACCGCCAGTTTCTGCTTCTTTATTCCCGAGCAATCCAAAGTGTATTTGGGTCTCATTACTCTGTTCGTCTTCTTGTTTGAGGCATTCTACTCTCCGGGTGAAGAGCCTCTGTCTTATACTTACTCCATCGAAGTATTTCCTCTTTCTCATCGCGGTAAGTGCTTGTTCTTTGCCATCTATGGTATTCACACATATGCGCATAACACTGATTCGACTTCAGAGGTTGGCATGTCTTGGGCTGTGACAACCTGCCACTTCTGGGTGGCCATTCTTTCCATACCCTTCCCAAGAATGCTTGCAATTATAACCCCAACCGGTGCATTTGGCTTCTATGCGTGAGGAATCTCCCAGAATTCCCCATCTCCATGCTTTTCAGGTGTTCTTACACATCCTCTTAGGAGTTTGAATGTCACTGCATTTGTTATGATCTTCCTTTTTTTCCCCCGGAGACGAAGCAGCGTACTTTTGAAGAACTCGACTATATCTTCGCTGTCCCCACCCACGTGCACATGCATTGCCAAGTTTTCAAAGTGTTACCATGGTGGGTTCGCCATTATATCTCCGGAAGGATGTCCAGCTCCACCCACTTTACAGGTTTGACAGTCGTTAGAACGTGATGCAGAAGTAAATCTTAGTATCTCAGGGGCAGTTAACTCGGTTAGCAGACTCGAGGCTTAGACTTCTCATTCTATGCATTCTGCCTCTTGTCCACATGTGCAGAGACTTTGATTAAGATACCTGATGTTTTTATTGTTTGGGATAAGGCCTACTCGAAACTGACAACGGACTGTATTGCGAGAAGGAACGATGTCTATTTGCGCTGCCATGTACCTTAACAGCAAAATCGCTTATGTAGATTAAAGTGTATCACGTGACCATTGCGCTGGCGTCAAGTACATCCATAGCGGTGGATTGCTAGGCTTCAGCCTCACCCTGTCCTTGCAACAGCAACCCCGCCATTCCTTGTTTATACTGTAAAGCATCCTACTGATTCCTCACTCTTTTATCTGAACTTCCATATCTTATAATGCTACTGATGTCTATTCATACCTCATGATATGATGGTCCTTGGTCTGTGCTGATCTACTGCACTTGGGGACTTTCGACGCACAAGCCCAGCTGCTTTTTGGAGCCCAACTGACGGGGAATTGGACGGTTTGCAGCTTTTCTATTCCATATTTTTAAACAGAAACGGTATTTGTATCGAGTATTACATCGACTCTTCCCCTACAGAGCCTCAACAGGATAACTCGTGTCGGACACTCTTAACTCCCTTGCGGGGAGGTGTTGCTGCAGTTTGCACACGACACTACATCAACTTAAACCCGGGAATCGATAGATAAACCTTGCCTCTTACCTTCTCGACTTCGCATATCGTATCCTTTCTAATTATACTATCATCATGCCGTGCTTCAAAGGACTTGCTGTCAGCATACATACCCCCGATGGACCGATCCCTGAGTACTCCATTCAACGCCAATCCAGAGCATCGCGCATAGCTTGTTTTATCCCTGTACCTCCCCCGAAGATACCTGATTCAGCGTCTGGCAAGCTGGAGCAATCTACCTTTGCTATCTCGATTACCCTCCTAACGCCCGGTCAAGATGTTCCCTACTCCACCCCGAAACCGACACCTGGCGCCCCCCCACCGAAGCCGAAAGTTGTCGGTGGTCTCCCTGGGCAGACTGGAGAACGGGGCCAGTACACCAGCATGGTCGCTCCTTACCAGCCCTTGACTAATTCCCCAAACGAAACGGTAGCCGCTTACATTTACTTTGATGGAAGACAGAAGGAAGAAGTTGCAACGCTACTCCGAAGGGGGGAGGAGACCTGGGTAAATTCGAGATGGGTCAGCGTTCCTGAATCTGAGGGCGGTGGCTTGGCCGAACGAGAATTTCTGTTCCGTGAAGTTGGATTGGAGCGATGGTTAAACGGCCTGGATTTGGAAGGCAAGGATGCGGCAGACAAGATTGAGCGGCGGCGGCAGAAGATGGAGAAGCGTCGACTGCATCGCCAGCAGTCGGGTGGTGAGAATGGTAATGCAGCAATGGATGCAAAGCCCTCGAAAGGTGCAAGGGGAATTATGCGGTATGGCGCTAATGCCAAATCGCCGCTCGAGGATGTGTCGGATGACGACGTATCTTTCTCTGATTCCGACGACGATCCTATACCTGAATCTACTGGGCAGATCAAAGTGGCACTTTTCCGAGTGCTCGCATCGGGAGAGATCAAAAAGGGCGAATACTCTCCGCAGTTCGATGCGCACGATGATGATGACGGGCCGGATGGGCAGGGCAATACTGGTGGTGCAGCTGATGCGGATATTGACCACACAACGAGTTTTGCGAAGCCAAAAACCCTCGACCCTAAGTCTATCAGCACTCAGACTGTTACTGGAATTGACTCGACGGATAAACCGTATGCGATTTTCACATTTATGTACCGAGGAGAACGTGAGTGAAAGTCTCATACGAATTTTTTTTACATTTTCCGTACTTACTGCTTTACTAAACACTTGAAATCTCACAGGGCAATTGCAAAAGATGGGTATCTTGAAGAACTCAAAGACACAAGATACACCTGGTTCGGCGAAGAGGAGATCATTGCAACCAGACTTCTCCAATCTCGGTCCCCTCAAGCCTGGTGGTACTGTCGGCTTTCTAAATTTCCGAGATGGCGGAGACAGCAGACCGAAGGATAAAAAGAACAAGAAAGGAGGTAGTGATGAGATGGATAGTGACGATGACGATGACGATTCGATACTCGGAAAGGCCGATGATGATGAAGACAAGGATGGTGATGTGAATCTGACTGCTGACGATATCCGACACCAAGGTGAACTCGCAGAGGGTGTTCGTAAAATCAGGGTAAGAACTATTTGATCCGGAGATGTGGTGTAGTGGTACTGATGTACGGAACAGCTAAAACGTCAACATTCCTCGGACGATATTGCCCCTGAGAAGAAAGAGTCACCGGGCTCCGGCGTGACTCCTCCAGCGTTGTCGAACACCTCTACATCACCAACTGCGCCCTTTAATACGGCTGGATTCCCCGAGACATCTAAGTTGCTTGCTGAGCCGGTGAATAACGACGCTTTCATTGGAAGTCCCCTAAAGAAACAGAGGGCCAGCGTTTCCGGTGCTGACGAAAATCTCTTGCGACAAAGAATGGAAGCCGGGCCGTCCAGTAGCCTCAGTGAAGCCCTAGGGGTCACCAGCACAAAATCGGCTATGAGCACATCGAACAGTTTCGGGGGAGAACTCAAGTCTAAGGAACCTGCGCAGCAAGCAAATAACGAGGATGAGGAATTGTGATAGATCGAAGGGTTGCATCTACTGGTTGTGTATTTGAACACGATTACTGCAAGCAAGATATACTTGCTGATCTCTTGGATTTCTTGAGACAATTGGCATAATCTGAATTCTACGCTACGGTACTGTTTAGAGTTGTCGTGAACGGCTTCAATTCTATTCATCATCACCTCAACTACTATGAGATGGCAGCTATTTGCTCTTTTCTATCTTTATCTCGCTCGCTGTCCTCTCCTTTTTTTTTCAATATCTCTGCATTTGCAATCAACTTGGAGATTCCCGCGTCATACCTCAGGTGTCTAGATATAGTTTCCTTGGTCCCCTTTTTTATTATTTTTTGCTTATAGTTTTTGATCTTCCCAGTGAAGAGTCGGGCAACTTTTATGAAACTAATTTACATAGATTTAATGGAATGAAAGGCCCTTGACAGGGAGTTTCACAATGCAGACGGCATTCTTGGTATTAATTAATATGCCTTGGCTTGCTCCGCTTCCCGCATATGAAATTTGCTTATCTTTCCCTCGCCTTCAATCTTTGTAAAAGCTGGGTGTATTCAATTCACAGCTGATGAGCCTTGATGAAATGGGTATTGAATGAAACGGCTCTGCTCTCTGACGTCGTTCAGGTCCCGGACCTTGTATCGGCACAACCACGATTTCTCCACCGGACGCACTGGGGTCTTTCTCGGCTCCCCGTTCAACAGCCTGCGTACGCTGTCTGCATTGCCATTGAAGACTACTCATACATATACCAGTAATACCTGCCGTCGAGGAATCGCCATAATGCCTCTAGAACGGTCGCATGATCCACTGGTATGGATTGATTGCGAGGTGCGTGTTCCCCCAGCACTACCACCAGCTCCTACGGCTAATATCAAATATCAACGTTGCTGATAAAAAAAAATCTACGGAGCGAGAATTCCTGCGTATCTAGATGACTGGCCTAGATCCGCAGAAAGACGAGATCCTCCAGATATGCTGCTTCATCACAGACAGTAACCTCAACCTCCTCGATCCTCACGGCTTCGAAGCCGTTATCCACCATCCACAGTCGACCCTTGCTGCCATGTCGCAATGGTGCATCGACACGCACGGTCGCACGGGACTCACAGCATCCGTGCTCGCATCGATGACAACTCCTGAAGAAGCCTCGAGAGAACTACTGGCGTACATCCAGAAATACGTGCCGGAGCCACGCAGGGCATTACTGGCCGGGAACAGCGTGCATGCGGATAAGGCGTTTCTGGCGCGGGAGCCGTATGCGAGGGTGTTGGAGTGGCTGCATTACCGGATTCTGGACGTGAGTAGTTTCAAGGAGGGGGCAAGACGGTGGGGTGGAGCGGGGCTGCTGGAGGATGTTCCCGGGAAGAAATTGGTGCATTTAGCTCGGGATGATATTTTAGAGAGTATTGAGGAGATGAGGTTTTATCGGGACAGGTTGTTTGGGAAGTAGGAGTTGGTTATTCTTGGGTAGTCGGAGTTGATGAAGCTGTGGATAGCTCGTAGCTAGCTAGATACGGAGTACACTATGGAGTGTTGCTCTGCGGGAAATGGTTCCGCCATCTTGCTGGTGATGATGGAGATACGACTTGTGGGATCATCGAGTAGCCACGTTGATGGTGTGGATTGGATCTCTTGAAGACTTCTCCTTGGGAGATGAAGCTCCATGAGCCAACACCTCCTCGACACGGCATGATCTGGCGATGAAAGTGGAAACTCTCGACAGCGGGGTTGTCGCAAGGACAGAGCTGCCAGGTCCAACAACCACAATGGCTATGGGAGAGAGGGATGAGCTGGGTTGTCAATTGCAGACTGGTTCAATTATTATGAAGATAGATGTTACTGATATTATCCTGGCATCGTCGTAAGGTCAGTGGATGCGGCTAAATGGATTCATCGAGAGAATAATAATGACGGAAGGTGGCACTACAAGCTCCCTTGCCTCTCTTCTCTCTCTTTCTCTCTCTATCTCTCTCTATCTCTCTCTCTCCCTTCCTCTCTTCTTCTTCTCTGTATATTCTCTTGTCCATCAGTCCGTCAGTCCAATTGTCGGTGAGTGTCTCCTAGCTCGTGTCCTTCATGCCCCGCTAACCAATTGTTCGTTTCCACAGTGACTGCCCCTTCTCCTTATCTTCCCTCTCTCCCATCCTCTTTCTCTCGTGTATACAAGCTCTCTTCACTCCCTGAGCAATCTCATCTACCCTGCAAGCTTCATTTGTTCCAGTTTCCCCTGGCCAATTGAAAAATGTCAATTAAGACCGTCTCCTTCCAGTCCTTCACAGACCAGAAGCCTGGCACGTAAGTTTGCCCAACATAACCTCACCGCAATTACCCCACCATCGCCCTCAAGTAGCTAACAACCCACCTTGTCTTCTTGCAGTTCAGGTCTTCGTAAGAAGGTCTCCATCTTCCAGCAGCCCAACTACTCCGAATCCTTCATCACTAGTGTGCTTCTCTCCATCCCGGAAGGTGCTGAGGGTGCTTTCCTCGTCATCGGTGGTGATGGTCGCTATTTCAACCCGGAGGTTGTCCAGAAGATCGCCAAGATCAGCGCTGCCTACGGTGTCAAGAAGTTGCTCGTTGGCCAGAATGGCATCCTGAGTACTCCTGCTGCTAGCAATCTTATCCGTCAGAGAAAGGCAACCGGTGGTATTCTCTTGACTGCCAGTCACAATCCCGGTGGTAAGTTTCCCTTGGAAAGGGCACAGATGCACAGACGCAAACAAGACATTGGAAAAGTATGAGTTGTTGATTCTTGACAGGGCCCAATGCCGATTTTGGAATCAAGTATAACCTTTCCAATGGCGCTCCGGCTCCTGAAACGGTTACCAACAAGATCTTCGAGACCTCCAAGTCCTTGACTTCGTACAAGTACGCTGAGATCCCCGATGTCGACACCTCGGTCGTTGGCACCAAGTCCTATGGCCCTCTCGAGGTCGAAGTCGTCCACTCGACCGCCGACTATGTCACTCTGCTGAAGGAGATCTTTGATTTTGACCTGATCAAGGAATTCTTGAGCTCCCACAAGGACTTCAAGATCCTTTTTGATGGAATGCACGGTGTCACGGGCCCCTATGGTGTAGACATCTTTGTCAAGGAGCTGGGTTTGCCTGCCAGTAGCACCATGAACTGTGTGCCCAAGCCTGACTTCAATGGCGGCCACCCAGACCCCAACTTGGTTTACGCCCATGAGCTCGTTGAAACCGTTGACAAGAATGGTATTCACTTTGGCGCTGCCAGCGATGGCGATGGTGACCGCAACATGATCTATGGTGCCAAGAGCTTTGTCTCTCCAGGTGACAGCTTGGCTATTATTGCACACCACGCAGACCTCATTCCGTGGTTCAAGAAGCAGGGTGTATACGGCTTGGCACGGTCCATGCCCACCTCTGGTGCTGTAGACCGGGTTGCCAAGGCGAAGGGCCTGCAGAGCTATGAAGTCCCCACTGGTTGGAAATTCTTCTGCAACCTATTCGATAACAAGAAGATCTCCATCTGCGGTGAAGAGAGCTTCGGAACTGGAAGCAATCACATCCGTGAGAAGGATGGTGTCTGGGCCATCGTTGCCTGGTTGAACATCATTGCAGGTGTTGCCAAGCAGAAGCCTAATGAAACACCTAGCATCGGCTCTATCCAGAGTGAATTCTGGAAGACTTATGGCCGCACTTTCTTCACCCGTTATGATTTTGAGGGCTGTGAGAGCGAGGGAGCAAACAAGCTCATTGCTCACCTTTCCGAGTTGATCTCAAGCCCTACCTTTGTTGGCTCGAGCGTCTCCGGCTACGAGGTCGCCGATGCGGGCAACTTCTCTTACACCGACCTTGACGGCAGCGTCACTAAGAACCAGGGACTCTACATCAAGTTCGCTGACGGCAGCCGCATTGTCACTCGTCTGTCTGGCACGGGAAGCAGTGGAGCTACCATCCGTCTCTACATTGAGAAGTATGAGAGTGATCCGTCCAAGTTTGGTCTGAGTGCTCAGGATTACCTGAAGGATAATGTGGCTCTGGCATTGTCACTTCTCAAGTTTAAGGAGTTCGTTGGAAGGGAGGAACCTGATGTGAAGACTTAAAGAGGATTTTCCTTGCTTCCTGCCCGTTGGACATAGGGTAACTTTAATGTTGTTGGCTTTGGCATCGTTTCCATAAGATTAGCCAACAGTTAATTGTTATGACAGTTACGTGAGCAAGCATAGGAGGGAAAGGGGCATAATTATATGAATACATGGCTACACAGTAAATCATGTTGTAGGTAGCCAGCATCGTTAGTTAGTGTACACCGGCGAAACGGGTTCATGCACATGCAGTTCCAGAAGCTGATTAACTCGTGGATTCTTGATCTGTCGGGCTTCATTGACGATAGGTATTAAGCATTACATTACAAATGGAGCCTGCCATTCGAAAGAATGCAAGTGATAAGTGTCTCATAACGTCGTAAGGTTATCCCAGACCGGCCCCTTGCCTTTCTTGGCTTCTAAGAAGCCTCATTCGCCGCCGCAGCCGAAGCTTGAAGCTTCTCTTCCCACCAAGTCTTCCACTTAACCACCTTCTCCTCCCTTCTAGCCTCCTCAGCCGCAAACACAACAGCATGGCTCCTCACGGCCTCTTCAAGGGTACAGCCGACGAAATGCTCCTGAGCCTTCGCGACGTCCCAGCCACGGTTCTCGACTGCATCCACAGCCCCGACAAAGCTACGAGCAAGGCCATAGTCGCCGCCACCATGTGACTTCTCTTCCTCAGGCGGCTGGCGCGGAACAGGAACAGCGGTAGTCGAGCAAGTCTCGAAGTTGTAAATGGTGATATTGCGACTGTCGTACGTGAGCTCGCCGTGCGTTCCGTAGATCCGGCCACGGCGTTCACACTGTCTCTCCGTGGGAGCGATCATGTGGAAGGTTGCTATCTTGGCCGTGCGCGGTTCGATGCCTTCATCCTTCTGCTCTTGGGTTATTTCCTCGTCTTCCCATGAGATCGTAACGACCTGGTCGTCGCAGACGTCATTATCAGTTTCGAAGACGCATTTTCCGTACCAGGGGCTGGGAGTGTTCGGGTCACTCGACGTAATGTATTTGTCGTAGTGTGGCGCCAGCGCACTCATGAGACGACGCGTGGCGGCGTCCGAGCCCTCGGTGCGGAAGATGTCCTCAATATCCGGACAGAGGATATTCAGGGGCCAGTCGAGCCGGTTCTCGGCGAGATGCATGTCGCGGTAGATTTTGACGGCGCTGTAAATGCAGTCCGGCTCCGCAAGGCAGGAGAGACAATTAATCGCGTTTCCAGCCGCGGCGGGCTTCCTGGCTCGACGGAATTGTGTCAGTGAGCCTGTTGACGTGATGGTCCGGGGGTGGTGGGCAGTGCGGGCTGTCTTTGCCGACGAAGCTGCAGTAGACGGGGGAGGGGAGCACAGGAGCCACAGGATAAAATCGATGTCGTGACATGATTTGGTCAGAAGGCTCCCGTCTCCGTTGCTGGTGGCACGGCGCCAGTTTCCTCTCACGTAGCTGTGGGTGAAATGCCACCAACCGACGGGTTCGCAGTGCTCAAGGGAGACGACGTCGCCGATAACCTTCCGAGACAGGATGAGGTCTCGGAGGAGAATGTTGTGTGGACTGTACCGGAGAACATGGCCGATGGAGAATATCTTAGGAGTCGACTGGCTCTGAAGAACATGGAGAGCGGAGAGACAATCATCTAGTGACAGCGCCAATGGCTTCTCGCAGAGAATATGCAGCTGGAGAGGAGCGATGGCCCGGATGATTCCGATATGGGTCTCATCGAGAGTGCAGATGAAGACGCCGTCGACTCCTACAGCAGCAGAGCCGGAGACGGATTGGGGATCAGCTTCAAGCTGGCGTCTTCTATTAAGCTCCCAGTCCAGCCACTCCTTCCAGCCACTGAAGTCCTGGCCCTCACTGGGTTTTCCCTCTTTTCCCCAGATGAAGGCCTTTCCGAAGTGGTCACGCTTAAATTCATGCGGGTCGGCTACGGCGTGGATGACAGCTCCAGTTGATTTGGTTACGGCTTCAGCATACGCAGTGCCACGAGCACCAGCACCGATGACGAGGAAGCGTAACTGTTTCGACTTGGAAGCGCCGTTGCTCGACACCACTGCCGGTGCAGGTTCTTTCATGTTGATTGGTTTCAATAGTAGTGTAGGACTATTTTCTTGGATGGAGAAACTGGTCGAAGGTTAGAACGACGCTTTTACAGAGAACACCAAGCATAGACAAGTACGTACCATCTGCAAGATCTATCTAAATGATGATAGCAACACGGCAACCCCTCCCCTCTGCTTGGTAGAGAGTAGCCGTGATTGGGTGTCTGGAAGACGGAGATTCCCCGATATCAGCGGAGTTGATAACCATAGATGGCTAGTTCTGTCTGGGGAAACTCACTGCGAGGAACTGGAGTAGATTTGCTGGTTCACAATCAAGTGTGAGCCTTGTCTTTGGAAGAAGTGTTCAGCAAAACAGAGGTGGACTTGCACCCTTCTCTGTTGAGGAAGAAGAGTGAATGAGCAGCAATTCATTGTCGGGTCGCGCCTTCACTCAAGTCACATGATGTCCCGTGACAGTTAACCAACACACGTTTCTTTGCTTCTGCTTCTTCTGCTTCTCATTCTTGTTTCCTTATTGATTATCTCTGAAGAAACGGGTGCCATCTATATCTGTCCCTTGCTGCCTGTGTCATCGGTCCCTGACAGATACAGAAAGATATCTGTCGTTGCACCACCGGACAAATCACAATGGGTTAATGGCTCCATGTATGTATACAACTTGAGCATTTCCAACAGCCCCGTCAGCTCTCTATATATCCTTTGAATAAAAACGTTTTAACTGGATTGTTACTCTTCACAACTCCTTCTTCACTATCCCATACAAAGAGATCCATCTGCACATCGACATCGCCCTCCCCAAGATATACTACTACTACTACTACTACTACTCTTCCTCCTCTTCGGCTGGTTCTCCACTGCTCGTCTCTCATACTTTTACCTCTACCCCAACCAGTGATGCAGAGAGAGAGAGAGAGAGAGAGAGAGGGAGGGAGGGGACGTTTTGATCCGCAGGCGTATGTGGCAGCTGCCATGGAGACTTTGAGGAAGTTGGAGTATCATTGTCCTGGGTTTGGTTTTTAGAGGTTCCCGGGATCAAGTGTGAGATATGTTGAGATGTTATGATATATGCTCCTCTTTTTTGTACTCTTTGGTACACCATTCTTCCTGTCAACTCTTGCTTGTTTCCCATACAGTTCAGATTGCCAGAAAGAGTGGAATACATAAGACCCAGGTGATTAGATTAATGATACAGGACTGAGTGGAGTATAGAATATTATTATTCTAAATCCAAAAGACAGCAATGACACAGGAGAAAGAAAGAAAGAAAGACAATAAAGCTTGACTATTAATTACTCCAATAAAAAAACCTCATTTATGCCGTTTCCTATCAACCTTACCCCGATGGACTCCCCCTTCCCTCCGATGCCACGGATCCTGGGGCCACACCCACCCTCTCACTCGTTTCGCATCCCTCCGCTCCCCAATCTGCGGCTGCGGGATCCACTTATCCTTTCCCTCAGGGAGGATACGCTGTCTGGTGAGTGCGCCGGGCCCGCCGACGTTCAGATGCCCGGATGGCTGGGATGGTAATGGGACTGATTTCGAGAGCATGAGGAGGAAGTACAGCGCCAGACTGGCTGTCATGGGAATGGGGAGGCCTTCTTCTGATTCTAATTCTTCCAATCTGGGTTCTTGGGGGAAGTATGGAGGGGAATAGCCTGTAGGAGATGGAGTGGGGAAGGAATACGATGCTGCTGCTGACGCTGTAGTGTCCGAGACATTGGTGGGAATCGGTGCCGAGAGTTCCAAGAATCCAAAGTACGGCACGTCGTCGCCTTCGTCGCAGCCCGCGCGGACGCAAACGAGTTCAATCTCAGTCATTATGAACCCGTATCGGCATGAGTGTTCGCGCATGCAGCGTTGAAGATGCGCTAGTCCATTGAGATACTCGACTCGTCGGTTGGGGCCCTCGTTGCGCATCCCCGTGTTCCAGCGGTCGAAGCTCTTGACCACGCCCACCAGACGGCCGCGGGGTTGGTCCGAGCTGGTGCGTTCAGTGTTGGAGGCATAGTTGGCAAGAAAATGCGGTGCACCGCAGTTCTTGTTACCTGAAACCCGTACTTCGGGAGCGGCGTATAATTGAAGGTGGTCTGAGCCCTGGGAAACTGCCAGGGCGGCATTCACGCGAGGCGCGTAGATGTCGCGGATGAGACTGATTAGTGCAGTCTCAGACTCTGGAGAAAGGCCGGATGACGGGACAATGGCAAGTGGTGTGAGTTGAGAAGGTATCTCGGTCTTGAGGAGCTTGGTGAGCCCATTGATTGAGTCGAAAGTTGACAGGGAGAATGAATTCCAGCTGCGTAGATTCCGGATATCCCACCAGAAGTAGTCGTGGAGTCCTCTTGTCGGAATGACACTGACATTGCGGACGACGTTAATCGCTTGAGTTGGTGCGGTCAGATAGGAAATCAAAGAGGTCGAGGATGAGGCCATCCCCTTGCTTTGTTCAGCACCAGAAACCGTTGAGAGGTGCGCACTTGGGGTTTGGGGATAAGCACAAGGAGAGGCCGGAATGGCTGCTGTCGCCTGGGTTGGAGAATGAATCTGGAAGCCTTGAGATGGGCTACTGGTCGACTGCTGCAACACACCCGTGTACGCGTTGGAGGTCCTTACAGGCGACCTTTGCGTTTGAGGTATATACTTGGGGAATTGCCGATATGTCGGATATCCATATCGACGCAGTATCGCCTCATCAATAACAGGTGCCGAGACCGATCTGGAATGACCTCCAGAAGTCTTGCGTTTGGACGGCGGTGTGACATTTACTGGCGAAGACAAGACGGAGGCACTGGAAGATGCGAAGATGGGCGACATCGAGACATGGGGGCTTAGGTTGTTTAAGCAGTCCACTGACTCGAGGATACTCCGTCGAACTGGTGGACGACTGCACGGATAGGGCATAAAGTAGCCTGGAGGATTTCGCGTATTGGACAACATTCGATGACGACGCAGAGGACCACCCGCGGATGCTGGCTCGATCACGATATCCTGCGGTCTAATTTTCGGTAGCAGAACAGATCCATGATGATACCGAGGGGAGGTTGTGCTCGGACTGGTAGTGGAGGTCGTAACAGACCACGGGGACGACTCATTAGAGTATCCTGATGAGTCTGGCGTGGTGCAATTGTGGCCCATCCCTATCAAGTCCCCCAACCGTACCGGGGGGGGTGTCGTTGGTCGGTAATATGGATAGCCCAGAGACATTATTTGGCGGGGTTCTTGGAAGTCGGATGAAATCTGTAGAATAGCCCTGGGTATGAAGCCGAACCCACAGGAGAACAAGATACCAGTGAAAATAGGCAAATCAGATATTGAGAACAAAATAATGAAATAGATATGCAGTTGGGAGATCCAGCCTCCAGCAATGTGTATGGATGAAGGTGGAAGTAGTCGAAATTAGAATGAAACAACGAAAAGATACTGGCTCACCATCAAAGTGAGCAGTAATATCCAATATAGAAGCAAACGAAAGACTTTTCCCCTGTAAACAAGGAAAGGAGACAAACAGAATGATGGTCCAAACGGACAGGAGTTGGATATTAAATGCTCCCCAGACGAGCGGACAAAACAACCGAGCAGAAAATAAACGAAGAGGTAAATCGAAGCGACGGGCAGGACGTGGATAACATGAAACACCAGACAAGCTCCCTTATACCCCCAAACCCACCGGGCTGTCTTTTTCTTGGATTCTGCGACAGGCCGAGGGAACTCCTGATGCAATGACCTCGCTGGAACCCCCGGGGGAGATGCTCAAAGGCCGAGAGCGTCTTGATCTGGCGATCAAGAGCAATGCACATAAAGCTCATTCCGAGGGTCAGAGCAATAACAATAGGGCTCCCTAGTTTCACCAAAGAGCTGCGCGTCACCAGAGTTTCTAAATTCAGCATCCGACTCTTCAATTCTCGTTTCAAGAGCCTTCCTCTTCTCCCCTCTGTGTGGGAGGAAGGGAGGGGGCCAGGAGTTCATAGATATTAGCAAGAATCTATATTCAGCAACAATCTTATGAACTGTTCCTGGTCAACATCGGCAGATCCATAAGAGGCATCGATACGCCGAGTAAAGGTCTGACAAGCGACGCGCCTGATATGTTTTACATCCACCAAGCGGCAAGATCGAGGGTCAGTAGCCAGATTTCAGGTCTGGCAGGCGGCAAATCTGTCCCAATAGCTCCATATGCAACTGTAGAGAGCAGCAATATCGCGAATCAGTTAAATGTCTGCAGGGTCGTCGTCCCTTGGGTGGATCAACCGGAAGCGCCCAGGAGAACTGCAGCTCTGACTAGAGCAAAAGAGCTCTGATGAGGTGTGGTGGAACTGAAAACGCCTGAATAGAAGCGACTCATTGTTTCAGACTCGCTCTGTGTAATTAGATGATCGTCCGGATTCAAGAGGATATTGAGATTCTCCGAGGGGAACGTCCAAGGAGGATCTGAAGTCTCAGTAAGCGCCGGCGTCGAGACACGGCGTCTACTTCGCAACACAGTAAAAGGTATCAAACACCAATCAAATATAAGGGAGGTATTGGGGGGGAAACAATGGCAGTATAATGCGTTGGATATGCGGAGTAGGACGAAAGTGGAAGGGAAAAGAAGAGAAGCGGAGGCGTGATGGAGGGGAACCCTGTGCACTCAACTCACCCTCAAGTAGTCTAGTCTAGGTACTTCACTGGCCACTGTTTCGTGTTTCTCGAGTCGTTCATTGGGCCATTTGGTATTTTGGAGGCGTACAGCAGTTTTCTACAATTAATAGCAATATTATGGGTTATTTTCGAAGCACGCTTGATACTGTTACAGACGACTGATTGACAGCTATCGGCGGCTGTGCCGGAAAACATCCAGTATCCCTACTAGGTGCACTGTAGGAGCTACTATCTAGGTAGATAGTAGACATTCAATGTCTCCGAGAAAATCTGGCAGATGATGAACAACCGGAAATGGACAAGACTCAAAATAATTTGACTCTATAAGTATACAGAATTATTAACTGTCATATGTGACACAGGAGATTAAAGAGGTTAATAACAAAATAGCGAAATCGGGTCAGTAAACAGAGAAAAAGGCAGCTCTGTTCATAAAAAGCAAGGTGCTTTTCCGTCCACGCACGGGTAGGAGAAAAATTCACCTTTCCTGGAATCTAGGATAAAGCACCAAACTGGCATCACGCGCTGCACCCATTGGTCTATAAAACCGAGAAGATATATGAAATACAACTCGAGAGTCTATAGCCCGTCTAGAAACCCGTCATGACCAAAAAAAACGGAGGTGAACGAAGAAGAGGTAAAATCCCTACAATCACTTGCAGGTCTTCATGCTTTGATGTCATACTTCCTCCGGAACATGTCATCGATTTCAGTAAGGTAGTAAGTGCCAGGGGAAAGGGTATCCGGGTTGCCAACTGGCTTGAAGTTCTTTTTCAGGTGTGCATGTTCGCGCAAGACGCACATCTACCAGGGGGGGAAGTCAGTTAATCAGGACTGGAAGAAAGGAGCCGGGAGAGGACTCAAGATCTTACCTCATCGTAGGCCTGGGGGGCCAAAGTATTCCTGGCGTTGAGGCGGTTGTGGAGATCGAGCTTCTCAACCATGTATGATACATCACCGACAACCTTTGCGCTGAACATGGAGCTGGCAAGGCCGCTACCATAGCTGAAAAATCCAAGCCGCTTCGGTTGGCTAGGATCGAAGGTGACGTTGCTGATTAAACTGGCAATGGAAGCGTAGACAGTCGCAGTGTACATGTTACCACACATGGTAGCGACTTCAAGGCCGGGCTTCACACGCTCGTTGAAACGCTTCTTGGTCAGACCCATGAAGGTCTTCTCGACAGTCTTATCGGTGAGAGACTTTTCATAATCCAAGTCACGTAGCTCGGGAGGAACATCAGCGAAGGCCGGATGGCTTGGGTTCGCAAGGTAATCGTTGTACAGCATACGACCGTACGATTTCTGTACCAACTTGCAGGTCGGCGCATGGTAGAGAATGTAGTCGAAGCGGTCCAAAGGTGTCTTTGTCTCATCAGCATGCTCGACACCGTTGGTGCCATTCTGGACCTTGGCCTTCAAGGCCTGTTCACGGGACCCGTAAGCCTTATAGCAAGCGTCAACGGCTTCGGTATAACACTTGAGGGAGAACTGGCCATCAACGACAGGGTATTCGCTTGTGAGATCGGGCTTGTAGAAGTCATAAGCGTGGGTAATGTAGGTGCCACGGAGACCAGGCTCAAACACGATAGGGGCATCAGGGCCGATTAGCATAGCCACACAGCCCGCACCACCGGTAGGGCGAGCGGCACCCTTGGCATAAAGGGCAATGTCACCGCACACAACAATGGCGTCCCGGCCATCCCAGGCGGAAGACTCGAGCCAATTGATGCTGTTGAACACGGCGTTGGTGCCACCGTAGCAAGCGTTGACCGTATCAATGCCCTCGATGTTTGTATTCCCATGCGGCACGAAGAGCTGCATCAGGACCGACTTCACAGACTTAGACTTGTCCAGAAGGGTCTCGGTGCCGACCTCCAGACGGCCAATGGACTTGGGGTCGATGTTGTACTTGCGGAGAAGGGAGGAGAGGGTGGTCAGGGCCATGGAATAGATATCTGCAAGGGAAAGAAAGGCCTGGCTTAGCCAACACTTCAGGGGAAATGGGGGGGGGACGGTGGCTGTTTGAAAGAAAAGCATACCCTCACGATCATCACAGAAGCTCATCTTGGTCTGTCCCAGACCGATTGTGTATTTCCCTTCACTCACGCCATCGAATTTCTCCAGTTCCGCTTGGTCGACGCACTGCGAAGTTGTTAGCAGCTACAGTATGGTGGAGGAAGGAGAAGAGGAAGAACGCGTACCTGACTGGGGAAATAGACCTCAATGGCCTTGATGCCGATGTTCTGAGGACGAGAAGACATGTTGAAGCGGTGAACGGTATGTTTCTGAGAGAATGAGGATTGTGTCAGGAGGGAAGAAGGGACCAGGAAGGCGAAGGAAGAAAAAGTTGAGAAACGGCGGGAGATTAGGGGCAACTGGGGAGGGGCAGAGAAAGGCGAGCTGGGACTAGGACTGGGCAGCTGCAAAGGCCCTGCTGGGTATTAATATTAATGGCAGAGGGTCCTCCAAATGTAGGACGATTCTGAGGGTATTGAGGACAATATTATCATTAGCAGCAACGATCATCTCAACATCGGAGGGGCGAAAAGGCAAAAAAATGGCGACGACAAAGAGCAGGGATGGGTCTGCCCTCTCCCAGTGGCTCTGCGGTGCTGCTGGACCCGATAATAATAGGCAGTCTTGATCATATCAATCAAATCAGTGCCGATTCGCGTTTCTTGTGCTTTTCCTGTATCGGATATTTTCTCTTGTCTTTTCATTATTCAGTCATTCTATTCTTCCATTCTTGCTATTGTTGCGAGTCCATCCATGGAGCTGCTGCTGTTGTAGACAGTAAGATTAACATTAATTTGCCCCAACAAACTGCAGTCTGATCGCTGCCGCCAGGATCGTCTGATGTCCCGACAACCCCTGCTGTCACCTTGACTACACCGACTCTAGACTGTGAGGTGGCACAGACTTAACATTATTACTCTCTGTGCTCTCATTTCCGTTCTGGACTCTGCAGAAGTTCAAACCTAAATCTCCGCCAGGCACCATGAAGTCACGTGAATTACTCGATTCAGTTGACGAGATCCTATTCACAGCACTACGAGTACAGAGTAGGAGATATCTCTAAGAGATACAGGCATAATATGGTAGACAGTTCTGTCGATGTTGCAAGGAGCATGCATTGTTTATTCATTAAGCCAGTCAAAGAAGCCGAGATGTGGCTGAATGTGGGCCATTAGAAGAAGGGCATAATGCAAGGCCTTAAATTGTCTGTATCATCTCCCTTTTCACGTATTATTCTGAGAGATGAATTATCAGACATACATTTCCCTTTCCTCGTGAGCCTCATGGTTGAATACCCCGTCTCTGTGGCTGCAAGAAAGTCGTTGCCTAAGGTTGTCTCCTGGATGCTACTAGTACGGTATAACTGTCGGTGACGGCGGAAAGGCCACGGTTTGTGTGTAGTGTGGACCAAACCTGTAGCCTTTTCGCGCTGTGAGTCTCTGCCTCAGGATTCCAAATTGACCATACCAACCTGTGCGGAAGACAACAAACACTCCTGGAACTAGTTGATTCTACACTTTCTCGCGCCAATACTTTCAGTTAAGATTATGGATGAGATTACAGAATTAAGAAGTCAGTTACGGGAAACGCAGCGACGCCTGGGACAGGAACAAAGACACCAGGAAGAAGTGAAGGCCATTCCTCTATGTCATCACAATCAGGATTCCTCAGTGGAGTGAGAGATTCGTCAGCTTCTTTAGCACATGTTCTTCCATTGTACCTGGAGGCTGAGTTCATAGTGTAATCTCTTGGAGAAATTTCCATGTTGAGTAATTTCACAAGTTCATTTGCAAATGACCGCGTTACCCGCTCATAAGCTTTTCAGGGCATTATTCAAATAACCCCTTTCTAGCACTGTGTGTCGAGTGTCAACCTGTAGGGAACTTCAACATTTTGATGTTCAGCCAACAGCTCCCATACATGCTGGGATATGTTTGACACGACAATAAACTGGTTTGAATACAACGTATCAGAGTTGATTTGTCGATATACGTCATTTGAGGGTTGTCGAAGGATCGAAATGGCAGACAGCACCACAGCACCTGGGATTTTGAATGGAAGTTGCGAATAACAGACCTCCCCTTCCTCAACCTGGTTGGTCCGAGACGCGACTTCTGGATCGGACCTGTCGAGAGACTTCGCCATGTCGACATCCTTGCAGCTAGGGGAGAGGAATCTGCGAATAATGACAGAGACAGCATATTGACAGAACTGGGGCGTTTGGGGGAGGGAAAGGAAGCAGAAGAAGAGAAGCAAGCAGACTACTGATGGAGGAAGCATTAACTTAAGTACGTACCATTCCCGAATAGGAACGCTAAACCGCTTCCAGTAATTCACCGTCACTGTAGAGTACGGTATTAGTACGGAGGACTACGGAGTAATACGACAGCATAAAGCCTCCTTGGACAGTCCAACGTAGAATACAAATCCCAGCACCCTCTTTCAAGAGAGTCAAGGAGAGTCCCCATTGCTCTCTTTGACCACGGAGAATGAGAATAGAGTAATACTTGAAGCCATTATCTCTCTCCTCCATACACAGTACTCCGACGAAGCCAGCCGGAGCGGCTGCGCCACGTCTTCCGGGGGCAAGCCAGGAGAGCCAAGATCCCTCACACGCAACGACTCTCACGGCCAAACCCTTCTGCTTTTTGTTCTCTCCATTCGTTCCAGCCCAGACCATGTCTGACCCTGTCGCTCTTTTCTCGTCCAGAACATGATTCGATATCTACTGTTGTCGCTGACACTGCCGATTTCCCTACGCTCCCCGGAGCTCTGCGCTATCTGCCACCATGGGCGACGATAAGTTCGAATATGAACCATACGATCCCCTCCCCATCCCGACCTACGAAGAAGCTGTCTCCCATCCAAATTCCTCCAGATCTCATATCGATTTGGCAGATGTAAGCAGCAGTGATGCGGAGAGACAGGGCCTACTCCGCGAGGGGGATCCCAGTGGCACCGCACGCCCTACCCCCCGTCACCACCATGGATATCAACCTCCCACCGTCGAGTCCGCCCGTACAAGTCTGGATTCTCTCGCATCATCGCCTGCAAATTCGGAAAGAGGGTCACTGGAGAATCTACGGCAGGAGATCGACCGGATGGACGTAGAGGATGGTCCGCAACCATCGGAACATTCGCGCCTCGGGGGCCGATTCTCGAAACAATTCAATAGCCTCACCCGGACTCTCTCCTCCATCCGCTTTCCCCTTCGGAAATATCTGCCCAATTTCAGATTCAGATTCACCATCGACCTAGATGGCACCCGAACACATATCCGGAATAATGGATGCATGATCATGCTGCGTCTTACGGCCGTCATCCTCGTTCTCACCATCGTCTATATATTCTTCGTATCCGACATCTTTTCTATCAGCAACCGTGCTTCCGGCGGTCAATCCTACAGCGCAGCATCTGTTGAGAATTTCATACAGGGCCATATTAATGAATCCAAGATTGCCGAGAATTTGGAGAGGTTGACCAAATTTCCACATGTAGCCGGAACTGAAGGGAGTTACGTACTGGCCGAGTGGATGCAGGAGGAATTCAAGAGTGCCGGCCTGGACCACGTTCAGATGGAAAAGTTTGAGGTATATCTGAATTATCCCAGACCGGATGGGAGACGGGTTGCCATTGTCGATCCACCAGCTTTGGCTTGGGAAGCTACCCTTGAGGAGGATGATGAGCAAGTTCCAGTCTTCCACGGGCATTCTAAAGCTGGCAATGTTACTGGGCCTCTGGTCTACGCAAACTATGGGTCGCGAGATGATTTCAAACTTCTAGCGGATAGAGGCATCTCACTGAATGGGTCTATAGTGCTGGTTCGTTATTACGGAACTGAGACCGATAGGGCGCTCAAAATCAAAGCTGCGGAGCTAGCTGGTGCGGCGGGCTGTATTATTTACTCCGATCCCGCAGAAGATGGTTTCCTTCAGGGTCCCGCCTATCCGAAAGGTCGTTACATGCCTGCGGATGGGGTGCAAAGAGGTGGAGTGAGCTTGATGTCTTGGGTTGTGGGAGATGTTCTGTCACCTGGATTCGCCTCAACTCCGGAAGAGAAAAGGAGACTAAAGCCGGAAGATAGCGCTGGCTTGAACAGCATTCCGAGTCTTCCCATCGCCTGGCGCGATGCCCAAAAACTCTTACAGGCTCTCAAGGGCCATGGTTCGACTGTGCCCCCGGAATGGGTTGGTGGTGTCCCAGACGTGGATGGATGGTGGACCGGAGATACAACTTCACCCCGTGTGAACCTTGCCAATATACAAGATGAGGTGGAAAGACAACCCATATACAACGTTCTGGGCCAGATTACCGGACTGGAACAGCCCGAGAAGAAGATCATTGTCGGTAACCATCGGGATTCATGGTGTTTAGGAGGCGCCGATCCGGGCAGCGGTACTGCAGTCTTTCTCGAAGTCATTCGAGTTTTCGGTGAACTGCTTACCTACGGCTGGCGCCCGCTTCGCACCATAGAGTTCGCTAGCTGGGACGGAGAGGAATACAACCTCATTGGCTCCACGGAACATGTCGAAAATGACCTTGATGCGCTCCGATCGGATGCGTACGCTTATCTCAACGTTGATGTCGGCGTAAGCGGTACGGAATTTGAAGTGGCGGCTTCTCCGCTTTTCGAGCGCATTGTCGTGCAAATACTGGGCCGTGTTTCCGATCCGGTAGCAAATCAGACTCTCAAGGATATTTGGCAAAGTAAGGGAAAGAAACTGGCCGGCCTTGGCGCTGGCAGTGACTATGTTGCCTTCCAGGACATTGCGGGAACCTCCAGCATCGACTTTGGATTTGGCGGTTCACCTTACCCATACCACAGCTGCCACGAGAATTTCGACTGGATGGTCAAATTTGGGGACCCCGGCTTTCAATTTCACAGGATGCTGGGCGAGTTCTGGGGTTTACTTCTTGTCGGACTGGCAGACACTCCAATTTTACCTTTTGACTTGGAATCTTATGCCAACTACCTATCAAACTATGTTGCCGATTTGGAAACTTACGCGAAGACAAAGAATGTCCCCGTCGTCCATGAGCCGTCTTCCGCGGACAGTGTGAATATTCAGCCGCTGTTCGATGCAGCAGCGCAATTCAAGGACGCCGCAGAGCAGTTCTCTTCCTTTGACAAGCTATGGCACGACGCTGTATGGAACGCCGGTGGATTCGAGAATAATATTATGGGCGTCCAGCGGATAACCCATAACAATCGCATAGCCGAGTTTGAGACAAATCTTTTAGACCTCAGAGAAGGCGGAGGCGTAAGTGGATCTTTCCGGCCTTTAGCTTCCAGGAAACCGTGCAGACTGATGTTTTTTTCTACCAGGTTCCCAATCGTACCCAGTTCAAACATGTCATTTTCGGCCCCCAAACCTGGTCGGGCTATGACGAAGCTTTTTTCCCTGCCATTCGGGACTCCATTGATTCTGGCAACTGGACTCAAACGCAAGAATGGGTTGACCGGGTTGCCGACATTCTCAATGACGCCGTTAGCAAGTTATAATATACCTGATAAGCTTGGCTCTCTCATCCGAGGCGATCGTCCTGCCTTTGTTCATCATCTCCATCATCTCTTCCCTTATCATCTCCTTACCAGTGCCAGTGGTATATAGGCCAAGCATCCATTTTAGTGTTTTCGATTTTGTCTGTTGGTTATTCTTCTTGGGAGCCATAGCCTGTCATATACGTCTAATTGACGTTCTTTTTCTTTTTTTTTTTTTTTTTTTTTTGTCGTGGATCATTTCATCTGCATCAATAAATGTCACCGTTCATTTGTCTGAGTTACCAGGTACATCACCGGATATAGTACTGATACTACGCTATGTATCTCGTCGTTTGTTCCTTTTTCTTTTTTTTCTTTATTTCTCTTCAATGGACGCTGGCTGTACATGCCATTCCAGATCCGTCAGGAACTTCCTTTTGTTGTTTCGCTTTTTATCCTCCATAGAGTACATGCGCATCCTTTATCTATGACTATAATCAACCTCCTGCAACCAGTATCATATATTGGTCTGAGGTAATTGTAGTAACAAGCCAGAAGATATGTCATGGGTGAGGGACCTCTCTTGTTTATCACACGTTCCCTTAATTAAGGGAGCCTCTCAGTATCTTTCAATGACTTCCTTTCCTTTCTTCTGTGGCCCAATTCTCTGCCATCTAGTTTCAGATCAGACCAGATAGCAAAGATGATCAGATCAATTTATAAAGTAGGTCTGTACTTATGCATTAATTGTGCTGTCCATTAACTTACTATTCTATAACCATTTTGTAGCGCTGCTCTCGAATTATCCCTGATCAATTAGAAAGAAAAGAAAAGAAGCTGCTCACAACCGCATCTACCGCACCTCACATCATTTCTGTGATCTTCTTCAGTCTACCATCCGGCCCTTTTATTCTCGTCACAACCGACCGCCTGCTGAATGTCCTTGGCTCCTCAACGTGGCATTCCTTCAGCGGATATCGGCAAGGGCATTCTTTCTTAGAACATCATCTTCGCCGTTGGAAAGAAACCAGCACTGAAACGGCCCTGCTTCGTCAGAGCCTGTGATCGAAACCCCCAATCGGCTCACTGGATCTGTTGGTAGGACAACAGAGCACGGTATTTGGGATTCCGCGTCTTCGTTGGCTCAGTATCGCCTTGCTTCGGGTTGAGGTTGCACTGACGAACCAACCACTTATGCAGGTGAAAGCTGAATTGGCCTATGTAGACATTAAGTTCCTGATATGCAACTACCCGCTGGCACCAGCTTCGCTTTAATTTGACCTCCTTACCAGTCGGAAAACTGAAGCTTGTGGTGATATTCGCTTCAATGATGCTGCGTAGGCATCACCTTCCACATCCCATTTGCATGTGTTTAGAGGGACAGGATTTGAATTCACGCATCAACTAGCAGATGATCCTAGGGTTGTTCCTTGCTTTCATCCTCCTTTCTGTTGGGTAAGAAATCCAATTAAGGCTCTGATGCCAACAAGAAAGTGTTGGTAGAAGCTGGAAAGAAAACGATACTATTTATGTCTATACATGCCCACACTTTGCCATGAGCAATCAAAGAGTCATTTGATAGGATTTCCCTCTTCGGTCATGGCATTATCCAGTTGACAACTCGCCCATCACGTTTCGCCGCTCAAGTGAGTGAACGATTCGTTGCCTCCCTAAATCCCCTTGTAAACACTACCCCTTTCCCGCCCTTCCATTCTCTTCTACTCCTTCACCTCCATGATTGCCCATCCGAAGTTCCAGCCACTAGCCTGTGGCCATTATCCATCTACCACCATGATGCCAAACAATGTGAAACGATAGCAAAAATGCCCCCACTCCTGCATGAATAGACACCAACATGAGCAAATGTGGCCTTGTCAAAAAATGCAACAATATGGATATTCACATGATCCTATTATACTCTGTATGCTTGATAATGCTAGAAAGAGTTAATTACTCAACTGGCTGACAAGAATACATAGTAAATGTTCTTCTGCACAGAACAAGAACAAGTTGGAAAGAAAATAACTGATCTAGTGAGAAACCTTTGTTTACATTAAAACATTGAACAGCCTTTGTGGCTCAGTGGTAGAGCGTCTCACTCGTATTTTCAATAATGCATATGAGAAGGTCCGCGGTTCGATCCCGCGTGGAGGCAATGTTTTTTTGCATAACCATTCTTCCAGTTGCAGACCACATAAAATACCCACTGTTTTAGCCCGTCCATGGGCGCAGCAGGCTAGGAAAGGTTTGGGTAGCATGGATGGACCCTTTGTTAGGAGGTGGCCAAGCGGATCGTCTACCATAAATTTGAACATATCCTTCAAAACACTAACTGTGTACGGAGTACATACATATGCTGGCTTATTTGACCGCAAATATCGTCTTTTACTGAGGTAGCAGGATTTTTTTAAAACGCAGTGTTTCGTCGCCGGCAAACGGGATAAACCTACCTCATCGCAACAGTTGGCACGTGATATTACAGAAAATAAGGTAATTTATAAAGAAAAATCCTTCGGAAAAGTGCACTAGCGGAAATTGCCTCTATAGCTCAGTGGTAGAGCGTTTCACTTGTATTTCCAATACCTTGTACATGAAAAGGTCCGCGGTTCAATCCCGCGTGGAGGCATGTTAGACTTAGTTTTTCTTTTTGAATAAATTTTTTTGTCCGCTTCAGCCTGTTGCTTACTTACTATATATCTGTGATGTTTTCAGCCTTTAAGCCGGGGTTCCTTGGGCCAGTCTTTCTTATGCAGCCAAAAGCACGCATAGCAAGCACGCACCGCACAGGACACACAGTCTTTCTCAGCTGGGTGCCACCTACATCTTGATGTTTCTGACGCAGGGCAGTTAGAGAGCATGGTCCTCGTTTTGGTGCCTTCCAAGAGCCATGATGAACAACTGCATCACCTTCTAAAGCTATAACAATCACACATGCGGCAAAGGTATTCAGTTTTCCGCGTTGCAGGAAGCCATGCCGGTAATACCAAGACGGACTCCTCTTTCCAGAGCAGTTGTTGCGCATACGTGGACCAGCATCCTTCACATTTTGTTTCATCAGCCGTGCCTTGTTCAATGAAAGAAACATGGCCACTTGGATTCTGCATACGGACAAAGCATGGAGATACTCCCCCCCGCCAACATCCCGCTTGCGGCGGTATGAGGTTGCTTGTGGTGGAAGGTAGACATCCAGCAGCAGTGTCAATACTGTTTTTGAGAAGATACGCTAGCCAGCTGTAATATGCTAAAGATCGCATCCGACGAAAATTCCCGGAGACAAAAGCGGAATGGTAAATACATCCACGAATGCTGCCGAATTAAATAACTCTTGGAGGGTTGTTCTTTTGGCAACCTAGAACAAAGACTCGACTTTTTTGCGCATCCTCGCGTTGAAGGACGACCAGGCACGAGCATCCTCCGTGGAAATTGAGCCAGATTGCGCTAGGATTCCGAGGCTGCAACTACAGGCTCAACGGATTTGTAGAAATGGTCTTAGTGATTCTCGGCATCATGGTTGACCCCACACTCGGTGTCATAATCCTCGTCTTCGATGGGGTTATCTTCAACAGGAACCAAGTCATCAGTTTGCAGGGTGTGGTGTTCATGACCAGTGTCTTCCCCTGAAGAAGCCCCGTGTTCATCATTCGATGTTTCTTGACCCATTGTTTCTTCCATATCAGAAGGCTCCTCCCTCATCTTTATCCGTGGAAATTTGGGGAACAGAGAGATATTGAGGGCTGTCTGCGGAATCATCGAGCTTTTGTCGCGTCGTCATCTCGGTGTCCATGGTGCTATCACTTGGACGGTAGCCGCAAATGTATCTGCAGACCGCTCCGCTTTTTATGGACTGTTGACAAGGAAAGGGGGGAATGCTCTGCTGTTTGGTCTTGAGTAGTATAGTATAGTAGTATATGAAGATTGAATAATGACGCGGTTAGCGCACCAACAAACAGTGGAGGAGGGAGGTACAGGGTAAGAGGAAAAAGCAAGGCAGATGAATATGAGTTCGTCGCAACTTGGTGCTTGACAAGAGTGTACGTACACTGTTTATTTAATAAAGCAATCCTGTAAGAAAGAGTAATTAATACATTGCAGTCTCAAGGGGCAAAAAAAATATACATTTCTCGCATTATAATGCCTGCCTGTCTCATCCAGCGTCTAACGAAGGAAAAACATAGATAGGATAACACTCTCAAATCACTTCACTTTGCACCCCTAAATAAATCAAATCCCAGGAAGCCAGTGGAAATTTATCCAACAAGGACCAACAGCCTGCATATTCTTACAATCTGTAGCTGTTCCAAGCATTCAACCAAAGGATCCCTGCGACAGAAATATAGCTCAACTTGGGAAACCCAACCCTACATTTGCAGAATGATAACCACCATACGAGGAACCATATCCAGAATAACTTGTTCTCTACGTATGTAGCTGCTGCAACTTGAGCTGGAGATCATACGGAGCCCCGAACTCCATTATTATTCAGATTCTGCATATGTACAATCTGTTTGGTGCAGGAATGCCATTATTTCAATCTATAAGTAGAGTCTCCATCCACTGCGAAGCATAGCACGTAAGAAAGGGCTCACCTTATGCATGACAAAAAGACAATAACAAAGACCATCAAAACAGAGAAACGGGGTCACTTTCTTTCCTTCTTTTTTTCTTGTTTCATTTCCCTTAGGACTGGGGTTAAATCTGTTACTATACCAAGACATAAGTGTAGCGCTAAGCTATCAACCAAAGGAATATAGCAATGTTGGTGAAACCCAGGGTCTCACATCATTCAAGCCACTTCTATTGTGAAGAGAATGGGAGATTACCACATGGGCATGTTTTGAACAGATCTTGGGTATTTTGTCGAACCGACGAAAAGCATAAGAACAAGGCAAAGAACCATTCAGCTAGCTGGCAGCTTTTTCATGTCACCCTTGCCATCCTTGATCCATTCCGGATCAATCAGGCGTTCTCTCTCAGCATAGAGTTGCTTGTAGGCGCCACGAATCGTCCCATCGCTGACGTGTGCTACTTGCGAGATCTCCTTGGCTGTTTTGCCGTGGCCCATCAGATATGATGCCATATATATACAGGCTGCCACAATCGACAATGGGGATCGCCCAGCAAGATCACCCATCGTAGTAACACGGTCTGACAACGCAGCAGAGACACTGGTGACTTGAAATGGCAAATCGAGGAGGTTGCAGAAACGATTGCAAAGGTCGCTGGGCTTGGTAGATGTCGTTGCGGTGTATGTATCGTTTGGATCTGGGACGCCTCCATTCGACACAACTGCATTATGCCTTTCCACATTTTGAGCGGTAAAGAATTTCTCCAGCGCCTTGTAGATGCGACCAATTTCCTTCCTCGAGACCTTGGTTACCGCAAAAATCTCAGTAAAGGTACGAGGCACCTTGCATTGACGGCAAGCAATAAAAATGCACCCCGCAATTATCACATCTTGCGACTTGCCCTTAAATGCCTTAGCATCGTCGACGATCTTAAACAGATACTTGGCCGTGTCAGCCACATTCTTCTGAATGTTAAAGCCGTCGCATAATGCACCAATCTCCTTGTATGCTGCAAGTAGCGACTTGTTCGCCTTTTCACTAGAGATTTTGTTCTGAGCGCGGTATAGCTCGCGAACCCGACCCGAACCCCCAGTCGCGATTTGTGTCTCGAGCTGATCGCCATTCAGCAGCGGGTTCGAAGCATCTCCGACACGGGAAGGGTCGTCGTTGTTCTGATCGTCGTTGGAGAATGTTCGCCATTCTGAGTGCATGTCAATCTCCCGGTCTGCTAGAACCAGTCCACAGGAGCCGCACACAGTCTCATGGGAATCAGGAAACTCCAGGTTTGGGGGGTCCTCCTTGCATTCGGGACACAGCACATGTGCCGAGAGGTTCTTCCGCCACGGGCCCGTCTCTTGCTTAGGTAGAGCGACAGCCGCCATATTGATTATGTTCTTAATATAACGAGGGATTATTCCAGACGGTTTCGATGAGTCTGACGTGGATATGTTCCACAGACACCGTTAACGAGCGAAATGTGGCGAAAAATAGTTTCGCAGGTGTTATATGGCCAAGGCAAAAGAGTCGTCCAGCGAAGTCAGGACAGTTAAGAGCAAAGTAGCTCCAGTTTCAAGCCCGATGGTTCTGGAAAGCTAATCCGGTGCCGCCTTCTCTCCATAATCATGTTAGCCCGATACTGTAACAAAAGTAAATATGCACAGTAGTCGACACTGTGAGTTCCCCATTGCGAGAACTCATAGGAGTTGGTATAAGAGCAGTAGCATCATCTCACAACAGTCCGCCACCGAGAACTCTCATGAACTCCAAGGGGGGACTACGTGAACTGATGCTTTATTACCTTTCCAAAGTTTGGAGGATCCCGCTCCACAAACAGCACCTCGGAAAGCAAAGAGTTCTCGCAGAATCTTTCTTTGCAGTCAAAATCTAGAGAGTCTCGAAGCCAGACTTGTCCGACCGCGATGAACCAGTCAAGGTCTCCGTAAGAGGGATCTCACGAAAAGGGTCGCGGAACCTGATAGAGAGCCGCTGCAAGCGAGATCAAACGATCGGGACGAGCAGAGCAAGGACGAAGCGCCCAGTTCCAGGACAAGAGGCTGTTCGAAGACAGGCGAAACGAGGGCTTGGGAGGTTCTTTGTTGGAAAGGGCTGGAGGAGGGATGGAAAAAGGAGAGAAAGGATGGATTCGTCGCAAGATCTCGAAGTTACGAAAGGAGCCGCAACCGGCTGAGTCATCATTTCTGAGTCATCAGCTGAATTCCCGATGACTCAGCAATGCCAAGACTGGATTGCCCGAGTCGAATCCGAACAACCTCGCGGAAGCAAAGCCCACTCACCCTCCCAGAAACCACCCAGCTCTCCTCTCCCACAATCTCGCCGCGATGATGTCCCAGGCTCTCAGAGCATCTGTGAGCGTCTTCTGTTGTTCCGACTGGTACCATTGATTGTTTTGCTGACCTTCCTCAGCGCTCCGTGCTTTCCCGCGCTTCTCGGCAACAGGTTTCTGTGGCCCGCCGGACCTTCATGACTTCCGGTGTTCGCCAGGGTATGTATTTAACACTCTTCAGCCACTGGCTTTTACAATCGTCTAAGCCGAGTGCACAATTTTTTTTTGGTTTCGATCAATTGCTAGTTTGCGTCTTCTGACATCCTACAGCAGACCTTGTTCAGGACCTGTACCTCAAGGAGCTCCGTGCATTCAAGCCTACGCCCGTCAAGCCCAGCGACGCCGAGGCACACGTCCAGAAATTCAGCATCCCCAAGCCTCCCCCGTCCCCTGAGGAGGCCAACCTTGCTAGCGAACTGCAGGCGTACGAGACCCAGCAGGTTGAGGTTGAGGGCCAGGCCGCCGCTGGAGAACCCGCCCCTGTCGAGGAGAACTGGTTTGAGGAGGACCTGGAAGAAGAGGCTGCTGAGGCTCACTAGATTTCACCAAAGTCGTGGGAATCGGGCTTTGGTGAGCGTTGTGGCTACCAAGGCACCATTGCTTATCCGTTCCCGGAAGGAGTTTGTAAATTAGGACTACATGGAACACTGAAAGCGTTGTCTTGGCTTCTGTGTTATACATTAGGCTGGAAACGCAATCCATCCATACTGATATGTAACACAACGCTTGGAATGTTCTATTTGTAGTCTCGTTGAAATATCAGCAACCAAGTTTCGTTTCTACGTCATTCACCCTTAATTCAGATGTCCAGCAAGCAACTATCCGACATTTCCAGATGGCGAGGGAAGGCCATCTTGCCAGTCACAGCAGGCTTGATCATGTTACAATGGCACATTGTGTCTTTTCATAGACAAAATCAACAACAGTAAGGTAACCCATGGAGACGGAGTATGGCAAGTTCTGTGACTATAGGCGTTTTGTCCCTGATGCGCCAAGATCTGCAGCGTACAAGTTTTGACCAAGGGGGGGCTGGCTGCATTATTGCAACCTGTCACAAATGATTTTGGAATCCGCGCACCAGAGAGACTTGATCGACAACCAATGCGGGCGTAGTGACTTGGGATGGCCTGACGGCCTGTGGGCTTATTACATCCTGAGAGTCAAGACTGTTCAAATAAGCTTAGCAAATCAGATGCAGCTGGCTTGATAGGATCTGATAGATCATACTTCTGGCAGGAAAATGAACCTGCTGCAGGAGGAGAGGGAATCCCAGTCCCAGTCGCGGAACGGACGGCAGTCAGTAATAGTAGTAGTCATCAGGGTACACTGGTGAGTCGTAGGCGTTCTGCTAGCCCTTCGTTTATTTATTATTATTTCCGCCGCCGATTTCTGAAGTACATACCGTGGACCGGCCATATTGCAGAGTTGCTGGGCATCTAATTTTAGCGGCGATCTTGTGCTTCAATTGGTTGCTGCGCGCCTGCGGTCGGCAAGGCTGCCACGGCTGTGGCAGTGACGCTGACGCTGATGCTGATGTCGATGCAGTTGTACGGAGATGATCCTTCTTGCAAAGGAAAAAAATATTCCTTGGACGATTCCGCGTTGTGCAGCTGGTTGTCCCCGATGCAGAAGCGTGCCGACAGGGTCCGTGGGTTCGGTTCGCACGCATCCCGAGAACCCGTCGATGATCGACCTGATGTCTGATGTAAAGTATGGTATTTATTAATTAACCCTGCCCTGTAGCTGCTGGAATGGAGTAAGCGTGCAAACTCGGGGTTTCCGCTGATTGAGGACGCATAGCGTACAGCGGATGGTGGAGGTGCAGGGAGGACGCTGCAAGAGAGTGAATAGTGGTGTGCACGCGATATGCGCATAAATAAGACTGTAGAACTAGACAGAGACAGAGGTATCTCTCCATGGCTTCCAGAAGCAGGAGTGCCGCAAGTCGCTGCAGAGCAGATCGCAGCAGAGATATTCAGCCTGGAGTCTTTTTCTCTCGTATCCAGGCCGGCTGGCTGTTTCGACTGTCGACAGCGTAGAAAGCCATCATAATATTATCGGGGAGCCTCCTCCACCAGACTAGGAGCTCACTCCATCCACTCCACCCTTCGCTTCCTTCGCGTCCCTTCTTCCTTCTCCCCCTTTCGCCTCCTTTCTTCCCTCGTTCCTCCTTCCCCCTCCGTCCTCTCTTCCTTCTCTTCCAGCTCTGGACTCCCCCTCGTTTCCAAGGTCGAATCCCGCCTCTCGTTGACCTTTCCGCTGTCTGTCGTTCCCAACCCTCTGGACGCTTCATGGGCTTTCCCTCCTACCTCTCTAAATAGATACAATTCCATCATCAACGGTCTCCGTTCGTTCAGACGCTGCTTTCTGGATCGATTTATTTGCCTACCATCCGGCCAGGAGATCATTTGTCAGCCTCCAAAAACCGGTATTCTCGGAATTTAAGCCTCATTCCGGGGCGCCCGCGATATCTCCGCTCGTCTCCTGGCAACCACATCGCTGAGAGGAAGAGATTCCAAGACAGAAGAGAAGAAGAAAAAAACGGGAAGGAGAAGGACTGCATATGTGTTGATTCCAACGTCGATAGTGTTCTGTGCATGGAGGAGCTGGCCTCCCCAACGAGAATATCTATCCAGACCGTCCCAGGAGATGTGTAGCGCTTGCAGGCTATACTACGCCCTTTTTCGCATATAGTCTAGATCATGCCTTCTTCCGCGACCGAAACTGTGAACAATCACGCCTCTGACAACCCCTCCTTGCCCCGATCTGCAAGCTTTACCTATCTTCCTGCTGTTGCACCGGCCGAATCTAGCTCCCCCGGTCTTAGACGGACCTTCTCCGATCTTTCCATCCCGAGACATGCCGATCCGCCTACGAAGGAGAGCGTGGATGCTGGAAAAGACATATTACGGCGGACGTCCCAACGATCCAAAGACCGGCCGACCATTGGCGTATCAAAGTTTAGTATCTCGGCTGAGGATTTGGTGAACACCGGAAGTGCAGAACCTCGAAATGATGCTGTCCCTGTCCCGGAAACCAAACCCCCTGAGCCTGCGGCTCGTCCTGCGAAGGGACGTTCCGTTTCTGGCAGGCTAGTTAGTCTTGCACGAAAACCCTGGTCGTCGAACTACCGTTCTCAACCCCCGTCAGTTCGCGCGGAGGGGCCGCAAGCGCAGCCCACGAAGACTCCCTTACCAAGTAATGCCACGTCCGAGTCTGTCGCCGATACAGCAGCAGAATCGAAAAAGCGCACTGTTTTCTACAAGCGCCCAAGACTTCCTACACTCGCGGTCGTGACGGACGGCGGCGACAATCCGGGCACACCAACCAGTCCGGCACCCTCCCTACGCACCAAGAGCTCATTTTCGAGGTTGACCTCATCCCCCAATATTTCCACTCCTTTACTTCCGCCAATGCCCAAGATTGCTTCAGTAGCCGCCGCCGTTACCGGCTCTAGCACCCCTGAATCTCCTCGGAAGAAAGATGAGCTATGGGGTGTCTTCCGTTCCCTGGATGCCGACTATCAAAAGTAAAGTGTCAAAATTTGAGCGTTGGGACCGCTGCAATTACTGACTGCATCCAGATTCCAATCGAAATCGAGTGCCCTCAAGGCCAATGTCATTCGGTCCTCGCTCCTACCGTTTCTCAACAATCATCATCAAGCGTCCTGTGGCGACGTGAGACCGGAAGACCTTGATCGGCGGGTGGCTACCCTCAACAAATGGTGGACGGGCTTGTTGGAAATGCTTAATGGCAAGAACAACCAATCTATCTCCGGTACGGATCGACCGGCGTACCTAGACGCAGTTGTGGGCATAATGAATCGACCAGAATGGAGAGTTCCTTTTCCGGCATGGCAGTCGAACAACTGTGTGCCAGACCCACAGGAGGGCTCAACCTCGATTTCAGACAGCTCAGATGCATCTTCCTCGGGCACTGAGTTTCTAGTTGCATCTATTTACCACAACATTCGAAACATATTTGTCCAGAATCTGCTGTCACAGATGGCTTTTGTAGTCGGGAGGATGTCTATGAGGAACGCTCCGGCAAGCTTGGTCGCATTTTGCGGAAAGGCTTGCGCCTATGCATTCTTCTTCTGCCCAGGCGTGGCGGATATTCTCACTCGGCTTTGGAACATCCCTGCTGACGTTCTCCGACGCGTCCTTGAGGAGTCCGGCGTGTACAGAAATGCAAATGTGCGTTCCTTTACCCAGGACCTGTCTCTGAACTTCCCGGTAGGCCTACGGACACTATCAGTTCAGTCGTATGCATCTTTTGTTAGGTATCTACGGCGAAGCCCTGATGTGCCCCTTAGCGCGACGAAAATACCTTGGCAGAGCCCATGGATCTCACGTTGGTGTGGTCGAGATACGGATCTCTTCTTCGTCTTTGTCAAGTACATCCACTTATTGTACGCCGATTGTCTTCCATCAGGGCTGGAGAAGTCAAAGAGAATCTTTGCCCCGGGTTTGTTGCCAATTTATGGACAGCTCCTCGTCATTCTAGAGGATACGCTGTACAAGCAGTCAATGCCACAAGTGCCTGACAACTCACATGTGGCAGCGGCCGTCACTTTTGACGATTTCATTGAAGGCGCTGATGCTTCCGTATCAGCACTCCCTTTGGGAGCGCCTAATGGACAGCGTTCTATGGCGGAAAATCGTCTGGTCGTTCTTCTTAGGGATTTTCTCTCCGCGTCATCTCCAGAACCGGACTCGGCACGCTCGTTATATGCGGAATCATTTTGTACTACAATGAAGGCTGCGGCCCGCAGAACGTCCCTATTTGATCACAGTGCATGCTTTATGCTTTGCGATTTTCTCGAGGAGGTCATTCCCATTTTCGTGCGGTACTCTCAAACCTCCAAGCTTGAGCTCGTCGACTGGAATTTCTGGCTTGAAGCCTGCAAGAAGATGGTGCAAAGCCATAATTCTCTGACCGAGATCCGCGTCTTCTCATTTCTTTTTTGCATCTGGAACACCTGGGTTGCTGTTGAAGAGCGGAAGGCCGAACTTTGCTTGGGTTTCTTGCTACACGAGGGCCTACTTTACTCCTACTTCAGCCACTGGAGTCCGATGGTCCGTGCGTATTTTCAACGTCTTCTGTGTTGGAGAGTGGCTCGGTTCAATGACGATCCGACACCGCTTGACTCGTAAGTCGACATTCATGGAGCCCTTGGTGCGAGATGATGATCTAACCATGATTCCAGGAAAATATACGAAACTCTTTCGGATCGACTTCAGCAGATTTTCGGATACTACGTTGCATTTCAGTCGAAGGCTGAGGAGGAGCTTACAGCTCCGCAGTCATCTGCGCCCTGTACTCCCGCCCCAGGACGAAGAATCATAATTATTCGCTGCGACAACCAGCCCTCTCCTGTCCCAAGTCTTTTTGACTCGTTTGACCGCCTCGTGCCTCGCGTCCTTCCCGAACAGATTGTGGCGTCGAAGAACCAGGGCTTTTCGAAGATTGAGTCGCATGCCTCGGAATCTCAGCCGACCACAAAACGAAGATGGAATCTATTGAAGTCTGTTTTTGGTGTATCTGCAAACTCGAAGCAATCTGATCATCGAACACCCGGAAACGGCCCAGATGAAAATACCGATGGGCTTAAGGGGACTCCATCTGAAAAGACTGCACAAGACCATGACGGATCTACAAATAGCTCAAATGAGAGCTTGCGGTTGAAGTCTTATCAGTCCTTTAGTTTCAGGTTTTCTTTGGAGTGGATGGACCGTCCGCAGTGGCCCAGCAAGAACAAGCGCCTTTTCAACCCTTGTCTTCCTTCTGCTACTCAAACACACATAGAGCATCGTCAGTCTACAACGGGATTGGACGGTTATGAGACTACATCAGAATATGGATCAGATGGAAATTCTGAAAAATCAACCAAAAGTTCTGGCGACAGCCAGGAGAAGTCGGACACGGACGGGACTGTGCAGGCGAAAACGAGGGATCTTGTCTCCATGCCGGAGAAGGAAGCCAGACGCCAAGGTCCAGAAGCAGTGACAATCAGCAAATTTGCGGCTAGTAAATATGCTGGTCGTGCTCTTGCCGAATGGGCTCAGGTTGTCTCTGAATGTGACAGCTTCTTTTCCAGACGACGAGACGAAGGCGTTCCATCTGATGAGTTGGTCGAGACCCCAATGCTGGGCGTGGAGAGTTTCAGGAAATGAACGCAGACAGGGCCGGTGATTCGATCCAATTCTGTACTTGCTTTTTCCGGGATGTACGCTGGGCGTAACCTGTGTCGCTTACCCTTCGAGAAAAGAGGGATGGAGATGCGAAGAGGACTCGTCCTCTCCCCGCAGATCTATTGGAGACTGAGGAGAGGGTGAAACGAAGGTCTGTCGCATCAAGGCATATTATATACTTATTATCTTTCTCCCCCCTTTCCCCTTTCACCTTCCTACCCTAAATTCTCTGTCACGTCACAGGATTGGTTGGAAAGCCAAGTTATGGGTTGTCTTTCGTCTGGACATATTGATCAGGAAGGCGTATGGCTTTTTTTTTTTTTTTTTCACAAGTTCAGTATTGCATTGCATTGTGCGTTAGGGTCATTGTTTTGTGTTGAAGAGTCAGTACCAATCATTGTTTTTATTTTTTGCCTTTCTGATTATTATTTTCTTTATTTCACCTATACATGTAACTCTACTTTTAATCATCATTATGTGTTTTTTGTGAATATATCCTAATGATCATTTCACAAGCTGGCTCACAGGACTAATCTTTACTGTTCTGCCCCTTCACAGCTTCTGTACAGCTATTCTAGATAGTAACTAACACATCTGGACATGAGTGCTGGGTCACACATAGTATTTTAACTGATTCCTCCTGGAATATTTATTCTTTTACCTAGTATCTGTTGTTTTCATTTTCTTTTTACAGTATCCCTTGTATCAGGGCCCTTGCCATGTAGACCAGGACGAGCACGTGAGCTTCCTTACTTGGATTAGCGTGGCGCGTGGATAGGAGTACGTCGTCCAGCTTCACGTAGATCTCTTCCTTTTTTCCTTCCTCTCCATGCTTGAAGTTCTCGTCGATAGCTGCCTAGATAGCTGAATAGCATCCTATTCATCGTCTAGTTGAGTTCCGTGACACCTTGGGTGTTTAGTCTCCATCAGGGAAACAGCAGGGATATGATAGGACTAGCCTTAACAAGCCACCTTCTAGGTAGGGCCCTGAGACTTCAATGGATCTTCACGATAGTGTCTGTAGAGCATATAGACGCCTAGGTACAGTGCACTCTGTACTCAAAAAACTTCAATAATAGTTTAGTCTCATTGATTGATTGATCAACTAGTTTTACAAAGGAAGAAATTGCATACCACTTCGGCTAAAGCAAAATCCCGCCTTGAAAAATTCCAATTCAGAGCTTCTAGAAAGGAGAAATAAACAATAATGAAGTTAAAAAGAATAAAAGAGGGACGCTGTAAAATTATAGCTACAGCACAAGTCAACACCATCAACTGAATCCCTCAACTTGACTCCTCGACATGCACATCCTCTTCTGATACCCTCTTCCCAGTAAATGGCTCGACATTCTCCACGGCTTCAGAAAACAATTCAGGCGATTGTTTCGTCTCAATCTCAATATCTGAGTCCGCGTCAGGAGATGTTATTTTGGGCAGGTCTTCCTTGGCAGTCAACTCCACGGCAGCTGACTCATGCGAACGGTCAGAAGCCGGAGTAACTGTGTCATCTAGTACCGGAGACGGACTACGATGCTCGGCTGGAGGAGGGGAAGTCGGTTTCGTAGCCTCGTGTGGTGTAGTTTCGGCCATTTCAGTAGAGATGGCTGGAACATGCTCTACCTGGGGACTTGGGTCGACGGGTTCGCCAGCCATGTTCCTTGCCAACTTGGGAGCCATTGTGCTCTCCAGGCTCGGATAAACTTGCACATTCGGAGCCACGGTAGTCTCCTTGTCGGCTCTATCACCGTCACCAACAACCAGGCGGCCGTCTTCATCAATTTGCCACACATTCCACGTGGATGTGATCTGGATCTCGGGGATGGTCGGCAGCTTGGCTGCTGTAGCTTCACTGGCGGGTTTCCTCCGCGCCGGTCCCCGGGCTCTTCCCTTGCGGGCATCATTGAGAGGGCCCTTTTCGGCGGGCGGCGCTGTACTCTCCTCTTTCTTTTCTTGTGGCTTGGGAGGTGCTTGAGGACCCGTTTGCAGGCGTGAATTCAAGTCTGACAAGAATCCTGCCCTCAATGCTGCAATCTTACCGCCGATGGGACGAGCAGGCACCGCTGGTTTCGGCTTAGGTGCTGGGGCCTCTTTTGACTCCTCAACACTCCCTGTCGAACCAGCTGACGGGACTTTTGTGAGGCCTTCGGATGAGCCACGTGACACTGGGTTTGACGGTCTAGCGGGAATTAATGGCTTTGGCCTGCCCGGTACAACAGGTGGTTTTCGTTCTTCAGTCGGAGAGGTTGCCTGTTTACCAGCAGCTTCTACGGAAGAAGGCTGTTGCGGACGCTTTTGAGGCCGGGGTGGAATACTCGGTTTGGATGGCACTTCCGGACTTTTAATTTCCTCTTCTGACGGCACAATCGTAGTGACAAGAGTTTGGCTTTCAGGGGCATCTTCCCAAATATCTCGACTGGGGAATCGCTGCTTGATATGATCTGGACGCGTCGGTTTCTGGGGTTGGTCATGGTCCGACGGAGTGCCATGAGACTCAGCTTGGCTCGCAGCCAGTTCCTTCCAGGTGACCTCCTTATACGGGGACTCGGGTTTGTCGTCGGCCAACTCAGCCTGTATCTCCGGCGTGCTCACAGTAGTCTGCAGGTGAAAGCTGTTCGGAGAATCCTCCCAGATATCTTCGCTAGGGAACTTCTGTTTGAGACCGTCGGGGCGTTGCTTGAAGCGTTCCGCAGGAGAGAGAACTTTCCTGGAATCCTCCGGGAAAAGAGGCTCATACTCCTCGACGTCATCAAGAGGCGTGGAGGTAGTTTCACATCCTTCGTGTGAGGTAGTCCGAGGCAAGGCACCGTGCGTACTTGTTGGTCTGCTGCTGGATCGACTGTGGGGCGCACTCGAGGTCCGACTTCGACCCTCGTAATCTGCACTGGGCCTTCTATCGAACGTCGGAGAGATGGCAGGGTGGAGGAAAGCAGACTCCGGACGCACTTCGTCGGGCGCCAGGATGGGTTCATCCGCCGCTAGATCGCCCTCTGCGCTACTGCCCGGCAGATCCTCACTAGCTGGAGTGGGAGCAAATCCATCCGGGTGATGTAACGGATGGTATGGGTCGTCGACGTGAATAACATCAGTCTTCTCTGAAGTATCACGCCCAGACTCCTTGTGTGAAGCGCTCTCTTGTTCGCACTTCGCATCGGAAGCGGGAACGCTCACATTGCGTAGTGGTGAATCGACCGTACGGGATTCGAGTGCCGGTGTTGCCAAACGAGAGGCGTACTCCTCCGACGCAATATAACCAATCTCTTCCTCCGGTGTGCCCGTTACAGCAGGCGATGTACCTTGGACAAATAAGAGACAATCCAGGCATCGGGTAAAACTTGAAAGGACAATATTAACTTACCAAGACCGGAACCAGTAGTAGCGGAACTCCGAACGATCTTGTTCAGGTCGTCTCTGCTCAAGGCCCAGTCTGGTCTGGGAGTGCCGACTCCCGGGCCGTATTGACCCTCTTCCTTGGCGTATTCATCGGGATGTTTCTCATACCAGGCCTTTTCGAACTTATCATTGGAGTTGATACCGTGCCCGTGGAGACCGTAGCTCCCCGGGGGAAGCGAGAGCTCACGGCCACTGCGAGACCGATGGTGATGACGGCGTCCATGGCGAGAAGCATCATTCTCGGAGGTATACGGACTTACGGATGGCGCCTGCACATCACCAGCGTTGGGATACATGGGGACTCGCTGGCCTATTTCCGGGATGCCATCCGGCTGTAGTGATTTCCGACGTTCCGAAGACGTGGCGGATGACTCGGTCCGTGAGCTAGTATTCCTGGAGTGCAACGAGCGGCTGGAACGTTCCTGTTCAGCAGGAGTGGGAGAGCTTCGCTTGCCAAAGCCGGCAGCCGCGGCCTGCGTTGAATCGGTACGGGTGACAGCCTGGATCTTCGTAGTGGCGCTAGATTGCGGCAGAGAAGGTCTCGGCGCGTGCAGTTTGAGGTCACTGGCGACGGTGCGCGTCTCCCTGGGGTCCGAGCCTTGCTGGTCCGGTATATTGCCAATATGCAGATCCTCGTACTCTCGGCCCTCCTCTCCAAGAGAGGGTATTACCACGCTGGGAGGGCGTTGAGGCTGTTCATGGGAGACTCTAAGTTTGGGGCTCGAGTCATTGGGCAACTCGTTTAGAGGCGAAGGTGCATAGCTGTCGCGTAGCGGAGAGGTAGACCTCTCGTTACGCCGACTGGCAGGACGCGGAGGGATTTTGGGTGTGTCTCTGGCAGGGTTAGGGGATCTGGACGGTCGAGGAGGAATCACGGGAGCTGTCTGTGCGGTCATGATGTGGGAGTGTGTATTTGTATGTATAGTCACAAGCAGGTGTGTTGTGACGATCAGATTTAGTAAGTTGAAGAAAAGAAGACACAAAGTTCTAGAGATAATGATAATATGGGACGTTAGCTTAGTGCCTCTGGACAGGCTGTTCTGCAGAGCAGACAGATATCGACGCAACGATCCGGAAAAGTCAACTATGACTCCGACTTGGGTTTGGAGGCCAGGGGAGAAGCAATTGGTCATTGTCTATGATGGACAGCTCCTTCTCCTGAAACCGCAGCAATGGAAAAGAGTCCGAAGCTTTGCGAGAGTCTCCAAGGAAGCGGAACCACTGCGTGGAGGGAAAACACTGGCATCAACGAGACGCAAGGACTTACCGACAAATATGATATGATATTGGGATTCTTCGAGTTGCTGATGGAGAGAGCAGGTGCAACTAAAAGAGATAAGATCGAGGATCAATTGAACGGGAGGAAGCTGAGAAAGGGGGCAACTCTGAGGAAGCAGGGAGAGAGAGAGAGAAAGGCAGCAAGCAGCAATGATAACGACGGGAGGAAAAGAAGAGGAAGAAATGATGTGATGCTTGGGCTTTTCCCGCAGGCCGTGGGCGTAAGGACCCACCGCCTCGTGACTGCCGGGTATCTTACTAAAACACGTACCGCCACCGCCGTAAATGACCAGCTGACTCTTCCTGCGGGACTCTAGTGTGGCTCATCTGTAAGGAAACGGGGCCGTGACGGTATTGATGGGTCGTGCGGCGGTGGACCAACGATGACAGTGCGTGGTGTTACGGCTATCGATAGCCATGATGATAATAGTAACTACAGTTATTTATTAGTATCATCGGCGCTGCCAGTGGCCGGTTCGCTCGTTTCTATTCTTATCTCTTAATCGTTTAGTATTATTATGAGGTAGTAATGTACTCGTAGATAGCTGGCCCGAGTCTGGACTATCAGATCACTCCATTTTTCTGCTTCACTCGCAGCCGCCATTGGCTGAACCCGAAATCGAAAAGTCCCTCTCGAGGCTTTTAAACGCAACCAAAGCAAGCCTGGAACAGGACCCAGCAGGAGGCCTGAACCTGGCCATGCAGCTGTAGAGTGCAGATTCCTGCAGTGGCAGTCGGAAAGGTCCCACCGCATTGCATCATGCACAGTGCTCTGTGAGTCCTTTTGAGGATGTATACCTAACGTACAGGAACCCCCAGCGTACAGAGAATAAAAAGAAAATCATGACAAGAGAGGGGTAACTCTGATCTCATACGTACTGTAAATACTATCATATCATACCACACTGATGATCCCCGTGCATTAAGCGCATATACCTACAGAGCAGTCCATACAAGATAGGATGTACCTAAGTAACCTCCCAACAGTACTCGGTACATCCTGCCAGAGCACTCTGCATAGACCGTTAGTTAAATATCAGTCTCCCTGGAATGCGGGGTAAAAGCATGCGATCGTTCCTGGCGCTGCTTGCTTCTTGAGCCTGAATTCAGCCCTGACAACCAGGCACCAACCTTGCCTCCCCCTTCTCCGGCGGTCCATGATGTATACATTAGGCAGTAACGTCCAGGAGATGCGTGGTTTCAAGATTGACAATATTGGGACATTTTGGTCTCTTTGCATAAGGGTACGAATGGCCCATTGAGAATGCCGTCTTAGAACATGCTCCAGGCCCGTCTTAGAACATGCAGCACTAGTGCACATGCTAGAAACCAATCTTCAGCAACACGTATACGTATGCGATCAGCAGCAAACGCCAGGGTTATCGTGACGCTGTCAGTCGGCCGGTAAGTCCTGCAGGACCCAGTATATTTTCATGAAGTTCAAACACGGCCTTCGAGCCGGACTCGTCATACCATAGACGACAACATGCTAGCATTGGGTGCATCAAGGCAAATTTTCAGACATGCAGACACGTGTAGTAAATATAGGTCGAGGAAAGATATTGAAAATAGAATAAAACACTAACACTCGCTTGGAAACACGAACGCGAATAGCGTCGAGACACATCCCATGAAAATTTGCCGGTCTTACGCCAGCAATATGCCTGACAACATAATATGTAAAGTAAAGTACAAGAACTAGTAGGCAACGTCATAAAGAACACCCGAAAAAATCAGAGAATCAATCCATGGTCATGGCACGTCCAATGCAAAAAAGATTCAACATCAACATCCCTCTTTATTTCTGTCCTTGCGTGGGCGCCTTTTTCGCCTTTCCACTGCCTCAAATCCCAACTTCACAGGAACTTCCAGATCAAACGATCATCTGTGCAAGACCCTGCCCGCCCAAGGCCTTGCTGCCAACGAAGTCCTGACTCTTCAATCCAGCAAGAGCGTAGCATATGGCCGGAATCAGGAGGACAATAGCCGGGACGAGAAGACTGCACGGGCCGGAGATCAGACTGAGCCACTGCAATACGCTCATGACGGTGTAGATGGCCGCACGCATCCAGTTGGTAGTGAAGCGTCGGATGAACTCATCAAACTTCGGTGACGTGGGGCATATTCTGAGGAGGAAAGGCACCTCGACAAAGACAATGATGAACGCTGAGACCCTGCAATTGCAATCACCCGTCAGTCTCCCAAGCCTTCAGCGGCACGTGACAAACACCCGCCATAACTTACAGGCATATTATCGCAAGAATGAGGTGAAGGGCATGAAGCGTGATGATGTTGGCAATGCCAAACGCCAAACATAGGATGATGCAAATAACGCCGGACCTAGGCGCAAGAAGCGGCGTCAGTACACCACTTACAGACAGCACAAGTCTGAACAATAGATGCCAGCTTCAATGGCCTCCGCTAAGCTTCACTTCCACCTCGGATTATGCGAAGGGGGGAAATGTGTAACAATCGTCACTCGATCGCGCGAGCTCAAGAAGCGGGATAACATGCGAAACGGATGGGGGATAAAAAGAGTTATATCACACACCATTGTCCGTAGATACCTAGACGAAGATTATCAACCTAGTTAGCACCTCAGCCCAGTCATAGATTCATAGAACGCATTGATCGGCAGAGCACTGCAAAGAAAGACCAAGCCAAATAGGGAAAAACCGCATACTGAAATTCCTCGAACGAAATTCCTCTGCGAAAGTCATTGTTGTTTTTCTTTTTTTAAGACCAGACAAAACAGAATCAAGTAAAAGACGATTCAGAGACCCTTAACTTGGGCAAATTAGATGGAGTTTCGATCGAGTTCGTGAGGCAGACAGGTCCGTACAGTTGTACAAGAAAGGAGTCGAGTGGCACTGGTGGAGCTTTCCTGGCGGGCTGTCGATTGCAAGGTCTCTGAAGAACTCGTGGACGTTTCTTTTTATCCAAAGACACAAAGAAGCCAATTAGACATCGCGATGAGAGAGAAGTTACACCTGTATGTGAAAGGGGAAAGAAGGAAGCAGGGAAGGTGTGCTTACTGTCGCTCCGTTCTTGGTAAAAAGGCAATAATAATAAACAGGTTCTTCCGCTAGTTAGGCGGTAGCCACAACGAAGTCTACAGCACTGCGCTGCCAGTCCGATCTGCCGGTGTGTATCTGGTACAGAACGATGAACTGGGAGAAAAGAAAGAGAAAGGAGCTGGACAGAGAGTTGTCGAATTGAGATGGTCCAATACTACCTAGGTAAACTTGAAACGGCGAAGGTGGCTTAAACGCGTGTTGCATCTATAAACAACGGCAGGCTACTCCGGGGCTGTTCTATGATAATTCTGGCGCCTGAAGGTGGAGCTACTTAATATCAACACAGACGCCTTGTTATTCTTACATTGCACTGGTTTCAGCGATCATGACGAGCTTCGGGCAGCACGATCGTACAGCACTACCGGCCTAGAAGACGCGCGGCTGCTATCGAAGACGTCCACATTTTCCCACCTAAGCCTTCTAGACTCAGAGAAGAACCGTGAAATATAGTATTAGTTATATCCACTGAATCAACAAAGCCACGCTCGCGCGGGCAGACCAGGTATCCATAGCGGGAAAGTTCCCTCGGTGCAGCAGACGTCCGTGTATTCTCCCCGACACCGACCCTGTTGATCCAAAGTGGCCCGTTATCCCCCTACCTCGAATAGCCAACAATCTCGTTGCCCTTGCAAGCTCATGCTGCAGAGTAAATCAACCGGAAGATGTCGTTGAAGACGAAGTAGCTTCCCTGACCATCGGGGAGGAGTTGGAAGGACTGAGTGTAGCTCATGGGCTTTTGCTCATCATCAACCTAAAAACCATCGTGTTAACGAAAACCAGGCTCTCTCTAAAGAGAAAAGAGAAAAAAACAACAAGAGGCAATATGAATGAAATATTGACGGAAATAGCTTACCAGAAGAGCACCAGTGACCATGACAAGGATACCACCTGCATCGCTAGAAGGCTGGGCATCAAAGGTCGCAACCTGATGTACAACCTTCTGGAAGGGAAGGTTCTGCCAAAAGCTTATGGTAAGCATCCCATCAAAATCAACCCCCATGGAAATCCAGGGTATCCATCTCAACTAACCGTCAGCTTCTCAACGATACCAGCAACGCCCTGAACTGATGAAGTCTCAAAAGTGAGCATAGACTGATCGCGCTGTTCCAACCAACAATCCGTTCTCGTCAGTTCCCTGTAATTGCTCAAAGTGTACGAGGCAAGTCATAGCTCACGTAAAGTCCTGCAAGTCCCGCGCGATTCGAGTCGAAGGTCTGATAGTAAAACTGAACGAACTGCTCTGTGACCGCCGACTAGGTCAGAAAATCCCCCAAATCTCTGAGTTGTCATCAGGACTGTCGCGCTGTAGCGACACGAGAAGCATGAAGAAAATGGTACCACGTACGAGCGACACTGGTGAAGTCTAGTAAATAAGAAATCAATTAGCTTCAATGCTGTCTCCTTCCACTGAATTGTCCGTATGCGCCGCCATTTCCTGTATTGGATGGTGAAGGAGGGGTGTTTATGGAGGGGTAAAAAAGCGCATCAGAACCCAAAGTTGAAGATACAAAACGAGAAAATGGCAATCTGCAACTAAAATATCGTACTTACCGGCCATTTTGAAGGAGCGCGTCTAGTACACAGCACAAGGAAGCGGAAGTAGGGATACGTAGGATGTCTTCAAGAAGTGGAGTGAGGATGAACTCTGGAATCTGGGAGGAGATTGACTGATATTGTGGGGAGGGGTCAACTTCCCTTAAATAGGCAGGGCCTCACGGTTTGTTTGCCCGACAGTCGGCATTTCGCTGTCTTGCCCAATCTTCGGTTTGTCTTTCACTCTCTCCTACCTTGAAACTGCCATTCTCCATCAAATTAACATCTCAGCCTCATCTGCAACAGTATGAGCTTGCCGTTGAGACCTTCCTGGCGTCTACTGTATTCTTTTGCGACAAGAATCGCAAGATGGAACTTGTCATATACCCTTTACTACCTACCCACCACCATTCTACGCTGGACATGGGACTGTTAATATGTCGTCAATCTCACTAATGTGCCACTATTCTACATGACTGATACATTTGTATAATGTAGAGAAGTTCACTCAGAGTCAGAATCGGCAAACATGTCCTCTGCTTTTGGACGTGGCTTCCGAACTGGAGGTGGCCGTTCAGACTGAACTGGCTCCTGGACTGATTTCTCAGGCACTGTTCCAGTTCCAGTTCTAGTTTCCTCCTCTTCACCTTGCTGCTCCACGTCTTCCATTGGTGATCCTTCATCTAACGGCTCCCCATCCAGTCCTTCCAAATCACTGTCTTCCATGGGAACACCGTCGATGTCACTCATGGGTTCGGCGGCCAGGTCATTTCCAGCGGCAGGGTCGATATCCATCTTGTTTTGGTCCGCCTCGGGAGGCCGGTTAGGGTCAAATTTCCCTGTATTCGCATCATCATCCACGGCTTTCCATCGGCTCTTTCCCTTTGCGACGGTGGCAGCAGCCCGCTCTGCTTCTGCTCTCTCCCTTTCCTCCTGTAGTTCTTTCTCCGTAAGGGGTGGCTTCTCGAAGACTTGCACGAAATGTTCCTGGCTCGACTGAGGGAAGACACACCAACCCTCCCACAAATGCAAAAGGGACCCGATACTCCGTTTCCATTTCTCGGCCTTTAGCCGGCCCCAGCTGAGATCCTTCTCCAGTCGCCCGAGATGTTCGAAGACGTGGTGAGATCTGAGTGCTGACTCAAAGAGCTGTCGATAGCGCCATGCGTGCCGTACGCCACTTGTCGCAGAAGAAGATAGAATGTCTGAAACGACGTAGAGACCGACGAGCTTGGAAGAAGAAAGGTCCGGATTATCCTTCGTCAACCGCGACCCCTGAGTGGAATTGTTTTCATTATTAATAATTGCTTCCTCTGAAATCTCCCGCCTTGCGGCCGCTCTTTCTGGATTCGCTCCGGTATAAGCGAACGGGTTAATGATGTTGGAAACTATCATTTCTACAACCTCATCGGCACCCGCACCTGCGTGCTCAATAGCAAAAGCGGTGACACGCGCGATGTCGCCTTTTCGTAGTCTTCCTATGGTCGTCGGGAGCCGAGACAGAAGATGGGTTAGTTTGGCCTTTTGGAGAGGGTTCATGTAGCCTAATCCATCATTGTTGGCACCCAAACCATCCTTCGGTGGACCTCCGGCTTGTAATCGCCTATCATCCTCCCCATCGGACTGTTCCTCATCAGAAGAGTTGTAATCCTCATCCGAGACGAATTCATCCATCCGTGTAGTGTATTCAAATTTGATATGTGCGTCAGGTGCTAGCCAGCCAGCGCCGCCCTCGAAGATGAGTGTAGGATTTCGACCTGTTCTCCTCCGTCCTCGGTCTGCCCGGGAACGAGAGTTCGTAACGATATCCCACAGTTTCCATCGGTAGTATACGCCGCCAGTGCTCCTGGGATCCCACAGCCAAGCCCACTTCTCATCTTTCTGTACCTCAGGCCTGCTCATGAGAAGAGCCTCGAACTCCGGGCCGTAATTTAGTAGATTCTCCAGTGTCTTGTGTATCAGTTTCAGCTGCTTAAGATCAGACGGAGCCTGAACCTCAACCAGCAACGTCGGTCCACTTCTCCCGTATCCTGGTCCATACGAACTGGGGGGAGCGAATGCTCCACGATGAGACCCAGGCGGTGGAGCACGCCTCAAACCCCCTCCAAAGTTCTGCTGGACAGGCTTGGCACCAAAAGGACGTGAAGATATCGATGACAAGCCAACGGTCACGGGCATCGTGGAACCAATAGCTGCTGAAGAGAGATGACGAGAGATCGAGAGATAGTAGCCCCATCCCAGATATTTATTTTGTAGCGCGCTAACAGCGCTGTCTATGTCTGAGGCCGCGGATTCATTGGCAAGCGTAACTATGGCAGATATGGACTTTCTCTCGGTCGAATTCGGTTGTTCTGGAGATCGAGGCAGTATCTTCACATTGTCGACGGTCAAAGTTGACGGAATCAGGGACTTAATAGCCGCTGGCGACATCCCCGGAGGCAGCGTTGCGAGATATAATGTCGGTTTAGCAGCAGCTCTCTCCGCTTCCTTCGCCGCACTCGCAGTTTTCTCATCCTCATCGTCTGACTCCTGAAAAGCGGACGCAGTATTATTCAACGGTCCCGAACCCGAGCTCTCAAACCCCAAAACCCCGTGTCCAAAGGAATCTCCAGCCCTATTATGCGATGGCGGAAATCCATCATGAGTTCGTTTCCTTGAAAGCAACGACGGGGCCGGTCCCAGCGTCCCAGGACCGCTATTGCGCAGTGCAGAAGAGTTCGTGAAATGTCGTCTCGGAGGACCTCCAGCAACGCCCCGATTACCGCCACCAAATGCATTCATTCGTCCATCTGAAAAATTTCGAGAAGAATCTCTGTTGCTATGATGGGAGGAATCATCCTCGAACGACTTGACGAAGTCCTCATAGACGGCAGCTGTTTCCGCGCGTTCTCGGGCGCGTTTTGCCTCCGCCTCGGCTTTTTGCCGTTCGAAGAGGGACTTTTTGGCGGGCGCGGACAGTTTGGCCGATATGTCGGGGAAGCCCTTAACTTTTGGGTCGTCAGGCATTATTGTGGGTGGTTATATTGAGTGAGCTTGGTAGTAGTGATGGTTATCGGTGGGGAGGAGTTGGTCTTTCACGGCAGATCTTGGCTTGGATCCGATTTGGTTTCTGCGGCACGCATGCTACCATCTATTTAGATCTTCTTAGTGTAAACTTCAACCATTTATTTTCTAGAGATATTTGGCTCGCGTCTACTGCTAACGGTTTATGCCATTCGTATCGATAGGTCCCTGGGATAAATTCATCATATAATGGGAAATTTCGGGGATTCGCAAAGATCACTACCAGGGAACTTTCTAAAACGCATATAGAATCATGGATATAACCACTGGGATACAGACAGGACTGTCTCATGAGTTTCTGATACTGCAGAATCACCAATCTCAGGTCTGTGGACCATCCGGCACATTTCCAAGGCACTGACGAAGCATTCATTGAAATATAGAATGATCGAAGACCAGGAGGCTTGCCAAGAGCACTGTGGGGGACTCATGCCATCTAAGCACACTCAAGTAGGAACACAAGCCGTTATCGTAGGAACCAACGATCGGCCGTTTGCAGGTCCTTGTATTCAGTGGTTAAGACATTCTTCGTATTCTTCATTGCCATATCCGGTGTGCTGCGCAACAAGGTTGGAGCAAGGTCAGTAGAATCGAGACTTTCCGATAATTCCATGATCATTCAATGCGTTACCGGTGATGAATTCGACATGAGAGTAATAGTAGGCGTGCAGGTGCAGGATTGGCCTGATCGAGCAAGGCCGTCAATAGAGTTGTAGAGATAGGACTGTAATGAGGCAAGACAAACATCCTTCGAGGAATTCTCTCGGGGCTTTTAAGGTTTCACGGCTATCATCAAATGGATCCTTCTGAGAGACAAAATGCTCTTGAGCTCTTTTAATTGGGATATGTTGATGATGGACGGGGTTCCTACATGGGATATTGGTTCCCAAATGACACATGAGGACAACAGCGGCGTCGATTGACAACCAGACAAAACCTGATTTGACATGATATCAGGCGATTGAATATAGGGTTGCAATCAGCGCTTTTCTGGAGGTTTATTCGCCGGGACCTGGTGCCAGATTGCCGAAGAAACCGCATCTGCCGGACAGGGCGTCTTGGTGGGGAGGTTTTTGGTAAGCCTCGAGGCACAAATCGCTGCCGTGGAGGGCGAAGATGCAGACGATCCTGCTGGACGAGACAGTAATGATCGTTGTAGAGAAGAGCAGCGTGGATGTCCTATTGAATGCTAATAATACCGCATGAGGATTGTGGCCGTGCAGCCGTCTTAACCGTCTGAACGCTGAACTCCGTCTCACCACCAAACCACTCACTTCCTCTCCTTCATCTCCCTCTCCCTCACTCCTCCATCTCCCATCTTCCCTGTCTCTCGCAACTCGTCTCTGCCCTTCCTTTCGTTATCCTCGCCCGCCCTTCAGCCTGCCTACCACCCTCCGCTCCTTTGTTTCCTTGTTCCCCCCCTCCCGTTCCTTCCCTTCCGTCTTCTGGCTGGCCATCACGATCTTTACTTCCGCTGCAACTACTACGTATTAGGGGCTGAGCGACACGGAATAAAAGAGCCCGACCAGGGCTATCCGCGCCATGTCTGCGCGTCCGTCAGCCGATCTTGCTCGCGCTGTGTCGCTGTCTTCTCAATCCCGACGTTCCTCTCTGGGGCAGCAGAATGAACCGTTACCTCGCCACTCTTCATCGGGCTGCTGTCCCAATCCTGATGTCTTCTCCGACGACTACTCCCTCGACCGCATCGACTCCGAAGCCTCCCAATCCTATCGAAACCCCTCCGTCTCCTCCGTCGGCACGTCGACGACCCTGTACTCCAACCGTTTGACCCACGAGAGCGCAGTCCGCACCAGTCCACGTGACTCCATCGAGAATCCTTTTGGAGATGCTGCTCGGGTTTCGTTCGACGAGACATCCCGCGATACCCTCAATGATACCCCTCATCGGTCGAGTCTACCGCAGAAGGGGGGGAACCGCGATTCTTTGACTTCTTCGGTCAACACGGCACCTTCTATCGCCCAGCGGAGTCAGAGCAGTTCTTCCCGTTTTTCGATTCCCCCTCGAGCCCTCAGTCCCTACAGGGGCGCGACCGGACCCAGCCATCCCTATGCTATGTACCCTCAGGTTGGCGTCGGTCGCTCCCCGAGCGTCACGACAACTTCGTCAGTACGGCCTCCTGACCGACCCCTAGGGGATTCTACTACCCCGCAGCATCCCTACGCCATGTACCCGCAAAATGTTGTTGTGGAGGAGGGAATGGACGGCCCCGTAATCCCGGTTGGATTCCCCGGACATAATCAGCCCTATAGGCGACCTCCCGGCCGTGCCGACGATGACATTGCAGACATTGTCGGGCCAGACGGGCATACTGAGCAGCTTCCACCCTACTCGCGTTACCCGGACGGCGTCGTTCCGGCGGTCGAGCCAGTACCAGAGCCACACAACAATAATCCCGACACCACCACAGACGAGGATCACCTCTATAACTTCGATGGACCACCGGCCTCGGGAACATCGTCGAGGACGTTGGTATCCGAGCGCTCCCCGGCTAGAAATAGCCAGCCACCGACTGCATCAGCTGCTGCTGCTGGCCAGACAGTTCTTAATGAAAAGGCTGAAGGGAGAGGGCCTAGGCGGGTCTGTTGTGGGTTGCCGATTTGGACGTTCGTCCTTATAGCGGTTGTTATGGTTATATGTGCGGTTATTGGAGGTGTCATTGGCGGTCTTTTAGGAGCCAAGAGAGCTACAGATGAAGGCAATAAAAACCATACGACCCAGACAATCGTCACGGTAACGACTACACCCGGATTTGATGCGACACCCTTGGCGACGCAACCTACAAACGTTCCACCCCTGCCTACAGGCCAGTTCATCATTCCGCCCAGTTTGCAGAACTCATCGAAATTATGTTTGGTCAACCAGGCTTCGTTGGTTACATGGTCTTGCTTGCAGGAAAGTTTACTCATTGATGTTGAAGGGTCAGGCACACAAAATACCGTGACCTTCCAGAACCAATCTGTTCCTGGGTTTTTCAAGTACGGCGCCCAGATGCCCTATTTTCACTCCGATACGAAGAAGTTGAATATGGTGCTCGACAAAAATGACTATGGCTTCGGTCCCGCATTGTCTTTCTACGATGTAATGGATAAACTCGTTATCTTGCCAGAGGATAAGCTGTCTGCAGATGCAGTATCGAAACAAATCGTCTCCTCAAGCGATATTCTCCAGCATACATCGCAGAGCAATCAAGTTGCACAGGTGGGCGATCAGCCATGGTTTTGTTGGTGGAACAGCACGATCATGGAGTTTTTCCTGTACGTCAATCAAACAACGACAGAGTCGTTTGAAAGCGACAGCTCCAGCATGTCCGGCAAGGATGGCGACTCGTCCACGGATTCAGTTGCCCACTATCCCCGCAGAATCAAGATCGAAGAAAAGCGAAACCTTCCTGGCGCTAAGGAACCCTATTGCCAACAAATGCGCGTCATGGACGGAGGGTACATCGTAGCCCTGTCTAACACAATCAGTATCAGTGAGGTTGAACCATCATCCGCGACGACGGTAATCGGTGGCTCTGGTAGCCAAGGTGGGCAAACTTACAGGCCCCTCTATGGGAGCTCATGTTACTGTGCATTTCTCACTTAATTTAATAACTGTTGTGGAGGGCAGCAGTATCTATTGCAAAGCTGTCGCCTTCGGACTATGGCGCTGGCGTTATCAAAAATGAGGTTTTATCGGAATATGCTTGGTTAATCTTATGAATTTCTTTTTGTTCTCTCACCAAGTTCTACAGACTTATCCCCCTTCGGAGCGACTATCTTAAGGCCAAAGCTCTTACACGAAGGATGTCCCTTTCTTGGTTACTATGACGATGTGGCTTGACGTCTGTCGATTCTCTTTCAGCACGTTACCGGTGTTTAATTTCGGTGTTTTGACGTTAGGATTTGCAAGGTGCACAGGTGAAATCGCCAAGTGCAGTTCAATTGACATTTATATTTTATTTTTCTTTTGTTATGTATCTTACATTTTTCTTGGTTGGACGAGACACAGTTTTGGCGTCTTATCAATACAAAGGCGATTACAAAACCATGAAGGTCTCCTTTACAATATTCACCCGCAGAATAGTCAAAACCAGGTGGTTAAATTGCTCGGATTTTCCTCAAATCGAAGACCTGATTGGGACGGACTTTGTGTGAATTATGACAGCTTTCCGACGTCATTGTGTGTCGCAGTAGACCATCCACCGAAGGCGCCACAGGAGGTTTTAACACATATGGCCTCGTCTATTGCTCAAGCGTGGATGCAAAGACAGTTGAAACCTTATTTGCCAGTCTTCTGAAACTATTTTCCCTTCTCTCCCCGACGTTGTCACAGGAAGATGAGCGCTATTCTCCGCACATATACTCCATTGCGAACGAGCACTATTACAATTTCACTACTCTCTCGAGCAAGCACAAGTATCACAGCCTTAACACGCCGACAATACTCATACAGTGACTATGGCGGCGAAGACCAGACTCGTCGCAGACAAGCCAAGTTGCCGAGGGATAGCCCTACGAGGCGGATGGAGCACCCAGGTAAGCATTCATTCACCTAAAAGGGCACTCTTAAAACAAAGCTGACAACGGAATGAAAAAAAGGCCCCAACCCGTCTCCCAACGCAATCAAGGATTCATTTACCTTCAAATCCCCACCCGCTGCCACCTCAAATGCCGCCGAGCATGCCCCCGGCTGCTGCGAAGCCGCCGAAAAACCCACGCATCCCTCGATTCCCTCCAACAAAGCCCACCCTACGCTCAGTGACGGACGACAGTCCCCCAACGTTGACGTAAGGGGCAACAGGGCCCACAATATCCCGGAGGATGTGCAGAGGCATAATGCTGAGATCAAGGAGAGGCATGATCAGAGTTATAATAGGATTTCGGATAGGGGAGATGTCATTCAGGGGTTTCGGTCGGGGTCGACTTGAATGAGACTTTTTGAGGTAAAGATGGGCTGACTACGTGGGATACTAAGGGGGATGGGATGTAAATGTATAATATATACAAGGAGCTCAAACAGAATTGACGGTCAATAGTTGGAAACGATACCTAATTCGAAGGTGCTGTAGACAAGTTGCGTTTGCGTTCACTTCTATGTCCGTGCATCATACTATTCAGCCCTGTGACGTCAACCAATTATTTATAGTTAAGACAGCGGCCTATTAAAAGTCTCAATGAAATAGACCTCTGCATAACAGAAAGGAGAAAACGTGCATGCATATATTCATCTATAAAATGAGAACACTAAAGAGGATCTCAATCAAGGACTCTGTAGAAGCGGCGTCTCCTCAGAGGGATGGCCATTCTCTCGTTCCACATACTCACGCCCCCCTTCATCCTCATGCTCATATCCACGTCTAACAATCTTCCCCGCCTGATCCTCGCCATGCCGATGCTCCATCTTCGGGCCAAAATACTCAAAATACAATGCCATAACAAGCAGCACACCCTGCAAACAAGCCGTGAGAAAGAACACCCCCCACGTACTCCACCCTTCCTTCCCGACACGGGCAGCTAAGCTAGCGGCCCAGACGAGCCCACCAGGCGTCTGGAAGCACATCATGGGGATACTCAAGCTGCCGACGCAGCGGAGACGCAACGTGGTGTAGATCTGCGGGAAGTATTGGATGGATGCGAGGACGGCGGCCATTATACCGAGGAAGTTAGCCCATGTCTGGAGGGAGGCGGGGTGTCGTAGGGCGACAATGAAGGAGACGAGGGCGAGTATTAGGGTGTAGATAAGGGAGAGGGCTGCCACTGCTAGTGCGGTTTTGTAGGTTGGCCTTGGGCCGTTGGTTTCGGGTGAGGGCGAGGGTTCTGCTTCGGAGGTTATCGGGGAGGTTGGGGAGGTGGCTCTAGGAAAGTAGATGACGAAGAGTAGGAGGCTGGACGATGGAAGCAGAGTCAGTTAAACGATTGCCTTCTTCTAAGAATTGAAATCCCTACATGATGGAGAATCCCAGCCACTGCGCCCCAACCTGGAACATGCCCAACATCGTTGAGAAACATGCCACGCCATTGATTTCCTTGCAGCAGGAGATATCGCGTGCGCTCCGTGGGAGGGTTATGATATTGGCAAACGAGGATGCGCTTGATGTCGTCCCCAGCAGGATGAAGTAGGGGGAGATCCCGAAGGAGCTCTTCAGGGAGATTATCCGGGCATGTTGGGGGACGTAAGATGCGAGGATGGCAAATAGGATGAAACTAATTTCGTGTAGCCAAGTTAGCTATGGAATAGGAATCTTTCTAGAATAAGGGTACAGAATGGTTGTTGGGCAGCGAGGGGGACGAGGTTGTCCGGGAAGGTTGGTTATCCGTACATGGAAAGCACAAAGTTGAATAAGCCAGGAAAAGCCAACTCCCTGCAATGGGAATCTGAGGGATGCATCTTCAGCAGAGAATCTGGATACGGCAGGCTAGCTGCCATGGTTATTGTGGTAGTGCAGAGCGCGGACGTTGATGAGTTGTTGAAGATGATCGATCAGGGGTGACGCTCGTTGTCTGGTAATTACGTCACTCGTACTGTATTACAAGTACAATACAGGGCACGGATCTCCCTGCCCTAATTCATGTACGCGGATGCTTTTTTATTCTTCTATTCTACATGGTTCTTCATACGGGGATATTCCTGCGATATACAGCTAGAACCTGCAACATTTCAGACCTTAAGCAGAACTGCTCTTTGCAGGCACAGCAGCAGCCATCCGTTCTGCCCTCTTCTTTCTCCAGCGTGGAGACTGGGTACGCAGAACCATGAGCGCTGCGCCGACAACGACGAAATTCAAGAGCGCAAGGCCGGTGAAGCACCATCCCCAGCCCATACATTTGACAAGTGGGTGTATAATGATGGCAGCCACGGCAGCTGCAGGGTTTCGAAGCATATTCCCCAGCGCAAAGGCACCAGCTGCCTGTTTGGCGATACATTCTGTCAGGAAGGCATTGGAGATCACGAAGATCCACGACATCCCGAAGCCGGCTGTTCGGTTACATGAATATCACTTCATTAGTTTTAATTCCATCGTCGTCCAGAAACTAGATGAGGGGAGATGACGGACTCAGAAATGTCGATATCAGCGTTGCCACTGGATGGATCTTCTTGTCGACGAACCATCCAAACATCACAAGACCTCCAGCGATGAGAAAGATGCCCCAGACCTGGTCGTTTAATCTGTTTTCAGGAGCGACCTCCTCTTCACCGGTCTCTTTCACCAGCATTTTGCGCCTCCAGTCCGAAAAGCGACCTCCGAGTATAGAACCGATGACCATGGCAAATCCCACCACCAGGTATCCCGCCCCAACCTCCGCAGATGACCAATGGTATGTATTTTCTAGTGCAGTGGGAAGCTCAACTGCTATACAAAAGTATGACGAATATAGAATGGCTGTGTCGCACGAGACGATTCCGATCGGCGGGTACTTGAAAAGACGCCAGTATCCCAGCAATGTCGGCTTTGGTGGAGGTGGTCCTCTCTTCTCCTCAGGAACGGGCTCTGCGATAAGTCGAGGCGGCCATATTATCCAGCTGCGGCTCTTGCCCCGGTAGATCTCTCCAGATCCTACGCGAGCGCGGAGGGTTTCTGGTAGACAGAAGATGATCGTCACCCAGAGAGCAAATCCGGCGATAGCTGGTAGACGGAAAAAGAGGTTCAACATCAGTCTCCGGGGACACACAAAAAGATGAAGAGGAACTCAATAACCCCAGTTCAAGGATTCAATCGAAAATACCGAGGAAACCAAAAATCCACCTCCACGATGTGCTGCCAGCAAAGGCGCCTCCTAACACTGGCCCTAGAATCGGGCCACACTGAGGACCAAACAGGAAATATGACATGGCCCTTGCCCGCTTCTTGGGCTCTACGATCTATTCGTATTTCCAATGGAAGTTGCTCAGTTCCTCTGCATTTCACAAACAAACGGGTTCTGATCTTTGCATCGTGTTTACATACATCTGACACTGTACCGGCTCCCAGAGACACTACTGCGGATGATCCAAAAGCCTGCACAATTCGCAAAAAGACGAGAGCACCGAAGTTTGCTGGCAAGGCGGCGAGCAGGATGTTTACCACTATGTAGATGGAAATTGATATCACATACAGCGGTCTGCGGCCTCGCCGGTCTGCAAAGCGGGCCCAGAACAGGGGCTATTTTCGTTAGATGATATGGATTTCCCCTGGCGGATCAATTCGACGACTCACCCCGAATGCAAAAACCACCATGAAGACCGAAACAGTCACGTTAATGGCATCTGTGCTCACTCCAAAAGCGCGGGATAGAGCTGGAAGCGCTGGAAGGTAGATATTACCTGCCAGAGGGCCAAAGAAACCAGCAACTGTGACGAGGCTGAGAATGCATATTTGGCGAGACCGGGGCAAAGAGGTATAGGGACGCTTCGGAGGAGGTGGAGAAGGCGTTGATATACTGGCAGCTACTTTTTCATCCGGTTGCAATGCGATGCCATGGCCGTCGTTGGCATTGCAGGGAACGGAGGGAGAAGAGGACATGGCAGTGGACTCGGGAGGAGTTGACTGTCAAGATGCAGAACAGCAGTCAACATGGCACCAAAGCCATCCTCGCTGGGGCTTTTATCGCTGAACCATTGCCGAACAATAATACGAACAGTCGGACTATGGTGGACTGACTGTCATCCATCGTGTCTCTACTCGAAGGATCCGAAGCCCTAACTAAAACTGCTAGTAATGGACTCAAATGCACTCAACGCTTAGGCTGTCTTGGCAACGGAGAAAGGATCAGTTCAATGCAACAATTCTTTTGAATAAACAGCTACTCTTACTCGGCTTGATTTCCATTATTCTATGTTTCGTTCGTATTGCAAGAACGAGACAGTCTGGCGCGTAGAAATGCGCTCAATCGGACGCAGTAGCATCAGACAAGGCAAAAGCCCTGTTCTGGGACTTGATCATGCCAGATAATGAATCAATAGCCAAATAATTATTACCTAGGAAGTTATTGCTGCTTCAAACAGCCTTAAGCACTTCAACTGTCCTTATATTATATCATGCCGATCTTGTTTGCTAGAGCATACTGCGTAGTATCACCGTACAATCCAACACTTCCACAGCTCTTTTTCAGCTCAAACTTCTCCAAAGCCAGAATGGCAGAGCCCAGTTATCAGCAGCCTCCGCCGCAGGATGACAAGGCAGCTGTAGTCGTCGGCAGCAAACATGATCATCACGACGACAGCCTCTCGAGACAGAATGAAGCCCCAGCAGACGAGGAGAATCCGGCTGATGGACAACCATCCTCACTGGGGTCAAGAAAGGCTCTTTGGGCGTATCTGATTCTTTGCTTTTCGGTAAGGCCTTTGCCGTCTCTTCTTTTCCTTCTTCATAGCTGACCACCTTGTCTGCACATAGACCGGCCCGACGGCTTCAATGGCGTTCAACTACGTGTCTGCCGCTATACAGTCGGCTGCTAATCTGCTCGGACACCAACCTGGATCTGACAGGGCGTGCTCGCGACGTGGACGCAACATCTCGTGTCTTGTTAAGTTTGGCGCTGGCGAGATCGATTACATGAGCTACGTGTCTGTTCCCCTTTATCCTTGATGGAAGGTCGATGCGGTTTGCTTATACATATGTTTGTTCGCTACAGACTCTATCTCAGGGCCATTGGACGTGCATTAGAAGGGGTGATTACCATTACCACTGGGGGAATTGCAGATTATTCGAGTAAGGGGTTATGCTCCCCTTTGCATCTGCTTGAACTGACGTTTCTTTAGACTACCGCAAATATATGATGCTGGTATCCATCATGCTCTTCGGGGCTTTTGCTCTACCATTCGCCGGCCTCACCAAGCAAGACTACAGCCACCTCAATGCACTGGCTGCGTTATACATCTTATTGACGACAACCCAGGGCGTCTACACGGTCATCGAGGGATCGTACATACCCATCTTCATGCGTTCGGCGGGATGGCATCGCTCGTCCGTACGCCTGAACGACGACGATAACCAAGTCTCGGGCCAGCAGAGGCGAACATGGAAGAAGGGCTTCTCCGTCAGTGTGCTTGCTATGGTAGCAAGTAACGTCGGTGGCCTGGTAGCTCTGATAATCGGCGTCATCCTCGTCTACGGACGAGGCTCGTACGTAAAGACGGGATATTTCAACTATCTACTCGCTATTACCATCGCGGGATGTATTACGAGTAAGGAGACAGCAAGCTATCTATGTATCTGGGAAGACTACTGCTAACAGGGGGAAACAGTCGTATTCGCCCTACTCGGCCTCTGGCTCCTCCCATCCATCCCAGGCCGAGAAAAACCCAAAGACCAAAGCATCCTCCTCCTCCCAATGAAAGGCTGGCTCCGCCTCTTAACCTCCATAAACCGGTACCCAGAGACCTTCAAATTCTGCATTGGCTGGATCCTCTGGAATACAGGCTACAGTAACTACCTGGGCCTGATTGGCTCCCTATTCCTCGAAGTAACAGGCATCAACCGATCCGGCGGCGTGTACCAAGTCTGGACATTCACGAACGTGATCTTTGCCATAATGGGCAGCTTGAGCTTCCTCTTCGCCTTCGGCCGCATCAAAACCAGCATCCCCGTTAAGGCGTGGGCGTACGTGCTTCTGTTCGTCAACATGCTCTGCGTCTTCTGGGGGTGTATCGGGATCAGCAACCGTGTCACGGTCGGGTACAAGCACCAGGCGGAGTTTTGGGTGCAGCAGGTGCTTTTTATGAGTTCTGGGAGTGCCTTGCGGTGTTATAATCGTGCTGTGTATGGCTCGTTGGTGCCCCGGGGCTCTGAAGCGCAGTTCTTCGGGTTGGAGATCACGCTTGATCTCGCGACAGGGTGGATTAATCCGCTTGTCCAGGGGGTCATACAGGATCATACACATAATTTGCGGTTCCCGATGATCCCGAATCTGCTGCTTATGTTTGTTGCGTCGCTGCTTTATATCTGGGTTGATATTCCTAAGGGGGTGGAGGAGGCTAAGGTTCCTCTTGTTTGATATCTCCTCTCCCTGCCAGCAGCTGTGCTTGGGCATGGTATATACAGATCTATCTGTGTATGTTGTAAAAGCGGAAAAGGGTGTTAGAAATCTCCTATGAACAAAGATTTCTCGATTCTGCTGTTGCCATGGGACTGTGCAATGTCACAGGTATGAGCTGCAAGCAAAGTACCACACTACTACAAAGTGCATTCAATCAATGCTCAACTAATCATGTTCGTGCCATTAGCACAGAAGAATAAACTGAATAGACACCAGTAGGACTGAATCTGAATCCCCGTCGACGGCTAAATTAATTTAGGGTTCGGTTCGGACAAGCCCGATGTCTTGGCCCTCTCTGATCAACATGGTCAAAACTGCGCAAATGTGAGCATGTTAACTTCCGCCCCAGTATCACTCTATGCAGCGTCTCCAGTCTAGTATCACGGCGTCAAACATGTCCGATCAGTAAAGACCAGTCGGAGTGCACGAGGGAATAAAGGTCCGGCCTGGAGATCGTTAGTTCAACACTAGGGACAGACCCATAGGATTCCTAATCTCCTAGGGCTTTTTCTTCTTCTGCCTGCTTACCGGTGTCATCCTGTCCGTCCACTCCGGATCAAGCGTCCAGCTGAGTTCCCGGACCAGCGTAGCAAGAGCCACCTTAATCTCCATCACTGCGAATTTTTCACCGAGACAAGCGCGGCCACCGCCGTGAAAGGAAATGAATTCGGCACGGGCTTTCGCCACGCGCAGCCGTCTGGAGATCTGCTCGTTCGTGCTTCCCCAGCGCCCAGGAAGGAATTGGTCTGCCGTCAGACCCCATGTGGCAGGATCGCGGTTTGTCGAATACGAGTTATAGCCCACGTATGTCCCTTGCGGCAGGTAGATGCGTGAGCCTAGCGTTCCCGATTGGGATACACGCCGATTGATAAGTTGTGAAATCGGTGGGAATAGACGGATGCTCTCGTAGACGACAGCCGTGAGATATGGGAGTTCATTACATATGGCCTCTATTGGGCGACCTGAACCACACTCATCTACTTCTCTCCTTAGGCGAGATTGGGCCTCCTGTGACAGCGGTTAACTACATGAGTCTACCTTTCATGCCATGTCATTGAAAACTTTGGTATTGTCTTGAATCACATACCGGATACTTTCCCAGGAGATATAAGGTTGAAATCATGGCCAACTGAGGATTCTCTTGCCCGGCTACAAAGACCACGTTCAAGTTATCGCGAAACTGCTTCTGGGTCAGAACGTTGCGCTCCCGTGCGGAGACCAGCCGGTCCCCAAGAGTTTTCGGTTCCCCGGAAGGTAGAGACGATTTCCCGCGACTTTCGTAGAGGATCCGCTGCAGTTCCTCTGAGAATCGTACCACGAGCTGCCGGGCCCGCACGCGGCTCGGAAAAAGACTCCCAAGCTGGTCGAGGACCGGAAAGTTGAGGAAGATAGGCTGGAATATTTCTCGTTTTACCTGCTGCAGCAGTACGTGCAGATGAACATGTGGATTTTGCATAATCTTAATTCCATATCTACAATGTCAGCAACATTTATCACAATTGGAACCAAGAGACGGAGGTGTTACATACTCCGAGGTCCGTCCGGAATATGACCGTGGCGATGTTTGCAATCGAGTAGCGTTGCAGAATGTCTTGTACAAGACATCCCCTTTGCCCATTTTCCACCTGGGACTGTCTAAGGAGCGCGCACAGCTGACGGGCGTTCTTGGCAATCGATTCACCATCAAACCTTGCTTGAAGTGCTGGCTTGATGACTTCTCTATAGACCCTCCAGTCGTCTCCACGGGAAGAGATGATGTTGTCTCCTGCACTCTTCGCGTCAAAAAAATAGCCCCTTGGTATCAGGTGAGGTGGACGAAAGACGTACCGAGATATTCAGCAAGAATGCTGTGTGGTATCTTCTTCTGGTTTCCGCTTTTCTGGTATGTTTCTTCATTCCTAAATACTTCCGCTAGATACGTTGACCGTTGCACCAGGACGTTCCACTGGCCGCCAAAGAAGATCTTCACAGCACCATGCTCAAGCAGTGGTTTCTGTATGTATTTCTTGTACATACATTCCTGGTCAACGTCGTAGATAAACGGCAGTAGAGTCACCCAAAGAGGCACGGCAGGAATGTTTCTTGGGTGATAGGGTGGACAGAAGATCCAGCATGATATGACTACAAGGGCCACACCTGCGGCACCAAGTATCTTGACTAGAACCACCACGGAGTCGAATAAGGGGAACATTCTCTATCCTGATGGTACCTCGCTTGCTCAGAACGAATACAGTGCTTTATATTGTAACAAGCGCGATTTGACTCGAAAAAGACCGTGGTTGCGTGTATCTTCAGAGGCGGCACAGTATTTCCGAGTTACCAGAGAACCTTCCACGGTCTCAAAATAATTCTTCGGCTTCTGTAGCGCTGTATATCTTGGAAACTGTGTATCAGCGAATCTATGCCATTAGTCCAAGATAGAACAGCTATAAGTGTTAGTGTAAAGGAGCACATTTGCGCCCATTATTATTACCCTCCTTTGCTGAAGGATTCACTAAGGAACTTGCAATCTAGGGTAGCAATCAACACGACAATAGTGCCTGCTGTAGATGATGAGACTCGGAGGAACTCGGATATTAAGGCAGGCTCAAGAATGCAGGTTGGGAGTATGGTGCAGCCGGTTTGCCAGACTAGAAAGAGAGAAATTCTTAGTTCATCTGATGCGTGAGAGAGAAGATTAACACGCCTATCAAGCAACAAGACTAACTCAAGAGAAGTATATATATCTTGTTCGCTTGAAGCGAGGTGCGCAGGCTCGATATTGATCATGGTAACTTCGCCTAGCTACCCTTGGAACCGATCAGTCTAGTCATGGATATCACGAATGAAGGTACGTCTGTCTACCACCGGACCCTGGCTGCATATTCTCGAAGCACAGATGGCCATCTAGGAGACTGCTTCGGGAAGAAGGCAGACTTGATCCGAGCCGCCTGGCCTGAGATATGGTCCCATATGGCATCGATAAACGAGAATATTGCGTCGAATTCCGGGCTCGCGAAGGGCTTACGTATCGAGGAGACGAGCGGCATTCCCAATGTGCCCGGCAGCCTGGTTGCGTGGGAGATCAACGGCACCAGGCTGGGAACTGTTGTCGGATTGATTTTGAAGGGAGGGCATGCAGAAGAACTGCCGGGTGCACCTCTGTTCGACGAGGCTTTTCTCAGAATCCTACTGCCCAGGATCCGATCCAACATCGACTCCATGAGCTGCGCCGTTGAAGATAGAGGGCCGCTAGTCCAGAGGATTATAGACCTCTTTGAAAGAACTCTTCTTTACCGTTCTCCCAACGATCGATGGTTCGATGTCGGTAGAAGCCGTTTCCAGTCCAAGGTGGAATTCTTCGTGTCGCGAAACCTCAGGCTGGAACTGTGTCTTCCTGCCTTCCCATGCAAATCATCGAATTCGAGAAAGGTGCTGGGGGTAGTCCCCGACAAAGGAGAAGAGCTAGCGCTCAGGCGTCTGCATGAGTTTGTGCAGTTGGTTAGAGAAATATATGATCCAGGGGCTAGAGTTCTGATCGTTAGCGATGGACACGTTTTCAGCGATTGCAGTATGATCCCATTCCCGGACCATTTCTGGCCAAATAAGATCATGACACTAATGACTCTGTGAGTGATGAAGTCGGCGTGGACGACGACGCCGTTGACACTTATGGGACGAAGCTCAAGGAACTCAATGCCGCCATTTCGAAGAGCATCAGCGGATCGGCAGACCGAGTTCAGTTCCAATCTCTGGTGGATCTCTTCAACCTGAAGGATTATAATGGGGACAGTGACATGCAGGACTTGAAGGATAGAGCATTATCTGCGCTGCCGCATTACTTGGCGACCACCTTCACGGAAGAGGCTGAGCTTTGCCGGCGAATGCTTATCACAGCCTGTCAACCCAGTCATGAGGGCCTCCGAAGCCAATTGACTGGGTCGGATCCAGCATTACTGGCCTTATATAGGGGATTTTCGCGGTTCATGCTGGAGGATTTGGCAATGCACCCGGCGACCCAGTCACTGTCTCGCTCCAAGCAAAAGAAGCTGTCTTCCAAGGTGGCCTTTGAGATGATGCTGCGCAACCAGGCATATTCCAATCTGGTCGAGCTGATGTTCCCCAGCTCCGTCCGTCTATCGATCCATGCGCACTCTAACACCGGCCCCAAGTTTGCCATCCGGCTCTTCGACCCTAGCACCACGCGCGTTGTCGACTCGCTTGATCGGCAGCATGAAGCGGGCAGCATGCACGACCTCTTGCACATCCCAACCCCCTGGCATAACTGCATCGTGCAGTTTGAGGGAAACAATGTCGTTTATGTCACTAAAGCGGTCGCCGTGGAGAAGTATCTATCAGCCAACTCGTCCGGGTGGCGTAAGGACGGTGACTTGCGCAATGGCCGAGGGGCGTATTTCTTCTTCAAACCGATGAAACCAGCGAATACGGCCGTCGTCCCCGGATATGCTGCCCCAATAGTGGCCCGGGGAAATGTCGTGGTGGAATAATTCGCTGTTGGGCGCCGACATATAACCACCTGAACAGTCGAGTGTCTGCCAGTATAGCCAAACCAGGCATATGTATTCTATAGATGTGGCTGAGTTAATTGAATATTATCTCTTCCCTTTCCGTATTATCATCAAAACAAGAGAGTAGACTGCAAGAACAGCTCCACATACAAGTAATATCAGGCATATATTATCGCCTGAGGCAGCTGTTATTGCTTAGTAGCAGAACAGATGATGTGGCCTCAGGAATCCAGGCATTTTGCATCACCAACAAAGCCAGTTGGAAAGCACTCGCTCTGCAAGGCGCTGCGAGTGCCACGAGGAAGTCACAGTGGCTAGAAAACACCAGCATGCATACATGGAGGGAGTTCTGTCTTATTGCTGGAGCTTACGTGCACATATACCACACATTGTCCTACTAGTAGCTAAGCCAGGAGAGGTGAAGCTACGACGTCCATTCGACAACGCAATCGCCATGATGATCTCGACCAGTGGCGCCAATGGCAAGAGATATGAGACAAACAGCCCTTGGCAGTGGAAGAATGATGGAGGCCAATCCAGAGAGATGTCTGAATTGTTGGAAAATCCGCCGCATCGCATACGTCACAGGACTATCATGCATGTTCAATGGGAAACCTCCAGCTTTTGCCCCTCTCGTTTAAAATGGCCATTCATCCTGTGGTATCCCTTTTCTTTTGCAAAAGACTATGTCTGATTTTCCAGTAGTCGGGAAAATTGGTAAGTGTTAAGCCTTTTGTCAGTCGTTGAGCTTCACTGATGAACCCTGCTAGTAAATACTGCATAGTGCTCCAGAATCTGATTAGAACACCAAAACTTCCCTAGACACACGAAGTAAAAGGTCAGGATGAAGCTCAATTTACTGACCAGCCTCCTATGGGTGCTGGTAACTACCGAGGCTGTTGGGGCCTCCAACTGGTTCACCAGAACGGGTATGTCTGCGGCTGATCTCTTGCTTGCTGTCCTGTGATATTGACAACTTATGGCATAGTATACAACAGATGGCACGAAACCGAACTGGAACGGTGGCTCTCCGACCACAGTGCGTCGTGTTTTGTCTTTTCTTGATCGCAGAATGATTAACTGAATACCTAGGCATCCCGTATCCCACGCCGGCAGACCGCAAAGATCTCGAGAATCTGGTAAAGGCAAATTGGGACTCGAAAGTGCAGCAGCCCTTGGGCCGTTTTACCGGTTATACTTCCGACCAGATTCATCATGCGAGAGAATGGGTCTTCGAGACGTACGTGTAATGGAAATGCACGAATCCTCGCTAGCATCTGCTGACAGTTTGAGCAGCTGGTCAGAATCACAGCTCAAGGCATTCCTTGACGCGCACGGTATTCCTCCTCCTCAACCGAGTAGACGTGAAGTGCTCTTAGGGGCAGCCCGTGAGAATTATGAAGCCATTGCAAAGAAACTTGGAGAGACAGCCGCCTATCCTGGCAATTGGCTCTACGAACAATGGAGCGAATCTGACCTTAAAGCCTGGCTGGAGGAGCACGGGTGGCCCGTACCGGAGCCCACTGACAGGGACAGGCTTATTGCGTCCGTACGTCGCAATTCGCGTCTCGCTTCTCTGAGGGCACAGAGTCTTGCCTCATCTGCTTCGGCCTCGGCACAAGCGGCACAGGATACTTTGAGTGATGCTCTGTTCCATGCCTGGTCCGACTCGGAGTTGAAGAAATTCCTTGACGAGCATGGCGTGAAAGTACCGCAAGGGTCTAGGCGCAATGAGCTAATCGCCCTGGCAAGGAAGCACCGTGCCATGTTGCTCAGTCGTGCATCTTCTGCATCCGAGGCGGCCGTGTCGTCGGTTTCAGACTTTTTCGGAGCCGCCACATCTAAGGCTGGTAATGAGTACGCAAGGGCCACTGATGATATCAGGCTGGCGGGATACGATGCCTTCGACACCGCCGTCGCTGTCTGGTCCGACTCTCGTCTCAAGGCATATCTGGATGCGCGAAGCATCCCTGTTCCCCAGGGGGGGAGACGCGATGAGCTCCTAGCTAAAGTAAGAGCAAGCAAGTTCAAGGCCGCTAACGAATGGAATCCCTGGACTTTCGATACCTGGGACGCAGAACACCTCAAGTGAGATGGCCCCTCAGACCATAATCCTTTCCCCTGTTCTAACGTGATTGCATAGAAAATACCTCTCTTCAATGAGTACTGCCACCGCCCGTCGCGCAGATGTGACCCGCGAAGAACTCATGCGACAAGCCCAAGACACATACGTCAAAGCCTCCAAAGTCGGCGGTTCAAGCTACGCATCAGCCACTTCCTACATGGCACAGGCAACCGGAAGTGCCAAGGACGTTACCTTTGACAAATGGTCCCGCTCCGAACTCAAGGCTTATCTGGACTCTTTTGGGATTCCGGTCTACCAGGGGTCAAATGTTAATGAACTACGCGCTGCCGCGAGACGCAATGCCTACTATTTCAAATACGGGACTATGACTCCGCCGAGCACTATTTATGCGAGTTTCATGGATACTATCCAGTGGGTTCTGGACCGGTTAAGACTTGGTGCCCTCACTGGGAGGGAGAAGGGGTATGATACTGCGGAACGGGTGAGGCAGGGGACGGAACACTTTGCACATTCTGAGTTGTGAGGAGCTGTTCTTTCTGAACTCGTGTCATCTGCACTTATTTCTCTTATTACTCCTCAAGAGCTTATGAAGGGTGCTTTCGATTCTTGTTCTTACATTGGTGGATGTGGTTGTTTGATGGCTTGGGATGTGTAAAAATACATAGGAGCGTACATTCAGTATGTTATATAGCTTAACTCAATGGCATTTCCCCCATGGCTTACTGGCTATCCTTGAACCATGAATGTAAATATGTAATCAAATACTCCAATCTCAACATATACAAACACGAAATGAAACTCACACAATAATGGAAACCAGTTAGTAGCCATGAAGTTACCTTTGTCTTTTTTTCAACCCTGGACCCATATCCTACAACTTTTGTTACTGTTTATTTTTCCTTCTTGCAAACGGAAATCCCACCTGCCCGTAAGCTAATTGGTGTTGCTGGGCTGCACTTAAATTGCACAATTTTGTGTGTGACAGACCAACACCTACTCGGCTTCCGATTTGAGCGCTTCCGGATCACCCTCTGCCACTAACTTGCCAACAACAAGGTATTTCTCCAAGAATCTCTCCTCCCAACTGCCGAGGTTCTCCCACTGCTCGGCGTCGAGATCCTTGAGTTCGTCCAAGGGACCCTTGAGATCCTTCGTTAACATCTCCTCATCGAAACTCTGGCATGCCAGACCACGCGAGGCATCTCGACCGGCAAAATTCTCGTATGGACCACCCTGTATCACCATTTTCCAATGACAGTAAGCAAAACCTGTGCTGTGTCTTGTGTTATCTTAACAAGGATTGACATTTGATCACGTACGGGCCCGTAGAAGTTCCTGCCTGGTGTTACGTCAAAGACACGGCCTCGCACGGCGAGGTAGACGGGTTTGCCATCTTCACCGTTGAAGGGCAGGAGAGTTGCCGGTGTGAATGTGCGGAAGACGATTGGAGGCGGAGGTTGCGGGAGCTTGACTGGAGCCTTGGGACGGAAGTGCAGATAGACTAGAACGGAGAAGAGAGACAGGAGGGCGAGGTTGATTGGGGTGGCAATTGACATGCTAGAATGAGTAGTTGTCAATGTTAGTATTGGTGTGTTCGTGTGCTACATCGTATAGAGCAACAGACTGACACTTCAGCGGGTGGGACAGCGTCTTCTGGATGCAGGATGCGTTAGTATGGATACTGCTTCTTCCATAATGACGGCGTACCCACCTGTCAAAGCCATTCTGACAAGCGTTCAACAGTCGACAATTGAGGAAGAGAAAGCGGACGTTGAAGATGTCATGGAGCTTCCGCCTTCCCCGCTCCCCACGTGATGCAGCCCGTGATGTAATTATAGCACTAGCCGGGTCGGGTTAGTACGCCTAGGCAAACACTCCACGTTTCATCGTTATTATTAGACACTTCCCATCTTACTTCAAACGATTAATTGTCGACTGTCAGCCTGCTGTGCAGAAGCATCAGAGCTGACATTTACTTCTTCCATTATTTGCTTCTTCCAGATTAATATCCCGGTGTTGGTCTACGGCAGATCGCCGTGGGCTGGACTCCGATTAACTCAGTCCTAGCTATCAGTACCCACGGACCCATAGGGCCCAAAAGTACGGGAACCGCTCCTTGTGTTGTCCTCCATCTTGTACGGATATTATTGACGACTCGACGAGGCGTCAGCCCCGTCGTGGCTTTCGATTTCCGCCTGGGATTCTGCTGCTGTTATTATTATCCTCCTCTGGTGACGTCTGGGCCGCTCTGTGGTACCCAATGCCACTGCCACTGGCGTCCTTTGTGCATGTTGATCATTTCTATGTCCTTTCCTTGTCTTGGAAACCTTTGAGCTCTTCTCCATCTTTCACCATCTCTCTCTCTCTGTTTCTTTAGTCGCATTTATCTTAGATCTCCTAAAATTCGCGGGATCCCAGGAGCCTTGAACTAGCCCGATCTCCTGACGGTTCGAAGATCATCCTCTCCTTAATATATTAACGCCTGGTCACGATCGCATACTGGACCCCCTTTTTTAGATCAGCAATAGTTCAAAACTCAACATGTTGGACAAAAAAAGACAAATGAACCATTGGTCTCGGAACCCTGTAGTTATTGGGCACCCCACACTGGTTGAGAAGACCTTGGACGAGAGCGTGTACCCCTCTATCGCGCGGAAACCCGTCAACAACACCAATGCCGCTCTTAATAAGGATCTCCCTGCGCTGCCTCGGTAAGTACCGTGGCTCTCATCATGCCAAACCAAATAGTTTGTGCGCGTATATGCAAAGTCCCTATGGTCTAACTACTAGTTCTTTTTGCTCGGCTTTTTTTTGAAGGGATCCTTCCAGTTCCCCCTTAACGGCCAGACCACTCAATCTCAGGCTCCACTCCGCCTCGAGGAACGACAAAGAGCAGCGTCAAAGTTCCCTAAAGCGGGTTTCCTTAGGCCGCAGGAGCCACTTGAGTCGAGGAGGTCGCTCGCCCGACAGAATCTCAGATATATCACCCCCCAGCACTCCCGTCTCCTCAGGTTGTGTTCATGAGCACCCTTACGACGTATCTCCGACGGACGAGCAACCTCCGCAGTTATTTGATGATACAGATATGGCACCTCATTCTAACGACGTATTGACCTTGAAGTCCAGCAACATACCCTCTGGACATAGTTTCCACAAATCTCCGAGTCTAGGCAACTTAAAAAGGTCTGCCAATGCGCAGACAGCCAACCGCTATGACAATGTTGGACTCACGGCCGCTAAGAGTACCACCTGGCAGGGGCGGGTCCCCAAGGCAGGTGGGTTCTTCAAGAACCTCACTGCGAAAAGGAAGACAATAGGCTCCAACGGGGAATCACCTGCGGATCATGATCCCTGGGCTTGGCCAAGTGAACGCCCTACAGTGGAGCAGACCATAGGGAGGAAGTTTTCGCTACGCAAGTCGAAAAGCCACGACCGGTTAAGAATGGAACATGACGTGCCATGTCCGCCGTTTGTCCCCTCAGTTGTTACTACAATTACGGCGGGCAAGGAGAAGAAATACGCACCCTTACCCAAAAAGCGCACCGCACACAAGGAAGCTCATAAGCCTGCTCGTCCAGCTTTGGCCAACCCTCTTCCCCCGCGAATCGATTTACCAAGGCTTGGCCACTTGAACGCAGAGCCAGTTGATCTGGAAACTGGCGACCGACCTGTAAGCCGTTTCAGCGCGACCACAGATGGATATTCCGAAGCAGATAGCTTGATAAACAGCGCGAGCGTCAGCACCACGGAAATCGATACCACGTCCACAGAGAATCTCTCTCCGGCTATGGTCAGGGAACAGTTAATCCCTAAAGCCAAGACACTTGCGTCTACGAAGATACCACCCCGCAAGCCTGTTCCCATGGAGGCTAACAAAGCATTGAGCATTTCATCACGAAATTCGCGTGAAAATCAGACAGAGAAACGCATCAAAGATCTGGAGGCGCGCAGGGAAGGCCTCGCATCGCGCAAGGCGAACGTTGTTGCGGTGATTCACGAGTTAACAGAGGTCGTCCAGCCGAGCTCTGTTGCTTACGACCTCGCTGTTAGAGACGAGGTCAAAAAGACCGTGGCGACTCTTAACGATGAATTGGCCGAAATCCAAAAAGAGGAGCACGATATTGGCCTGCAATTAATCCGAGCCTGGAGACGACGCGATGAACGTGATCTCAACGGCGGCGAGTCCAGTCTGTGGGTTAGACGGGTTACCAATTAAGGGAAGCCTATCTATTTCCACGAGCTCGCTGATTTCCAATTTTTTTACCCTGACGTCTGTCTCTTGGTGTTATTGGTCGATCCATGCTATGTGATAGAACGTCGGATGTCCATTCTTTCTCATGTTTCTTTTCTATCTCTATTGTCGTACTCTTTCAGCTAGGCTGTTTGGTGCATTCTGGTCTTCATATACGGTGCTCTCTTGCTTTTCACTAATTTATCATGTGCGATCTTCTGGGGTTGATATACCCTTTCTCCTTTGTCGGATGTCGGCCATTCTCGGTTCCTTGACTAATTATGCATACATGATTAATTTCGGATACGGCAACTTGTTAGGTCTAGCTGTGAGATATAGCTCTAATATATTGTTGAAAACGGTCTAGCGTTCGAATATTATCTATCATATGCATACCGTTGAAACCAATATATATATGGTAATCAACACCGGCTTAAAAGTTAAGAACTCCATGTATTGTGTGCCCATCTCCCGTAGCTCGTTGCATCGTAAAAGACCCTGGGACTCGTGCGGAGGATGGCAAGATCTCTCTTGAACCCCTTACGGCCCACTATCTCATGTCGCGTGTACAGCACCGTACAGGGGGTGACTTATGCCTGGCCATCCGTCAATAGTCGGCTGTCCCACATTTATTTCTTCCCGGATTTCTTAATGCCCTGATTGCCGGTATTCAGAGGACCCTTGCCTTTGGCCTTTTCCATCAATTCCTTTTTAGCCTTGGCATCTGTAGAATTTTGGCGGAACTTGTCAGACAGGAGATATTGCTGGATGAATACTGAGTGAAGGGAGGAGGGAAAAGGCAAAACGTACCAGCTTTTTGCTTCTCCCTGAACGCAATTTCGTCTTCGTCGAGTTCCTTCTTTCCTTTCTTGGGTACCTTGAGAGGCTTTGCTTTGCCGCCTAGGAGAGATCTGATTGTAAATGTCTGGTTTCTGCATGGTAACACTGCAAGAAGAAAAAAGGCGGGTCGCATCTGCTCACCTTCTCTGCTTTGACCGCCCATTCTGTGGTTGGTTGATAGGTACGGGTTTGGCGGTGAGAATTATTCGGTCTTTATGTCTCTTCGTTTCTTCCAATATATTTTATATCTGGACGTGGTGGTTTGAGATCAGTCTGAAGAGGCGAAAAGAAGGAAGGGGGAAGAAAAATTAAACAAAAGCCTCCCTTCTTGTCGACCTGCGGGGAGTGAGGGAAAAGCATCCATCGTTCCATGTCACGGGTTATACAGGCTAGTCCCATTTAGGTTAGGCACAGAATCTTCGCTGCGACTCACGTACTAACAGAGCATCGTGGACCTCGCCTCCCCCTTCCCTTGAACATCACATACATTCAACTATCCGTTCGTTCACTTGTCTTCTATGATTGTGGGAATCACTAGAAAAGGACTCCGCGGAGCAAAAGACAGCAAATCTGTCTATTCTTCTAGCCGGTTGGACTTTCTCAATACACCTATCCCCCGTTCCAGCACAGCCTAAGTCCCGTCATCATACTGAAAGGAAAAGACCTTTGCTGACCTGAACCGTCTCATGCGCTTGCCGGCTCTGAAAGCTCTCTAGTCGGATTGAAAGTGAGCTTTCACATATTGACTCTCCTGCGGTGTTGAAAGCAAAGAAGGCGAAGGAGAGGAAATCATGGCATCCCACAGGTCGATGTCTCCGTCGACCCCTTCTGAGGGTGAGATCATCGAATCAGGATCAGAGATGAAGGCAACTACGTCGCAAGCTCCTCTTAATGGCATCAGCGTTGACCGTCAGACCAGAGCTAGTACATCCTCTGCGCCGAGATCTCCCACGTCACGGAGTAGTAGGTCGCCACGCCGGCGGAGATCAAGGACTAGGTCCACCAGGTCGCGATCGAGATCGATAACGCGCTCCCGCTCCCCCCATCGAGACAACTACAGTAGAAGGCATAAACGAAGACGCGACGATGATTACGACTATGACTTCTATGACGAGAGACGGTCTCGACACGGATCCTCGCATCGTCCACCGTCGCGACGTTTCAACCACAGGTACGATGATGACAGGTATTACGATGGGAGCGGGCCCTATCGGCGACAAAGATCATACTACGATTACGATAGAGAGGATTACTATGGCCACGCCCATGGCACCGGTGCCATCCGGTACAGCGACGACTACGATTACCGTCGTCGAGATAAACGACGACGGACTCAAAGTCGATCGCCTCAGCCAGAGATCCGAAAGCCCAAGCAGTACTCGAGTGACGAATTAGAGTCGAAGAGAGACGAAGGTCCTGGAGCTGGTTCCGCTCGGGACAACGTCGGACGGCGAAGGTCGTCAACTACTGAACAGTTAGTGAGCGAACGAGGAACTACTCCAGTCGTCGCTCAGAATTTTAAGCATGATGCTGAAATGAGAGAGAATCAGGTGCTTGATGCCTTGTCTGATGCCGGTACCCGTGCAGTGAATAAGTATGTCACTGGAGATCCTTTCCGACGGACAGCTGCTAACCCGCCGCCCTCTATCAGCCTGACTGCTCCGGCCCCTCAAGAGAATCAGGAGGAACCTGCTGAACTGCTTGATGAAGCGGCACGTCTTGAAGCTCGTCGCAAGCGACGAGAAGCTATTAAGGCTAAATATCGCGGTCAGGCTACTCCTTTACGTCTCCAGGCATTGCATATTCGAGGTGAAACAGACTCTTCTACTCCAGGTACCGACGAAAACGTAGCAGGTAATATTTCATCATCAGGTAGGCCGACTTTTACCGTCTTTCATGCCTACTGGATTGTGGTTTTGAATAGGATTTTTAAAGCTAATTTTGTTTCTCATACTAGAATCTCCTCGAATATCGCCCCTCCCTACGCCTAGTGAACATCAAGGGGACTCAATTCCCGATTTCAAGGTTGGCCAGGATGCTGATCTGGTTAATTCCAACTTCCCTACAGATGGTGTTGAAAAGGATGAGCCTTCTGCGGCGGATTATGACCCCACTCTTGACATGAAGGAGGATAGACAGAAGCATAGTGACAGAACCATGAACGGGAATGTTCCATCGACGGCGTATGACGAGACGCAGACCGCAAAACAGGATCTCTTGCTTCCCGATGCCGGCCTCCAACAGCCACCGCCGACGACGAAGGATCCTTATGACATGTTTGCCGAAGACGATGATGATATGTTTGCTGATGGTAGCCCAGAAACCGCGCCGCCATTGCGTGCCTCAGCGAAGTCTGTAGCACCCCAGCCGCAAGAGCTTGACATCAGCATGATGGACAATTGGGACGACCCTGAAGGGTATTACAACGTCCGGCTTGGTGAGTTGATCAACGGGCGGTATCATGTGCAGCAGAATCTAGGCAAGGGGATGTTTTCATCTGTAGTGCGCGCGACAGACTCGAAGACAAGGAAACTGGTTGCGATCAAGATCATCCGACATAACGATACTATGAGGAAGGCTGGGATGAAGGAGATTGGTATCCTGGAACAACTACACGAGGCAGACCCCGAGGATAAGAAACACATTATCAAGTTTGAGCGGTATTTTGAGCACAAGGGCCATCTGTGCATGGTCTTTGAGAACCTGAGCATGAATCTGCGGGAAGTACTGAAGAAGTTCGGGCGGGATGTCGGATTGAACCTGAGAGCCATCCGAGCGTATGCGCATCAGATCTTCCTGGGGCTGAGTCTACTGCGCAAGTGCAACATCCTGCACGCGGATCTGAAGCCGGACAACCTGCTCGTGAACGAGCAGCGCAACGTGCTGAAGGTGTGCGACCTGGGCTCGGCGTCGCCGGCGTCGGAGAACGAGATTACACCGTACCTGGTGAGTCGATTCTACCGTGCACCGGAAGTGATACTGGGCATACCCTACGACTACGCAATTGACGTGTGGTCGGTCGGGTGCACGCTGTTCGAGCTGTACACGGGGAAGATCCTGTTTACGGGGCGCAACAACAACCAGATGCTGCGGTCGATCATGGAATGCCGTGGCAAGTTCCCGCCGAAACTGCTACGGCGCGGGTCGCTGGTGCCGATGCACTTTGACGAGATGCTCAACTTCCAGAGCACGGAAGAAGACAAGGTGACCGGGCGGCTGGTCACGCGGGTTCTGGACTTCAAGAAGCCGACGCGCGACCTGAAGACGCGACTGATGGGGCAGGGGGTACGAGGGATGTCCGATGGGGAGGCGAAGGAGTTGACGCTCTTTGTAGATCTGCTGGATCGATGCTTGAACGTTAATCCAGAGAAGCGGTGTACGCCGGCGGAGGCGCTACGACATCCGTTCATCGCCAGACCCAAGGCGTAGTGTGGATGTATATAGACGATATTTTTCTACTTTTTTTTGACATTTTTCTTAACCTTTTTTACGGAAGAATTCCTTTTTTTTTTGAGTGAGCGGTAGGTTTACTAGCAGAGGCTAATCTACGAGATACGAGAAGGCGTCAAGGTCCAGGAGGCCAAGTGTCGAGGATTTGATTTGAAGGATAACGACGCACCGTGCGCCCAACGAGGCGGGGCGTTGTCTGATGGGAGAATCAGGCAGGTTGGATTCTCGAATATGGAGGTGGCTACAAGAAAAGCCAACGGGAGGATTCAGCAAGGATCGGAGGGCGGTCTGAGCGCATCCTGTGTAGTACAATGTGCTCTGTATGCAGTCGGACGATACGCTGGAAAGCAGACAATGAATGCATCTGCATATGCACTGGGGAAAAGACAAGACAATGTTTTGGATTTGCCGCCTCCACTTCATTTCATCCAGCCAGGAGTTCTGAGTCTCGAGTCTCGAGTCTGACCTTCATTACAGGCGATCAGCGTTTAAGATTGCTGCCTCAGGGGATGAAGGAGGGATGGAACTGTTTATCTTGCCTCGTAAATTGTAACTGCAGCATTGTTAGTTATTTACAGTGGGTCAGCCTGGAATGACAATGATAATAATGATGATAATAATAATAATAATAATAACAATAATAACAATAATAGTGCAACAACCAGCCTCACTCCAGCGGAGTACTCCGGAGGATAAAGTACATAGCTACATGCATACATAGCATACATTATTACATAGTACCTACCATAAGACATTGGAACGACTAATCAACCGATCGTCTGGAGGGCAGTGGGCTGATGAAGTCACCAGTCCTGGAGACAAGGACTGTTGCCCCCGAATCAAGCGATTCTAGGCTTCCTGGCGGTGGCGTGGACTAGGACTCACAGGACTACCTCTGATACAAGTTGACCGCGAAAATTACGGTATCACTCCAGGCTAAGGTCACGCTAGTGTGGTCAGAGACCCACTTTTGCCCCGTCGAAGCCAGCTGCCAAAATTGGAAGGCCGCAGGGCCAATCCCGGCACGTCTGTGCCTTTTGGCCGGTGGGGGCTAAGCTGCCTGTTACAGCCACGCCCCGGAACATGGTCGCTGGGTCACCGGACTGGCCGAAGGTTCTGGAGACACCGCCTCCTGGAGCTGGGATCGGCAGTTGGCTGCTTGTCTCCACGCACGTCAGCTGTATTATTTTATTATTTTATTCTGTAAAATAATACTACTAGAATGATGTGGTGGAGTCTCGCCTTGCCTCGCCTTCGATTTGCCCTCCTCCCTTCCCTGCTGCTCTGCCTGCATACATAATACATTAGGCCGCTGTATCTAGTCGCTCTTCATCCTTCCATCCTCCATCCTCCATCCTCCTCTATTCCTCTCCCATTCCTATTCTTCTCGTTCTTCTCTTCCTCTCCCTCTCCCTCTTCCTAGTCTTCCTATCACTCTCCCGCCACCACCTAACCGCTCCGGATCCTTATCTCCCACCTGGTCTCTCTATCTACATAATAATCATCTCTCCTTCGATGGCTTCTCCCTGAGGATTGTTGTTCCCTGGATGTCCCGACTCGCCTCTGGATTTGGATTTCCCTAGGATTCCCTTCCTTCTCTCGGTCTTCTCGTTCCCGTTCCGGTTCCTTGGATCTTTCTTGCCTGGCCTGGGTCTTTTCCCGTCACCCGTCCTACAATCCTCCCAAAACAACCGAAAAGAAAACAAACACTCTTTAATACACATAATATGTATCCTCCCACAATGCTTCCCCCTCTACCCCCTCCCGTCACCCGTTGCTATGCTCCCGAAGACCGTTTGGGTTTCCTTTTGGCCAACCGCCTGGAATTAACCAGCATCCTGGGCGTGGGTGCTTATGGCGTCGTCTACACCGCCGTTGACATCCATACCAACATCATGTACGCCGTCAAGGCCTTCAACAAGACTGGCCTCGACCCCCGCCAGCTCAAGTGCCAGCAGCGCGAGATCAAGCTGCACTACATGGCCAGTCAACATCCCAGTGTGGTTTCCCTGCTCCGGATCATGGATTCGCCCGAATGTATCTATGTCGTCATGGAATACTGCCGCGAAGGTGACCTCTTCTCCAGCATCACGGAAAAGGGCAATTACGTCGGCAATGACGCTCTGGTCAGGAGTGTGTTCCTGCAGATCCTGAGTGCCGTTCAGTTCTGCCATGATATGGGTATCTACCACAGAGATCTCAAGCCGGAGAACATCCTGGTCTCCGATCAGGGCAGGTCGGTCAAGCTGGCTGATTTTGGGCTTGCGTCCACGGACTACTTCACCTCGGATTTTGGCTGCGGATCGACATTCTACATGTCTCCAGGTACGTTCATCCTTCTCGCCTTTCCACTCCCCTCTATCCATCTAACATGATGTCAAATCCCCAGAATGTCAACAGTCGAATCCCCGTCCAATGTCCTGCTACGCAGCCGCTCCCAACGACGTCTGGAGCCTGGGCGTCATCCTCGTCAACCTGACCTGTGGCCGCAACCCGTGGAAGCGTGCATCCGTTGAGGACTCCAGTTTCCGTGCTTATCTGAAGGATCCCTTTTTTCTCAAGTCTATCCTGCCCTTGACGGACGAGATGGTCTACATCCTCAGCCGCATCTTCGAGTGCGACCCTGCCAAGAGGATTACCATCCGGGAGCTTCGTAAATTGGTCCTGGAATGCCCTAGGTTTACCACTACTTCCATGACCCCCTGGGTGTCCAACAACAGGCCACAGCCTGTCAACTTCATCCCCAACCCTCACATTGTGTCCACCCCAGTGGAGCCTCTCGATGCACAGCCTTCCGCATCTTCTTCGGACGCCTCTTCATACTACTCCAACTTCTCCAACTCCGCTGTCTCGGATGCGTCTTCCCTCACGGAGGATTACTCTGACCTGGACAGTATCTCGTCTTCAGCGGAGATCCTGCCCGGAGTATACCACAAAGGTGATGAATACGTTTTCCCGCAAGTGGACCCCACTGTTTGCAACCCATACAACCCCGGAAACTACCCGGGTCTATCTCTGGTTCCAAATCATTTTTACGGCTCGCCATACGCTGTTTCTTAAGGCTGGCTCTTTCCAGGTGTCCTAATACCCCCTTTTTGGCGCCTTGTCACGCTAAGTTATGATTTACGTCGATATATTTTTTTCTGGTCACATTCTTCTACTGGACCATGAATTGCTCCTTTCACAAACAGAAACATTCTGGTCCCTTATTTCAACACCTTTCGATTTATCCTCCCCCCTCCAAAGCGAGAGGAGCTGTGTAATCATTTTCTTTCAAAAGAAGTCTGGATTTTCCGTTTTGGATATACCGTGTTTTTCCCGGATGATATTTCCAAGGGACGATTTGACTAGTGGCATGGACTGCTGCCGGGTTTCTACTGTCCATAACCTTTTGGGGGATTTTGAGTCATCGGTTGCTGGATCAGCGACCGGTTTGCTTTGTTTTATTATTGAATTATTATTATTTTAACTTTTTGGATGATTGGTTTGTTGCCGTTCTGGCGGCACATTGTTTCGGTTATTTCTGGATGGGCGTTGATGGTTTTGACCGTGGACATTCTAATTGTTAAAACAAAATTTCGACAAATACCCCTTGGAAGAAGATGGAATTGCACGGAGTTTCGGGTCTTGGGTTATCTTGTATGCGGGATGATTTTTTAATTCTTTGAAGGCCTTTTTTTTTTTTTTTTTTTTTTTTTTTTGCGCGTCTCCGCCCTTTTCTTTTACGGAAGATGTTGAACCAGGGAGACGACCTGGCTACCTGTTTCATATCATACACTGGGAAGATGGTTTGCTGTTTTACCTTGTCTCTTCTCAATTGGCTTGACGCCGGGAGAGGCTATGTACGTTCTACCTCTCCAGCCTTACATTTTTCTACTCAAGTTAATACTTGAAATACGAGCAAGTCATGCGACATACGGAGTGCTCAATCCAATTCAAGTGCTGGCACTTTTCCACATTTCTCTCACGATCATGGGCATGAAGACGGTCTAGAATGCGTGTATTACAGTATCTTGGGCGTGTTCTATTCTAAGCAGCTGCATGATCTGCATCTTCTGCATGGTTCGAGAGGAGAGTCAGAGTCTCGACCAGGATCCTTCGATCCTGTCCACTGTCCAGTGAGTCCTGCCCCAGCCGCAAATAAATAAGCGCCGAACCAAGCTGCAAGGTTTGTTCTTGTCGGGGAACTACAGCAGGACACATGTCATGTCAGTGGGGATGTTGCTGTTGCTGCCTGAATAAGGCTCAGTATGCAGCATTCCGCGATTTAATACGGTGTGGCTGGCATGTATCATTTCAGGAACAATTGCATGTCTAATATTAATTCCGAGTCCTCCGTATTCAACTGCTGTAATCAAGGCCAATGGTTACTTACATACTACATATTCCTCCCCCCAGTAACCCTAATCGTCTCCCCACTAACATACGAAAACAGCGGACTGGCAACCGCCAAAACAGCTCTGGCCGCCTCCGCAGGGCTTCCGGGTCTTCTTAGCGGGATGTCTGCATACGCCTCACTCTTCTTCCTCCCCTCCCCATTCTCCTTGCCGCTCTGGTTATGCTGAGTCTGACCCGATCGACTTTGGAGTTGTTTCCCCGGAATCCCCAACGCCACCCTCGTCCCATCAGGCATAGTAATCGACGCACCGCCCTCCTTGGGCGCCGTGAGCCGCGTCGTGATGAACCCGAATGCGACCGTGTTCGCGCGGACACCGAACTGAGGACCCCATTCTTTGGCGATGGTTTTGGTGAGGCCTACTACGCCTGCTTTGGCGACGGAGTAGTTTATTTGGCCGCTTCCCTCAACTTCCCCGTTAGTAATGGCTTATCCCTTAGAAGTGAAGTAGTATGTGGAAAGAGAAACGTACGCATTCCCATGAACACCAGACGTACTACTAATATTAATAATAATACGCGCCTCGCCGTCCCTGAGCCGGAAGTATGGGGCTGCCGCACGAACGAGTTTGAAGGGGGCTGTGTTGTGCATTGCTAGCATTGTTGTCCATTGTTTGTCTGTCATCTTATCCCCGTAATAATAATTGTTAGCCTCATACGGAGTATATAGTATAGAACAAACCATATAAACCTTATGTATAAGGGAAGAGAGAGAACCTTATGAATAACCCCATCCCAGGTAAACCCCGCATTGTTAACAATAATATGGATCTTGCCTCCACCGAACTCGGCGGCTTGCTTCACTAAATTCTCGATGTAGCCGTCGTCGAGCAGGTCACCGACCACGGCGATGGCGCGGTTGGGGGAGATGGCGTTGATGGAATCGGTTACTGCATTTGCTTTTTCTTTTTTTTTTTTTATATTATGTCAGATTAATACAGTCCTGATTATAGATCATGATACATACGCATATAATCTGTACTACATATGATGTGGACTTGCAGACACAATATATAGCCAGCCACCAGGGTCAGGGATAGAAGAAAGAACTTACCCCCGTCAATATCAGAAACAATAACCTTCGCCCCCTCATTCGCGAATAGTTTCGCCGTCTCTGCCCCGATGCCCTGGCCTGATCCTGTGATGATGGCTACTTGGCCCGCCAGTAGGCCTTGGGGGTAGTTGAGGTGGTTGTTTATTTGGGTGAGGCGGCTTTGGGCCATGTTTTTTCCCATTCTGGTTCTTTTGTAGATCCTTTGTAGGGATACCTGCAGTTAGGAAAGAGAATAGGAACAGTGAAGTTGGTGGAATGGAGAAGTGTGTTATAAAGGTTACCCGGAAATTATGCCGAGGTTGTGATTCCGTCGGCTTTATTATCATTTACTATTATCCTACCTACTACATTATTCTAGCTATAGGACATTGAAATTCCCCAAATACATAACTGTCTGATTATATATCCATTCCAACAACCTGAACTCCGTGTGACACGATACAGTCCATGATACCCCAGAACAGCGTAAGCAACAAACAAACACCAGGTCAGCTCACACCTAACTGCATGAAATCCAAAGATGCCAACCGCAGGAGCCCGTCCACCGTACCATCATAATGCGTTACCATTTGCCGCAGTCCATTCGCATTGCCGTCATCCATGCACGGGCTCATCTGTCCCGGCATCGGAGACCATGAAACACCGCTAGTAAGAGGTTGATCAGTTGCCTCGCCAAACATAGATTGCGCGAAGAACAAAGCATCCGCACCAACCCCGGCCGTTATTTTCTGCTGCGGGATGATGCACGTATCGATCGCCTCTCTGAGCATGGCCAAGATCTCCTTACAGCGTACGAGGAGACCTCCGATGAGGAAGTTGCGGATCCTTCGGCTCTCCTCCTGGCTGACTTCGTAATGACCGTAGTGGATCCCCAGGATACTTTCGTCCCGGACTGATCCAGTATGTTGGGTTTTGTGGGACATCCAACGCTCAAAGAGTTGCAGGGCTAGTTCTATTATCGAAAGAGAAAGAAGCACGTTCGTGCTGTCCTTGCGACAGCTGGTGCATTGGAGGAAGATCCGACAGGCCTGCAGTGCGGATTTAATCTTCCCAAGGCTATCATCGGAGCGCGGTTCGATTGTCTCAGAGACCACCTGGCTTAGCTGGCTCATGTAAGATACTTGACTTTCAAAGCATTTGCACGTCGGTTGTAAGTCGTGGGGGATTGGAAGAGCGTGGTAATGATAGTTGGTCATGTCTTCGGCGGCAGGATCACTTTGCAGAGACTGTATCGACGGTGAAGCGTGACATCCTAGCCCGACCGGCAACTGCCCGATAGGATCCAAGTCGAATATGTGTCCTGGATACGGGCCGCCGAACCCGTTCAACATCATTGGCGTGCCTGATGTAGAGGTATTCGAAATTAAAGGTGTTTCAATGGTTGTACTGCTTGGACTCTGTGACGGTCTTGTATCCAACGACCCCTATATAAACTCAAGATTAGCATGCGCCCAGTCCCTCTTGCACAATCACGACTTGGGACCAGTGTCTAACATTCTCATCTATACTCTTCGCACCATGGTTCACCTGGTTGATGCGCTGTTCAGTGATAGCAGGAGTCATCTCGACCATGAAGAGCCCACAACTCCCTTCTCCAAATATCCTGTCAATAGGTCTCTTCCCTTCGTGTAGCCGCCCCATTTTCTTCAGCGTGGCTCTGTTCTTGATCCCCTTGGGTTTACCCGACCGATTTGCGTACCCATATCGGCATTGTAGTCCATGACGCAGACAACGAGTGCAGGTGCTTTTGCCAGACAAGTTGCATTTCACCTTGGACTGTCTGCAGTTTTCACAAGCAGTCCTGAGTTTCGGCGTTGTGGTTCCATTCTTGCTGACTTCTTTGGCCTGTTCTGCAAACATCTGGCGAGACGGCCCCTTGTTGACAGAAGAGTCTAACATAGACAGGACACTCCCAACTCTGTTCAACTGGCACCCGAAGAATGTGATATTGTTGTTGCTGTTAAACTTCTGGGAATGAAATAAAGCCACGATGCTTTCAACACACCTATAAGAAACAGGCAGGAACTTCCAGCCATATAACCATCTTATAAATAAAACAGACCGCAGGTACAAAATAGTAATTGGTCTCGTATTTCAATTTTGGTATTGGCGGCATCCGTATGTCGAGTCAGCCGCTGTGAAACCTGAGGACATTCATCTGATCAACTTCGTCTGAGGTGAGAGTAGTCTGAAGTGAGAGCAGGCGCGCCGATTAGACATGACCAATACGGTCACCAGATATGCAGTTACAGAAGCCCAAGGCAGATCTGAGGAGCAGAATTGACGAATAAACCCTTCAGAGACGCAGGATCGCTTCATGGAGCTGCTGAATGCAAATAATGAAACATCCTTGTTTCTATAATAGGCTCACCCAAAAAAGGAACCCGGAGCCGATGATCCGGTTGCTAAGTTGCACATATAGGAGGACCCTGTAGACAAACAAGGTTCCAAGCCCAGTTGCATTCGAAATCTCAATGCCTGACCTTTAGATACCCTGAATATCGAGCAAGGGCAATGCGTCGACTCGCCTGACGGAATACCCAGTAGGGTATTTCTATGTCAAGGCTGCCCAGGGTAAAGAGTATGCACGCCCTGCGAGATGCAGGTGAGTGCAGCTCTTCCGATTCCACCGGCAGTGATGACGATAGTTCATTTGCCCGGAATTCGTAGATGCTCTCAGCGTAGGCGATAGCCAAACGGTCTGGCTTTATCGAATGATACGAGGGGAAATTCCTTTACTGGAGTCCATTGTTTCCCACTCGCTGCACGCTGTTCACCTTAGTCAACTACGTTGCACATACTCGAGTTCGTGATCATCAACAAAGAAGAAAGGCGAGGCCAAAGGGATATTTATCTGCTGGCTAATTATAGAAGAACACATATTGTTGCGTCTGCGATAGTCAACCCGTTAGCCAGTATTCAGCCAACTTCCATCGTGGAGCACATAATCTATTAATGTTGCCACATGTCATCCAATGCAGGACGTATTCGCTTCGGGTAATCCGGATCAAAATCAAACTGCCCTGTCACCTCATGGGACACGTTTCCGCAAACCCGCTATGCCTGTAGTCGAAGGCACTCAGAAGACCGGTCAGATGAGCCAAAGCAGCGCACACCACTAGCACGTGAAAAATCTGGTGCGAGCTCCCCAGGATGTCGAATTGGCCCGGCATCAGGCGTTCCGGAACTCGAGCAGCGTAGATCACAGCTCCCAGGATGTACAAGAATCCCTGAAGCAAGACCCAGCCTAAGCCTATTTGCCGCATCATCTGTTCGGCACCGTAGAGTAACAGGCCATGGAAGACAGGGAATATCGCTGACAGACCCATGCCAACGAACATGGTAGCGCGGAAAGGCCGCCATTCCGGAGTTCGGAATTTGGGCATGATGGAGACACAGATGCAACCGATGCCAATGGAAATGATCATGCCCCAGTAGAGCCGCTGCAAGTCCGGCATGCAGTGAAACCCATAATAGACGCATGGAATAAAGCTGCCCACGATGAGACCCACAATACCGATGTAGTCGAGGGCATTGCCTATGCGGGCAACAGCCGGTGAGTGATTTGAGATTGTATGATAAGTTGCAGACATCCCAAGACAAAAGGCAGCGCCTCCGAAGAAGCACCCAAACGCAATGATGTCGGACTCAGCCGCCGTTTCATAGCGGGGAGCAAGGACACGGTGAAGTTGAATTGCTGCCGGAAGCGCCAAAAGACCCGGTAATAGATGGCTGTAGATGTTGACAGTCTCATTATGAATGTAGGTCAGCGAATGAAAGGAGATGAGGAACGAAAAGGATGCTGGTCGGTATCCCGTATGGATATGGTGGTTGTCGCGCTGCCAAGGCGGAAGGTCGTCCCAATGGAGGAGTCTCTTCACGGCCTTCTGCGGCTTGTCAATGAGCTGTTCTGCCACGGAGGGTCGACGGCGGCGAGACATGGTCACGACAAATGGCAGCTACTCATGAAACCAAATATCGGAGTGATGCAGGCATTGAAAGCGCGCAGAGGTTGGGACGAGAAACGTTGAACAGTAATGCCTCGGTCACGGGATCCCGTTGGGGCTGTTAGATCACGCGAGGTTCTGCCGCTTAGGTCCGCCCTCGCTGCCCCTTTTCACCACTTCAGCCTAGCTAGTTACCAATGATATACATTCCTCCATTAGGTTATGAGTCCATATAGCTCTATGAAAAGAGAACCTGACCCCTAGGTAGTCCATATTAGCCTTCTGATTGGCCGAACCAGAATCCGTAGCCAGGATTCTTCACCAGGATCATGGTGATCCAACCTCCAAGCATGTCACAGGGGCTGAGTGCACCCAGTAAGTATCTCAAGCTAAGAAATAGGGGAAAGAAGGATCCTATCTATGGTAAATTTCCGAGCTGGAGCCCGATTCCTCCATTAGGGGCAGCGTCAACCACGTGGTACAGACAAACAGTGCAAACACACGGGTACTTGCCGCATCCACATCTCCCGCCGTTTATTCCCACACGATACAGTGACGCAGTGGAGCAGACCTCATCTCTGCTCAGCACCTGTCCCAGCATGGCTGGTCCAGTGCAGTCGGGCAAGTCGGCTGGTAGCCGCCTGAAGCCAGTGTCAGACTCTCTGGAAAGCGTGGGGTTCGTATCCAAGGGGGACAGGAAGTATGTCGACAATGCATCGTTGCATCTGCTGCCACCCGCGCAGTGCTAACATTCTTTTCCCAGGCTTCTGGATCTCAAAGCCCAGGAGGATTACTACAACAAGATTGTAGAACGGTACATGCGTTTCTGCGCTCATCATGCCAAGGACCTTGACGCGGCTTTTGCCTCTCTCCCCACCACCCCCTCCGGTGACCCTACAAGAAACCCGCCTGCAGCATCTCGTCCCTACCCCAAAGCGAAGCAGGTAAAGGGTCAAATCCCCCCACCATCTGTTGAGCTGTCCACCATCCTCCTCTCCCTTCGCAAGCTGAGAGAAGCCCTTTTAGCGACAGCTTCCACCACTCCCGTTTCCTTCTCCCAGCGGGTCCATATGTTCTCCATCCGAATCTCTATTCTCGCTCAGCACCCGCCGTCATATTTCCCTTCCCTTCGCTACCTTCTTGATAAATTGCACTCGCCCTCCCATCCACTACCCGAGTCTGAACTAAAGGAGTTCTTCTTGTACTTGATTCTTGATTATGCTTGTCGACAGAGCGACATGGTTGCTGCGTTCGAACTGCGTTCCCGTGCCCGGAGCAAATATGCTATTAGATCACAGACAATTGACAGCGTACTAGCCGCTCTCATGCATGATAACTGGGTCGTGTTCTGGCGCGTCCGGAAGGGCGTTGATTCATATATCCGAGCTGTTATGAACTGGGCAGCAGATCGGGTCAGGAGACATGCCCTGAAGGCAGTTGGTAGTGCATATCTCAACGTCGACGTGGCATGGGTTATCGAGGGCTGCACTGGAGATAGGGATAGCTGGTCATGGGAGAAGCTGGTAGAAGTGGAAAGGCTCGGCTGGCAGAAGGAAGACGATAAGATTATCATTAGAAGGCCGAGGCGGCGGCCTGAAAAGAAACTCGATCCAATCAAGGAATCTGCATAAGGCCAGGCTATCAATCTCGGACGTTCTTTTGTTGTTTGGTGTTTTCTTTTTTGGGAGGCTTCATTGAATTTAGCACCTATCAGGAGGAAAAAGGAGTAGCATTCTAGACGGTTAGCCGGCGTTGGTGTACATAGCATTGGTCATCTTTATCGAGTGAACTCGGTTTACGAAAAGTACAAATTCCTTTTGACACAACTATAGTTAGATATTTGAACCAAAGTTAGTCGGCTGAATGATATCGCATGATTTTCGTTCACAGTTTGAAATCCGCATTGGGCCTGTCCAGGTTCATGTCTCCAGAAACAGGCTGCCTAGCTACTGCATCTGAAAGCTGGCTCTTCAGGCCTGTGGACTTATCAGAACAGAGTTCGTAGATGGTTGATAAGTTAAACGTCAAACTCGCGAACGAATGATTCGCGGAAATCAAGGACTCCAAGAGCACACGCGCCTGTAACCCAGTAAGCTCCTTGGCAGGGAAGAAAACAGAAAGAAAAATGTTGGGGAGGAGTGGTTGGCAAAGATACCTCATTCAGCTGTCCGGTATAAAGCAGACACACAGCTAAGTTCTGTGAAACAATGACCTCATCGGACCTCTTGGGACCGCTTTCCAAAAGGGCCCGCCATTCAACTACAGCATCGCCGTAACGGCCTTCAGTCATCTTGAGAAGAGGCTTTAGCATAGCAGCCCCGGGATCGCTGAATTCGTCAGTGATTTGCTTTGCTGCATCGAGGTCACCGATTTTGAGGAAGAGAAGTGCCCTTCTCATGTTATGCACAACGTTGTTTGAGCCCTTGAGGTTATCAAGCGATCGCCTAGCGGTGTCCAGATCCCCCATCTCTATAAGCATGTTCACGCTCCTAATTCCAAGGTCTGCCAATCTTTCTTTCCATATATCCATTTCTGCTTCTTTTATATCTGGTCTCAGTATCTCCCTTCGCGCCTCCATACCGATTTCGTAGAGACCGCCGATGCCTCTGCGTGAGTCTCCAAATCCGATACATTGGAGTCTCACAGCAAGGACTCGCAGCGGCCACGGCGCGATATGGCGGGGTGAGGATACATGGCTCGAATTGCTTTTTGAATCTGATGCTTCGAGTTCTGGGGTAATGTAATAGAACGCGGAACTCAGGTCCTCCAACGCCTTGGATTCCTGCGCTGCAAAGACGACATTCCCGGACAGCTCCAAGCATGCTAGTCGTGTATAAAAGAGAGCAAAGATCAACCTACAACTAGTGGGCGAGATTATAGACGTCAGAATTGTTCCACATAGATGTGCTGCGAGCAGGAAGTGACCCTCTGCCAGTAGCTTCTCCAATTTGCTTAACAATGACGATAAAGGTTCGTCTATAACCGGGTTAAGAAATTCAGATCGCAGTGCCGGCGGAATGCTAATCTGCGAAAGAGGATGGTAAATGTCCTTTCGGAGAAGGAAGGATAGGTCTTTCCCCATAGTTTCTGGAAGATCATCCAGAAAAAGAGGATCTAAAGCATTGAAAGTCTCGCCAGAGAAATCGCCCTGGTTAAGCGGAGATGGAACCCGCAATCCAGAAGGTGAGGTTGTACCCTCTATCCCTTGGAGGCTGGCCGACAGGTCAAAATCCATCTCCCAAAGACAAAGAGAAAACAACATTCGTCAAGCGCTTACTCGTCAGGAGCATCTAAAGGTCCTTTAGTTGAGCTACGAGGACGCGATGCTAAATTCAAGTTAGTAACCACTGTAGAAACAATTGGAACGAGGTGAGTTGTCCTCCAGTGCTAGCAGCTCACTGACATTTGGAGTGCATGCGTCGGTGTTTGGATTCCGCGGTTTCCATTTCTGTAGCAGCTAGAAGCATCCACTGGAGATGTTTGGTGGTTATACGCCCTCAATCTCGGATCAACTGTCGTTACTGCTTGCATGGGAAGTAAGTCATTCATGCGTAGATGTTGCGAGCAAGGGCATATCGTCGCCCTGATTCTGCCAAAGGCGGTGTTGATAGGGATGCGGCGAGCTGTCATTTTGGCTGCACGACACGGTCCAACAACAATTCGGTCATCATAATTCGTTCCTCCTGACATTACTAGACGGAAGGGTCACAGGTAATTGCCATCGCTTGAGTGGATTCTTTATCAAAATGGCTGCCGGAGGGGACAAGTACTCCGTCATCCTTCCGACCTACAACGAGCGGAAGAACCTCCCTATCATCTGCTGGCTGCTAGAGAGGACTTTCAGAGAAAAGTAAGGCATACTTTTCCTTTTGCTAGTTTTCGCTGCTTATATGTATATGCATATGGAAAGAAAGAAAGCTGGCTGACAATTCTTCTCTCTAGCAAGCTAAATTGGGAAGTAATCATCGTCGACGATGGATCCCCTGATGGCACACTCGAGGTCGCGAAACAGCTACAAAAACTATGGGGCCCCGAGCACATTGTCCTCAAACCTCGCGCCGGAAAGCTTGGTCTCGGGACTGCTTACGTTCATGGGTTAGAATTCGTGACGGGCAACTTCGTCATAATAATGGACGCCGACTTCAGCCACCACCCCAAGTTCATACCCGAGATGGTCAGGATTCAGAAGGAGACCAACGCCGATATCGTGACCGGAACCCGGTATGCCAGCCGTGGAGACATTAAGGGTGGAGTATACGGCTGGGACCTGTTTCGGAAGTTCACGTCGCGTACTGCGAACCTGATCGCCGACGTTATGTTGATGCCGGGAGTTAGCGATTTGACCGGCAGTTTCCGACTGTACAAGACGAACGTGTTGAAGAAGGTTATTAGCAGCACGCAAAGCAAGGGTTACAGCTTCCAGATGGAGATGATGGTTAGGGCCAAGGCAATGGGATTCAAGGTGGAGGAGTGTCCGATCACTTTTGTGGATCGTTTGTATGGGGAAAGCAAGCTTGGAGGACATGAGATTGTCGAGTACCTTAAAGGCGTGTTTACACTATGGCTGAAGGTCTAAATCTGGCTGATCTGCTCCCGAAACAATGCACCGAACTTCTATCGTTGACAGAGATGGTTTTTTGATCGCTTATGGCATGTATATACCCACCTTGCTCCTGCAAACTTTCTTCTTTTCTTTATTTTATTTCAGAGGCACGGTTTAGGTGGGCGAATTGGGATCTTTTATTTATTCTTCTGTACAATATTGAACTGCAGCAGGTCCGAGAACTGTCATATTATCGTGTCATTCAAAGAAGGCAAAACTCCCTGTTCAACAAAACCGACGAGTCGCAAGGCCAATTAGATGCTGCTCAAGTAGCGGGTAACCCTGTAAATCAGGTCGCGCTGGGGCGCTTCGCCAACGCCTTTTACATTATGGCTAGCTCCAGGAACAACTCCGCTGCCAGGTTCATACCACTTCTCCTCCACGGCATTTGTCGCATCTCTCCATCTCTGCAGCAGTTTATCCTTGTCAACCCACTGCGGAGCATACTCATCATTACCAGAATACAGGACCATAAGCTGAGTACGCAACAACTTCCTTGACGCGATTGCGCCGAAAGTTTCATGCAGACGCTTGTCAGTTAGATCTGAACTGAAAAGGTCATCATCCGAGGGCTTTGCCGGGCTATCTGGACTGGCCAAACTAAGGAATCTCCGACCACAGATTGGAACATTGGAAGGGAATCCCAATTTCGCCGTCATGGACAGCGGCAAGATGGCTTCGACGTTGTCATGGTGGGTGTACGGCTGTCTTCTAGCGAACTCGACAAGCTGGTCGTGGCACATGACGAGCTGGCTTGGAGTATACTGCGCCGTCCCGGTCGCCAGTGTATTGAGGAGGTGTTCTCTATCGGATACAGGTGCCTGGAGAATGGCTCCATCGAGGGCTGGACGGACGATGTGCTCGAGATCCGGTTCAAAGAGCTCATTCGGTGGCAGAGGATTCGGGGAATGCAGATAATGCAAAACATCCTGGCTACCGGTGGAATGCCCCATGACAACAACCTTCCCTGGCTGAGAGAGCTTGGAGGACTTGTAGTTGCGCACGAAATTCACACACTGTGCAATCTCCACGACGTCCCTGTCTAAGCTCCCCACCCCGAACCCGCCATACGAAGAGGATAGCAGGATATTGAACACAGACCAGTCAGTTGGCTCCAGAGCTTTGGCAAGTTCGGCCACGTAGGGAACCGTGAGAAGCCCATCTGTCAATCCTCCGACAAAGATGATGCTGTTGGGTTTAGTGACATCTGCAGCCGACTTGAATTCATACGCAACAAGCCCAGGAGCCTACATTGGAAAAGCATCACTCTCGATCAGTTGAGAACCGAATCAGACATCGCCTTCTTTTTCTCTTCTTCTTCTCCCTCCGTACGCTTCGACTTTCCACCAATGCATCATGAGGACGGGGGCTTCCATACATATTGGTGCAAGACTCCGAGATACGACTGTTCCTTGGCGCCGGCCATCTTTACGTCACAGGGGATCTGGATATGAGAAGCTTGGCAATAGGGTATTGCACGTCCGTTCTCGTTTTCTTTCTCTTAGAAAGAGTCCAGGGTATTAATAAGATAAGTAAAGAGTGTAATGAGCCGAGAATATCATCAGAAGAGGCAGACCAGGATTCCCTATGGAGGAGACTGGGAGTTGTTAATGTTAATGTTATGGGCTGACGTTAGGAGGGGCTGCGTATCCACGGAGGAGCACGGCGTCACGGAAATACAGTAACAATACAGCCTAGATGGTACAGCTCAACAGCCAACGCCTGCATCTCTTACTGGAATGCGCCTTGTTTTCTCTTCTAGTTCGAACTGCAAGTGCATGCAAGGATACCCTGATCACTTCGGAGGTATCTCCAAAGCTTGCTGGCATCAAAATTTGACCTCAATCTAGTACTGGTGTGTAAAATTACATACACCTCGGCGACAGAAACGCGAGATCAGCTCAAAACACTTCTGCGGGTCGTCGCACCAGCAGCGCCGAAGCTCAGCGGTTGACAACGAACCACATGAGGCTCAAACATGTCTTTCTATGTTCACTTATGCTGATTCCCAAAACAGTCTGCCCACTAATCAGATAGACAGCACTGTCCTGACAGTGACGGTGCTACAGCCGAGTCGTGCTGTTGCAATCGATGAAGTTTTAATGCACGGAGAAGACACCTTCATATGCTTTTTTAATAAATGTGACGTGACATGGCACCAGCACGCAGGTCCACACGCCATACAGGCAGCAGGAGAAAATACATAGATGACCCCTTTAAGGTGGCCGGCGTTAGTGAGGACTCTGACTCGGAGGAGGCAGCCAATAAGACAGAGAGGAAAGGGAAGAGGACCGCGCGGGACGCGACAGATTCAACAGATGAGGAGTTCGTCGATGCTCACGCGGATGATAGTGTCGATGAGGATGACCATGACCAAATCGATGTGCCGGAAGATGGTGAAGAAGCACTTGAAGAACCCAATTGGGATAAAACCGCTGGGAAACGTCGGGGAATGGGTACAGGGCACATCAAGAAACGACGGCCCGATGGCACTGTTGCGCTTCCTCGCGACGATACCCATTCCCGGGGCACTTGGAACTTAGGGGAGTATTCCGGGAAGGCGCTTCACCTAAAGCTTACTTTCGGGACCGATGAGAGGGATGTATTAGCTATGATATATTCGCGGGACCGATGGTGCAGGGGTATTGACTCGACGCTTCCCACTCGCACTTCATTAGACAAGGTCCATAGCGCGCACGATTACAAATATGGGCAGACATTTGGCGTGGAACCAGAGGAAGTGAGGAGAGAACGCACGCAGGCTTGGGACTGGTACTACATCCCAAGCATTGGTGGAAAACTGAGGGAACAGCAGCGAGTTGAAAAGATGAAGGAGGAGAGTGCTCGCAGAACTTATATGCCACTGCCTAAGGGAAAACATACAGTTATCATTGGACCAATCGATGATCAAGCAGTGTTCCATCTGGGCCAGAATGAATCCGTCAACTTTGGTGAAGCTTGGAGCGAGTTGAATTCCCAGGAAAGGAAGGGATGTAAGCCCTCCCATGATAAATCAGGCCAAGCAGCAACTTCTGCCGAAGGAAAGAGAAGGGTGCGAGAAGGATGGATCCTCAACATCGGAAGCAAAGTCCAGTGCCTAGCCTGGGCTCCGAATCAAGGAGGCCTCATCCAGCATCTGGCCGTGGTTGCTCCAATCTCCGATGAGCAAAAGAAAGCTTTCAATACAGAAGAACCTAAAGAAGCTCCTGCATTTAGTCCGTCACAACCATATCCCAGTGCCCTACAGATATGGACATTTAAAGCCAGGCAAGAGGATAGGCCCACAAAGACTCTTGACACGGACTTTAGACCTAGGTTACAACTGGCTCTATGCACTAACTGGGGTGATTTGAGGCGTATTGCCTGGTGTCCAGTGGCACGGGATTCGCGTGAGGAGGATGACAAAGATGCACTGAAGAATACTGGCCTTCTAGCTGGTGTATGGGGAGACGGGAAGGTAAGGGTGCTTGATATCAAGATTAGCAGGGATCCTGATGCAACTGAGTTTTGTAAGGAAATCAGACAAGTATACAAATCGCTTCCGCTAACAAGTTCAACGCAGACGAAGTCCGTTCTCCCATTTTTGAGGCCAGGCCGCCCTCAACAGTGTGTACGAGCGTAACTTGGCTATCTCCAAGTGATATTGCCGTTGGCTGTGCCAATGGGTATGTTGCTGTTTGGAGTATCCTATCTTCAGAGCCATCCATACCGCCTCTTCCCTACATCTACCAGCAGATTCATTCAACTTACGTCCTGAATCTCGCGTCTGCTTATCCAACACATCCCCACTTGCTAGCCACTACTGCTATGGACGGAGAGACCCGTTTGATATCTCTTCTTGACCCCCAAATGGATACAGTGGAGACAAATCGCATGCGAATAGCCTCACCGTATATCTCATATTCTCCTTTTCTGCAGGCTTTCTTATCCAGCGATGAAAATGACTTTGCCCGACTCCTCGCCGTACGACGGTTCTTTACGTCTACTGCGGTGGCAAAAATCCAAAATACGATATCGGCAATGGCACCCTGCAGTACCTGGCACCCATCGGCGCTGATTGGATCTGCAGATGGTACAGTAATCGCGACGAATCCTGTTCGCAGGCAATTGTACTCAAAAGAGAAACAGTATCAACAGACTTGGTTCACCCACGAATGGGCTCGGGGCCGAGAAGCCGGAGATTCGGGAGCCAGCCGGTTCCAAGACGGGTTTGTAGCGGAGCCTGCCAATCTTCTGCGGAATCTGATGGGTGACCGAAAACTGGTTAACAGTATTCCATTGATCACTATTTTCGAAGACGGCACACATGTTACTGCTCTTGCGTGGAATCCGAACCAGCTTTGCGCTGGCTGGGCGAGTGCCGGGATGGGATGCGGTATTATCCGAGTGGAGGACTTGGCTTTATAAAAAGAAGACAGGCGAAACCAGCAGCAATTTGCAAGCAAAATCTACGTACGTATCTACGTCTGGCGTGAATCAACAGATGGTGCCGTTAACAAACGTCACTCGGCGGATGTGCTCAGCCACCCAACATCGTACAAGCCACAGAGAAACAAAGTTATCATCCGCCTACTCAGAGATGGACTTTGAGACTTTCTTTTTGTTTTGGGCAACGAATCCCGTACTCATTCTCATGAATCATTATTATATCAAAAGGATTCATCTAGGTGCATGCATGCCAACTGCTGGACTGAACCAGCTTCAATGCTGACCGTCGAATTTCCATCGGCGATCATTCCCGGCCGAATGAGGCTGATCGGGATGATGCTCGTTCCAGCGTGCTGCTCTCGGTTCTCACGCAGCAATGAAGGAATGATGTTTATTACCATCCTGTTACTTTGTTCCTAATTTAATAGCATAATGCTACTGCTTTCTCTGTTCTATTCACGTTAGGCCTTTCCCTTCATCTGAATCAGTCTCTTGAGAGCCTCCTGCTCTGCTCATCAGTTCTACGGCAAACTTACCTGCCTATATCTTGGAAATCACTTGCCTTGGAAAGTCAAGTTCCCTTTTATCAGTATTACTGTCACTCCCTCTGCTTATCCCTGCCTACTTAGGACCATGCGCTTCTCCTTAGCGGTTGTCGGTTACGTTCTTTCATCCCTCAGTATTTCTCACGCGGTGCCCTTCACCCATCTTCCGGGGGTAAGCCATGCCTTAGGGCGGAGGCAGAGCCAGACATTTCCTATTATTGCGCCTCCGGCTACCTCTTCACCAGTGGCTGCTGCCGAGACTACTGCTATACCTCTAGTCAGCACTCCATTAGCAGCTGCTGAGTTAATCGCACGTCCTCTCGGCTCTGCACCACCTGCTGTGGAGTCGGTTTCTGCACTTCCGGTGAGCTTTTCGCCAGCAGCAGCTATACGTCTAATCAGCACCCCACTGGCGCCTCCCGAGACAGTTGCCGCATCTCCTCCCAGCTCTGCGCCAGCTCCTGTCATAACGGCTGCTGAACGTGTAGCTAGCACTCCACCGGCTGCTGAACGTGTAGCTAGCACTCCACCGGCTACTGAACGTGTAGCTAGCACTCCACCGGCTACTACCTCAGAAACAGCTGCAGCAGAGATAACAAGGACGGTGACGATAACTGAGAGTGCTGCTCCGGCTACGGTCACAGTCACACATTCATTCTTTCCCAACATTACATCCTGTCCTCTCAACGTTTCAACCGTGACTAGTGGTCCTGCGGAGCATTTTGTCCTCCCTAAGAGACGCATGAAATGGGCGGCCACGGATGACAGCCCCGGCGGAGACTTTCTAGGCAAGAGAAGAAACGTCAAAGTTGCAATCCCCGCACGAGCTGGATGAGACATAGGAGACTGTATTGGACCACAATGTCCAATTTGGTCCAGTAAATGGGGCGGAAGAAAAAAAAGAAGAGCCTTCGGCTGGATGCAATTTTCGTTTTCTGAACTTCACATTGGATGGATGTATACTAAAAAGACATGCCACTGTACTTGTATCTTGAGTTGTATTTCTTATAGATTAGCTCCGGGTGTAGCAGGGAATATAGACCGATAGAATGAATATACAAGTTTGATCAAGCACCTGAACTCATAACTCATTCATATAAAATCCTTCTTCAGGGCTGTTGCATTGGTTTTTGCCGAAGAGTTGGAGGGAAATCAAGGGAGAAGAGAGGTTTGTGGCGCTAAACCCGAACAAGCAGGAGTATGTACGACCCGCTGAAGCAGCGGACGAACTCCCAAAGCCACAGTTGCTTCTGTCGCTGCCTGTCTTCTGCACCGCGCAGGTTCCGTCTTATTGATTTGCGTCTGTCTATGGATCGATAATTATTTGACTACGCGTTTCTGAGTGCTTCGCTAGCTCGACCACAGCCCATTGAAGCACTCCTCGTTGCTGCCTGCGCTCAACTTCCCCCGTCCGCTTCCCGTTTCCCCCATCTCAATCCAACGTTCCCAGCATGACGTCGACCACCGAAGACCAGATTCGCCTTCTCGAAGAGGCCTTAGGTGTGGTTCGACAGCAGTCGCAGATGATGCGAAAATGTCTCGAGACTCCAGGAAAGCTCATGGATGCGCTCAAGTGCGGGTGAGCTGATGCTCCAGCCCATCCTCTTCTCCCTTCCCAATGCGATCAATTATTTTATCTACAGCACCCTTTTCTAACAACCCCTCGATACCAATTGCTTAGGTCCACCTTTGTCTCTGAACTTCGAACGCCGAGCTTGAGTCCGAAGCAGTACTACGAGTTGTACATGGCTGTGTTTGATGCGTTGCGACACCTTTCCATCTACCTGAAGGAAAACCACCCAGTTAATCACTTGGCTGATCTCTACGAGTTGGTACAATATGCCGGCAACATCATCCCGCGACTCTATCTCATGATCACGGTGGGAACCGTGTATATGTCGGTGGAGGATGCTCCGGTCAAGGAGATTATGAAGGACATGATGGAGATGAGCAGAGGCGTACAACACCCGATCCGCGGCCTGTTTTTGAGATACTACTTGTCTGGTCAGGCAAGGGACTACTTGCCCACTGGAAGTGGCGATGGGCCGGAAGGCAACCTGCAAGACTCGATTAACTTTGTGCTGACCAACTTCGTCGAGATGAATAAACTATGGGTTAGACTCCAGCACCAGGGTCCCTCGAGGGAAAAGGAGAAAAGGGTGCAGGAGAGACGCGAGTTAGAGCTACTTGTGGGCAGCAATATTGTCCGTCTCAGCCAGCTGGTGGACCTGGAGGCTTATAAATCGGGTATCCTGCAGGCACTGCTGGAGCAGGTCGTTCAGTGCCGTGACGTCCTGGCACAGGAGTATCTGCTTGAAGGTCGGAAGATCTCTCTTTCTATTATCTGCTTCTCCGGCGCTGTTGCTAACTTCCTGCATAGTTATCACTAATGTCTTCCCGGATGAATTCCATCTCCACACGCTAGATCTCCTACTCTCCGCAATCGCCCGGCTCAATCCACACGTCGATTTGAAAAAGATCGTAATAGGTCTTATGGACCGGCTATCATCATATGCGGCCCGAGAAGCGGAAAGCGTGGACTCTGAGAGAAGAAAGCTGGATGAGGAAGAAGCTGTAACGAAGCTGCTTCGGAAACTTGAGCTTTCCGGGGAGACAGATCAAGAACAACCGCCAGAGGATGCAGAAGCCTCTGCCGCTGTCGAGAATGGGGCTGCACCCGCCACAAAAGAAGCTAGCGAGTCTACTGAACAGCCTGAAGAACCCGCGACGAATGGGAACTCCAAGACGAAAACTGGAATCCCAGAAGACGTTAAGCTATATGATGTCTTCTATGAGCAGGTTGTTAATTTGATCAAAACTCGTGCCTTGCCAATCCAGGATACTATGGCGCTATTAGTATCCCTTGTCAATCTTGCCCTGTATGACTTTGCCCCCTTCTTTTCCTTCATTCCGCAGCGACATAGGCTGACCTTAATAGGAACATCTATCCGGATCGACTAGGTGCGCAAAATCACCCGATCTCCTTTCCTGGGATAATCTGCGCTAACGGGACTACAGAATATGTCGATCAGGTTCTTGAATTTGCTACAAAGAAGACCGCAGAGTATGCTGACCACGCAGATCTTCACTCCACTCCAGCGCAACAGAATCTTCTGAGTCTCCTTCTGGCGCCCATCCGTTCTTATGTCTCCATTTTCACAGCTATGGCCTTACCCCACTACATTCCGCTCCTGTCTTCTCAGTCATATCCCACCCGGAGATCTGTCGCTGGAGAGGTTGCTCGTAGTTTACTGAAAAACAAGACTCCAATAGCGACATCAGAGAATCTTGACCGTGTTCTCCAAACCATCAGAGTCTTGATCCGAGATGGCACGCAGCAAGGGGCTGGGTACCCTGGGCTCCAGGCTCAGCGACGCGGGGGAGAAACCGATGAGACAATAGAAGAGCAAGGATGGCTTGCAAGATTGGTCCATCTGGTTCAAGCTCCGGACAATGATACGCAGCTCAAGGTCTGTTGGCAAAATAGGATGGGTTTGTTTTGTATTTCCCAATCGCTGACTATCGACAGCTTCTACAAACAACCCGCAAGGCATATGCTGAAGGCAACGAACGAATCCGCTACACAACCCCAGCAATAATTACAGCTTCCATTAAGTTAGCCCGGAAATTGAAGTCACGCGAGCACTATGATGATAATTGGCAATCACAATCATCATCACTTTATCGGTTCATGCACCAATGTGTCAGCAACCTCTACCAGCGAGCAAACCCCTCATGTGCAGATCTTTCCTTGCGTTTATTCGTGATGTGTGGCGAAGTTGCCGACCAGACAGGATTTGAGGAGTTCAGTTATGAATTCTTTGCCCAAGCATTTACAATCTATGAGGATGCAATCAGCGACTCCCGTGCCCAGTTCCAGGCTGTATGCATTATTGCAGGTGCCCTGCACAGTACACGGGGATTTTCCAAAGAAAACTACGACACGCTCATCACGAAGGCCGCGTTACACGGTAGTAAACTGCTCAAGAAACCAGACCAATGCCGAGCTGTGTACCTTGCCAGTCACCTGTGGTGGGTTGTCGAAAACCCACAACGGGGAGAAGAAGACCCGAAGAATGTACGTCAAATCACACCATCATATACTTATATGGGCGTTCTATGTAATAGGTCTAACATTCATATTCACAGCTTTATCGGGATGGTAAGCGCGTTTTAGAATGTCTCCAACGCGCCCTTCGCGTTGCAGATGCCTGCATGGATGCGGCCGTATCCGTGGAATTGTTTGTCGAAATCCTTAATCGCTATGTCTATTACTTTGACCAACAAAACGAAACCGTTACGGTTAAGTACCTGAATGGCCTCATCGAACTCATACACTCCAATCTGCAAACAAACGAAGACGAACCAAATCCAAATCTTGAGGGGCCAAAGCGACATTTTCAGCGGACGCTCGAATATATTCGGTCTAGGGAGTTTGAGGGTGTTGTGACGGAGCCTAGGCAATAGGATTCCTTCCTGTCACGTTCATTTCTCTCACTTTTCTCTCTCTTCCCCTACCTGTCTCCATATCGCCCTATATACATACATAACAAGGGATCATATGTTGACCTGGGATAGATCGAAGGTCGTCAAAGTCATTCCTTCTGGTTTCTTTTTCTCTTTTTAATGTGTCATCCTCTCTTTTATCACATAAGTACGTGTGTAACTGCAGATTACCCTTCGTGTGTTATAGTTTTAGTATCATCATACCCTGTTTTCGTAGATAGGTAGTCATTGATCTGATTTATTATCGATTGTACTTAGCAGGTATATATACATTGCTATGTTATTGTGGGAAGAAGTGAAACCAAGAATACGTCGATGTCTATAAACACACATCACTGTCAGATTCTCTTTTTCTAGAGATCCCTATTTCTCTTCGATGGTAGGGAAAGGGAGAAGAGATATGACACAAAAGAAGAAAATCCAAACACTTAACAGAAACCATTAGAAGGGATATGATCGAGCATCTACGAGTAACAGAAAACTGTTCCTATTAACACTGGATTAGACCGCAATTTATGAGGCGTGACCATGATAGCAGCCACGGCCATCCCTTTAGAGTTGAGAGACACTATATTCGGGCCTCTGCACAGCAATGTTGCATGACAGAAGGGACATGGTAAGAGAAGGGCAAGAAAGTGGTCGATTCATCATGGCGATTCCTTCGGAGTAGCGATCAATCAATAGTAAATACGGACGGCTGAGCGAGACAGAGACAGGCACACCGATCATCTCTTTTAGACGCTGATAATATAGACTACGATAGAAGAAGTGGTTGAAAAAAGAAAAATAAGAAAGAAAGAGAAGAAACCCAGTTTCATGCAATTGTAGTTTGGGCACGGAGAGGTTACCTATTACTCTCCATAGTGTCTTAAGGGAAACAACGAACAAAAAAAAAAAAAAAAAAAAGACATCGCTACACGGTATTGGGCACTGTATAATAGACACAAACACTCATAATAATGCCCTTGGTGGAATACATCCAACATAAAACGAGAAAGAAGAAGGAAAAGAAAAGAAACACTGACACATGAAGAGTTTGACATGAAAATAAAGCGCAGCCCTGAAGGGTGTGCTAGACAATCCATTCCACAATGCAATCGTCCAACCTGAAAAGCATAATAAAACCCAGAGAAATCGACCTAGACAGACAGCCAAGCCAGACCTGTTTTACAGTGTTTTTTTTTTCTACAAACACCGAAACAATGACAAGCCCAACCCATCCGAGAATCAACATGAAAGGGAGGGGGAATGAAAAAAGAAAAGGAAAACGTCTCAGAAGCTCGTGGGAGAAGAAAACTGTCGCAGTACCGACGATGATGGGTTTCCAATTCCGCCGAGCACCGGGACGCTGCTACTCGGGACAGGGCTTCCTATCTCGCCCGGAACAATACTAGCTCGATGACCCGGGACGGAACTGTTGTTGTCTGGCTCGAACTTGACAGATTTGCCGTGTCCTTCGCTGTCCTTGATAAGGAATGAACCGCCCCCATTTTGCGGATTGCCCTCTGTATCACAGATGTCCAGCATCTCATCCAACGTAATAGGTTGCTCATTGGCAGGGCGTAGCTGTTCGACTTGGCGAAGCACGAGATTTACGTCATGAAACCCTCCAGTATCTTTGCCAGGACCCAGCGCGTTGAGTTGTTTGCAAGCTTGGATAACCAGTAGCCGAATTGTAACAGGTCGAGAAGCATGAGCACGGTGATGACTTCCAGCGCTGAAAGCATTGTTGGACCAACCATTCCCTAAACCATGTTAGTACAAGAAGAGATCTAATCGGGATAGGGAGTAGTACTCACCAGATACAGTTCCCCATGTGGGAGCCCCTGGGAAAGCAGACGGCCCAAACGGGATCTGCGTTCCCCAGGTGCCCCCAACACCAGGACCGACGGGAAAATTGCCATGTTTCGAAGCCAGGGGGTCCGGGAAGAATGGAGATGTCCCAATGCTAATGCTGGCACGCGTTGGCCCTGGTAAAGGTCCCGGAGCTGATGCACCTGGTAACGACTGAGATAAATTGGACGTATATGGAACAGCATTGTCATCAAGAAGCGCACTACTGCCTAGATGAGCACTCAAGTCGTCCACATCTTCTCCAGTAGTGCTGCCATTTTCTCTCTGTTGGTCCTGCTGCGCCGTGCTAGAAGGTCTCTTGATAGGGCTCGGACGGGACACGGGTAGCGGCTGAGGCTGTGTGTCAAGAGGAGATCGTTCAAACGAATTTGATGCCTGTCTCGAGTGCGCCTGCGAGATGCCGGTCTGTGGCAAGCCAAATGTGCTTGTCAGCGGTTGTTGTCCATGGAATGGAAGGCCATGCCCTGGCTCGAGTGGATATCCCCATCCGGGAGGGATGGGCCTAGCTCCATTGATTCCCGGGGGTATTGGGATACCATTTGGCGGTGGAAATCCCCTGAACTGGCCTGCCATAGGTCCAGAGTGCGGTGGATACATGGGCAGTTCATGGCCAATTGGTGGACGCGGAGCCATGCCGGATATGCCAGGGGGATGGGAAGGTAATCCGCTGAGAGCCGGGAATCCGGGGGGAGGAGCCCTGCCTGGGTCCCCAAGAGGTGACAGCGGTGCGGAAGGCTGGGGATGATGAAGGACTGGCTGCTGCACTGGACCCTTCATAGAGGCTATGCTCGAGGTACCCGACGTCTGTGACAATGGAACAGATCGTGGGGAGATCGACAATTGAGACTGGGCGGCACTAGCTGGCTGAGACCGTGGCGAAGACGTATGGGAACCATGCTGAGACGGCTGCCGGGGCCTGACTGGAGTTGCGGCTTTGGGAACAACGGGCGTTGCAACCTGGAAATGGGGAGAATGGGGCGGATGTTGCAAAGAGGATGGAATTGGAACCGGGCCTGACTGTGATGTTCGTTTTCTTTGGGCTTGTTGCGTAGCAGGATGGGCTTCGCGCTTCTCGCGTTCCTGTTCGGTCTTTTCCAGCCTGGCCTGTTCCTCGCGAGCTTTACGTTCGCGCTCCTCTTTCGCCTTCTTCTCCCGAAGTTCCTTTTCTCGCGCCTCTCGTTCCTCTTTTTCTTTGCGCTTGGACTCTTCACGCCGCCTCTTCTCTTGCTCCTTCAACTCGCGCTGCTTCCGCTCTGCTTCCACATGTCGCTCCCTCTCTTCCCTAAGACGCCGTTGTTTCTCAGCCTCCTTGCGAGCGCGCTCTTCCTCCTGTGCCCTTTTCTCAGATTCCTTCTTTTTCCGTTGTTCCTCTCTCTTGCGTCTTTGCTCTTCGAGTTTCTTCTCCTGTTCGGCGCGCAAAGCTGCTTCCTCCGCAGCCTTCTCCGCCTCCCGTCGAGCCCTTTCTTCCTCCCTTGCTTGTTTCTGGAGCCTCTTCTTGTCCTTCTTCTTTTGTGCATCTCGTGCTTTTTTGGCCGTTCGTTGTTCATTCCGAGTTTGCTCTTCCATTAGCTCTTCAATAAGTTTCTGCTGTCGTTGCAGTGCAACCTTTTCTCGATATGCCGTCAATACTCGTTGCTCGAACATCCTAGCCGCAAATATTTGGAACATTCGACGTCCTTCTTCCATGCGCTGCTCCTCGGTCATGGCATCCTGATTGCTGTCAGCATAGTCGAAACTAGACAAGACGCCACGAAAATCATCAAAGCTAACCATCTCGTCCTCTTCATAGTCGTCTTCCTCCTGACTATCGTACTCTTCCTCCTCCTCGTCTTCTTCTTCCTCTTCTTCATCGTCGTAATCCTCGTCGTCGTCGAGGGGGCCGTGGTTGTGACCGTGAAGAGACTGATGTGCCGCAGCCATGCCGTACTGTGTATCTTCTTCACGCTGCATCCTGCGCTCCGCCAACTGCTCCATCATGTCGATGAAATGCTTCCCGTCGTTCTTCAGTAGATCGTCCGCAACCGTGAGAATGCCATCTGCAAAGAAAGAAGAGAGGTCAGCCAAAGCAGGTAGAAATGGCTCCAAGTGGAACCTCGCCCTACCTTTTACAGTTAGACTATTCCCAAACGCGAAGAAATCGGCACGGGCTGCACGAGTGGCGTCATCCTGTAGATCGTCTTCGCTGACGAATGACCCATCGCCATTATCATCTTCATCATATTCGCCATTCAGTCCGTCGCTCCCCTCTGGCAATTCTCGAATGCGTCCTCGGGAAGGATGGATTTGGCCATGATTGTGCAGCTGCTGACTGGACTGCCGTGGAGATTGTCGGGTTAACAGAGGGGGTACAGGAGAGGTCTTGTCGGGGGCGCCTTGGTTGTTGTTTGCATACTGTTCGAGTTCTTCGTAGTACGCATCGTAAAGAACCTCTAGCTCCTCTTCGATGGCCGTCCGCTTTCGACCACATACAGTGCAGCTGCAGGAATGCTTCTGCTGCTCCTTCATCTTTTTCAAAACCGCGTCTTTCTCCACTTTGACCAGCTGCCGTCGCTCGTCCTCGCCCAATTCTAGCCAGAAAGTCTTGATATTCTCCCGTTCTTCCTGCGTGGTTGTGTTCCATATACTGCGGCCCTTGGTCAGCTTCCGGGTGGGTAGGCGCACCACCTGAGACGCAAGGCGGGAAGAAAGAGGTTGCGGCATGGAGACGGACGCTGTGGAGATCGAGGTTCTGTCGAGGAGCGCTTGAGGGTCAGAACGACCTTTTTTCCCCTTAGTCTTCTTCGATTTACTATACGCCACACTCGGTGGATGTCCATTTCGTTCACTGTTCCCTGTCGGTTCCTGTAGGTCGTAGCGCGCGTCTAGCGTGTCATGGTCTTGTTCGTCGTCCTCGTCTCCCTTCGCAGAGAAATCGCGTCCATCGTAGGAACGTGTATCCTCCGCTTCTAGCACATCTCCAGAAGCGATATGCCCATTCCCTTGCGCGATATTTGTAGAAGTGTAGCCGTTCCGGACGTGTTCCTCTGCCGCCAACCGGGCAGCTTGTTTCTGCCTTCGTTTCTGTTTTTTCCGGTTAACTGACACGGGCATATTTTCTGCAGATTGTCTATTGCCAGATAGACCATTTGCCAGAGGAGCTACAGCTGTGGTTGATGCGTCGTCAGATGTTGTTGATTTTGCGGTTGACTTCGAGGGTTGTGGGGGAGCTTTAGTAGGTGTGCTAGCTTTCGCCGGTGACAGCGGGGATCGATTTCTGGAAGGCATAGCCTGCTGTCCAGGCCTGGCGGGCATACTGCTGTAAAATGAAGACACGAGGGATAGTTAGAAACAAGGACCCAAAAAGAGGGAGAAAAAAAAAAAAAAAAAAAAAAAAAAAAAACTTGACTGGGCATTGGTGAGCGGAGAAACATACCAACAACCGCAGCGGATCACGAGAGGAGGGGAGTAACCAAAGAAAATGGACAAACAAAGAAACGGACCCGTAGGAAAATGCCAGAAAAAAGGCAAAAGATAAGGCTGGCCCCTCACAAACGACGGAAGAGACTGTGACGGTGGAGGGGGGTGAGGTTCGCGGGAGTCGCGCAGGCGAGGCAGATGGAGCAGCACGGTACCTTGACGGATGATGTAAAAGGACAGGGCAGCCGGACGCGAAGGAGGGCGACCAGCAGCGGAGAAGCGAAGAAGATGCAGTCGAAAAGCCGACGAAGGTGGCTGCTGGACTGACGAAGGTGGTGGATCTGAAGATTGGATGGCCCGTCCCCAGCCATAGCCGCCGCAAGCGAGGGCGGTTAGTATGCTCAGGATTCCTTGCTTGCTTAAAGTATAGTATACTACGATAGTATGGCATGCATTCAGGGACAAGACAGCTGAACTACAATAATACACCACGATGATCTGACACATCGTGAAGCCGCATCCCTGCGCTGACCTGTTGTCTTCTCGTCCCAATGCACCACCTCCCCGTCCACTCGGATCTTCGCTGTGCTGCAAACTCAGAGTGAGACAAGTCCAAGAAACCTCTTCTGCGTCGCTGACGGCGAGCTGTTGACTGTCAACGACAAAAGTACCCCGTATCCGCCCGTCCAATTCGTCATCTTCCAGCTCCTCTCGTCCTTCCCCTTCTTTCTTTTCTCTAATCTTTTTTTTTTTTTTTTTTTTTTTTTGCTCCTTGTTTTCCTCTGTTTTTCTTCTGTTCGCTCTGAACCTCCCTTCTCCATCGTGCCATTACCGATTCCCCCTTCTTCTGTGCTGTTCTATCCTCGTCGCCTCTCCCGTCCCTTCTCCCTACCGCTGCCATAATTCCAACTCTTCAACAACACCACTGCAGACATCTCCTCCTCGTACAGAGTCCATCTCACCGTCGACAGCCAATCCAGCACAGCCTCCTTCGTGGCTGACCGGTCGATCTCTGGCTTCCCGCTAATTAGCCGCAGGCCTCGTCGATTGACCTTCTAGGCCGCACTACGCTCAGATCCCATCCTATTTAAGGGGAGAGGGGCCCCGGCTTTTATCGATTCCTGTGCCCCCTTCACTGTTGTCAGGATCGTCATTGACCGTTTCACGGGTGGGGTCTAGGGAGAGAATCAGGCCCCTTTCTGCCTAATTCCGGCATTTGCCCTGATTCAATTGAAACCTGTGTTTTTTTCGCGCGTCGACTCCTTTTTGTTTCTGTCGCCAGACCGCTCCGCGAACATGGCCCAGCAGCAGAATGACAATGTGATGCGAAGGTACGTGCTTTCCGCTACCGATGAGGGTTCGTCATCGACCATACTCCATCTCTACTACCCACCCCCTGGGCGGCTTGAGTGAAGACCTACCACGGCGAAACGGGTCCATCGAGACAGCGGGCTTGGGGAGTCCAGCCCAGCGTCCAGTCTCCATTTCCTTTGTATGCCTGAAATGAGGACGGAATCGCACCTCTTGCGGACAAACAGTGCTGACTTAAGACGACATGCAGGAAGCTGGTAATCATCGGCGATGGAGCTTGTGGGAAAACCAGTCTTCTCAGCGTATTCACTCTTGGATACTTCCCAACTGTGAGTGTATTCCACCATCTAAACATACAAGAAAGGAAGCTAACAGAGCATCCGACTGCCAGCATTATGTTAGTGATCGATCCCTTCCGTCTTCGGGCTTCTTTCCACCTGCTATACAAGACATTCGAATCTGACTTTCGCCGCTGATAGGTTCCCACCGTTTTTGAAAACTACGTGACGGATTGCAGAGTAGACGGGCGATCGGTTCAGTTGGCGTTGTGGGATACCGCTGGTCAGGAAGACTACGAACGATTGCGACCGTTGGCGTATTCGAAAGCTCATGTGCTCCTGATTGGTTTCGCCGTGGATACACCGGATTCATTAGAGAACGTAAAGCATAAGGTTCGCACCGTTTTTCTTCTTCTTTTCTCCTAATTGGATTGTTATCGTGTTTTCTACCAACAATCTGCTGGAGTAACTAACCATGGACTGCAGTGGATTGTGGAGGCAAATGAACGATGCCCCGGCGTCCCCGTTATACTGGTCGGACTGAAAAAGGATCTCCGCGAGGACCCTCTAGCTATCGAAGAAATGAGAAAGAAATCGTTGCGCTTCGTGACGCCTCGAGAAGGGAATGAAGCGGCCGCAGAGATTGGAGCTAGGAAATACCTCGAATGTTCCTCGTTGACTGGAGAAGGGGTTGACGATGTGTTTGAGGCAGCTACTCGAGCTGCCCTTCTCACGTTCGACAAGCGCAAAAGCTCATGCTGCATTGTGCTATGAACGAACTAGTCCTGCACCATGCTTCAGCGATACCCACGAAGTTTCTTTTGGGATTTTTGCATACGTTCACGATACCGATCACCAGCAATGAAGCCTTTCTCTTCCGAAACCCACGCTGTTCCCGTACAGCCGCATAGCGACTGCTTTCTCCGTTTTTGGTTGAATTATCTGGTTGACCGAACTTGGGGGGATAAACTATCTTCGCATTTACCGGCGTTCTGGGTGTCCCCTGATTCATATTTATTTCGACTTGATCCTTTGTTTAATACCTTCTTGACTTGCAACGACTCGCGCGCACGATGTCCTCTTTCCTTCACTTCTGCCATTTTCGTTATATATCTCTTGCCCATGGTGTCCTATATTTATTGTCCCGGGATTCGTTTCTTTTATGTTCTCTTTGCACATACATGTAAAGGTTTAGCCACTCTCCCTTCAGTTTAGGCGCACCCTGATGTTATGCTCTCTTGAGCGGGATTCCCAATGTACCATGGTTCTTCATTTCGGCTGTACGCTCTTTTATTTTCTTTTTTCTTGTTCTTGTTTAACTTTCTTTTGATTGATTTTGATCTCTAGCGAGTTCTTCCATTGTCGTACAATTCTTTACATCGTGCAATTGATGCAAGTTGGATATCCCAGTTAGCTAATTGGAATGGATGGATTTTTGTTTTCCTACTTTCATGGCTGATTTCTTTCCTTTCTTTCCTAGTCTTTTCGGGTTAGGACTTGTAGTCAATCTATGATCAACATTACCCGGTCTAAAGCAGCAGGTGCACTATTTGAGGATATTAACCTTACCCCCAAACTCGTAAGTCAATGTACAAATATAAATACAATTCTCCTATTCAAAGCATTCTTTTCAAGATACAAGGAAGAACCAAGAAACAAAACAAACATGAATTATCCCCTTTTTATAGAAAGACAAAAAGAAAGAAATGAAATGACCTAACCTAAGACCCATGTGAATGAATGTTAATGTCAATGTCCATGCTTCTCAACCCTCTTCCAATCATAATTCCACCCACTCGTGGCAGGTCCCTCAGTTTGCAACCGTCCATACTCAATCGGAATCAAATCCGTAAAAACACCCTTCTTGTTCATCGACACACGAAACAGTTTCCCGCCATCACCCGCGCCGGTTCGGAGTTCCTCGCACGCGGCCCGCATCGCCTGCCATTGGCGCTGGAGTTCGAGCTCCTGCGCTCGTCGGAGGGAGGCCTGGTATAGTTGCCAGGCACGGTGGATGGTCCAGTGGCGGAGGTAGCGGGTTCGTGAGAATCGTAGGGGGCGGGGTGTTAGGGGGTGATAGAGGAAGTATCTTATTAATTCTGGTGAAAAAATAATAGGATATATTGTTAGCCTACCTATCTTCTTTCTTTTTCTGATGGAAAAAAGAAGAAAGTACATGGGAGGGGAGTCGAACTGATTCTTCTATCACCGCCTTTTCCGCCCCTTTTCTTCGCTAGAACGGGTGTAGTGGAGGAGAATTGTCTTGCTCTTCCTGTTACTTCGTTTGCGACATTGTTGCTGAGACGGATTGCCGGGCGAGATGGGGAGGAGACGGGGATTTTGAAGGCATTCGCCAGTGAGGCGAGGATGGGGGAAAGAGGACGCATTTTTTATTTATGTTTTCTTCATTCGAGGGAACTCGCGGTATCAATTGGTTCGTTTTCCAATGGTGATGATAATGGGGTGGATGGTTGTCCGCAGAACGCGAGGAGATCCCGGAGTTCAAAAATAAGCGCGCGGTTATACGCTCCGCAGGCTAAGCGCGTTGAGCCACTATCGGACTGCCGCCTTGGATTCCAGGCGTGAATGCAGACAGTCAGGAACTCGAAATGTTTGATATATGCAAATTCTCTTTTTTTGCTAAGAATGAAAATACCCTGGTTGTATTATACAACGTAGAGAGAGAAAGGAAATTTTGAGCGTCATTATCGATGCCAAGTTGAATCATGCCAACGCCGCTAGAAATGCATTAAACCGTGTTATGATCGTCAGGTTGAACAGACAAGAGGAAAATCCAAGAAGCAATTAAACCAGGAATCAGTCCAGCAATCTATTTATCATTTCCCTTTCCCGCAACCTGCTTCTTTTTCCGATCGTAGTTTAATATCCGTCGTTTTCGGTGTGTCTGCGCCAGCTTCCACCGACAATAGAGAATCAACGCATCCTTCAACAAGACGAAGACGCAACCGCCAACGACGCTTCTTCCCCAGCGGGTTTGGAAGAGTCCAGCTCGACCTCGCTCTAACACCATGGATGAAGGGGTAGTCCACGACTTTGGGAGGATAAGCTTTAGTAACCCACCCATACTCGCGGATATTGCCGGAAATAGAAGGGCCCCGAGGACAGTCCCCGCAAGGCTGCTGCCATCTGTTATGAGTTCATTGTGTGCGCGCCCGACTCCAGGCATTGGACCTGCTCCTTGGTTTTGTCCCGCGGGAGCCTCCTGTGCGTCTTCATCACCACCAAGTCCGACCTGCAATTCGAGATCGATCTCCATCAAGATCTGTCCGTCATTTCCCCGTTCGTCCATAGCTCCAGCAGCGTCTTGTTGCCCTGCTTCATTTTCCCCTGCTCTCGGCTGGATCTCCGCCACCCACTTCCGCTCCAATTTTCCGAAAAACCTCTCGTAGAGAGTGGTGTAGAAACTCTTCACATAAGGAAGGGCGGCAAAGGTCATGGCTGCACTTGGAGGCCAAAGATCCAGGTCTGATTCCTGTGTGGATCCATGGGATGCAAAGAACAGCACCGGAACGGTAGGGAGAAGGGCCTCGGCATAACGGGTGCGCGCAAAGATCAATGCCAACGGTATGAACGGCCAGGGTCCGTCTACATTCTCCTCAAATATCCGTCTTGCCTCCTCTTTTCCAAAGACAAAGTACATAGAATACATCCCATGTGCGCAGCAACCGGCCCAAACCGTCCCCGCCAAAGTGAACACCACCCCAGGCAAAACCAAGCGGCCCGCAAGTCTTTCAACCATGCGAACAGCATCCACAACGAAGTTGCGCGGTCGCGCTACCATTATTTCGGACTTACACTGCGGGCAGAGCATCTTAGTTGTGCGACCGTTGAGATTGCGTGTCCGAGGGTTCTCCATGTCGGCCAACCAGTCCAGGAGACAAGCTTCATGAGCAGTCAAAGCGCAAGGGCAAGGCGAGCGCCATTCTGAGTTGAGTGGCGAATCTTCTGTCTCGTCGGTATAACAGATCCAGCACTTTCGCGGTTCGGTGTCAGACGAATCGATGGTGTCTGAGGTGTTCGAGACCGAGTAGGGGGATTTGTTGGACACTCTTGCTGAAATTTCTGTCGGCGGTTGTCCATCTGACGACGATTCCCTATTAAGAAGAACGGTCTCACTGTCCTCCAGGGACCCTGCAGAAAAAGAGCCAGTTGAATCGTGGCCGGGTGCTCTCGCTAGCTCGCAGTTCCTAGACGCTGCGGTATCTGACGGCCTGGCCCTCCGGCCGGCTGAGAATCCTGGAATAGATGCCATTTTACAAGGCAGGATCAGGGGATATAAAAATAAGAGATAAAAATGCTACGAGAAGAGAGCTAGATTCGACATTCCGAGGGGAGAGGATGGTAGGATGATAGCGTGCTCTGGAAGGATGGACCGATGGCAATACATCGCCGATAAGTAATTGCCAGCCGCGGCTTTTGCAGAGAAGGGAACGCCACGTGATCACAACCATAGTTATACTGAGACTCGACTCTCGAGTTCTTCGCTTCATTTGAAATGCTGTCCAGGATAATATATTCCAATGAGAATATTAAAAGGAAATTCAAAAGTATGTACATGCACAGATGATACGTGGGTACATGGCAGATTCCGCCAACTGTAAATCACTTGAGAATAGACAGAAAGCCGATTGAGATTTCGCCGAGGAGACACATTTTGGGGGAGGAAAAGGACGAGAAGCAAGTAAAGAATTTTTTGAAATAGAGGAAAATAAATCCAACTTTTGTCCACTTTTCCTTCTGCTTTTATGTCACCCCTTCCAGTAGTGTGCCTTTGCAATCACCAGGAACGCCGTGGATATCAAGAATATGACAAGAAGGTCGATCAACCTAGTTTTCAGACTTATGCATATGTTTTCTTCGGATTATTGATTAAAACTTAACTCCTCTCTTCTTCATCAGGGCTTTCCTTTGCTTTTCTTTCTCTATAAGAAAATGATATCAGCGGGTTTTCATGACTCATCAGAGGGGAGGGAGCTGACCTTCATCATAAACGAGGAAATCATGCAGAGGACTGCCAGCAGGCACCATTGGAAGAACAGGAACCTTCTTATCTGTCATAACCTCCAGCAGAACCGGGCCATCAGTTTCCAAAAGCCATTTCAACTCCTCCTCGAGTTTAGCAGGGCTGGAGACGCGGCGAGCAGAAACTCCCATAGCGTGGGCGAGTGCCACGAAGTCGGGATTCTTCTGATGGGTATGCGAGTACCGGTCCTCGTAGAACAGATTCTGCCACTGTGTCACCATACCCTGTTCCTCGTTATTCATCAGAATGACCTTGACGCCAATGTCAAACTGATTTGCAGTCGAAAGTTCAGTAAGGGTCATGTTGAATGAAGCATCACCATCAATGTCGATAACGACAGCATCAGGTCGAGCCACTTTAGCACCGATTGCTGACGGGAGGCCGAATCCCATAGTACCCAGGCCACCTGACGTGATCATGGTACGCGGATAACGCCAACGGAAATGCTGTGCGGTCCACATTTGATGTTGGCCGACACCCGTAGTGATGATAGTACGATCCTTGATGGGCTCTGTGAGCTCATTGAGCTTCTCAATGACGGATTGCGGTTTAATCGCGCCGCCCTCAGTTTGGCGCTCGTAGAGAGAAAGCGGGAAACGGGACTTCCAATAGTTGATCTGATCGAACCATTCTTTCCGCTCAGAAACTCGGGTGACATGAGGAATGAGGAGGCGAATGTTCTCCGTGCAATCACCCTCAACGGCCTCGGTTGCTTGGACCACCTTGTTTATGTTCTTGGGCATGATCTCAAAGTGGACAATGCCACCACGACCCTCTGAAGCAGCGAGCTTCGCCTGTGGTGCAAACTTGCTGATATTCCCAGTTACACGGTCATCAAAACGAGCGCCAATGGCAATAATCAAATCGGCCTCCTGCATGGCCAGGTTGGCATATGCAGAGCCGTGCATTCCCAGCATGTGAAGCGACTTGGGATCCATCTCATCAAATCCACCCAAACCTTGCAGAGTGGTGGTAACAGGGATGCATGCTTTGTCGGCAAATTCTTTCAGGAGTTTCGGACCATCTGGGTCGGCAAGAATACCGTTGCCAACGTACAGAACGGGCTTCTTGGCAACATTAACCAGGCGAGCCACACGGTCGATGGTGCCCTGGAGATGTTGGCTGCTTAGCTCACGAGCCGCCAATGCCGCGGCACTGGGGAGAGAGGGCCGAGTGCTGCTCATGGGGATAGGTCTGCGGAGAATGCCGGCGGTGATATCCTTGGGAAGGTCGACCAAAACAGGGCCGGGGCGGCCAGTCGTTGCAATCTCAAAGGCTTCTTGGATGCGACGAGGCATCTCAGCAACGCTCTTCACCATGACATTCCACTTGGTGCAGGCCCTCGAGATGCCGACAACATCGGCTTCTTGGAATGAATCAGTACCAATAGAGGTGGTGGGGACCTGACCGCAAAAGACGATCATGGGAACACCATCAGAGAGGGCGTCTTGCAGGGGGGTGATTATATTAGTGGCTCCAGGACCCGAGGTGACAAGGACGACGCCAGGCTTTCCAGAAGCGCGAGCGTAGCCCTCTGCCATGTGACCAGCACCCTGTTCATGTTTCGGGAGGATAAAATCGAAGTGTTTTGAGTTGTAGATAGCATCGAAGACAGGAAGAATGGCACCGCCGGGGTAGCCGACTGTTTCTACAGGTTAGAGTTCAATTCAACTCCTGACCGAACAGAGGTGGTGATGTGACTCACAAACATGCTTTACATCGAGGCGTAGCATCATCTCATGGAAGATTTCTCCACCACTAAGACCGACGAATCTATTGCAACACCAGATTAGTCCTCGGATTGGCAAACGGAAACCCCATATAGAACCGGATCCGTGGAACGTACGAGTCATCGAGGTCGGGGGCCTGCCGGTTCTGCAGGGGTGAAACCTCATTGCGCTGGGGTTCCCGATTGAAGGCAGGGCTCGGAACGGGTCTTGAACCTCTGCACCAAGTCAGTCAGAAAGGACAGCTGCAGCCATGAGAATGCATTGCCAGGAAACGACTCACGGGGTAGCAGTTGCTGTGCTCTGGGATCGCTTTGATGTTTGGAGGGATGAGCGGAGTGGTGCGATGGCGGTTGCAGTGACGGATGATACATGACAGCGCGCAGAGACGAAGGATCTCCGGCACTGGAGGGCGCGCATGGCGCCTTTTGACGGTCTTAAAGGCATCATCATCGTGACAGACGACAGCCAGGCCTGGGGGGAGGGTGGGATGAAGGGGTGAAGAGTAAGGACAGGATGAGGAAGAGAGAGAAAGAGAGGGCGAAATGAGTCAAAAGAGGCCGGGGAGAAGAGAATCGACCTCCATTTTGGCTTTAATTTTTCGACCTTTTTTAACTCAATCTGCTGCGCCATTATTGGCCCGTCGTCGCCCGTCGTCGCCCGCCGCCTCCGATCATCGGCGCCCGTGCTTACGATCATACGGATGACTCAGCAATGCATTCGACAGGTAATATGTACGCTGTGCAGCAAGTTGTCTGTACACCGTATTCATCAGTTTCTGGTCGACTGATGCTGGAGGCACCGGTGAGTACGATTAGATAGCCCGGTGTGGATTGCACGGGGTGGCCACGCTATATATATCTCTGCAGGTTAGGTACTAAGGTACCATACTAATTCTGCTGGAGTTCCCCAGGCACGGTTACTTCGCTTCCTACTGCCGCGTACTACTTCGACTCAAGTCATGAATAACCCGTCCACTGCGTCCAGAACTCGGCATTCAGACCGTCCATAGCAGTGATAATTGTGACAATTACCCGAGCCGGTCTTCTCTCGGTGGATCACATGATCGATATAGCCGTTCCGTTCCCGAGGACATTGATGTCCCTGCTATGACGCAGCGTGCACTGAAGCCATCTGTTGAAACTACTACCACCTAAATTTCCTACCCTGGGCCCATTTGATCATTCCAACGTTGATCAGCCGCGATAGTGCTTGAATATTGATGCATCCATCATGCGAGAACATCTCGAGGACAATTCCATACCGATTTCGTTCTGACACCACGGAAGACACTCGGGTATAACCACGGAGTTATTTACAGCAAGCCCTGTTTCTGTTATCATCACGTGGCATATCCAATGCTGCTTAGCTTGTTGCAACTCTGACACTCCATATGGAATTGTACATGGAGCAGGGCAGCAGGAGACAAGCTGAAATCCACAGTGATCTAGCCCAACAAACGTCTCCAGAACCCAACCAAATACCACCACCATTGATCGTCATGTCGCAGGGTAGCATCCGCGCATGGGGCTGGCTTTTCCTGGTGGGGGCTTAGTCAGTCACTGCTACCCCGGCGGGGCGACTGACCCTTCATGCGGGAGGGATGGCCAGAAAGGGAAACCCTCACAGGTCACGGTCTTACGATTTCTGTCTCACCACCCATCAGGGGAATCCACTTATTTTCCGTTTTAACGCGCTTCAATTGCCCTCTACTCCTGGTTCTTGCCAACTTCTTCTCGTTCTCAGCCCAAATCCTTAGACTTACGCACGCTATACACACAGCTTAACCCACTGATTATGGCAGCAACACCCAAGGAACTCGTCCCCGAGACCGAATCCATTGCCGACGTCTACGCTTCAGACGAGTCTTCAGGAGTCTCACCAGAAGTTCAGGCGCGCTGGAATGGTTTGATCTCTGGCTTTACCAAGCTGTACGGACACCGCCCCGATTTCGTATCTCGCAGCCCCGGTCGCGTCAACATCATCGGTGAGCATATCGACTACTCGCTGTACGACGTATTGCCTACCGCTGTTAGCGTGGATGTGCTTATTGCCGTCAAGGTCGTCCCCTCAGATGGCGAGCCTTTCGTTAAGATCTCCAATGTGAACCCGGAGAAGTTCCCGACCCGGGAGTTCAGCGTCCCCCGGACTACCGACATTGAAATCGATCCGAAAAAGCATGAATGGGTGAATTACTTCAAGTCTGGCATTCGGGGTGCCCTGAAATTTTTGCGTGAAAGATACCCGGATCCATCGTTTGCGCCTGCTAGTATAGAGGTTCTGTTGGACGGCAACGTTCCACCTGGTGGTGGTATCTCTAGTAGTGCGGCATTTGTCTGTTCCAGTGCATTGGCGGTTCTGAAAGCAAACAACCACAATGTCTCCAAACAGGACCTTTTGGACCTGGCAGTCGTCTCTGAACGTGCAGTTGGAGTCTACTCTGGGGGGTAGGTCAAAGATAGGCTTTGTTGAGGATCTGTGCGCTCTCCTGCTGACGTACCTCATAGCATGGACCAAGCAGCTTCCATCTTCTCTGCTCGAGGATATTTACTCTACACCCAATTCTTCCCCAACTTCGCCGTGCAGCATGTTCCTATCCCGAAGGCCGAGCATGAGATTACCTTCCTAGTCGCGCAGAGCTTCGTCACATCTAATAAGGCTGACACTGCTCCACGCCGGTATAACTTGCGTGTAGCTGAATGCACTCTCGCCGCTGTGGTGCTAGCCAAACTGAACGATGTGACCCTACCCAAGGATAACAGCTCTCTTGGGTACAGCCTTCGTAACTTCCATAACGAGTTCATGCGAAAAGAAGGGCGGCTTGGGGATCCTCTCGAATACCAAGTTGACTCCGTCATTCAAGCCGCCATGGAGCAGCTTACCCAGGAGGAAGGTTACACACGAGAAGAGATAGCCAAGCTTTTGGAGATAACCGTACCAGAACTCGAGGCCCAATTTCTGTCCTCGTTCCCTGTCCAAGCTGAGCGCTTCCTTCTTCGCCAGCGCGCCCTGCACTGCTTCAAGGAAGCCCGTCGTGTTTTGGACTTCAAAGCCTGCCTTTCCAAGACAAACACACTTGATGAGCACCATATCCTCTACTTGGGCCAACTGCTCAATGAATCTCAAGAGTCGTGCCGCACGCTGTATGAGTGTAGCTGTCCGGAAGTCGATGACATTTGCGCCATAGCCCGCCGCGCAGGCACCTGGGGCAGCCGACTGACTGGAGCTGGGTGGGGAGGCTGCACTGTCCATATGCTCCCGCAAACGAAGGTCGATGCTGTCATCAAGGCCCTCAAGGAGGAATACTACTATAAGAAATTCCCTGATATCAGCGATGAGAAGATGGCACATGCGATGGTCATCAGCAAGCCGTCCAACGGTTCCTTTATGTAAGTTATATCTGGAAATTCTGATGTATCTTTTCCTGGGTAAAGAGACAGGAACTAATAATTCTTCACAATTTATAGGATTACGGGAGCTGCAATTTCGCAGGTTGAGATCTAAATGACTACTATTCAGCATGCAATAACGACCTCAAATTTACTCATTTGCCTCCTGTAACTGTTTGCATATGTGATATATGCACTTAATATGTTTACCATAATATACTATATGCTATGCACTTGAAAGAAAGCTACTTTTACATACCATATAATACAAAAACCTTGTTGTGAACTGCACTTCTTGTTTCTGCGGTCCAATTAATTTCATGATCCCAATGTTTTTGGGTAGTTACAAATGCTGGTTATGCAGCATCTCCAAGAGCCAATTTAGGCATTCCCTGCCCCTGGCACCAAGGTAAACCTGTATCTCAAGGATTCCGGAAATTGGCAGAGCGGCGTCCATACCTTCATAGGACCTGCATTGAATGGGAAGACCTAGGCGAAGCTTCCGATAAATAGGAATTCGGGTTGATGCTGGCGTTCGCCTCGTATCCGGGAGACTAATCTTCCCACAGAGGACGCTGCCTTTTTTCCTTCTCTCCATACCATGTGGAGTATAAATCTCGGACGTAGCAGATGGAGAAGAGAAGAACCCTAGGTCTTCTTCTTGGATGCCGCCTTTCCAAAGAAATCGCTCATCTTCTTCATCCCGCTCGTATCCACTTTCTTTAATTCTCGGGCCGCGCGAGACTCCCCAGCTTTCTTCTTCTTCTCCTCTTCCTCTTTCCGCCGTTTCTTGTCCGCGCGGGACTCGGCTTCTTCTTCGTCCTCTGCAGTACGCTTGCGGCTGAAGTCTGCCAGGGAGCGAGCTGCGAGAGCCTCCGCACGAAGCGTGGCTACGCGTTTCAGATGCTCGTTCATGGGGGTGAAATCTATTGGGCTTTCTGGCGAAGAGAGGATTTCATCGATCCTAATGGATAGGGATGGGGGGAGGTAGGATTGTTTGATGAATGAAAGGGCGGTAGAGAGGCGGAGGAGGCGGACTATGGGTTCGGGGGCGCCTGTGTTTTCTCCTCTGTTCGTCTGGGTGGATTCTGGTTTCGTATCATCCGTGTCTGGAGAGTCTGTTACCGATGGTTCTGTTGCAGGTGTAGACTGTCCTGAGAGTGTTGATAGAGATGGCGTAGTCGTAGCCGTGGCCGTACTTGATTGAGACTCCAGTTTTTCTGCCTGTGATTCTCCTTTTTCGCTCTCATTAGAATGAGATTGGCCATGGCCATTCTTGTCCGTGACGAGATCCTCTCGTTTGACGGCCATCAACGGCGTAACTAGCGCCTGCCGGACAAATTTCTCCTCCAAGCTGGCGGGAAGTCCCTGCGCAGCCATCTGCTCAGCCTTCCGGATTAGCTCCTGGAGCAACTTCTTCTCGTTGAACCGGAACATCTTCTCGTCTCCTGCCTCCACGGTATCACAGACTGCCTCCACTCGCTGCCGGTAGACATCTCGGAAAGTCTCAACGTAGAGGACATACCGCAGATGCGCATGAAGGTCATCTTGGGAATCAATTATATCATCCAATGGCTGAAACAGTCCCTTGGCATTGTCACTGTTCCTCGTCGGCTCTGAGGGGACTAATAATGGTATCATGAAGAAAAGGAAATCGACCGGTGTTGCGACCCATAATTCTGCTCTCCTTGAAATTGCCCCTGGACTTCCCTTTTTGTTTTCTTCTTCTGATGCTGCATCCGTTGGTCTTGGGGCGAAGAGAATGCTTCTTGGGGGTTGGCGGGGAGGAGGCGCGACGACTGTGAACTCGTACAGGCCGAGTTTGGGGGAGAAGAGGTAGCGATTTAGGGATCCCGTTCGCGGGTTAGGGAGCGTAATGAATCTGGAATCGGCGTCATTGCTTGCTGCGGTTGGTAGAATGAATGTCTTGCTTGGTTTCGTAGAGAACTCGGTCGTCGCAGTTGGCTTTGATGCAGACTCCGATGTGCGTGTTGTGCGAGTACGCATTGTGACCAACTGAATATTTTTCTTTCGAAATTATCCTTTCCTCCTCCTTTCCCGTGATGCTAAATTGTCGTAGAAGAGTGATTTGACATCAGTTGCGCATCTCTCTTAGAGACTCGGGTTAAGAGTTCGACGCGTCGTAGCACATCCAAGGAAAACGCGACGCGACACTGATCCATCGCCTTTCGCAGCCAATAGCGCCCCCGTCACAAATGATATATCGACCAGGATTCCATGGATCTAATTAACTGTAGCCGCATGTCGGTGAAAACCGCCTTGCATCAGCTCGTCTGAAGTCTAATACGATTTCTTCCGAAAAGGTTATGCCCCTGGGAAGCATCTTTCCATTCCGACGGCGGTTCCCGACATCTCAGTTTGTCTGTCTCACCGGTCGACCCTTCGTCAATCCTGTGTACATCCGCTTGTTTACAGTTTATTATTAGCATGGGAGGATTCAGATAGCGCTGCAAAAAGAGGGCCGTTCTTTTGCTGTGTCTACTCCGCATTTTACGTTGTGTCACACTCGATAGTTGCACAAAAGCACCCTATGTGACAGTCCCGCAGTGAGTAGCGTCTCCTCCGCTGAGCTAGGTAAAAACCACCAAACAGAATGCTTTACTGACACATACCCCTCTCATCAAAGATGGTCGAGATTTCGTGGCCCCCAAAGTCACCGCGAGACGCTCTCTTGAGCTCTCCAGGCGGCCGAAAGAGGCTGCAAGAGATGCAGAGTCGTCGGGAAAACTTCAGCTCCCCCCTCAAACAAGCAGTGACAACACCGAATCTGCGAATAAAAGCGAACCGACTGTTGAACGACGGAATTGACGGACACATAGAGGACGAAGACAACGATGACGACGATGACGAAGAGACTCTCCAGCTGAAACTTGCCGCCATCGAAGCCAAATTGAAATTGAAGCAGCTGCAAAAGAGCCGTGCGGCCAAGGGGGGTGATGATGATGATGGTAGTGGCCAGTTTCCACGGCCGTCATCATCTCGGTCTTCCGAGCACGCTCCTGCTGCCTGGAGTCCAAGAGGACGAACGCAGCCCGAGGAAGTTCAGGTCCCATTGTCCCCGATGAAGAGGCCTGCGCCTATCGCCGAACCCGAGTCACCAAGACGATTCATGCTCGGTATCGATAAAGGTCTCAAAGGCCACGATGTGTCCCTGAAGCGTCCGCCCAGCTTGAGATCGGGACTTTCGTCGGCGAGTAGCTCAGGGGCTCGAAGGCCTGGCACCAGCGACTCACTCGTGTCTCAGGCTCATTCTTTTCCTGGAGACGACGGTATTAGACGAATCAAGAGCTTTAGCGAGAGGATGGCCGAGAGTCGATCCATGGAGAAAATAGAGAGATCCCGCCTGGAACGAGCAGAGAAGCTACGCCAGAGTCGAAGTTCGGCCTTTCAATTGGACAAAGCAGAGATGGAATCCTTCAAGACGGCAGCTGCTAAGGCTGGATTAGACTCTCGCCCAAAGTCTCCTGTCAGAGCGCAAAACCAAGAAGCCTTCAGCCGTGAGGATGTTTTGCGGTCATATCACTCGAATTCGTCTGGTGTCAAAAGAAGGAACACATCTCCCAGTAAACACGGCGTGGGCATGTCCCAAGAGAACAAATCTCATCTGCACAGACGGAACCACAAGTCCGAATCTGACGTGTGGTCTTCGCAGCCTACAAGCGCACACTCTTCTTTCAGCAGTGAAGCGCAAAGCGAAAAGGAAAACGCTCCAGGAAGGGCGCCTGACTCGTCCAAGTTCGAGGGTTATTCCTCGCTGCATCTTTCGAACCGCATCCTTCCCCATTCCTTCCTGAACAGAACTCTCAGTGGCAAGAAAGTTTTAAAGATTCCTGATCTCCTCAGGATGGTCAAGGCGCCCGACTTTGATCTCCCCGACGTAGATGGAGATTTCGTTGTGTTCGGGATTGTCGCTTCCAAGTCATCTCCCAAAGATATCCAGCAACCCAAAAACCGCACCACAAAGGAGGTTGATCCATATGATGACGGCCTGCAAAATACAGACAAGTACATGGCTATCACCCTTACTGACCTCAAGTGGACTGTTGATCTATTCCTCTTCGACACCGCTTTCCCACGCTATTACAAGCTCTCCGAAGGTGTTCTCATCGCTATTTTAAACCCTACAATAATGCCACCACCTAAACACAAGCTAGATACTAACCGGTTTAGTCTGGCAATTTCATCATCCGACGACAAGATCCTCGAAGTCGGTTTCGCAAGAGACATCGGGTTCTGCAAGGCTGTCAGGAAGGATGGTAAAACCTGTCAGTCATGGGTTGATGCCCGGAAAACCGAATTCTGTGACTTCCACATCGACATCCAAGTCCGCCGAACCCAATCGAAGCGAATGGGTGTGAATAACGGTACTGGAATGTTTGGTCCTGGAGGACGTTCAGCTCCGCGGACTGGTTTCTTTGGAGGGAACGGGCATAAAGGTGGACAAAGCGGACTGAAACCAGACGGCGCGCAATACGATCGTACAACACAGTCTGTATATTATGTGGCGCCGGCCCCGTCCAGGAATCATAATGGAGGCCCCTATAGCCCTCATCCTGCTGCATTCGGCCGATCAGCAGTCAGCCTCATTGATGCTGATGATGATAACCTGTTCCTCCCTGCGGGGATGAATGGTCGGGGCATGGAAAACAAGGAAGAACGTCTCCGAAGGCGTCTCGCTGAACAGCAGCGAGAGCGTGAGATCACCAAGAAACTCTCTCGTTCCCGAGGCGGGGGCGTAGGTGCAGAGTATTTACGAGTTCAAGTTGGCGGAGACGCATCTTCTACTTCCCCTTCAACACCGTCAGTCCGACCTGCAGCGCAAGAGGTGAAGAAGTCACACTCAGCCAGCAGTCTGGGACTTACCAATTTGCGCAAGGCTGCGGCTATTCGGCTAAGTCCGTTAAAGCGGGCACACAAAGGTGACAGAGGCAGCAATGTTGTGAAGAAGACGCGATTCATCACTGCCAACGGGATTAGGGAAGCTGGACGTGACAGTCTTGGGGGAAGAGATTCAGTAATCAAGAAGGATATGCAAGCTACATATGATGATGACGATGATGACGATCTAGATATTATCTAGGTTGGCTGTTATTTTTCTCCTCGATTGTCAAAGCTCGACATCGCAAATGTGCGCGTGGACGTGTTGAACATACAATTAAGAGAAGGAAATATTAAAAGTAATGGATGATCTCAACCTGCTCCATCAAAAGAAAACTGGATTTTCATTTCTGTCATTCTTTTTTTTTTTTTTTTTTTTTTGTTTTGTTTTGTTTTGTTTTGTTTCCCCTCAAGGAAAATGCAACAGGACCAGCTCTATTATCACGATGTCACGACATGAAATGCTTTGCATATTATTCATTCTCACATCATTCACTACTTTTATCTGCCTTTTTTGTGGCTTTGCCCTTTCCTTCTTTTCTTTTTTCTTCCTTTTATTTACCCTGCAAGCCTCAACTGGTCCTGAACGGATTATATACACGAGTGCTACGAATTTGAATAAAAGCTAATATTACCTGAGGGACGACCTGTACCTTTCCTAGCTGGTCTATGGGGTATATCATGTTCTCGTTTATTATCCTCTTTTACTGTACAGTATGATGTCTGCATTGAAATGGATCCAACGTAGGATATATTATCCTTGGTGGCCTTGTAGGAGGTATTCCAGTAGACCATATAGTTCCCAAGGGCTACGTACTACCTACACTCCGTTTCCTTTATCTTAAGCCTGGACACTCTTAAACCTACGGCTAAGAATGATGAAAGTATGTCTTTTGCTTCAATTTCAATTTCAATTTCAATTTCAATTTTCACACGGGATATCTAGACTAAGACCTATCTATCAGGGCCATGGAAAGGCTGAGAGAGTGGCTTAACAAAGAAAGAAAAGAAACAAGTTCTGGAAACAGCCAACCCCATGTTAAACACGCCCATAATCCTCCAATTGCCCATCCATACCCATAAACTCAGTCCCAGATCCACATAGAAACATGATAGGCCCATTGCAACAAAGGGAAGGAAAAGAAAGGAAAACAGTATCAAAGGCACTAAATCAGCAGGACAGAGAGATTAATGAAAGGAAACACTCTGGAAGGAAAGGTTATAGCAAAAACTCATCAATCATGAAATGATGGATAATAAGAAAAGTAGGGGAATGACAAGGCAATAGCACTTGTAGAATTGGAAGTTTAGTGTCAGTGATTCACAAAAGGCCTTGGAATTAAGAACCATGTTTAAACAATCAGCGGTTTTGAGGGAAAGATCTGTGTGAAAGTAGTGCGGACATTGCTCATCTCAGTCATGATGAAATGAAAGGTAACTCAAGCCAAGACAGATGTGGCCGAGGCTCTAGTTCCTCGAGATTTCTTCGTGGCAGGACCACCAGGGCTACTCACCGTCCCTGCATCCCTCTTTTTAGACTTGGATACTGCACCAGTAGGAGCCTGCTTCTTTCTGAGCCAGCCATCAAATGGACTGGCATGCTTCCGCTTTGGCTGCGAAGTCGTAGGAGTCTCATGATGGCTGCTGCCTTCGTGTTTCTGTCGGGGGCGTAAAGAGCGGGTTGTCGCCCCAGGTGATGCGGGTGTCGCTACTGTGGATCTGGCATGGGGCGTCACGTATTGCTCTGGAGCCTCGGCGTCCTCTTGATGAATATTCTCACTTGAGTCTTCCTGAGGGAGCACATGATCCTCGATGTCGGTAGCTGCCTCTTCGTCGGCATCACTTGCGTGGTTGTTCTTAGATTCCCGGCTGCGGGCGCTAGGGAAGAGCACGCGCGGTTTGATAGATGAACGGGTCAACGGTCGAACGTTGGTAGGGATAGACGGGTCAATAAGATCGGGATGAGCTGCTAGAAGGCCCAGGTCGTCGTCATCATCGTCACTCTGGCCATTAAATGCATCATCTTGAAACTTGCGAAAGACTTTTCTACCTCGACTGAAAGGAACTTCTGTTAGAAAGTTGCCAAGAGAGTGGTGAAGCAGATAGAAAAAAGCTTACAACACGTAGATCATGCCGTCATCCCGTTCAAAAGCCTCTTCGACTTCCTTGTCGCGCTTCACTTCTTCAACCATATGTCGCCTGGAAGGGCGAACTGCAGAATTCCGGGTTGCTGCAGCTGCAGTCTTCTCGTCAGGTTTCTTGTAGAATGGGTTCCCTTCGTGTTCATGTACTTCAGGGATTCGATCACGGGAATCGGTGTATATTTCAATCTTGGTCTGACTTCCACTTGGCTCATCACCGAAGCTGTCCAAGGAGAAGGCAGAAGGCTTCTTGCCCTTCTTGTTGCGCCCAGTCGTGGAGCTAGATGGGAAGAGAGTCCGCGACGCGGCTGAAACATCACCGACTGCCTTTTTCCTAGGAGTTTTGGCGGGTGTTGGCAACATTCCGTTCGTGATAGTAGTACGGAATTCGTGAAGAGAAGGCTGTTTGAAGTGTGTAGATTCTGAGTCGAAAGGATCTGAAGGGTTATTATTATCATTCACCGGACTGGGTGCGTTGTCGAGTGAATTCGTCGGGACGCAGCCACCTAGTCGACCTAATTGGTCCTTCCGCGGAGAACCGTGAATTGACTCAGAAGGAGACAATGCTCCAGCCTCAGTGTCTCCCTGCTTCCTTGTGCCCTTGCGAAACTCTCGGACTTGTTCATTAGGAAGACTGGGGGGTGGAGTCGAACGTCGTTCTCTTGAACGCTGACTGGCTAATCTAGCAGAGTGACGAGGGGCATATGGTTCATATGAATCGTAACCCGGCCCATGTCGAGGAGTAGGAGGGATTCTGAGTTCTGACGGCGGCGGTGTCGTCGCCATTATGTCTGTTGGGATTCGATACCCCCTCTTCAGCCAGAATATCCCACTTTCCTCTCGTCTAACGTGTGCAATTCTCGAATCTAACAGATAGGTAGTGCAATTTGGGTCAGGAAGAGCGATTCGTAGTCTCAGGGGTACGACAAGAATAAGAGTTATTGGAGAAATCGACGCTGTGGAACGAAGACGCCTGTATCCGACCGCGACTTTGTGTGGGACGCCAGCAACAGTATGCCAACGTTTCAGGTGGTTCAGGGACCAAGGCAACAACCAAGGAGAGCTGGGATGAGATAAAATAGGGATGAACCTCCTAGTCGAAATGAGAGAAGTATGATGACGGAGGGAGTGAGGTAAAATTGTCAATGATGGAGACAAGCGGGAGGAGCCAGAACAACCAGCCACCAAAATTGACCGCTTCCCGGAAGAACTCAATTCGCTCTCGTGTTAATTAACTAGTTAACACTGCTCAGTTAGTCATTCATCCTGCAGAACTCGGGAGATCCTCACCGATGATAAAATAAAATAAACATTCGTCTCGTATTAGTTTCTCTATTTTGCTGGAGACAAAACGAAAGTCACCTTCCAGAATCCAGGTTGGCGACGCGTCCGACTCTCCGACACGCGTACCTCAGTTCTAGCGTTTCCAGCCACTGAACTACTACCACCACCACCCATAGCTGTTCGCAGCACGGCAGAGGAAATGGAAAATCTTAGACTTTCGGATTCAGACACAGACGATCTGCAGGGCTCTCCACCCGGACAGCATGGCAAGGCATTTAACCAGAAGGTCTCTGACAAGGACAAATCCACATCGGGATCCAGTCGCCCTCACGACAGCGAAACTCTGTTTGACCGTGAAGAAGCACGAGAGGCTGCCTTGCGTGATGAGCTACGGGCTATACAGAAGATAAATGAGGTTATTGAAGGGCTCCTCGATAGCCTAGATCGTGCGAAAGGCAATATGCAGGTACATTGTGCTTCAAAAGTTTATGGTTATGGCAGACAGCTGCTAATTTATGCCATTAGACCGTGTCTCGAACAGTTGACTCTGCCTCGACTCTACTCAATACTTGGACCCGAATCCTCTCACAAACCGAGCATAACCAGCGGCTGATCCTCGACCGCAATTGGCAAGGCGCCTCACAAGATGTCATCGATATGGAGCATGAGGAGGCGCTGAGAAAACAGGAAGCTGAGCGCCGTGAATGGGAACTTCAACAGCAGAGGGAGGCGGCGGCTAGAAAGGCCGAAGAAGCAGAGAGGAAGAGGACACAGGCAACAGGAACAACATCCAGAGGGAGATTGGGAACCACCAGAGGGAGAGTCCGCACCACGGGCTTGGGGAAAACATCGGGTGTTTCGCACTCAAGCACAAGCACTAGCACAACGAGAACAGCGACACGAGGGTCCACAACTTCTACGACTACACGGAGGCCGGTTAGTGGGAGCGGCATCGCAAGGGGCACTGGGATTGCACGCGGTCGGGGCAGGGTGTAGGAAGCATAACCTAATGACTTGATGGAATATCCTTGCATACATGATATCTATAGACTTGGGATAGGTCAAAAAAAATATGAAGCTGCAATTAGACGCTTTCTGAAAAGATAATAATGGAAGGACTGTCGCGCCAAGCCTCAAGACACGCGACGATATCATAGGTTATCCTTCGTCCCACCGCGACACTCCATCTACCTCTGCTTTTAACATAACATGACAGTCAATATCACCCTCGGAGAGCTGGCTAGACGAAATGAACTTTGCTCCCTACCAAGATGAGTCCCCTGAGATCGAACGCGCCTTGTCACCTCCTGCTGCGAATCTCCGTTCCCCGCGCGGCTCACCTCCTGTCCAATATCCCAGCCATTTCACTGGAACAAATGGTGGTAGAACCACCGGATTTGGAAATACACATTTCAGGAGAGATGTAGAAGGTGGAAGGTTGAACTTGGAAGCTTTCGACACAAGCCTCCCCATTCGAGTGGACGTTGAAGCTATGCTGGCATACCTACTTCTTCCACCGGCTGGGAGTGTCTTCCTTCTCCTGGTGGAACATAAGAGCGATTATGTACGGTATGTGAAGGATATCATTCATTATATGCTGCTCGAACCGTTTCAGGATCGACTGAGATGGCTAATGGTGGTCTGTTGCAGCTTTCATGCCTGGCAATCAAGCATGGTCTTTACGACCCTTTTTGTACGTACACTGTACTCGTTCTCTCGTCTCCACAACGTATAATTGACATTGTATATTTTGTCTTAGATAATTCACCTTATACTTTCGTGGTCAAGCTTTCTTTCCTGGCTTCTATTTGTCTTTGATATCGGCCTCATCGCTTTTCTGAGCCTGCATGCTTACCGAGATGGTGAGTCTCTGGCCGGCCGAGACAGCTTCACCTCAGACGAGCAGTTGCGTTCTAACCAAACTAGTCGATACTCTTGATCACTATGAAGCCCCATTCTTTGGTCGCCTTGCGAATTCATTTGTCGATGATGAATAAGAACCTGCTTTCTGCCCGCGTTTGGATCAGCGCAACTCTCGCCATGCTCAGATACCCTCATGCCATTGATAAGCCTGCCAATCGATACTTTGAGATGCGTTTCCTGTGGATTCATCCTTCCCCAGTGTACTTGTCTGTCTGTTTCTGCTGTCTCTTCCATTTGATCTGTGTCTTGTGGCCTTGCTGACCTTTTGTCACGATAGTTGTACTTCTTCCCTATAGATTTTGGAGCATATGATCGACTTCAAGGTTCTTCTTCTTCTTCTCCTTTCTCTTTGGGAATCACGACGGTGACTCTTGTAATATGTCTACTTTATATCAATGCTGCTTTTTATTTTCCTGTAGGAGAATTGCAATGTCTCCACATTCTAATCCATTGTTTTGATGCACGACTGACATATACTTCCATTATTCTTTCCATTTGTCCGTGAAGCCCTTCGTACTTTTCTCGGATAAAGTCCATCTAATGAACGATTCCATGACCCAGGACCAGGCAGATGTTGGATCTGATGGATCATACCATTGTTGATCATGGTGATGAATTCACAAGCGGAACCTTCGTTCACTGAAGCAAGGGCTGCATTCTCTGCTGTTTGTCATGTGCATTTACCTGTATTTGGATTTGCCACAGGATAGAACATAAACCTGAGTTCATTCTCTCATCCCCTTTAACCAATACCTCTATTTCTGTTTCTTGATCTGTTGTGCTGATCTTCCAGACAGTCATAACTTGTTTTACAATTGTTCTGGGCAAACAGTTGTATTATTTGACGTCTATTCGAAACAAGGTCACCGCGTACCTGTTTCGAAGCCGTCTTTCTCACTCCTTTCTGCTTCTTAGCCGGAGTTCTGCATTATTGTCTATACATCACTTGATATTGACCGAGGAGTACTATTGTCCGCAGACCGCCGACAGGGCCCTATCAATGCCAAAGCCATAATCGTACAAGATACAAGAAGGGAGAAGAAGAAACGAAATGTGCCAGGTCCAGCGCGTCATTAATAGCTGCGGCCACCGCAATGACCACGTCCTACTCACTTGCCACACCGAAAAAAGGCGGTCATTTCTTCTCGAGAATAATGTAGACCCCATAGTCCCCGGTGAAGATCCCGATCAGTTGATTGCGCCCGTTCCCGCGGTCGAATTGAGTCATAGCACGTCTCCACATAATGACAGCAATGACTCTGCTGCTGCCAGCAACAGTAATGGCTTCGATGCTCGTACGGAGCCGTACTGCGCCAACGCTATTATTCATATCTTGGATTCGCCCAAGGGATTCAAGTGTATGGTTCCTGGATGTTTCACGGCGGATTGATCTTAACCATATGCAGCTGCAAGGGAGTCAAATTCATATATTCCTTGGTCGAGAACGTACAGTAGGTTTTGTGTATGTAAGACACCTCAAGCCAAAGCGTAACAAGTCGTCAACGTTAACTGCAGAACTTCCCTACAGCAAATCCGACACAGAAAGGAACATTAGTTCCATAGGCCATATGTGCATAGTACCTTTTCCCTCTTTTCATGTCTATAACATTTCGGCCTCCTGCTCTTTCTCGTGGTTGATATGTATTGCTGCTGCCAAAACCCGTGATAACACTAGGACAAGACGACACAAAACCAAGATAGATTCAAGGCAGATGAAATATAATTTAACTACCGGATAAAAAGACCAGGAAATGCTTCCCTGAATTTGTAATCGAAAACTTATCAAACTATGCATACAATCAGAACAAGGCCAAAGGGATGAATAACAAGGGATATGGGATAATAGTATGGTCCCTTACTGATCCAAGGGTCAATGAAATGACATGAACATGCATCTCACACCTGAGGTGGATGATCATTGATCTCAGCGAGCCTGATGGCCTCTGAATCCGGTCTGTTCTCTATTTGTGATGAATCGACTTTTTCTCGGTCGACGCCGAGTACGACTCCTTCACGCTCCTTTCTTAGACGATGGGAACGGACGAAAATGTTCAATATCAAAGCCATGCCAGCAAATGCGACGTACTATAAAGAGAATAGGGGACATGGCAAAATTAGCGATTTTATTTACAGCGGTGCATGCGAGAGTTGTTGTCCCATTGAGACAGTGACATGGGAATCTGGAAGAAACATACCATTATCCACACCTTTCTCAGTGATTCAAAATATGCCTGTCTGACGAAAATCTGTTTACTCGTCGGCATGGTTCCGATCAAGTTCACATTAACCATTGAATTATCACCGGTGAATCGATTGGCGAGTCTCTGTCCGATCTGAGCCACGAGGCTAGAATTCCTCGCGTCCATCTCATTCTGAAAGATCACGCCTCCAACAACGATGGAGATCGACGTCGCGATGGACCGCAGAAACCCCATTGTCGCAGTGACGACGGCCGTATCTCGGACTGTCGTCGCAGCTTGGGCCGCAATAATCGGTGCCTCTATGTTCATACCGACGCCGATACCCAGGAGAATTTCAAAGATGAACAACTTAGTCAGGTTTTCCTCCAGGTCCAGATCAATAAACAAGCCAATACCAAGAGTGAGAACCACTTGAGCGGCGTACATAACGGGCAGATATTTTCCAGTCTGCTGCATGAAAATCCCTGCAAAGGCTGCTGCCAGAGAGCATGAGACAATCAGAGGTAGCAGGTAGACACCTGAGATGAGAGCATTCGCGTTCAACACAGACTGAGTGTAGAGAGGCAAATAATAGGCAACTCCGATAAAGACGTAGGCGTTACAGGCAAAGACGCTGTAAGCAGCGGCCGAGGATGGCTTGGAGAACAACCGTAATGGAATAATAGGGTTGCGAGCGAATTTCCATTCGCTAACCAAGAATATGGCGATGGCCGCAATGCCAAATATGGTCAGACATAGGACTGTAGCGGACGACCAGGGAACCACGACATTCCCAAATTCCAGGCCAAGAAGAAGGATTAATGCGCCGCCAACGACGAGGGCACTTCCAACCCAGTCAATGGCTTTTAGGCCAGCCAAAACTGGAGTGTTGGTTGTTGGAACCTCCAAGCAGAACAGTAAGACGATAAACACTATAGCGCCAACCGGAACTACATATACCTTGGTTAGCAGTTGCCAAATGGGATTAATTAAAACAATTGACCACTTGCAGTTGATCCAGAAACACCATCTCCAGCTGTATACAATATTAGATCTGGGAACTTGACCTACGAATGTAAGTACACACTCACGACAAACGAGTAGTAAAAACACCACCCAAGACAGGTCCAGCGGCGCTCCCAACAGCCCAAACAATCGACACGATAGCAAGATACAACCCCCGCTCTCTCAGAGAGAACATATCGCTGATGATGATGTTCGCCATGATCCCCATGCCCGAGCCACCCAGACCCTGAATGGCACGGCCGGCAATCAGAGCCTCCATACGCGGAGCCAGGGCACAGAGCAGGCTCCCCGCTAGGAATATCTCCAGGGAGATAAGTATAGTCGGCTTTCGGCCCCAGATATTAGCCACTGAGCCCCAGATGGGGGTGACGGCCGTGTATGTGAGGATATAGGCGCTGCCAATCCAGATATACCCGGCTACTGACTGGAAAGAGCTCACGATAGTGGGCACAGCGGTTGTCACAATTGTGAGGTCCAGAGCTGATAGAGTACAGGAAAAGCATAGCGATGTTATTGTCAGGAAGACCGAGGCGCCTGAGCATGTAGAGGATATAGCAACTGGGGGGTTGATGGGAGAACTCTCAGCTAAGTGGCTGAGTTCTGGCGCATCAGCTTCTCTGGAATGCTCGCTAGAAGAAGCATTAGTAGAGGCTTCTTCATTATTCCGATCTGTGCCCAATGCCATGTCCGATATTGCTAGTTTTGGTCTTGCTGGAGGTGCATTCTTCGCGCAAAACAAGGCTGTGCATTGCTGACTCTGAGATGAGACGGAGAATCGGGCACCATGCTTCCGACCATAATAACAATAATTGCCGGGAATTTCGTGCTTCAGAATCCAGTTTACATTTAAGATTTTACAGATAATCCAAATAATCCGGATGACTGGCTCTGGTGAGGGCATTGTCGCCCTCAAGTACTATACAATGCAGAGCACAACAAAAAAGGCTTGAGAGATTGGGGCTACGTGTTTTGGAATCGTACATGGGCCGTCTTCGAGAGAGTCAGTATTAGTTCAATGATTTCTCCAGATCTGGCGGGAAAGGGAAAAGAGAGCCGGCGCTGAGGAACATCTACAAGCTGCAGTCTTACAATTTAGGAAATACTGTAGGGACAGAACTAAACAGATTACACAGCTAGCTGCCACTCGACTAACTACCGAGAAAAAAATAGGAGAATAAAAACCAGCGGCTGTGAAGGACTCATACAGACAAAGAAAACTCAAGAGAAAGGGTATACTCTCTCCTGACCCAAGCGTACATGAACAAAACTCTCCAGGCAGATAGAAACATCAAATTGAAGCCCAAGACAATTAATGCGAACATTAAGCAGACCAAGATGCCAAGGCGTAAATCGTAAAACACGTTGGTATTGCCAGAGACAAGTAGAACCATTGCGGTAATGAATAAGGAGGGGAAATAATGAAGGAATATAAAAGGGTATTTGCAAGAAAATAACGCAAGGTTCTCCATCCTGGGATCATGGCTCATGCACTCATGATTTTAGGTTGAAAGTGATAGAAGGAGTAAGTAGGTCACCTACATAACCTGCAGATAGTTACTAGGCACCAAGCCCGGACGGCCGCGGACACCCACGACTTCCGCCTCCCACCATCCATCGTCCTGGAGTCTGATAACCGCCAGCGTGTCTCCCTTGGAGAACCCCAGCTCTTCGGGTATAGCGGCAGTGTAGCTGTACATTGCACGGGCTATAAACGTTCAAGTCAGAAGAAAGTGAACAGCGGCTTCATTTGGCCATCGGATAAAGAAAACAAGGCAAAGGAACTTACCAAAGTGAAGAATCGGACGTCCATCACGACTATATTGTCTCCCAGGATCGGCTACGGCAAGAGTCCTGCTCCTTGCCCTTGTACCCTGGGCCACCCCATCTGCACCATAGTATGAAGACATAGGTCTACCACTTGACTGCCTTCCTCTGGCAGCATATCCATCAAAACTACCACCATACATGTCGACTTGATTTGACAGCTGAAGCTCCATCCCTCCTGCACTGGACGGTCGGGCTTGCTGTCTAAATTGTGGTTGAGGTGACACAGCCCGTGAGGCAACTTTGGGTGAGTTTCTCCGAGAGTAATCGTGAGAGGAATATGCCACATCACTGGTCCGTTGTGGGGCAATGGCTGGACTGGGCGGTTGACTGTAACGGCTCCTAACACTGTTTGACTGGTATGAGCCTTGGGTTGGGCTAGCGGCTCCACTATACTGGCTCATTCGAGTTTCTGAGCGAGGAGCTACCTGAGGACTGGCACTTCGTCTAGGGATAGGTGATCTGGAACGAGGAACTTCCTGGGTTGGACCATTATTTCTGGTGGCTAGCCGCGAAGTGGAGCCGTCATTGGCGCTCCTAAACATACTCTGTGCCTGACCGATGTATTTCTGCGTTGTCTTCTGCATCTGTGCGGCGGTGAACGCGGGTTGAGGTGCATCAAGACGCTTAATTGAGGAATCATTGTAGGCTGGGGGTGGAGTTGCTGCAGCAGTACTAGACGCAACGGGTGGTGGTACCGGCGTAGCAATTCCATGATATCGGTCAGCAGAGACTCGAGTGCTTGATTGCTTTCCGGCACCTTTCAAATCAGCCAGTGCACGTGCAATGGGGTCGAGTTCGTCGTTAGCGCTCTTGGTCGATTGTGAGGCTTTCTTCGTTGTTTCTGCATCTGGGGACGCAACGTCGAAGACGTTATTACCAACATTTAACTGAAAGTTTGCCCGAGGATCCGCCGGCTCCACGGTTCCACTGGCTGCATCATCATTTACAGTCGGTCGTCGAGGACGTGGGGCCTTTATGGGGGTGGTTTGTTTCGAAGAGGAATCCCAAGTATTGCGAGATGGCGCCCGTGATGTCGCCGGCTGTCGGTCTTTCTCATGCCGACTTTTACGGCGGAAAGGACTGTTGCTGAAAAAAGCGCTTCTTCTCTTCTGGACCTGCTTTTCAGTACCTGCGTCCGGCTGAGGTGCAACGTTCGTAGTTTTCGTCGGGGAGTGCCTTGCACTGACTGGTTCCTGGCTAGAAAGAGACGTTCTATTTGAACATGCGCTCTGGGAATCTCGGCTCGAAGGCCGGTACGCGCTAGTAGCTGAGCTTCGCTCAGACGGAGGCCCAGTGCGACAGAACATTGTCATACCATCTGCTGGATATGCATTATGGGGTATGGCTGCAATTTCACCGTGTTGGCTTGGATCGTAATTCGGAGGCAGTTGTCCACCCCGCCGGAGGTCCAAAGGAGGAGGCTGTCTCGTGGTTGTCTTTGGGGCAGCAATTGGAGCTTCCTTGACTGGGGCTGCAGAGCGAGACACCATTCCAACCTCGGCTGCTTGGTCAGGAGGCTGACTCTGAGTATGTTGGGCAGCTCCATGGACATCGAGAGGCGGCTGTTTGCTTTGCTTTTGCGAAGTGGCTACATTTTCTCTGCCTGACACAGAGGGATGGGGTGCAGTTCGTATCTCATTTTCATAGCTAGGCGGCGGGAGAGGCTGCTTGGCAGGCTTTTGTGGAGTGACGGTAGCTTCTCTGCTAGAAGGCGCAGTTGAGGGGCTACCATGGCCCATTCTGGCCGCAAGCTCAGACTGCGGATCATGATGAGATTCGTACGTCGATGGCTGTGGGGAGGAGCTGCGAAGCCCTGAGTTGATGGCCCGTTGGAACTGGGCTGCAGAGAATGGCCCATCTTCTTCAGATATCTCCGAACTTGAATCGGTCACATCGCCTCGGGTGAAATCTATAAATTTTGGCGGATCTGGAATGTCACTGCCCGTTCCCCTTTCTTTGATGAAGTAAGCAATGTCCTTTTCGACTTCACAGTCTTCAAGAGAAAGACGGATCTTCTCGCAAGACTAGACTCGAGTTAGCAGCGTCGCCTCCGTTGGACAAAGAATGTACGCACAGCATCATCGCTAACACAAACAGTAGACGAAATGTTTGCATACGTCCAGAGGCTGCTTTTCGTAAAGTCCAGTCTCTCCTCTTCGAGATCTTGGAATTTCTACAGTTTCCATTAGCCGTCTCCAGACAAAATTGGGTTCAGTGGAGACATACGTCGCATGCGGCTTTCCATTCCCTGTTCCATCGTCCGGTTGTTTCTTCGAGGATTTTCACGGCCGTCTCGTATTCATGACTGTTAGAAGCAAGTTGAATCTGTGTTTTCTCAAGTTTCGCTTTATTTTTACGCTCCTCCTGGCCCATAACCATGTGCCCTTGTGCAAGATATCCCTTGATTCTCAAACAATCTTGCTCATACCGATCTCGAGTCTGTGACATTTTAGCAATCCCACCTTGACCCAGCAAACAGAAAGACATCGAGCCTACCTTATTTACTGCCTGTGTTTGCTGTATCTTTGTCTTCAAGAGGCGCTCAATACCCCCTTGCACAATCTTCCTTCGCTCTTTTAACCCACCGGCAAAAGCGACTAGGGGTTCTTCTAGTTCTCGTTTCATTTGCGATGCAATCGCAGCGTGTGCCTTGGCCATGGATTCTGTTTCACCACGGACGACATCGAGGGATGCGCGAAGGGATCCAGATTCGCATGACCCGAAGGGTTTCCGACAGAGCGCCAAAAGTTTTCGGGAATATTCATCTTCGATAGCAGCTCGAGCTAACATGATATACTTGTAAGAAGACCAGATTGTATTGCACCAAGGAAAACAAATGGGAAAGGAACTCACTGCTGTAGAACGATTTCAGCTCATCACAAGTCACTTTTGAATTGTGCATACGCTCTAGCATCGGTATAACACCTGCATCATCTTTACCCCAGAAGTTATTGGCAACTGTATTGAAGAAAACGTTAGTTTGTTCGAATCCTTGGTACGTATTTAATGGAGCAAAGCCGGCAAGACATACAGGACAAAGAGGCCCCTGGCCCCTCTGCAACTGTGCCAGGCATTGTTTCCCACTGAGGATAGAATAATGCCGTCGAGCTTTCGCCAGCGTATGCTCCAACGGTAGTTCAGCTACAGGAAACGAGAACCAGCAAAGAATAAAGTGTGGAAGAGAGAGAACGAAGATAAACAATTAAACGAGTGCTAGATCTATCTCTGTACTTGAAACTCAACAAAGAGGGATAATAGCATAAACAATGGGCCGGGTAATACTGATCAATGAGAGCAGAAAGGCAGTCCGGGGGTGGTTGGAAGAAGCATATTGCTGGAGAGGCTGGTTGACAGCGGCCAGGATGTTTATCGCTGGGCGTCACTCGGGGCAACCACGGCGATCCGCGCACGTCCGCTTCAGCTCTGCGGGCGCTTCGCATCTTGACACGTCCAATTATCTCCAGCTTGCTTTCGTTGGCTGCCAGCCAAGGATACAGTTGCACTGTCAAGTCCCATTAACACATGAGGATTGCTATGATGCAGCAGACCGTGGATGGCACTGTACATCTCCATACTAAGGTATCACAGCAACCGGAACGACCATTAGGTCACCAGTCAGGGCGCGACGACTCGCCACAGAACATTCTCATGTTGGGCATCAATATTAAATTTGATAGCATGATCTAACTGCTGTTTACAACCTTTGTCCCGATGTCCTATTTGGTTGATAATATGGAGAAGTCGGATTGGAATTGGTGGATTGGCTTGTCCGTGGATATACAGCGCTGTAGACCTTCGCAGATGCCCGGCAAGTCAACTGACGGTGGACGTGCAAAAAGCCAGCCCCTTCTAATCCAGCAAAGTAACTACTCAGGGGCTTCATCAGAAATCTCATAGGCGCAGGCTCGTTGTTTCGAGGCCTCGAAAAGCAGACACAAAGGGACCATTATATGTCACGTGACTAACTGGAACATGGTCGTGCAGCAGACTCGTTGCTGCTGTTTCGCCTGGGAGAGTTGGAAGCACGATTGTCGAACCGTAGCAGGGTAGAAATAGACCATAATAACAGTGCCATCCACTTGAGACTGTATGTAACAGTTCTGCGGCGTCTACTGCGTCGGTGCTGCTGCACAGCAGCATAGTTACTTAACTAGTTACTAGTTAACGTAATCCACCACCGAGCCGCTCATTTTCCCACCGAATCCACCACCCATCAGAATTAATGCTTTTGCAACCACCAACATCATTAAATTTTATCATGCCTTTATCTCAAGAAAATAAATTGCAAATTGCCATATCAGCATATAAAAAGAAACAGTTCAAATCACTTGCTGCTGCTGCTGAGGTTTTTAATGTCTCAAAAGCAACCCTTCAAGATCAGCTTCATGGGGTCAAACCATGTACAGAAATACGTGCAAATGGCCATAAATTATCAGATTTTGAAGAATAGGTTCTTATCAAACATCTTTTAGAGGCAGATAAATCAGGATTTCTGATTTGGCCAGAGTTCCTGCAAAGAATGGCACAAATTCTACTCTAAGAATAAAATCCTTCTGCACCTCTTATTGGTATCAATTGGACATCTAAGTTTGTCAAATGCCATTCTGAAATTCAAACAAAATATAGTCAGCGATATCATATAAAAGGGCAAAGCAGGAGAATCCAAATATTATAATATTATGATTGGATACTGTACAAGCAGCTATTCAAGAGTATGGTGTAAAGGGGGGCGTACGTGCGTTGTTCCCTGCGACAGGAACTGGGTTGTGATCGAGGGGTCTCAGGGATGGATGTACCAAGATGATGCCACTATACCACATGGCACCGAACGATCTAGCAAGAAAACGATATAACGATAAAAGGAAACACAACGACGAAGGAGCCTCGCTCCGTTCTATACGATGATGACGATACTAGCGAAGCAACCTAGAAACCAAAAGAATGCTCAATTTCTCGTAACTATCTGGGAGGAAACCCTCCATTAAGTACCCTCCGGCAGCGGGCTCCATCATACATTAGTATGTCGGAGACCGCGGCTCGAAGGCGTTCTAAGATAGGAAATATGGGAGATCCGGGATTTCGCAGTGCCCCCGGCACAGCTTCTTATTCTTGATAGCCATAGCAGTCATTTATCTATAGATTTTGATATCTTCTGCAAGGAGAATGCAATTATCTGTTTTTGCATGCCTATATATACATCTCACCTTTTTCAGCCACTGGATGTTGGCCTCTTTGGGCTCCTAAAGCGTGCATATGGAAAGTTTCTTGAGGAGATGATGATTGCTGGCAACAACTATATTGATTAAGGAAGACTTCTTATGCCTCTATCCACCTGCACGCCAAAGGGTCCTTATTCAAGAGAATATATATAGTGGCTTTGCTAGAGCTGGCCTAAAGCAACTAGATAAAAAGAGAGCTCTTAAAAAGATAACTTTCCAATTGGATACACTGTCACGGAACTCAACTAGATGATGAATAGGATGCTATTCAACTATCTAGGCAGCTATCGACGAGAACTTCAAGCATGGAGAGGAGGGAAAAAGGAAGAGATCTATGTGAAGCTGGACGACGTATTCCTATCCACGCACCATGCTAATCCAAATAAGGAAACTCACGTGCTCGTCCTGGTCTACTAATGGATAGGCGCATGTATGGTCGTATTACTAGGTAGGCCTGCCTGTGCCGTGAGATAGGTAGCGAGGGCGGTCTAGGACGGCAGAACCTCACGTGTACTAACACCCCCCCACGCACGAGCAGCCTACAAACTATGGAATCAATCTAAATACAGAAATCGGCCTCTATTCGGGCCTTCAAATGAGTGAATATATGCAAAAATAAACAGAGGAATGAAGGTTCTGCTTTAGCCAATCGAATGCCGTATATCAAAATAGAAAATATATCCAAAATGGGGGAGATATACGCGGCTTAGCTTATGCCAGTGAGTTGTAGGAAATGATCAAATTGTTCAGTTCGGAGAGGTTTGGTCAGGCCGTCTGCTGCTTGTTCTTTGGTAGGGCAGGCCTGGAGTTTAACAATACCGTCTTGGATCTTCTCCCGAACGTAATGGTAACGTATATCGATGTGTTTGGATCTCTTGGTGGTGAGCTCAGCTTCAGCCATGGCGTGTGCACCTTGATTATCGATATAGAGAGTAATTGGCGGGCATTCAGTAGGGAGCACGTTGAGCTCGTTGATGAGGTTCCGGAGCCAAAGGGCATCTCGGCTGGCTTCACTTAGAGCCATATACTCAGCTTCGTTGGAGCTAAGTGCAACGGACGTTTGCTTGCGGCTTTTCCAGGCAATTGGGGCCCCGGCAAGCAGAAATATATATCCAGATACTGACCGGCGATTGCCTGTCAGTTGACCACCCCAATCAGAATCAGTATAACATCTGGGCATGAGGAGGTCAGATGTAATGGGTTCCGTGGCCTTATGGTAGGTAATTTGTCGGTTAATGGAGCCTTTAAGGTAGCGTATAGCGTGTATAAGGGCACGCCATGCCTTTTGGGTAGGTTTGGCGTGATATTGGGATAGTACGCCAACTGTCCGGCTAAGATCAGGTCGGGTTTTGGTGGCTAGCCAAGTAAGGCAGCCTACACCACGTTGATATTCTTTGATGTTCACTGTAGGGTCTGGGTCATCATCAATTATTAAACTAGGATCCATGGGGATCCCAACAGGGTGTGCTTGTGCTTGGCCAAAAGAGGCAACCACGTCTTCAGCATAATTGGCCTGGGAGAGAGTATATGTGGTCTTGGATTGAGAGGTGGCCATGCCAAGGTATTTGGTAGAGTTTCCAACTTCTTTTATGTCAAATTTAGCAGAAAGAGACTCCATAAACCAAGTGGCATCGTTCTCATGCTTAGCATAGACTTTGAAGTCATCCACATGGGTAGTCACATAGAGTTGGGTCCGGGTGGTATGGATCCAGAGACCAGAGTCGTATTCGGAGCTTTTGAAGCCAATTTGTCGTAAGAAAGCATTTAGTGTATCATACCAGATACGGGCAGATGGGATTAGTCCATAGAGGGACTGGCGGAGTTCACAAACCAGGTCTCCAGAGCCTTCTTTGAATCCCTGAACTTGGGTCATAAAGACACGTTTATCTGTGGGCATTTTTCCATTTAGGAAAGCAAGGATGGCATCTGCCTTTCGAGTATGCCAGCCAAGTAGAGTGGCCAGTGCCGTAAGGGTTCTAGTGGTATTTTCATCTACCACTGGGGCGTATGATTCCATGAAGTCCTTGTCAAGTAGATTTCCACGGATCACCCAGCGAGCTTTAGCTTGGTAGTCCCTTGTAATAGGGGTACCAGGGATTTCTTTCTTTTTGTATACCCACCGGCCAGGGATGACCTTGGTCCCTGGTGGTAGGTCAGAGCGGCGGATAAGTTGCCAGCAGCCTTTTTCTTTGAGTTGGTTGACTTCTTTTTGCATGGCTGCTTGCCACTTGGTGGCATCAGGATGAGATATAGCCTGCTTATAGGAAGTAGGCGTGTCATCTTCAGATGAAGGAGTGGTTGAAGCGGTGAGATAGGCTAGGGACATGCCTTTGGCGGGTCGAAGCCATATTTCCTGGTCTTCATCTTCAACGGGTTGGTTTGTATCTTCTTTATTAGGAGTACTTGGATCTTCAGGAACAGTAGCTTGTGGAGGTGTAGTTGTGGGATCCTCATATTCTTCATCAAATATAGTGTCATTGGTTGAAAAAATGGCGTCTGTTTTAGGGTCCCACACTCTGTATTGTTGGCTACTGATTTGGCCGATCATGAAGCAGCATTTAGAATGGGAATCGAACTTGTTTATAGGCTTATCTGAGCCATGTCGATGAACCCAGACAGGGCAGCCCCAACGTCGGTATTTGTTGATACTAGTTGGTGAGTTGGTCCAGGCAGCCAGAGGCGATTTATATGGGCTTGGGCTGATTTTGGTGTTGGTATTGACCCCCAGGGATAGGTGAATTGAATAGGACTGTGGATGTTGGGAGGCGGTTTGTTATATCTGATGCATATTTTAAAGCATCAACCCAAAATCGCTGTGGTATATGGGGAGCGTCAAGCATTAATGTCCGAGCACGGTCAAAGAGTATGCGTATGCTGCGCTCACTGACACCGTTTTGCCAAGGGGAATATGGAGAACTTGGTTGCCATTCAATGCCTTCCTGACGGTAGGTTTTCTGCCATTCAGCTGAACAGAATTCATTGTCAGAGACAATATAGGCTGGGGCAGGGAAATGGTGATTCTTCATCTGTTGTAGCCAACCCCGAAATGCATCAATTGCAGCAGATCTTTCAGTTAGGTAGTGGACCCAACGGTAACGTGTAGCGTCATCAGTAATAAGCATCACATATTTGGCTCCTGTACGTGAAGGTAGAGGCATATCTAGCTTCTCTATATCTAGTGTTCGGCCGCCACCAGCAAGGTCTATGTGGACTCGGGCTAGTGGTGCAGTCATACGGGATCTTGGTGTTTTGCTGTATTGGCGAGTTTGCTTGCCCTGGATGCAGGCTTCACAAAGTGGTAGTTCTTTGGAACCTTTGATTTCAATGTCTGATGTAGGATCTGCGGCAAGGCGTAAAAGATCCTGCTGGTTTAAATGGCATAGACGGCGATGCCATGTCATAATTGGTAGAGCTGTTTTGGAGCTCTTAGTCTTTGGGGATGTTGTAGGTTTCTTTCTGGGAGGGTCCCCTGGTCGGTTGGCCTCTTTGCCAGACCGGGTGGTGACAAAGGCATAGGAGCTCTCGTCGGGAGAAATGCAATCTGATAGGATGAATACATTGTTGGTATTCAAAATGGCTTCAAATTCTGCACCAGAAGAGGTTGTGATTTGTGCTACTTGAGAGCTGGAAGGGAATTCGATACGAAAACCTTGTTTGAGAAGCATTCCCATGGAGATTAAGTTGGAATTGAAGGATGGAACATGTCGTACATCCCTAAGGATCAAGGATCCGGTTCCAATATCAATGACGACGGTGCCAATACCATGAGGTTTGGAAATCTTCCCTTGAGCATCTTCAATATAATCCGCTGGAGTAAGGTCCTCCTTTCTCAATGTTTTATAGGACGTGAAGAAAGCTTGATGGGGTGTAACATGGAATGAAGCACAGCTATCAAGATACCATGAAGCTTGGAGAGATTGGGCTGATTTAGCAATGGCTGTTTTTGCAGCTGAAGAAGTCCATGGTACCAGTTCATTGGTTTCTGCTTCAGAGAATGAAGCAGTGGAAGATTCTTTAGCAGTGTGTAAAGCACGAATAGCTTCAATAGTATTTTTATTGGCTCGGCGCCAATGCTCAGAGGCTTTCTCAGGGTTCTTGTAGAGGCAAGGCATTGGGTGGAAATGACCACACCAATCACAACGGGTCTTTGGTTTGCGTGAATCCTGGTCCTGAGGTTTATATTTAGTGTTGGAACTTGAGGCGGAAGAGCTAGCAATGGGGTTAGATGCTTGTTTGGAATAGCTTCGTCCGGATAGATTCTCTCGTCGTCCTCCGTGTTGGGAGCAGGATTCACGGGCTTGGGTGCCCATACGGATAGAGAGTTGAGCTTGAATGGTAGGTAGGTCCAGATTGATGACAGGGCCTTGTCCAGTTGAGTATACTTCATCAAGTTTACTCTTAATGAATGCTTTGTTCCATTCGCGGAGGCCTATAAAAAATAGGTCGTGAATAAGGTTGTCAAATGATGCTTCTTTTATAGCATGAAGGCGGTCTACTATCCTAGTAAACGCAGATTGGTAGGATAGGTAGTCATTGTCTTTTATATAGAGCTCCTTGAGCTCTTTTATGAGAAGCATTCGTTCTTCACCAGTAGAACGTCCGAAAAAGGTAGCAGTTCGGTCCCATAAACCATGGGCTGATAGGTCATATGTGTTGCCCAATTTGTCAATGGCTTGGGCAGTCATAGCATGAAGCATTCGGGCTCTCATGACAGTGGCTTTGCAATGCCATACTTCAGCATCATAAGCTGAGTATCCTACTGGAGGTATATCCTGATGCAAGACTGTACTAGCGTTCAGGACATTGGCTTCTCTTTGAATGGCTGAACTCCAGAGGTCGTAATTATCATGAGACAGTGTGATTCGGCATCGGTCTGGTAGGAGCGCTTTAACTTGAGCTTGTACATGATCAAAAGGATCTTTTTGTACTGGATTTGAGGCTGGAATAGCCGTATTATTTTGAATATGATTGTAGGGAGTAGCGTTATGCCGGACTGTAGGAGTGGAGGATTGGGATTGATGGTGTTCAAGGGCATTAAAACGAGTCATGAACTGGTCCATCTGCTTCTGCATTTGTTCCTGCATTTGTTCCTGCATCTGCTGGAACAGAGCTGTGATGTCTGGTGTGGATGCCATGGTGTTGGCTGTAGTAGAGCTTTGAGCTCTAGGGGCAGTTGGGGTGTCCATTTCTTCAGAGATTACTGAGGAGGCGGAGGAGCCTATATCTGATGAAGGATCTGTGGATTCTGGCTGACGACGGTGACGTCTAGCGGTGGTAGGGGGCGTTCGAGGCACCACCATTTTGGATGGGATCGATCGAAGGATCCTGGGGTTCAGGGGCCGATTGTTGGCGGTCCTGGTGTTCAGAGTCGCTTAGAAGCGCTCGATTTCTGGTTTGACCAATGAGAGGTCACAATTTAGCCTATCTGAAAGGCTTTTTTAAGCTCAATATCGTAGAGCTAAAACGGGCTCATAACCTAATGGATAGGCGCATGTATGGTCGTATTACTAGGTAGGCCTGCCTGTGCCGTGAGATAGGTAGCGAGGGCGGTCTAGGACGGCAGAACCTCACGTGTACTAACATCTACATGGCAAGGGCCCTGACATACACCTCCACCATCATCTCAGGAAGACTTAAGCTCCTCTACTTTTCAGACACCTCAGAACTCTTGCCAGCTAAATTATAAGATTGGCAAGCTACAAAGAAGTCTAAATAAAAAGAGGCAGCTATCTAGCAGTCCTATATCTCACCTCCAACATCTTAAGAAGGCTGCATATACAGCAATGAATATGAATACTCTTCTCCACTAAGAAATCAAATCTCTACAGGCAGAAAATGAGTGACAGGTAAAGAAAAGAGTGTAAAAGCATACAAGCCTTGGTACAGATACTATCCTATCTATACAAGAAGGTCAGGGGCATATTCAACAGCTGAATAGAGAGGTTGAAATGCAGGCTTAGGATCTATCTCTAGGCTTCACCAGCGTGCTCCACAACGCTGTAGTGGCTGTGGGACCATTGGTCATACAATAAGGAATTATCCTACCAAATTCCAACCTGCTTGATCCTCTAGATAGTCTAATTTAATGGTGTTGGTGGTTGCAAAAGCATTAATTCTGATGGGTGGTGGATTCGGTGGGAAAATGAGCGGCTCGGTGGTGGATTACGTTAGTTAACTACTCTCTCAACTTAGCTAAGCCAAGCTAGCCTTGGGCCTCGCTGGCCACCTTCCACTGATCCTCACTTCTTCCCCATCAGACTCTCATCTCAGCCTACAGACATCCCTCATCCTTCTTCGCCCATTCTCTGCACCGTTGCTCTACTTACTCATCGCTCGATCCTCGGTCGCTCGCAATAACTGCCACTTGCTGTCTAAATATTTATCCGTTCCCGCCCGGAATCCCCTACCTCCCCATAAAATTCTGTCTGAGGTTCGGTCAAATGATCGCGTCTCCTAGATGAACTTCCCTCCTCCCCCTTCTTCCCAATCGTCGATTGCTCCTGGCACCGATAAGTCTTCTTCGACAAGATCTGCAAGATCTCAGCAATCTACTTGGGGCTCTTCCGCATCTCAGTCGAACGTCCGTCGGGGTTTGACGCCGCTTGCGACATCTAACCTTTCCTCATTCTCCTCTGTCTCTTCGCGAGGCCCGCCGCAGTCGAGCAGCCCTGGTCCTGGTATCTCGACCTTGTCTCCTTTGACATCCACTTTCTCTGCCGTTCTGAGCTCATCAAGGAACTTCCCTGGTGGCCGGAACGCACCTTCTCCCGCCAACACACCCGCGCCATTTGCCTCTCTACATTCTAGCTTGCAACTACACCAGCAACCCGGGCAATCCGTCTCATCCCCTAAATTGAGGGCCCACACTCCGTCGTCGGGGCCTAACTTGGCTTCCACAACGAGCTCAGTCACGGGTGGTGGAGGTACCGGGGGAGGTGGTGGTGGGACGGGTTCTTCCAGAGGCGTCGCCTTCTCTCCGCTATCGTCCGGCAGAACTGTTAACTCTCCCACAGGAATTCCTTCCGATAAATCCCACGCTAGCCAGTCGTCTCTTACTAAAATATCGGTCGCTCAGGTCTTCCTCCTTTTAGATTCCATCACCGACAAGGAGGGCAAAGAAAAGTGGGAAACTAAAGCCGCCCAGATCCACAAGGTAAGTTCTGAATTTCCCAAGAGGAATTTATTATTATTATTTTTCCTGATTCCCATTTCTGACCGTCATGTAGCTCGTTGAGTCAAACGGAATGGAGGTCTTTTCCAAATATTTTCGCCGTCTTCTTACTGGCAATGCCGGCCAGATCTTTCCAGGGACCAACAAAATCGTAGAGAATGCGGGCAATTATCCTCTCTTGGCGCAAGAGATGCAGAAGATTTCTCAAGATATAGACCAAGCCCAGAAAATTGCCGAGACCATTGATGCCTCTGAGGGCGACATTTTCCGCGATTTCGATCTGTCGACTTTCTTGGATCACTTCAAGCTTGACCCTGTCGCAAAAATTGCACTCGCACTTGCCTTCAAAACAGCCAACAAATCGGACCTGCGTGCGAAAGGTAAGTCGTCCTCGCTAACCCAGGTTTTGTCACTTGATGCTGATTAACGTAGCCGATGCCATTATTTCGAATTCTATTACGCCTTTTCTGCAGAGCCTAGCCACCCCTATCGAAACGAACAAGGATTACAAGCCATCCTTCATTGGAATGACTATCGAGCGCTTCATATTGTATCCACCTCGTAATTTTACCGACGATGTGAAGGCCAAGTTGGTATATGCGGCCAATTTGCGCTACCAGAAATTGGGTGTAGAGATGCCCTTCGAGATATCTTCTTCCTTACAGATGTTCAACTTCATCAGTCCAAGGTATACTCTAGTTCGCCAGCTGCACTCGAAGGGCCCCAAGGCAACCGCGAACCCGGACGCGGTGAGCGAGATTATGAATTCAGCTGGCCCAGACAGCTGGAGTGAAGAACACATTGCGAATGCACTCCTTTTCATGGTCCTCTCGCAAAATTGGCAACAGTACTCGCTGGAGACTTTTCTTACCACCGTCCAGTCTCATTATGCTGGTAAACGACCCAATTGGTCGCTGCTGTTTCGACAGTTTGATCGCGAGGGCTTAAGGATAGATCCTAAGCAGTTTTCAAAACTGTATGCTGTTTTCTTAGCGACAGCGAAGGAGGATTCGAGCTTAGATATCCAAAGACTTTGGGGTGGGGACTGGGAACATCGTGATACTCAGATGTCTTTCTTGACAGCTTTCATCGTTTCGAGAACTGACGTATCCCAAATTCCCAACCTTCGCGCAACATTTCCTGACGACTTCTTTGCCGATGGTCCGGAGGTTGTGCGAGAGCAAGGAGAGCGTGCTCTCAAGTCACCTTTGAGGTCGCTAGATGCCGTGAAAGCCATATTTGATCTTGCACTGTTCTCCCAAGCTGCGTGGGCTGCCACAGAAAGCCAGCTTCTTATTAAAGCAGTTGTTCAATATGATCTCCCTGTTTTCCTATGCTCCGCACTTGCTCTCCCCCAACCCTGGACGACTGTCCAGCAGAGCTTTCTTCTACGGACCCTCATTGTTTTCACTTTGAAGCAAGAGGAGGGCTATCAGCTAGCGCTTTATGGAGCATGGATGCAAGACAAGCAGTGGGTAGCAGAACAACTCTTTACTACATTTACCCAGGATCCTACTTCCACAGCCGCCATATATGAACACGCCACCGAGTTTGGCTGGCTGGATTATCTGCTCGGATTCACGAATGGACTTGCTATGGATCTCGCTTGCTTAGCCCATCGCAAGGGCCCATTTGATCTTGAAGGATGGGTTCGAAACGCTGCGCAGAAAGGGCCCATGGATATGGGCAGCTTACTCTCAAAATTCTTAAGAATCAAAGCGGAAGACGAAGTCCATGTCCAGAGGAAGGAGCAGCCCGCTCCGCAAATGGTCAGCCTGTCCGTGAAGACAGTGTATACTCTGCTTTCTGTGCTGGAGGAGTACGTGGGGGACCGTGAAAATCTCACCCCGGTACAGCGAATCTGCATTCAGACATACCCCCGGCTGATTAATTATGACGAAGGCTTCGACGAAATCATCGATGCTAATGGTGAAAACGGAAACGCATTGCCGGAAGCTATTGACAAACAGATGCAGGAGCTATTCGGCAAGATGTACCATGAGGAATTGTCATTGAGAGAAATGTTGGAGCTTATGAGACGATACAAGACTTCAAACGATCCTGCTGAACAGGATCTGTTTGCGTGCATGGTCCATGGCCTCATCGACGAGTACCACTGTTATCACGAGTATCCACTAGAAGCTTTGACAAAAACAGCAGTCATGTTTGGTGGTATTATCAATTTTCGGCTTGTTGATGGTATCACTCTGAAGGTCGGCTTGGGTATGATATTGGAGGCTGTGCGTGAGCACGAACCGCATGATCCGATGTACAAGTTTGGTGTTGAAGCCATCGAACAGCTGATCAATCGCCTTCCTGAGTGGGCGGGCTTCTGTCACCTTCTTCTGCAAATTTCAAGCCTACAGGGCTCTCCGATCTTTCAGAAAGCCGAGGAAGTTCTTCGTGAGCAAGGCACTCAGATCGGAGATCCTGAGGGCACAAGGCCGGGCGATCTTGGCGCGCAGATTAACGGTAGTGTCGATGATTCTGCGGCAGATGGCACAGTGCGCAGGTTCCGCTCGGTTCACGTTGGCCCTCCTCTCAGACCGGAGGTCTACGAGGATCCCGATGAAGACGTACAGGATAAGATTCTTTTCGTGTTAAACAATGTATCGGAGCAGAACATCGAAGAGAAGCTGCGGGACCTCACGGATGTACTTCGTGATCAGCATCACCAGTGGTTCGCTTCTTATTTAGTGGAAGAACGAGCAAAACTACAGCCAAACTTCCAGCAGCTCTATCTCGACCTCCTAGAGCGCATCGGCGACAAAGTCCTTTGGGCTGAAGTTCTCAGGGAAACCTATTTCAGCGTTGTCAGGCTGCTGAATGCAGAAGCGACTTTGACCTCTTCAACTGACCGTGGGCACCTTAAAAATCTCGGCGCTTGGCTTGGATCCTTGACAATTGCCAAAGATAAACCTATCAAACATAAGGATATCTATTTCAAGGGTCTTCTTTTGGAAGGGTTTGACACCCAGCGACTTATGGTTGTCATCCCGTTCACATGCAAAGTCCTAGTCCAAGCTAGCAAGTCCACTGTGTTCAACCCTCCGAATCCTTGGTTAATGGATATCCTGTCCCTCCTGATGGAACTGTATCATTTCGCGGAGTTGAAATTGAACTTGAAATTTGAGATAGAGGTCCTGTGTAAGGACCTCGATCTTGACCATAAAGAAATTGAACCGTCTATCATAGTGAGAGATCGTTCAGCCCATGCCGAAGAGGCATTAGTGACGGCAAACATTCCCGAGGGACTTGAAGCGTTTGACGATATGGCTATTACGAGCATCAACCAGACTGTTCGGAATGAAAGATTATCTCCGGCGGCCATTCTGTCAACGCTTCCGAGCCTGGATAAAATTCTTGTTCTACCATCGTCGACAGGCAGCCTGATTGATCCCAATATCCTTAGACAGATTGTCCATACTGCCGTGGAACGTGCTATTGCGGAAATCATTACTCCTGTCGTTGAGCGTTCAGTTACTATTGCGTCGATATCGACGGCTCAGCTCATATCGAAAGACTTCGCAATGGAGCCTGACGAAGAAAAAGTGCGCCATGCGGCCGGTATCATGGTTAGGCAACTTGCTGGTAGTTTAGCTCTCGTAACTTGCAAAGAGCCTTTGAAAGTCAGCATGACAAATTATATTCGGATGATCCAGCAGGAATATTCTGACCAGCCCATGCCCGAAGGCCTGATCCTAATGTGCGTTAACGATAACCTTGATGCCGCTTGTGGGATTGTCGAAAAGGCAGCGGAAGAGAAATCGTTCCCTGAGATCGAGAAGGTCATTGAACCCCAGCTAGAAGCACGCCGGCGCCACCGAGCTTCTCGACCTAATGAACCATTCATGGATGCATCTATCAATCGTTGGTCTTTCTTTATTCCAGAACCGTATCGACCAGCTCCTGGAGGTTTAAGCAAAGAACAGTTGGCGATTTATGAAGACTTTGCTCGTCAATCCCGGGGTGCAGCAGCCGCTCACGTACCAAATGTTTCCACGGACTCTGGTCGGCAGGTTCCTGATCTTCTCCAAGAATCCTATCCCGCGATCCCTAACCTTTCTACCCCTGCCGAACAGCCTGCTGTTCCGCATCGGACTGCTCCAGTCCAGGATGCCCGTTTGCCACAGTCGGCCGTCGTTGGCGGACAGCCTCAGTTGAACGGACTCCTTGACGCACAAGGCCCAAGGGACAAAGTGGAAGGCATCGTTTCCGAAATTCAACAGGCGGCCCGGGCCTCTTCTGAGGAGCATGTTAGAGACCTCGGCAGAGACAGTGCCATCCTCCAGGTGTATAATCAGGCCTTACGCACCATCCTCTCTTCTCCAAATGGCGAAGAATTGGCCCGCCTGACATCTCTGAAAATATGTACAAGTTTGTATTCGCAGACGCCTGGTTCGCTTGAAATTGAAGTCCTTGTGCATTTTCTGGCCAAATTGTGCGACATGTCTACCCTTGTCGCTAGGTACACATGGGCTATCCTCTCGGAAGTTGATGATGAGCAAATGTTCAATGTCCCTGTTACGGTCGCCCTCCTGGACGCTGGACTTCTAGACATTCGTCGCGTGGACATGATTCTCACTAGACTTATCCTTCAAAAGAACACCGGTGCATTGGAAGTTCTCGCCAGCCTGATGGATCGTGTCTTGTTCGTCGATGAACCAACTGCTCTCAGATCTGACTTTTCCGGTAGCTTGGAGGCGATGAGTCAATGGTTCTCCGAGGACTCGAGTCTTACTACAGCCCAGGAAATCATACGCAAGCTCCACGAGTCTGGTATCCCCGAGGTAGTCAACCCTCTTCTCAGTGACAAGGCGCGGTCGAAGCGAGATCAGATGGAATACGTCTTCAGTGAGTGGATCGGTATTTACAAGTCTCCTGGTGCAACGGAACGTACCTACTATTCTTTTCTCAAAGATATCCACCAAAGACAGGTCATGAACAACCAAGAAGATTCTGCCTTGTTCTTCCGACTGAGTATTGATATCTCAGTTGCTATGTTTGAGCACGAGTCGCAGAACCCCAGTGGTAGTCTTGACGAGGCGTTCCTTTACATCGATGCTCTCGCGAAACTGGTTGTCCTGCTGGTCAAATTCCAGGGTGATAGCACGGGCGCTGTTAAAGCCAGCAAATCTTCATATCTCAATTCAATTCTGTCACTTCTTGTGCTAGTTTTAAATCACCACCAAGTCATGAGAGGCGAGGCGTTCAATCAGCGAGTGTTCTTCAGGATGTTCTCAAGCATTCTTTGCGAATATTCGATCAATGGGTTGCAGCATAGCAAAAACCACCAGGAAATGATGTTAGCATTTGCCAACAAATTCTTATCTCTGCAGCCTAAGTATGCTCCAGCGTTCGTCTACGGTTGGTTCTCCTTGGTATCCCATAGGATTTTTATGTCCGGGATGCTTAACATGCCGGAAAGGGCTGGCTGGGGCCCTTACTGCGAGATCATGCAGGCTCTCCTTTCCTACATTGGCGAGCAGCTCAAGCCCGCAGCGATCACATACGTTGCAAAAGATTTGTATAAGGGGGTCCTTCGGATACTGCTGATTCTACATCATGATTTCCCTGAATTTGTTGCCGAAAATCATTTCCAATTCTGCAACGTCATCCCTGCGCATTGCGCCCAGCTTCGAAACCTAGTGCTCAGCGCCTATCCGTCGTCGTTCCACAAACTCCCAGACCCTTTCAGAGAGGGTCTAAATTTTGAACGCCTCGAGGAGATGCGGGAGGCACCAAAGATCGCTGGCGATGTCGTCGCTCCTCTGCAAGCGGCGAATGTCAAGAACGCCGTTGACGCCTTGCTTCAGGGCAGCAATGCGTCGGAAGCATCGATTCACCATATTTGTGAGGCCGTATACAATCCTGTTACAAAGGAGACCGGCCTCTTCTATACTCCGATCAATGTGAATGTCGTGCTCCTCAATGCTCTCGTTTTATACGTCGGACAAGGTGCTGTGTCTGCCAATGCCTCGAAGGGTAATACTCGCGCCGTTTTCGACAACTCACCTCACTCAGCCCTGTTGGAGAAGCTAGCAAAAGCCCTTCGACCTGAGGGACGGTATTATTTGCTAAGTGCTATGGCAAACCAGCTGCGATACCCAAATAACCATACGTACTTCTTCAGTTTTGCGATCCTTCGTCTGTTTGGGATGGAGTTCTCCGAACAAGATGAGTCTGGCATCCGCCAGCAGATCATTCGAGTGCTTTTGGAGCGACTTATTGTCCACCGCCCCCATCCATGGGGCTTAATTATCACTCTGCAGGAACTACTTCAGAACCGAAATTACACTTTCTTCCACCTACCATTCATCCAAGCTGCTCCTGAGGTTAGTCCTTTCCACATACATAGTATAATGTTCTTACAAGCTGCTGACTCCTATTCTTTTTTCTTTGAAGATTGGTCGTCTATTTGATGCCCTTCTTCAACATATCCAACAGCAAAGCCCAAGAGCGTTAACTTAGGCACCCGAACCAAAAGTTGTCTTTTTCTACCCGCTTCTTTTCATCATTCCACCAGTGATACAGGACAATATATTTGCGTGATGACTCTTTGCATTTTGTGGGGCACATGTCGTACGGGTGCTTTATCAGCGTGTTCATATGATGGGTATTTATGTCGTTCTTATTCTTCAATTTCGTGTCGGTTCTTTCTTTGTCCTTCCTCGGTTGGGTCATGGGAGTGTTACGAGTATCAGGGATTGTCAACTCAAGCTTCGTCTACTTGCATGGACAATAAGATTGTAAAATCACAATGCAATTAATATCAACCTGTACAGTTGCTTGATCTACAAACAGTTTGTCTCAATTGTCAACCATACACAGCCCAACTCAATCATCTGCTTCACTCTGTTGAAGCTATACGGTGCCAAGACCAGACCGTAGCTACTAGGCTAGATAAAGCACAATATTGAGACAGTAAGGACTGACTGATTGACAACTACAGGGCTATGTTAACTATAAGGCGGTTAGATTACTCGTAGATAGCTCTTCTCGATAAGTTGTCGACTCCGCTCGTATAGATTCAACATACTCATTCCAACACCACCTGTCTCTCCGTAGACGATTCAAGATAATAAAACAGAGTGCCGGAGAGGCTTTTGATTCACCATCTTCACCACCAAATCCGAACCGATCTCGCCATTCTCATCCAACAGATGCCTGAAATTCTCATTATTAGCTAACAGTCGCGACTCGCAGGCAATGTAATGGATCACTAAATCCCTCAGTTGGGATTTTCCACCAGGCTCTTCCCTCCCAGCACTCTTGTATGTATACTCGAGAAGATCAATAATACGCTTTGCATTCTTGTTACTCAGTTTGAAGTTTCTGAGATCGCGGTGCAACGATCCGAGGGCTTGCATTTGCAATTTGTCGATGAGATATCGCGTGGCAAATACATATATTTTAGCATGGGCCAAAAAGTCTGGGTTGGGAGATACTGTTGCTAATTTCGCGAAGGCGAACCCTCGTCTTGATACGAAGTCATTCCAGAGGCCATTGTAGGGATGTAGGATCCTGGGTTTTGGAGAATCCTCATCAAGATCAGTATTCTGATCAAGTATATCCTCTAGCGCGACCTCAAGTGTCTTCCTCGGGCTATTTGGTTCACGTTTGCTTGGCTTCTTGATGTCCTTGCCTTTGAAAGTAAACACAGGCAAACCTTTCAACGCGCTTTCCTTGTTCTCGCCATCCACATAACCCGGTGTGACGTATTGACCAGTGTATGCGTACTCGCAGAACGATATGAAAGTGTCGACCTCAGTGTCTTCAAGGACGGCGCAGCGGGACGTAGACTCTTCCATCTGGCCGTTGTTCATCAAGGCGTCCAGGGGTCTTGACAGGCCACTAACCAGACCCGCGTGGATTGACAAGCAAGTACGGTCAGGCCCTACAAGAAAGTTAAATTGATGAGACATGATTATGCTAAAAAAAATGTCAGCCTATGGGCGAATGTGACTTGGATTAAGTTGCGGACCTCTTATAGTTAGGCATTTTAGACTCGTCAGGGGCTGGTTGAAGCGCTCTGAGGCTTGCTACTCTTTCGATTGGATAGCAGCGATGAGATAACCTTGGATTTGTGAAATCAGCACGGTGTTTCTTCAAGACCAAAGGGGACGTTGGACGGTCGCTTGGGAAACAAGACAGGTACTTGGTAGTCGATAACTTGCCCTGTGAAAATTGCCCTAAGCCCTGTACCCTAAGCCCTAATAATATGCCAGTCCCTGACGTCAGGGGCTTTGCCTTGGACAGCAATACATTTGTACATCCAACGCGTCTATGGGTGCTGCTGTGCTCCGTGCAGTTTCCTCCATTCAAACACTGACAATTCAAAATGACAAAATCACAATACACAGAAAATGATGGTACAAGCAGGAAGGGGTCCTCCCTCCTTAGAGCCGTGGTAAGTGTTGCGGTTCCGTACATTTTGAGCTGCGGGTTTAACGGATGCAAATAGGGCGGCCTTTTCTCGAAAGAAGCATGGAGGGTGTACCTAAGGACCTTTCTTTTTATCAGTACTTCTACCCTCTTACTATGTGTCTCTGCTATTGCATATTGGGTGTTCTACACCAGATACATCCCACAAATCGGACTTGAGCGCGTCGTGCATTTGCAGTTTGGGTAGGCATGGGTATTTCCTTGATGATTACCAGCCCCTATCCAAACAAATGAAATTAAGTCCTGGCTAATATAAAACTTTTACGCGCTTCTGTAAACAGTGATGGTCATCCTTGGGGAACTGCACTGATCGGCTCAGAGCTGGTCTCTCTCCAGCCATATGACGTGAGTGTAAGATTACAATTGCCTCGTACTCCTTCGAACTTTGCAGCTGGAAACTTCATGCTGGACTTGGCTCTCTTATCACATCCTTTGGATATTTCCACGGGGAAAGGGGTGAATGTCTCTACAGTTCCTATGGTGCGATCTCGCCGTCCTGCTATTCTTACCTACGCCTCTCCCCTGGTGGACACGGCGAACAGACTCTCTTATCTTCCCCTGTATGTGGTCGGTTGGCATCGTGAAGAAGAGATTTTGGACGTGCAGATGATGGAGCAAGTTGAATTTGCCCGTGGGTGGAGTAATTTGCCCGGTAGTCTGCATCTTCGGGTGGAAAGTGATGAGCGGATGCAGATATACAGTGCAAAGGTGGAGTTTAAGGCGAGATTCACGGGTCTGAGGTACCATATATGCGTCTATTTCTTACAATCGTACCATACTAACATAACTAGATGGGTTATGTATAACTGGAGGCTCTCATCTTTTGCCATTTTCAGCACCCTTTTCTGGAGCATTTCGGTGTTATCAACAGGCGCTGCCTGGGCCTTTCTTGCTTTCATTTTTGGCAGCAGGACGGAAAGGCATACGAAATATGACAAAAGACGAGATCGTGATAAGTCTGAGTCCCCTATCAAAGAAGAAACGGATGATGAAGCAGTCAATCCGCATTCCGTCGGGCCTACAATCAAGGAGGAGGACGATCTAGCGGAACAACCGAGTGCCAGTCCCCAAACAAGCGAGGCAGATGATGAATATGATAGTGCAGGAGAGGGCCAGAGTACCGACGTCCATAGTGAGTCCGGTGCTGGAACCGGATTCGAGAGCCCTGGTGCTAGAAGACTTCAACGACGAAGAAGTCATTTCCAAGAAGTACTCTCATAGGTGTGTTGGCTTATTTTTGTCTTTTCAATAGGCATATATAGGCACTTGCTATCTTACTTAGAATACCCATCTTGTTAACTACTCTACTATCATTACTAAACGTAGATCTTGATTGACGGTGGTGGAGCAACTCCGATAAATTGCGCCATGGAAAGGCGGGGGCAGTCAACTTAAAAGAAAACCTCGAAATATCCACTTCTTCTCTTCGTACGCCTTGATAGATAATACGATCCGCGATGCATATCCTAGTAAGTCGCCTCTTTTTACTCTAGCTATCTTTGGACTTGATTTTGTGAACTTACGTCGTGTCTTCCTTGTACTTACTTCCACTGGTTTCCAGGTTGTCAACGACGACGGTCCTCCGTCGAACCAGTCGTCGCCCTATGTCCATTCCCTCATCCACTCCCTACAGTCCGCTGGACATACGGTTTCGGTTGTTCTTCCTCATAAGCAGCGATCATGGATCGGTAAAGCGCACATCGTCGGCGCATCCGTGAAACCAAGTTACTTCCGACCCGGAACCCTCCACAAAGATGACGGCTCGATACACTCTCTTCCACGAGGGAGCAACGGGGAGGCGGACGACGAAGATGGCGACGAGTGGATTCTTATCGATTCTACCCCGGCCAGTTGTGTCCAGATTGGACTCTACCACTACTTTCAGGACCGTGGGCCAGTTGACCTGGTCGTCTCGGGCCCCAACTACGGTCGCAACACAACTGCGCTGTTTGCATTATCCAGCGGCACTATCGGTGCCGCTATGGAGGGTGCCATATGCGGGAAACGCTCGATTGCGCTTTCATATGCCTTCAGCTCGCGAAATCATGATCCGGTGATTATCGCGGAGGCATCGCAACATTCAGTCCGATTGATTGAATACCTTTACAAGAACTGGGCGGAAGGTGTGGGCCTCTACAGTATCAACGTGCCTCTGGAGCCTGGTGTCAGCAATAACAGAGTGCTATATACGGACATGCTTGAGAATCGGTGGCGGTCTGGTAGTTGTTTTGAGGCTGTTGATGCTGCGTTGTCTGGGGAGTCCCCTAATATGCAGGAACAGATGCTGCGGGATCAGGGTGAGACGCTAGGCACAGAGTCATCATTAGCTGAGAAGAATGGAGTTACGAAATCCAGGTTCCAGCATAAACACTTTAAGTGGGCTCCTAAATTCGCTGATGTATATCGAAGTGTCGAAGAGAGTGAGCCCGGGAATGATGGTTGGGTCGTTAAGGAGGGAATGACCAGGTTCGTATCTGCTTTTATTCAAACCCCAGAACTTCCCATGCATAATTCGAACTAACATCCCTCTCACGTTTTAGTGTTACTCCTCTCAAGACCAACTTTATGCACACACCCGGTATCCAAGGGGAGATTAAGCTGTGAGTGGTGCTCTAGGAGTGAAGCTTGTGTCAATGTTGTCTAGAATACAAGACCATAGATCTCTAGACTAAGAGCTATATCTTCTTTCCCTTTTGCTAAATTCCCCTGTCACATGCTTTTTTGACTTCCCTTCTTTCTTTGGATGGAGATTCTGATGGTTGGTTTGACTGTAGATCGGGTAGTGAACCTGCATTATATTCAATTGTCGACTGCGACACCCCCTATGTTCAGGGTGTAGTCGAGCAGGCACTGAAGCGTCGCCTCGAAGGGATCCATTATAAGCCAATACTTGCTTTGTCAGAACTCCCGGATTCTTCACTGCCAGTTTTCCAATATCGCGAATACGAACGCCTGGATTTCGAACATATCCTCTCTCATCCTTCGACGTCTCTTGCAAATGCTTATATTATCCGCAAAGCTCTTATTCGGAAACATTATCTCTCTAATACAGTAGCCAGTTGGGTTTCGAAGCACCCAGACAGCGTTCTGCGGAGCCATTTTAAACCCGCGGTTGACTTTGAACTGGACTATGCTGAATTCCTCGACGACGCACTGTTGGAGGCGTACGAACTGCGCGAAAGCTTGGAAAAGAATGAAGAAAGGTCCGACTCTGAAAAGGAGTGGTGGATTCTCAAACCGGGAATGAGTGATCGGGGTCAAGGCATACGCCTCTTCAGCAGTGAGGACCAGCTGCGTGAAATATTCGAGGAATGGGAGATGGACGAGCCTGATGACGAGAGCGGGTCTGAACGGGTTGATGATGACGCTGCTGTGGATAATAAACATGGGGTAATCGTCTCCCAGTTACGCCACTTCATTGCCCAACCGTATATCGATCCCCCTCTTGTTCTTCCGTCTTCGAACGGCCGAAAGTTTCACATCCGGACGTACGTTCTTGCCGTCGGCGCTTTGAAGGTATATGTTTTCAAAGAAATGCTGGCCCTTTTTGCTGCAAAACCCTATTGTCCACCATCAGAGGAAGATGACGATGTAAAAGATCTCGCCAGGCACCTCACCAATACCTGTTTTCAGGAAGGTGGGAGCGCCAACGAAGGCAGTGTCAGGCGTTTTTGGAAGCTGGACCACCATGTCCCTGGCCTGAAACCAGACTGGAAAGAAAACATCTTTGATCAGATCTGTGCCGTGACGGGGGAAGTCTTCGAGGCCGCCTCTCGAGGTATGATGGTTCATTTCCAGGCAATTCCCAACGTATTTGAGCTCTTCGGGTTGGACTTCTTGGTAGACAAGTCTGGAACAGCGTGGCTTCTTGAGGTTAACGCGTTCCCGGACTTTGCACAAACGGGAGAGGAGCTTAAGGAGGTCGTTATCGGAAAGTTGTTTGAGGAATCAGTTGATGTTGCAGTTAAACCGTTCTTCGGCATGGATGGGAAAGTCGGGGGCAGCGAGGATATGAGACTCGTTGCCGATATCAATCTTGGTCGAAGCGCCTAGGTTCTGCATTCAAGTCAACCTTCCTCTTCGGGATATGAGATGCAACAGGAGCTGTCTATTGCTGCTGGAATTAATAGGGGATAGCTCAAAGAAAGTAAGGGGACTCCTATGTCCTTTGCCGTTCAAATGGGTTTCTTCGGCAGCAGTTGGGGCTCTGCTGCGACCTTAAGGAAGATGACAAGAGGACAAGCAGCTATTCTTTCGGCAGCTGCTACCACAGCCTTTCATATGGGTCTATCGGAGTCAAATGCATGGACACCATGCTCCTACACATATCACCCTGCCTCTGCTGCTCCTCCCGGTTTCTGGCTCCTAGGGCTAAGCGCCTCAGGGCTGCCCATCGCTCCTTCCCGAAACGGAAGATCCGCCAGCCTGGGTGCTCCTTCCTTTCCTAGCCAAGGAGAAGAGGAAGAACCGGCTCGTTATCATGCGTGTTAGGGTATGAGGTCAGCATCATACCTCGTCGTCCGCCTCCCAGTCTCCTTCTTCTTTCCCTCCTCTCTCTCATTCCTCACATCCTTCCTTCGTCGAATCCATCATACCATTCTGCTCGCTAGTTCCTGCTTATCCTGTGTCTTCATTTCTGCATTTCGTTTCTCGTTCAACTAGAAATATACGCTTTTTTATGCCCAGCTTGGGCTGTTCCTCTTATAGCTGGCCGTCCAAAATGACCACCTCCATCCACACCGTGGGTGGAGGACCGGCTCTGCATGCAGTCGGAGTACTTCATTGCATGCTTCCCCTTCTGGCCATCCTCTATTACATTCTCTCTGCCTCCATCGGTGTCTTCTGTGACAAACTCCAAAAGACAAGTAGGGACACTCAGGTCAGGGGCCTGATGACCGTCAAGCTGTGGTTGGTAACGTCCATTCTGATCACCTATGTAAGACCGCGGATTTCTTTCACCTTCTAATTCCCTATTATCATCGGTGAATCCTACGCGGATTATTCATGGTACTGATCGTTCGTAGGTTATCGATTCTACTTTACTGCTCCACCTCTCTTTCTCCGGGGAAGCGGTTATCCCCCAGGATAGTCTCGTAATATCCCTCCCTAAGAGTACCATCTGGATATTTAGCTCCAGAATTGAGTCAAACTGATTATTGTCCTGTACTCATAGGTCTTTTCTCCGAGTTCTGCTTTACTCTGGTTCGCCCTGCTTCTAGCATATGCTGAGCCACAGACTTCCTCGTGGCATTCTCTTGCCGGATGCTCAGTGATGTACTTGCTCGCGGAGACATTCTTTGTAGTTGTTCAACCTTGCCAGAAGCCTGAAAAGCCTTTGCTCGCTGTACTCGATAATGTCCAGATATTTCGCTTGTTCGTCCTAGTTTTCCTCCTCGTCTTCGCTTTCTGGTCTCGGATTTTATCCGGAAGGCATAGGCAGTCTGACGAAGAGACACCTCTTCTCGGTGACCGTGGCTCACATAATAGAAATCGTTGCCGAGGGAACAACAATTACCCTAGTTATGGGACAATGGCCTATGATGAATACGAAGGCCCGGAGTCCGAATTAGAAGAAGAAGACTCGTATTACTGGGGTGACTTCGGCATACTCACTGTGAGCTTTACCTTCATACTACACGATTTCTGAAGCCTAAAGCTAATTTAATTATAGTTTCTTCTCCCTTTCTTTTGGCCTAGAAATAAACTGAAACTACAGCTCCTATACGGTGGAGTGGGCTTCTGCTTCTTGGTTGGACGTATTGTGACTGTTCTCGTCCCTCTGCAGCTTGGACAAGTAGTAAATAATCTGAGTAACAATTCCGGTTCGTCATCAATAGAAGATCGATGGCTGCAAGTTGCTGGTTATAAATTGACTTCTCTACAGGTAAAATGCCGTGGAAAGATATCGTCATACTTGTTCTCCTTCGGTATCTCGACTCGAGTGGCGGCGTGACGGCGATCCGTAAACACTTCTGGCTTCCACTTGAGAATTACTCCTATTTCCGGATAAGCACTGCTGCGTTTGACAAGATCATGGGCCTGTCGAGTGATTTTCACGACAGTAGGGACTCAACACATTTATGGGAGTCGGTCAACCGAGGGCTTTCTATCAGATATTCGTTCCGTACAATGCTCTTCAAGATCATCCCGATGATCATCGATCTCATTGTGGCTTTCGGCGTATTATACTACATGTTTGATGTCTATATGACATTGATAGTTGCGAGCGTTGTCCTCTTTTTCCTATGGTCGTCCAGCAGGTTTCAGGTCAAACAACAAGACAAAAGAAGTCAGTTCATCGCCGACATAGATATGGAGCAAAGAATCCTCTGCGAATCCACTTCTAAATGGAAAACCGCAACATATTTCAACCGCATTCCTTGCGAAATGGCACGATACCACTCTGCAGTCACACGTCGCCTATCATCTTCTTTCCGTGTTCTTCTATGGTCCAACTTTGAGTTGGCTGCACAGTCATTCTTGCTCATGTTTGGCCTCTTATGCGCCTGTCTGTTAGCGGCCTATCAGGTTACTTCAGGGACGAAATCTGTTGGCAGCTTTGTGACGTTACTCGGCTACTGGGCTCAGTTGTCTAGTCCTCTACTGTTCTTCGCAAGTGGGATCTGTGATATTGCCTTACACGTTGTAAACGCTAGAGAGTTGGTTAAACTTTTGAAGATAAAGGCCGCTGTCGTCGACCAAGATGGGGCAAGACCATTAGCTATTAGCAGAGGAATGATTCAAGTCAAAGGGGTGGACTTCGCATACGACAGTTTCAAACACGTGTTGAAGAAAATCAGCTTTCAAGTCCTACCCGGTCAAACAGTGGCTCTTGTCGGTGAAACTGGAGAGGGCAAGACCACGATCCTCAACCTCATTTTGCGTCTATATGATCCACTCCAAGGCACTATCACCATCGACGGCCAAAATATCTCCAAGGCCACACTGCAGAGTCTGCGCGCAAATATCGGCATTATTCCTCAGAATCCGGTCTTGTTCAACGACACTATCCTGAATAATATTAAATATGCGAACCCTTCTGCATCAGACCATCAGATATATGAGGCATCCAAATCGGTTGGCCTTCACGGGAAAATCAGTGTATTTTCGGCTGGCTATCAAACTCTAGTTGGTGAAAATGGTGTGAAGCTGTCTGCTGGAGAACTCCGACAGATCGCCATTGCCCGGGTAATAATCAAGAACCCCAAAATTGTCCTTTTGGATGAGACCAGTGGTATTTTGGATAGCAACACCGAGACTCAGATCCAACAGGGTCTACAAAAGCTCTGTCGAGGACGAACTACGTTGGTTGTTGCGTAAGTTCATACACCTCTCGTCTTTTTTTTTTTTTTTCGGTTCACTAACATGATTGGGCTCATGTCGTAGACATCGACTCTCCACCATTGTTAATGCAGATAAAATCCTTGTTGTCCATGATGGGAAGATACTCGAACAAGGGTCTCACAACTCGTTGTTACAAGCGAACGGTTATTATTCTCGGCTTTGGGCTCATCAGCAAACGGTGGATCTTTACACTGCTGTGATCTCTGGAACTCTCACTGGAGCCCAACGAAAGGTCGTCGGAAGTTTAAACGGAGAGTCATATCTAGATGGAGAGTCATCATTGCCAGATTATGATAGCCTTCTGGGAACTGTAACAAGGGAGTCTGCAACAGGACCTCTTAAGAAGACTTATAAACTGGTGGAATCTCCTGGTGAAGGTCCCAGTCTCCAGGAAGTTCGTTCTTCCAATTCGAACATCGGAGGGAAGTCGACAGAAGCTCACGACGCTCACTCGAAGAAAAGTGTCTGGAAACCAGATGTACCAGACTTCATTCCATCTTCTAAACTAACCTTGACCACGGATTCTCAGGCACATAGACCTACTTGTGATCAAGGTGTCGGCACTTCATGGCGGGGTACTATGAGATCTACCGGGAGTAACGAAAATATTCGCCCGAGTACTACGACTTCACATGACAATAGCAAGAAAATTTTCTCTACGTTTGAGCTGTACACTGACACAAGCCGCTCGGATAACTTGTCGGCTCCGAGTTTGAAATCGCACTCTGCAAAAGCGAAGAAGCCCAAGATACGGCATAATCTGCGCAGGGAGCTTACAAAAAGCGAGCCTACTGATATGGGTGTGACCCCAATGTGAGCATGAGATGCTGCTTTCTGTACTTGATGGATCTAGGGCTCTTGGTCCGTCTGCGTCATGGAGGGGAGTTGGATCTGTTGAGCTGAGAATGGACATAAAAAATATATGAAATACGAAGGTCGACTTTGAAGTTTCTGTGCTTTTTACTCTGGAATTGGCTACGAGGTTGCTTCCATCAACACTGAATATGAACAGATCGACCGCATTCTCTGCATCCGAGGATGGCGGACATGCTATGTGGGCCTCTCATACTAGTTGTTATCGTTTTGTTTGTGTTATCTTTATCATTCTGATTCAGGGTTGGGAATTCTGATAGATAGGAACCAACGGTTGAGAGTTTAGAATTGGGGGACTTCATGATGTGATGATAGCAGGCCGCTGGCCTTTTGTTCGTTTTCGTCTTTGTTGTTTTAGTTCAGGGCTGGGAATCTTGATAGAATAAAAATCAAAAGTGAGCATTATTATCCATTCACAATGATCCAAGCCGCCTTGTTTATATGTCAAGGTTAATGTCACCACCAAGTAGGAAAGCTGAACCTCAGCCAAACCTCTGCTTCGCCAAAGTCTTAAGCCACCCAATTGTTTCCTCCTCCTTCTGCCTATACCTCTTCACTCTTTCCTCCCTCTCCGCGGCTCTCGCCCGCAGAATCTCTTCTCGGCGAATCTCCCTCTCGTTCTTCTTCCGCTTCTCTTTCTCCTGTGCTTTCTTCAACACCTCCAAATCGTTCTCGCCAGAGCCCATCAATTCCTCATCCGGCGCGGCCTCTGGTGATCCACCCCTTCTCGAGGATTCTGCAAAGGCCCGGTTAGCGGCTGCCGCTTCCCGACGTTTCTCAAGACGACGTTCATGGGTGCCTGGTTCTGCGCGAGGAGCAACAAAGTCTTGCATTTCCTTCATTTCATCACGATGAGAGCGCGCCGCCGCGCGGTGATATAGTTTGGACTGTTCATGGGCAAATTCGGCATCTTCAATTGCCATTTCTGATGTCAATAGTAATATTGCTTATTAGTGATGATTGATTGATACAGGAGACCTAGATTGTTATAAGTAATGACTTACCCTTTCGAAGCTCCAAGTCTTGCAGTTTTGGAATTGTTGGACCGGAAGAATGTTTTAGTTGTTGACCCTGTGTTTCTGGAAGCACGGGTCCGTAGTCCTCTTCTTCGTCTTCTTCCTCGTTGCGGTCTTCGCGGTCAGCCCTTCGGAGTCTATCTTCTTCAGGATGCCTCGAGACTCTATCAACCCGGCTGCCTTCGCCTTCGTCCTCTTCCTCACGACCATGTTCATAGTCCGGCGATGACCGTCTTGACGGTCCAGCAAAGTAACTTTCGCCCTCTTTTGCACTTTTGCGCGCCTTTCGCAGTGTCTCGGGATCGTACCATCCTTCAGCAAGTTCTCCACGGTTCCTGATATGTCAGTTTCGTTTCAAAGGAAGCCCAATTCCGTAGGTAGTATCCCTTCCCTTTTCAAGCAAGAGAGCGAGTAGCCTTACCATTTCCTTACAAAACTCTTCCACCTCCCTTTAACTTCTTCGGGACTTAGATCCTCCAACAGAATCTCCTTCTGAATATCCAAGTACATGGCAAACATGGGCTCATAGAACCGCAGATCATGCTTGGAAATCTCCTGCGCATTAAAAGGGAGGATGATGGGGGCCGACGATGCGGGAGCGCCCGCCTTCCCATGTCTGTGTCTATGCTTGTGGCTGTCGTGATGGTCTCTGTGAAGGCGATGATGGTGATGGTGATGGTGTTTTCGTCTATCGCTTCTGTCAGGTGAACGAGAACGTGAGCGCGACCGTGTTCTTGATTTCGACTCCGATGGGCGCGAAATGCTATCTCGATGCCGATAGTGGCGCTCCATGGATAATGATGGGTTGGGTTGGTGTAGCGTGGGAATGGCTATCAGGTATAAAAATCCAGTAGAGCGTGAATTCCCACCTCTTTACCTCCTCACTTTGTTGATGGCTTTTCGGTTGATTGTTGTTGACCAAAATGAGTTGGATATACGGAGTTAAAGGCTAATCGGTGATCGACTGGATCCCTGCCTGAGGCCGCACTGTTTCGGAGCTTAATCTCATGGCGTCATTCTTCTTCCATCCTCTTCACTCCTGCTGGAATTTGGGTATAAGATTCTCCATGAGATTGGTCTAAAGTACACTTTATTCGGCGGTAAGGTCATGTAGGTCTTACGGCTTGTTACTTAATTGCATAGTCTTTTCACTTTTCATCAAACTCGTTCCCTAGGAGAGACTGCCTAAGAGCCAGGTCTTTTCGGTTGTAAATACAATAATAGAATGAAAGAAAAGGCGGATCAGAAGAATGTACAATGCCAAAGACTAGTTGCACAGAATACAGAAGACACTTCGCAATCTATCAGCTGGAAGAACCGCTCTGCTGTTGCTCATTTGTCTCGCCTGACGTGCTCGTGCTGACCGTGGCGCTGGGAGTAGACGTTGGTGATGACTCATTCTTAGACCTGTTTGCCGCTGCCATCTGCCAGGCGGGGATGGTAGCTGATCTTCCAAGCTGTGAAAGGGGGGTCTTTACCGCAGAGGGTGTGCTTTGGGTCGTGGTGGTCGGTGCCTGCGAACCTTGTTCCGTAGGAGCTGCTGTCGTGCCATTAGTAGCAGTGATGGAAGCGGTGGAGGATTCATCGGCTGGTCGAGATGTTCCAGGTAACATCGATCCAACTGGTCTTCCAGGGCCAGGAGAGGTAGTACCAGCACTGCCACCAAGTCTGTTACCGAGCAAAAGCTTTAGGCTCCTTAGCTCGGAGCCAAGTTCTCTCAGTCTGTTCTCATTGCCTTCCCGGGCACCTTGCAACGCCTTGGGAATTGCGTCTTTCAATGACTTGACTTCATCATTCATTCTACGAACATCATCGTCCCGCCGGCGCGATGCGGTCTTCAGATCTGCAATAACATTTTCGACCTCCTTCAGTGTAGCATCTAGACGCTCCGTGCGTGCCTCTTCCGCTGATTTCAGCGCTGACGTATCGGTAGAAAGTTGATCAATCAGGGCAAAGGCTCGAGAGAATTCTTCATCAATGTGCGCCTTATCCTGCTCCAGTTGTGGAGGAGTAGGAGGTGCGATAAGAGGGGTAATATAGCGCTAGTCAAGATAAAACTTGTTAGGCTGGCGGAGTAAAAAACGACGATTGTCGGGAACCCTATATATACCTTTGCGATGAAATAGAGACCATAGCCCACACCACCCACCACTGTAGCCATGATAAACCAATCTCTCCAGTCCCTCTTTGGGAGCCTTTAAAACTACTATTAGCTTCCAAGTGTCACAGAAAGTTACAGATAGAACGCACTCTGGTGGAGGTTGCCATTGTCCATATGGGGGGTATCCGTATCCGCCATATGCTTGTGGGGGAGGTCGATAAATGGATTGTTGTTGAGAGGAGGGCCCTTGAGATGGAGCTATTGATGGTGATGGGTCTTCGCCTACCCGTGAGAGGGCAATGTTGATTTCATCTTGTGTCAAGTTCTTGGACTGGAGGAATGCGATTCTCTTCTCGATAGGTGACGATGCCACCGACGGATCTGAAAGAACTGCCTAGTATATTAGACGCCATGACAAGTGGCAGGGCTCGGGAATGTTAATCAGCTACCTACAGGAAACCTAGAGACCATCGTCAGCATGAATGTTCGGTAGCATTGCAATTGGAGGGGGGAATGAGAGCTGGGAACGTACAGCGGAGGAGATAAGCTCCTCGCGAGCCATAATGTGTATGGAGTCTGATGACTCTGATAGACAGGAAAGTAGCTGTTCACATATACCAAACTGGGCAAACGAAGAAAAGGGGAGAAAGGGCGACGACAGCGAGTGCCTGCGGAGGTGACGATGAACCTCGGAAGGAGGCAGCTCTCCCCGGTCCCGTGACACCCCGGTCTTGTGATTCGGCCGTTGCGGGCTCGGATCATCTTTATTTCGCTATATCAGACCGCCTTCTTATAGAGGACTAGCGTGACATTGGGCGTTTTCTTGTTTACATTGTTGGGTTTCGAGGATGTTGATCAGCCCGCTTCGCCCTTTCGTCCCTTCGTCCTGGCGTCAACTCACTGGCATTGTGGTCAGCTGGTGTGTGCTCTCAGGCATCTTTCTTTGCGACTCCGATCCCAATCCTTTTATTTCTTCAAGCCAGCGCCTGCTGCCCCGCGCGCGGGGTCATTTCCGACATGTCCCAGGATACGGGGCTATTCAGCATCAGGCGCCCTCGAGATGTATGGAATCAGTGGTGCTATTCTCTATTCGTATTCGCTGTATTGATCAGTGCTAACGAAAGTCAATTTACAGACACTTGGGAGTGTTCAGAACTTCACTTCAATACCACAACCTTCGTCGGCCTTAAAGCGCACTAGCTCGATCGGCGCCTTCCATGCGCAGAATACCCGCGCATCACTACTGAACTCAGCCAGCAGGCCACAACAGCCGAATTTTAAACGTTCCTCGTCTGGAGGCGCTTTTGGCGCAGATGCTGGTCTATCTTCGGTCAGGCGCTCGGTTTCGAGCAATATCTTCCATGGCGTTGGTGTGGGGCGGCCAAGCTTTGCGCCTGGGTCGATGTCTTCCAGCGCTGCATCGCAAAGCTTTCAAAGAAGAAGTAGTGTGTTTTCACGGCCATCCATGGGGCCGATGGGCCACCAGTCTTTCTTCACTCAGGCTCCTCCACCAGCCGGTGTGCCCAAGGACCCGCGACCTCTCAGGGATCGCTCCTTTCAAGCCCGTATCGCGCAGGAGCTTTTGGAATACCTCACACAAAACAATTTTGAGCTCGAAATGAAGCACCCCTTGAGTCAAAATACATTAAGATCTCCAACCCAGAAAGATTTCAATTACGTCTTCCAGTGGCTGTATCACCGGATCGATCCTGGGTATAAATTTCAAAAGGGTATGGATGCAGAAGTACCTCCGATCTTGAAACAGCTGCGGTATCCTTACGAAAGGGGCATCACAAAATCACAGATCATGGCGGTTGGGGGTCAAAACTGGCCGACTTTTCTTGGTATGCTTCATTGGATTATGCAGTTGGCAAAGTCCCTGGAAGGATTTGCTTTAGGGGAGTACGACGATGCCTGTGCAGATGCTGGAGTAGACGTTTCTGGAGATCGTATCATATTCCGTTTCTTGACTGGTGCTTACCATGATTGGCTTCAGGGTGGTGAGGATGAAGATGATGAAACAGCGGCGAAAAGGCTTGGTCCGCACATTGAAGCCATGGCTTACGAGTTTGAAAAGGGAAACGAGAAATATATTCAGGAAATGGAAGCTTTGGAAGCGGAGAATAGGGCACTTCGCGATCAACTTGAAGAAATGCAGAAAAACGCTCCGGATATGGCGAAATTGGACAAGCACTTTAGGATTTTGGAGGATGATAAGAGGAAATTCGAGGACTACAACCAGAACGTCCAGGGAAAGATCGAGAAATATGACAACCGCATCAGGTTCCTTGATGACGAGATCAAGAAGACCGAGGCGGATCTTCAAGCGGCAGAAGAAGAGCGAACAGGTCTTCAAGCCAGCGTTGACAGCCAGGGAATTACTATCCAAGACATCGACCGGATGAATTCAGAGCGAGAGCGGTTACAGAAAAGCCTTGAAGACACAATGGTGCGACTCGAAGAAGCGCATGCACGAGTCATGGAGAAGGAAGCGGAAGCAAGCAGAAAACTGGAGGATCTGGAACAGATCGTCAAGACCTACAATACACTTGGCTATCAGAATAGTTTGATTCCTTCATCCGCAGTAAATGCCAAAGGCCAGGATTACGAACTTCGGCTCAATGTCAACGAGACCAATTTCCCCGCATCTCAAATCGGTGGCACTCGGGGTGTGGTCTCTCCAGAGGGAGACCGCCTCCTAGCAGAGCCTTTTACTGGCTATCACCCCGCATATCTGCTCAACCTCGATCTACGCGGCGCGATCCGTAGCAGCCTGCAGTCTCTGCGGAAAGAGATCAATGAGCGAAGAAAACGGGCCATTGATGATGACCTAGAACGCCGTAACCTTCTGGACAACATTAAGGAAGCGATGGATGAAAAGAGAAGCGAGGTTGAAGCTCTTGAACACAAGCGACGCGCTGCAGAGGAGGAATTCGAACGTACCAAAGAGATTACGGTGGCGCAGAAACTAGCCTCTGACGCGCAGATTGAGAAGATGGAAAAGGAATTGGCCAAGATGCGAGCCTCCTTATCCGAAAGTGTTCAGTTAATGGAACAGCGCGAGATGAACACAAATATAGAATACGAGCAGCTCACTCTCCGTGCTAATACACTCCGGGAGGAGCTACACACCAGTGTCGAAAGCATGTTGAATGATGTGATTCGCTTCAAAGTACATGTCCAGAAGGGCCTCGAGGATTACGAGAATTTTGTCGTCGACGAAGTGGAACAGGAACTGGGAGGTGAAGCACAACTCGCAGAGGATATTCCGATGGATGAAGAGTGATTCTGTATAGTTTCTTGTCGACACAGTTCTCATGGTTGACGGTGACCTTGTATTTCTATGCTATTTTTGACCTAGTATAAAGTACGAGCGGGCTGGGATTGTCCGATCAATCTGCCATTTGAGTCGATTATAGTCTTCTTTGTACCTCTGGCATAGTGACGATGTTGAGTTTTTTTCTGCAGATGACATGATAGACACGAATATCACTTCTTTTAATGAGTCCCGTGGTGATTCCAATAAATAACTAGTAGTTAGTTAAATGCTTTTCAGGCTGAGGTCATTCCTGTGGCGCTGACTAAGCCAGTGAGTGAAGCTCCAACTTTTTTTGGCCGTTCAAGATGAACGACGACAACAACTCCGATCCAAACGGCGCAGTCCAGCTGGATATCAATGACTCCTCTCGCATCGGAAGAAGACTAGATATGCGTCACAGGCGTCTCTCGCAATACTCCGAGCTCTCGATTCCTCTTCCACCGGCTCCCTTCTTCACCTCATTCTCAGCCGGGTCATGAGAGCGTGTCTGTGTCGTGGTCGACTGTCGTATCTGGGTCGCAGCCCTTTTCTCTCCTTTTTGCGCGCTGTTTCGTACCGCACTCGCTGTTCTACTGGGAAGGTTACTTCATGCCGGACGAACCGACAATGGAGTCGCGAGTTCTCTGCCAACTCCGCTCGACTCGATGACGCCCTGCCCTCTCTAGACCGAGCATGGCTGCGAGAACGTGCCCGGGGAAGACTTCCAAGGATTGCAATTCCGGCAAATACCCCGGGGGATCCTAGCGCATGGATCCCGTTGGTTGAGGAATACCTCCCTCCATCGCTGCGAGATGGTCCGGAAGAGCTGGAGTCTAAGGATAACATATACCAACAAGCCTATTCTCTAGCGGCTCTCTTGTCGCAGGCGAGGCTGTCCGAGGGTGTCGATGTGTTGGGCCATCTCGGTTTTCAACTGAATAGATGGCCCGCGGTGCATGCGCTTTTGAGTAAGCTGGTCGATTTCTCTCAGGCACTCCAACAGGCGTCGATTCCTCGACAACCCATATCGAGTCTCGACTGGGGGCTTAGCGCTGGTATATCACTTGAGCAGTTGAGTAGTGGTGGAGCTTCTAGCGATGGAACACGATGGTCGTCCCAAGTCCAATTGAACTCCACCACCAATCCTCGCATCATTCGAAATAGTCTCGAGGAGTTGTCAAATCGGCCTTTTGCGGATGAACTCAGTCGACGACTTATGGGAGAGGTCTGGTCAAATCTGGGTTCCATTGTCCTCTTCGCTGCTGATCTTCCACCGAATGAGTCGAAGCTAGCAATGTCTTGTGTGTTTCAAATACTTGCGCGCCTTCATCATTCAGGATCGATATCAGAAAATGTCTACAGAGATTCACACATGGACAGTGAGCAAGCGGGATTTAGGCCTCCTGGGTTGTATCTGCTTTCGACGCATATAATGAGTATTCTGTCAGACGCGGCATGGCGGGTGCATGAAGCGGAAGTTGCTGCCAAAGCTGCTGCTGCGGGCGAGGACTCTCCATTTCTCCCGTTCAAATTCGGGTTCAGAGAATTAGGACCTGAGGTTTGGTTTGAACTTATTCTCTGGTGCTGTGTGGATCATGCGCATTACATGGAAGGCGCATGGCTGTTAGAGAAGATGAAAGCACGAGAAGGCACCTTAGCCTGGCATCTGAAGAGCTGGAAGCCCCTTCTTGAGTACCCAGAATTGGTGAGAAAAACGAAGATCGATTCGGAAGAATTCTGGCATGACCTGGATAGTCCTACGCCGACCCGATCGTCAAGGAAACGCAATCCTGTTTTCCACGGACTTGGAGAGCGAACCATAAGCACTGAAGTTGTTGAGTCACTGTTAGGCGGTCTCGTAGACAATGCTTATCTGGGATTCGGTCACCATGGACTTCCGCTAAGCAAGATTCGACAGTATATCTCACGTTTCATGCCGATGATTGCTCCTGGGGGAGATGGGGAGTTGCAGCCGACTACGAAGGCATTCAATTGGCTTACTGTCCGTATTCTCGAATCCGGGGGGCTGAATGCTGAACTTGACCCGAATGCTCTCGAGCAAGTCCTCAGGCTTAGTCCTCACGTCGTGCCTCCTTGGGATGAGAGCTGTCCTACTGCCGAAGAGGCCCTGGATGAGTTAGAAAAATCACGGCTCTATGATGAAACCGCGGCCATGGCGGGTCTGATCGAATACAATATCAGATTCTACGCTGCTCGACAACGAACCGGGTCCGCCTTGAAAACGTGCGCTTGGTTGCAAGAAGTCGTTGACTCGAGCAAATTGCAACATATACACAATTTCCTCGAACATGTTTCCCAGCTGGATTGCTCAGACCTAGGTTTTTTTGATGGATCCTTCCTTACCCCTCATCAGATCTCCTACGAGTCTTCTATTCCACAGATGTCGAATGTCACGTTCGCAAGGTTGCTTGACCTGGCAGCGACAGCAGGAGCATTTACATTCGGAAAGTGGCTGCTCCATTCCGATGACATGGACGGGCCTCCGATCCCGCGAAGTGCATATGGTGACCAAGCTCTCGCGCCTTCAATACTTCGGTTCGCCGCAGCTTCCAAGGACAGAGTACTCTGCGATCAAGTGGTGCAGAGTCTATCGTCACCCATCTCCCTGAACACGTTGAGATCCCTAGCCAACGTCCGAATCGCGCTGGGCGAATGGGATCGAGTAGTTCAAATCCTGGAATACATCCGCGACCACCGACTGAAGTCCTGGGGCCACAGCAACGTGGCCGCATTAGCCGCAGCGATCCTGGAAGCGGACAGCGCCACCATTGACATTGAAAATGGCCGTAAGAATAAGAAAGCAGCGCTCGACATCCTACTTCGACTCTTCAATGGCGACTTCAACGACAAATATGACCGCAGCGAACGAAGCTTCCAACAGAAAACCCTCTACAGCTTCCGCCGCCTCTTCATGTCCATCCCGGGTCCCCTGCGCGAACTCGCCCAAAAGGCAACCCTATGCCTCACCCGTGCCTCGATCTCGCCGCACCAAGTCCCTATCATCCCAACAGCGGCATTCCACCCTTTCCTCACAGCCCTGGTCCACACGCACGGCAGCACAGCCGGCAAGAACCTCTGGGAACAGTGGTGCGTGGACCCGCCATTCCCATCCGATCAACGGCTCCGAGAAGGCGGGATCCCGCGCCTGTATTTCCAGCGTGAACGGGATCGAGAACGCGGGGATCCGCATTTCGACACGGCCTGGTTCCAGCATACACGGCAGAAAGCTATCATTCCGAATCTGGATACAGTGAGGATTATAGCGCAGGCTGCTTTGAGGGAGTATAATGCTGGTCTGAAGAAGAAAGTTGACGCGGAGGCCGTGCTGGACTTTTGTGTGGAGAGGTTCCGCCATCTTGGACTTCCTGATGATGATATCAATTGGGAATTGCGGGGATATCTTGAGAGATAGTAAAGGGTGGGGAGTTTCCTCCCTTGGCATTTTTGAGAGAGATATATATATATTATATATTTCTTTGTCCTTGTTGCATTCTATTACTGTATATTACATGTTATTTTATAGATATCCTTTTTACATATGTCTAGTGTATATCAATTGCATTGAACGTTTCATTCTGTAGTCTTAAAAGCCATAACTCGCATCAAAGCATAATTAACATAACCAAGAGCAACAGCCTCCGCATTTGCACTCCGGAACAATTGCATTAATACTGATTTTCAAACTTTTTTTCTTTAAAAAAGAACGAACAAAAGCGATAATAACCAACCGAAGAAGAGGTATATAGTACATCAGCTAAGAAAGAAAAGAGGATATATATATACACAGAGAAGAAAAGGACATCGAGCGCATCAGTCAGCAGAACATATCAAGGAGGCATTAAAAGACATGTACAGTGGGTGGATAAAGAGGGCTTGGCAAGAATATACAAAAAAAAAAAAAAAAAAAAAAAGAGAAAGAGAACAGAAGTTGCCGTGGAGAGGAGAGCGGTGAAAGCCAGATGGCACGTGAACGCCGAACAGAAAGAAAAATTCCTCTAAAACAAACCCGTGACTCCGCTGTGGATACCGGATAAATAAAAACCCGGACCAAGATACCCCAGCCAATGAAAATTAACAAAAAAATAAAAGGGGTTCCAAGAAAAACAAAAAAAGGGTGGATCAGCATGAAGCATGATTGGCCAGTGGGAAATGCTCAGATTTCCCCGAACATCGCGTCCAGCTCGTCAACCTCTACGGTTTCCGGGCTTTGCAGCTCTATCCAGGATTCAGTCATCATGTCCAAGTCGAGGTCCATGTCTCGGGAGGCGAAGGAAAGCTTGCCACCCCATTTTGGGTGGGACATTTTCATGTCCACATCCATACCAGGGACAGCAATGGGTCGTGCGACAGTGGAGACACCCTTGGAGGGACCGTTCTCCACAGGGGTGGCAATGTCCTCGGCGTCCGGGGCCATGCTAGGACTGGACGAGGCTGACGACGCAGTGGAAGACAGCGATGGCGACGGTGACGTGCCAAACAGCGCAACCGCCGCAGCCTCATCCAGGTCCTGATCCTCACCCCGGGAATCCATGTGCGCAAAGTAGTCGCCGTACTGGCCATCGACTATACGGTCACCGCTAGCGGAAGAAAGCGGATCCTCGTCCATCGATCCAGAGGAAATTCCGTCCATCGCAGTGTCGGAGATGGTGTTTCCGCCATTCTCCGGTTCTTCTGGTCGGACTGACTTGGCCTCCGAGGCGCGTTCGCGAACGGCACTCGCGGTCAGCGTGAATTCCCTTTCGTCACGCTCGAGCGGTGGGGAGTTGGCGCGCTGGTGAGAGCGTATTAGACGGGAATGATGTCGATGATCGACCGAGAAGCTGGGAGCGTGTTTCGACGCGGTTCCCTGACTAGCGCTGTCATCATCGAAATCGGGAGACGAAAGGTCTACCTCGGGGCTGGGGCTGCGCTCCCGAGCCAAGGCGTCGGCATCATCCTGGTCCACACTCGACGCGCTCGGCGTAACGACTGCAGGGGGGATAAGCGTATCCTCCGAGGCATCCGGGATGGGCTGGCGCGGGGTTGTAGTCAGGTAGTAGTAGACCTTGCGCGGATGGACAGGGACCAGTTCCTTGGCCAACGGACAAGGAGCCAGAGCGGTCCAGGGACGCCTCAGATAGGTGGTGAGTCGCGAGGCGAGGAAGGCGGCTGGATTTGCGGAACTGTAGTTGAGAGGGAAAGTTAGTACGGCGGCAAACCGCGCGTAGGGAAGGTAGAAGGAGCACGTACTTGGCGACACTCTCGTTGAAGGTGATGAGGATGGCGGCCAGTTCCTTGACGAGATGAGGGCGGTTCCCCGTCTTCTCCAGTTGCTCGATGACGGCAACAACCACGTCATCGTTGATCCCTTCGGTGTCGATCTTGTGTGCGACGCGAGCGTCGGTGGGAGAGGGTGGCGGCGTGTGTTCGTAGAGATTCGACCGGGCACCGGGCCGGACAGGCTTCCAGGGGTATCTGATGCCGGAAGACGGAGGCTCCGGCGACAGCGAGGAAGCGTGCGCCGTCTTGACTCTCTTAGAGGGGGGAAGCTGGGCGTCGTCTGCCTGGTGCGCGGACTTGGAGATGGAGGGCGACCGGCGGGAAGAGCTGGGGAGGTGGATTCCCAGCGACGGCAGGGACAACGACTTGCGACGGGTGTTGTACGGCATGATGGACTGGAGACGAGAGAGGGAGGAAAACAAAAGGGATGAAGAGTAAGAAGAATAAAATAATAATTAAGAATAACTATAGTAATAACAACAATAATAAACCAAGAAACGGGGAAAAGCACAGGGATAGGAGACGTCGGGACGGGGAGGGCAACAGAAGAGGAGAGAAACAATAACAATAAAATAATATTTCATAAAAATAATAATAATAATAATATATAATAAATGGGGCTGACGGGGTCGACCGGGTTGAAGCACTGAAACTGAAAACTTTCCTGTGTCCAGGAATCCCGCGAATTCTCTGACAAGACACTGCGGCTGATTGGCCAGGAGACGGTTATCTGTGGCAAGAAGATCCTCTTATTAAGTTATGGGCTTCCAGGATTACTCTATAATACTGTACGCGTAGTAGATGTCGCCGTTTGCATTTGCCGTTGAAAAAGCTGGCGATGCAAGGATTGTGATGCATCTGATGTGAGCTCTCGACAAGGGGAGAAAGAAAGAAAGAAAGGCAAAGAAGGCAGAAAAAGCAAAAAAAAACAAAAAAAAGGCAAAAAAAACAAAGAGAGCAAACGAGGTCATCCTGCATGATCACCGCCCTAGTGTACTAGCGCCGTACGGTAGCGGTAATATATCACCGCCACTCACAGCGCGCTGTTTCCAGCCTACGCCTTCCGGTTGGCCCGATGCCAATCCTGCAGAATTACGCGGTACTGTGGGCGGTACAGGTAGATATTGCCTAGGCGTATGGTACGGTGGATACCATCGAGATCCTCTGCGGATCGGCAAAGTCTATGCAGTTTGTATGCGTATGCGGTTTGCGTGTGTATGGAGTTGGAGAATGCGGTATGGTACACCGCTACGTGAAACATCAACAAACAAACGTCATCTATCCTTGTATTCTGTAGCAGTATGTACGCTGCTGTGCAGCTGTATACATCCATGACATGCTGGACAGAGCAAACATCTCATCTCCAGCCACGTCCCTTGCATCGCAGCCACAATGGATGGATGGATGAGGTATCCATCGACAATAGATCTATTCGCGCTTCCGCTTTAGAGTAGAATGTAGATATCCGATTCAGTCGGCTATTCATCTACTCTACTCTCCCTGCCAGCCACTGCCATTCCGGACTCGTCTGATGATGGAATCGATCAGATTAGATATCCAGCATCAGACGTTCCAGCCACAACACTACAGCATGGCACATCCCTACTATGCTGGACATGCTACCAGTATACACGCTTCGTGCACCGTAACTCCATCACTTCAGCATTGTTTTTGCAGGCTGTCTCTCTCTTTGCCTACCTACTTGGCTGGACAAGTACCAGCCACCGCGAGATGCTCCAAGAGTGAGGCGTTGGAAACATACATTCCTTCCAGAAGGCATACATCACACACGGATTCGGATAACAACAAAGGAACCCCTTAGGAAGAAAATATATTTTACATGATGCCTTCGATTAACATATATATACACACATACAAGTAAACCATACTCCATACCCATGCCGCAGAATCCCCTATTTCCCCTCAGCCTCCCCCTTCACCCTCAAAACGTACCGCCATGTAGTCCCCAAATGCCACCGCTTCTCCTCGACCACTTCCAACCCGCTCTGTCGCACAATCTCCCCGATATCCCGATTCCACCAGCATCCATGCTTGTCCGCATGTGCGGGCGCCAGGTTATCCAGGATCCGGTTCAGCCAGTCGTAATACGACCGTCCGTGTTCCAGAAGTAAAATGCGCCCATTCTGCGGCTCCGTAATGGTACCCAGGTGGCGCAGCGTAGCAATGGGGTCAGGCATGGAGCAGATCCCCATCGTCTGCACGATCGTATCAAAGTACGGCCTGGAAGGAGGTATAGGTGCTGTCCCATTCTTCTCGGAAGAGAGACCAACGGGCTGTACGTCCTTCGCGTCCTCTACCCTAAACAAAACAGCCGCCGCGAGGGAACGGCCATTCTTCTCGTAATTAGGATATAACTGTTCGAATTTCTGCCGCGCGATGTCTACCATCTGTGGGCTGAGATCGATGAACGTCACCGTGCGACATCCGTAGATCTTGGCCCGGCCCTTCTCGTCTATGCCTCTTCGCTGTCCGAATTCGTAGTATTCCATGTTGCGCCCTGTGCCGCAGCTGATCTCGAGGACGTCTCCGTGCGCTAGCTTTATGAGCTCCTTCCGTCTCTTGCCCATGCGCATGAGTCTTTCCGACATGTCCACCTCCGAGTCGTAGACAGTTGCCGTGTCATTGTACCGGTCTGACACGTCGTCGGGGACCTGGAGGGTTCGCGCCTCCTTCACTTCTTGCTTGTATGTCGCGTAGAGGGAACCGCTGTAGATGCCGACGAGGAGAACACCAACGCCGAAAAAGGCGAGCGACTTGGGTGATACTCTGGATGAGGCGGAAGTCGAGGCTGGGGGTTCGGTTTTGAGGTTTACAAGATGCGGATTTGTGCGTTTTAAAAGGGCCGGTTGCGATTGCGAGCTTGAAATGATTGTCAGTCTGGGACCCAGATGGACACCTGCAGCAGCTGGGTAATTGCTACTGACCCTGGTTTCTTCGCGGGGATCCTACTCCCTGCCCTCGGAACAGGCACTTTGGCCTTTGCCAGGGATGCTCGTCCGACTCTTGACGCAGACATTGCGATGGCAAGAAAGGAATTCTTCACCAAACGCCAGGCCGTTCACTCCGCGTGGTGTCGATGTAGCGGTTCAACGCGCATGAGAAACCGCGGCACGAAAAAGCAGAGAGAAGCTATGGTCAGATGGCAAACATCAACTCATGGCACATTAAACACATTAACATTGACCAGCATATAGACAATGACGCACCGAAGAACAGGCTCTTCTTGTCTCCGTGCGCCTGGTTTTGGTCTCTTCAAAAATAGAAAGTCGGAACAGAATGCGGCCCGCAAGTTGAACAGATCGGATGCGAAGCCGAAGGCCGTTGTCGGAGATAAAGCCATGATGATTATTTATGGAGTGATTCCCCCTCAATTCACCATTCAACCCTGTAAGTTCTTGCAAGACTCTGTGACTCTGGATAGCTCGTCATCCAGCACAATGGCACTTCCCCAGAACATCCTCATCGTGGGAGGAGGCGTTTTCGGACGTTAGTGAAGGAAACTATCGTATAGAAACACCCTCGTCTAAGGAGTGCTTGATTAACATGTACACTTCTCACAGTATCCACCGCTCTCTCGCTCTCCTCCCGCCATCCCAGCTCAAAAATCACCCTCCTGGAGGCCTCTCCCACCATTCCCAACCCGCACGGCTCATCCGTCGATGCCTCTCGTATCGTCCGTGCCGATTACGCCGACGCAGCCTACGCGAAACTAGCCATTGCGGCCATTAATCGCTGGCGAAACACCGACTGGGGCCGTGATGGCCGGTACACGCAGAATGGGCTCCTCCTCGTTTTCCCCGAGGGCAACAGTAACGCGAGAAATTACGCAAGAAAGAGCTACGAGAACGTCAAGAAACTGGGCGATAAGGTCGAGTACCTACCCACCAAGGCGGATGTGCATCGCGTTGCACCCGCATTCGACAAGGATCTCCGCGTAGATGGCGGCTACGTGAACTGGGCATCTGGCTGGTCCAATGCAGAAGCATCCGTGCGATACGCAAAGAAACGCCTCGACGAGGAAGGCAAGGTGGTTTTCAAAACCGGTGAGGTGGAACAGATTCTGTTCGAGCAGTTGTCGTCGCCCAAAGCAACCGGCGTCCTCTTGAAAGACGGTACAACCCTCACGGCCGACCTGATCATCCTCGCTACAGGCGCCTGGACACCGAAACTCGTCGACCTGCGCGGTCTAGCCGTCTCAACAGGCCAAGCAATTGCCTTCATCCGCATCTCGGACGAGGAACAGAATCGTCTAGCGAACATGCCTACCATCCTCAATTTTGCGACAGGCATCTTCATCATCCCGCCGCGGAACAATCTACTCAAAATCGCCCGTCATGCTTACGGTTATCATAATCCCAAGACCGTGCCGGTTCCGGGACCTACTAGTCAACAGGGAACGACGATGGAAGTCAGTCTCCCGGAGACGGGGGTACCCATTCCACCTGAGGGTGAAGAGGCTATGCGAGTTGCCTTGAAGGAATTGCTGCCTTCTTTCGCTGATAGGCCGTTTGTTGAGACTAGGGTTTGTTGGTATACAGATACGTAAGTTGTTCTCCTTCGGATCTGACAATGAAAATAAAAAGGCAATGAAGCTAATGCTAATTATCTACATAGACCAAAAGGCGACTTCATAGTAACCTACCACCCAAATCACCCGAACCTCTTCCTCGCAACGGGCGGCAGCGGTCATGCCTTCAAGTTCTTCCCCGTAATCGGAGATAAAGTCGTCGATGCGCTGGAGGGGAAGCTCGACCCCGAGCTGAAAAAGATGTGGGCTTGGCCTGAGTCAAAGGTGGATCCGAACTTCCTGGCAACGGAGGACGGGAGTCGGTCTGGTGTTAAAGGATTGCGCTTGTTAGACGAGTTGGCCAAAGGGAAGAAGGCCAGCAGAAGCAGTGTCTTGTGAGTTTTCACCATTTCAGAATTGTCAATACCAAGTACTGCATTTTATTCCATTTTTTTTATGATTGCGCCGTTTAGGCCCGTAACAGCTAAAAAGGAAATCAAATACTACGATTCCCACCGAGCAAACCCTATATGGCCCTGGCTCATCATAAAACAAGTCCAGTCCAATCTCCCAGCCCTTATCACTTCCTGATAGACGAGGCGACGACATAATCTAAAAGCACACCGCATAAAAGAGATAAAAAAAATTTTTTTTTGGTTCTTTCGCTTCGGGTTTGTCCTCACCAAATGGCGGTAACGAGGCTAGCGTTGGATTCGAGAAGCTCCAGCGACAATAACATGGAGAGCTCTCCGTTAACCTGCAACGCACCATGCCGATAGCGAAACAGGAAGCGTAAAAATAATTAAAGGAGGCAGCCATTCGACCAGCGCACAGTACCGCCTCCCGCGTATGCGGTGTGTGCGACTATCTAATTGTAAACATGAACTCTGAAAAGGGACAACCGAAGAAGTTCCAAATCGCTATAACGCCGTGAAAATGCTAGTAGGGAAAACGAAATCGTGAAGGCGCATCCAGGGTCTCAAGACAATAGACTCTGAAAAGCAGTGAGACTTGTTGTGTAGAGCCCATTATCGGAACATCGCCAAAAGGAAACTGTTAATACACGTGGTGGAAGCGCAGAGGGCGTAAACACTGTCCCCAATAGCGTGAAACTGAGCCGATTCAAAGCCCGTAGACCATAGAATCTAAGCATTTTTAGACCTTGCGGAAATCTTCAGACCTGTTAGTAAGTTACAACCCATGCGGTCCAGATAGAACATACCAGAAAGTACAGGGTAAATCAATTCGAATGCCTGGTATATTTCCTCACGGACTTTGGCACCCGTCAAGACAATCTTTCCGCTGACGAAGATCAACAGAACGATCTTGGGTTTCATCATACGATAGATAAGACCGGGGAATAACTCCGGTTCGTAAGAACTGAAGTTATGGTGACGACTGGCAAGACCCTCCAAGCGGATAGGGAACTTGATGTCACAAGAGCCGACGATGTTCTGGATTTTGAAATCCGTAAACTTGGCATTGAAACCAAGCTTCTGGATAATCCGAGCGTACTTCCTTGACGCCAGTTTGGAGTCATCTTCCGATTTGGCACCGGTGACGACCATCTTGCCTGATGCGAAGATCAGGGCAGTAGTCTTTGGTTCTCTAATACGCATGATGACGGCAGCGAAACGCTAAGATAAGGTAAAAGAAAAGTTCAGCCACACTGTTCCCGTCTCAAGTTTGGAACTCAAGCGCGAGGACTAGAGAGGAATGTACCTTTGGATTGTATTCAGCATTCCTCGCGTGTAGGGCAATGGTTTTCAAATCCAAGCGACAGTCAAGGTTGACAGTTGCGACAATGTTTCTTGAGAAAAACAATTTGTTCAGTTTACTGGTAAACTGGATTAACAGCAACGAGTATACTCACTGCAACGTAGGCACAATGCCGCTCCCCGGAGTGCTCGCGCCAGGGGTCGCAGCCGGAGTAGCGGGCATCACCCCATTGCCTGTGACGGCATTTCCTCCTTGCGGCTGACCATTCACAGATCCATTCCCACTCTGACCATAGACGGCTGTATTGGCTCCTTTCTCCGAGGATGGAGGAGTCAAATCGGCAGCAACACCAGGGAAGGACAGAGAGGCTGGGGATGTGAAGGCTCTCGCCTGCTGCGCGTTGGTCGGATGGGTAGTGAGCGAATCCATTGTAACGTGCGCGGCCATACTCGAAGCCGAAAGCCAGCCGATGCTGAAAAGTGACAATTAAGATGGAGATGTGGTACGGCAGACTGACGAGTGTTTGTCAGAGATGGACAGGGAGCCAGAGGGTAAATGTAAATCAAACATACCTCTGCGGGAGATGAACAACTCAATGTCTCCCCTACACTAGCTGCCTGTCTGGCGAGATAGAATCCCAGAAGAGGTTGTTCGAAATTTCGGGGTTGAGATATTTCGAGAAGAGCCAGAGATGACGGTGAAGCCGAAGCCAGGAAAGGTGGAGCAGGAAATACTCAAGAAGCCGGGAAGGACACAGTGAAGTGTTTCCGGGGGAATGCTCCTCGACTTTGAACTATTCACGAGGAATAACAGAAGACGTGGGGAGGGAATGGATGGTGAGGAAACAAGATTCTCTCAACGAAGATTTTTTTTCTTTTTTCTTTTCTGGTTTGTTTTTTTTTTGATTTCTATCTGCTGTAGAATTGAGGATAAAGAGTGGCGAAGCTGCAAACGTTGCAAACTCCCAGGGGGTTTAGCACAGCAAAGTCCACCAACGGTAGAAGAGTTGTGTGATGAGGGTGTGTGAGGATGGAAGAGAGTAGGATGGTGTCTTGGTGCCCAGAAGAGCTCTAAGAGCGATGAGCGTAGGAGATGGAGACAGAGGGCTGAAGCAGCGACTCTCTGCAGAAGATGGCACTAGCAGCAGTCAACCCCGAAAGGGAAAGGGGCGGGGAAGAGCGTGAGTGAGAGAGGGATGGAGGGAAGAGGGCGGGGAGGAAAGACGGCGACACGGAGAAACCGGCGTTCCGGGAGCGATGCCAAGACCAGAAAAACAAAGTCCAAATGGGAGCGGGAGGTTGGGCCTTTAAATAGTCGGAGACAAACTGCTTGGCCGGAACCGCTGCTATCAGGGGGGTGGCTGGACCCAGCGGTGGCGGCAAACGCAGCCCTGTTTTCTTGGTTGGCGACGCTGCCTGCGCGCTTTCTCATTGGCCCTCTGTGGCTCCTCCGGCGAGGACTATTCCTCTCCATGCGATTGGCGGAGAAACGCTGTCACCCCACCACCTATCGCCAATCGGCGTTAGTGCCTGCCAGATCGAGGATGGGCCTCTCACTAGCGTGTGATTAGTGCCAGTTAGTGGCAGTTTAGCGCCATGGACGCAGCCTTCACTGCTGCCCAGTCCGCTTCTGTCCTGTGATTGATCTGCTGCGCATTCTGCGCGCTGTCCAATCACGTGCTGCTGCTCTGCTCGCGACGCGCCATCCACTTGCTGCTTTTAGCCCCTACCAGAGACTTTTAATGAAAATCTTTTAATTTCAGCTGCGCTCTTCCTGGAGCATCCCATCAGCAGATATAACACGTAACATGTGAATCCTGCATGATACCAGGTTCTTTTGTCTCCTGTCACTTGCAGCAGAGGTTCTAATCAAATGAGCAGCCCCCAGGAGAACATTACATCCAAACCCTGCCGTCAAAATACAGCGCGCTGCATACCGCGTGTGGAGAGTAGACTTTGCCAATCGCCATCGCCCCCGTAGGACAGGTATTAAGGCAAGATATACATCATCCTTGGAATCGATGTTCACAGTCGTCCTTCTCTGCCTATAACTGACTGCGGTTTATCACCCGTTGCGATATGACGTTGAAATCAACTCCTACTAGGATACGAAGAGATTTTGATATATACTCTATGCTGCGTTATTACTTTAATTGGATCCTGTCTACACGATATGCGGTGCTTAGGCACCCCGCATTGCTTCTGTTTCTTCTAAAATCAGATACGAGACGGAAGATGCTCTCTCTACCATAGAACGTATCTGCAGTTTGCTCAAACATAGGCGCTTAGAGACTCCCAACATTCCTGTCAACAATGGACATTGCATTGATGGCACCTTGACAACTCACGGCCACAGAGTACAGTACTCCAGCGAGCGCTTAGTTGCATGCACCTTTATGTAGTATACATGGGGCATGCAGAACAAGGTACCCGAAGACATAGATATACTACATCCACATCCAAGTATCCCAATGCCGTGCAGGATCGCTAATGGCACGGTACTAAGCGCCCCAGGAGAATATTCTTCTTACCAACGAGAAAAGAGCACCAAAGATATATATTACCTGAAGAGAACTTGTACTCTTCAAAGACAGCATAGGGTGACTTGATTCTTGATAAACATCTACCTAAGCTTGGAGTGCTCTATGGATTAACACCACTAATTCTGCTTCTGACAACCGGCTATTGTAGACCCTATTCATGGATGTCCAATGAATGCGCTTTCAGCATCTAGAAGTTCAATACTTTTTGCAGTTGTCCTCAAGAATACCGGCAAGTGGCCGCGTAAACACGTTGAAGAGCTTAATGTTAGTATTTATGCTTGTTTTGCTGATAGCATGATGCCATGAGAGCCATAGATCTGTGTAACGGACGGATATAGTTAAAAATGGGCTTGGATTGCAATGGCTAGGCCAAGGTCACATTCAAAACATGTTATGGAGTTCCAGACTTGTATCACCCTGCCGGCAGAGGGATGCCACAGAAGTGAAACTGGGTCATGGGTGTACCATGCAATAACATGGCTAGCGAAAGCCAGATGGAAAGGGAACATAACCGCATTTAAGCTGTATTACTACTCCATGGTAGGACGTTGTAATAAGTAGCATCGCGTACTGCTTATCCCCATGGGGACGGGCATGGAACCATGGGAACGGCATGGCTTTGGCGATGACACGACATCCCTGTCATTCCGACTTGGTGACAGTCGACTGGCCTGCAGAAGGACGCGTGATGGAAGGATTCATGCACCCTGCAGCATTCTGACAGACTGACAGTTGAAATCTTCGCATGATTCGGGGGCATCGACAGTCAAGGTGAGGCTGTCCAACGGTCGCTGGCAGAAATGCGCCGGGGCCACGTGGATCGGCGCTTTCAAAGTGAGGCGAGGCGGCCCCTCGATTGTTTTGTCTGCCTGCCGTTCCTCTCCTCTTTCTCTGTTTCTGCTTCTGCTTCACCTGTCATTTCTGCGACCTCCCACTCCTTTTATTCAGGCCTTGCGGTTATCCTTCAACCTCGCATCTGGAGTTTCCTTGAGTTCGTCGACCCTTTGGATACCCATTCTCTGTGCGAAGAGGTGGTGAGAACCACACCGGGAATTATCCGTATCCAGTTTCTCCTGAGGATATCAGCCATCTGCTTCTACACTCCAGCTCTCAGTCCAATTCGGATCCCCTCTGGCCACATTCCATCGTTTCTGGTATCGAAAGAGCTACAGTCTGATCCATCTGGTTAATTTCATCCTGTACCTGGATTTTCTTTTCTTTTTCGTGAAATAGATAAACAACCTCATTTGCTTCCTTTCAGCCATGACTGAGGTTTCTTCGACCCGACTCTACCTTGGGAACCTCCCCCGAAATGGTACGCAGGCTCTCACAGTTCCCTTCTTCGTGCAGTTGTATCTACCATACTTCTGCTCTTTTCTTTCCCTCTTCACTTTGGATTCCTCCCTGCCATCCACCATCGCGCCTCTCGAGAACGGGAATTAGTCCATGTCCTTGGGATTGTACTCTTCATTTTCATCATAATCCTTTCATGGATAGCAAATTGGCTTGCATTTTCCCATCTACTCTTGGAGAGTTTGGGGAAGAGGATTTTCCTAAAGCACAATCAATCACCCCCAGAAAACGAATCGAACCTGGATGTCTCTGGATCTGCTGGATTATTGATATGGTCATGAAGAACTGACGTTGCAGCGCGCCCTACTGGGCGCCGATGTCTTTTCCAGTTACCAAGCAGGATATCGAGGATCATTTCAGTACCCATGGATCCGGAAAGATTAGAGAAATCAAGTTGAAAACCGGTTTCGGATTTATCGAATATGAAGATGAGATGGATGCTAAGGACGTCGTTCCGGGTATGCCCATTTTCCCCTTGAATTCTCACTTCTCTTACCGTCGCTGATCCGTTCTTCTCGTGCAGCCTTTCGTACGTATCAACTTAACTCCACTTAGTGATGCTTTTGTTTGACCGTTTCTCCTGCAATAGACGGCAGTGATTTCAAAGGTAATCGTCTTACTGTGCAGTTTGCTCGTGGACCTCGACGCAAGGAGAGTTACGCTTCCCCTCCGGACCGGTCTCTTCCACCCCGTTCGCGTCGCACAATATATCGTATGCAAATTTCTGGCCTTCCAGAAACCAGTTGGCAGGTTAGCAACCCAAATCCACATGGAACCCCCGGGACCTCCCTTTCATTCTGGAGCTTCAACAGCGTTTGATTTATCCTTGCCCTGTGGTACCATCCGTCACTCAGCTTCTCTTGTTCTCGTTCGTTTCCGAGGATTCATCAACTACCATGGTTTAAGCTCTTGAGTAGTCTTTCATCACGCGAAAAGACTTCGGGACTGCAAGTCCTGAATTGTCTCCAATATAATCTGCGTGATTTTCGCTCTTCTCGGGAGTTGTTCCAAGGATAACCCGCTGGCCTTATTCAAACGAGAAAGGATCTTCTGGAACCCACACCAATCTTCATTTCCTGACCTTTGACGTTTTGGTTTCGTTTCCCTTCACCTTGTTTATCTTTTTTTTATATATATTATCTCTTTTCTTCTCTTGGCTGCAGCTGTTTGTCAGCTTCAGAATGCTTCGCCCGAAGATGAACTCACAATATGCCTTATCTAGGATCTCAAAGACTTTGCCCGAGAATCTGGCCTTGATGTAGTTTATTCTGAGACAGGTCGAGAACCTGGCAGAGGGTGGGTCAACCGAACCTATGACTACAAACCCATGGACTCTGTTAACTCCAAGGAAGCTTTGTCGAATTTGAATCGGCCAAGGACCTAAACACAGCCATCTCCAAGCTCAATGGACGGACCTTCAAAGGATCCAGTGTGCTTTGCGTTGCCGATGTAAGAGCCTTGTACATCTTGCCAGTCACAAGGACAGGGCCTGACGATGCCAGGAACAACCGTACGATGAGAGACCCTACCGTGACATGTACCGGTCCCGGTCGCCCCGCCGAGGGTACTTTCCAGTGGATGATTACGACAAGAGAGGGCCACCTCCTCGGGGCTATAGTCCCCGCATGCACTACCGTGAACGTTCTCCAATTCCTCTCCACCGGGACTACTATGACCGTGATGGTTATGGGCGTCGAACTCCTCCTCGTCCTCGGATCGATGATTACCCACCTCCACGTCGTCCCTATGATGACCCCTACGAACCTCGATTCCCCCCGCCTCGCCGTTACGATGATCCATACTTAGCTGACAGGCCCTATGGTCGTCCCCGAACACCGCCTAGGGGGGACTTTATTGGTTACGATCGCCGTGGTTACTGGTAAATGCGGTTTTCATAACCTCTTGATGACTGGGCGTGCGTAGTGAAATACCCATTGTGTTTTGCATGTGTTTACTGCATTCTTCAGTTAAGAACCGAGATGACGCGTATGCTGGAGCTTATTCTGGGCTGGATGTACAAATCGGGACATTTGAAACGCCGCCGTACGACTTTCTCATGCTTTGACCTGGTCTCGGACATGTTAAGGACCCATGGTAAAAATTCCAGCGGAGGAGACTTCTCCGGGTATTAATGGTGAAGGCAGTTCAGATACAGAGACCGTATGAGTTCCGCCTAACTGCTAATGAACCGCGACCGACAGCTCGGCTTACTCTGGACCTCCGGATTCTACAGCGTAGGTCTATCTAGGTCTATCGCCTGGCAGCTTTCGATCTACAGGGTGCTTGGTGGACCTCGCTCGACTAACGCAACCTTGTTGTTTTGTGTCTGCCCAGTAGACGTCGATCCATGTACAGTTTCGAAAATGCTCGTAGTAATAATATTTATGAAATCCAAGATGTGACATGAGGGCGCTGGATTATAGCGTGGAAATCTGCAGCAGTGTATGGCGACTTGGTGGATGAGATGTGTGTATCGCGAGCAACCTGCCACGTAGCTTGCAATGGAATTCAAACAGTACTTGGCACTATATAAATTGTAGTAGTTCATGCGAGTTCATGCATCCCTTCATTTCTTGCAGCAGTTGACATGATGACGTCCCGAGCAGATACAATGTTAACCCCCACCGCACCACGATGACTGCTCCAGAGCCTAAAAAGCCCACCGCAATCCGCGGGTCGATGATGATGATGACAATAGAAGAAACAGCAACTGGCTCTGTTTGAGGCCAGTGGGAGTACCACCTGCTGAAGGGACAATAACAATCAGCCTGACCTCTCTATTCTGGTTCTACCATTTACGTCAGAACTGCATCGCACCCGTAGCCAGGGTCGAGAGGTTGGCGAATTCCCCGAGAGTTGTGAGAGAACACGCTGGATCCCATCAACTGTAGATTTACGTGTCTAACTTCTTAGTTCCCCTGGCAGTCAGTACCGAATCAGGCTGTTTTTCGAACGCCTCTGCGCCTATCTGCCCCTCCCTCTTCTTGCGATCCCGAAATCACCATGGCGGAGGACCGAATCGACGTACACATCCCCCCTCGCCCAACGCTCCTAGACAGCGTCAGACTTCGCGATATCCAACTCTCCCTCCCTGCAGCCCCAGACCCGTGGCATCGACAAGGAAAACCGCAACCATGCACTGCATCCCTCAAGTTGTCGTATTCGTCCGCCGTCGCCGCCGCTGCAGCCGATGACGTTTCTCTCTCCCTCGACTACGGGAAGCTCTACCGCCGCTTGGCGGAAGATATCCGGCAGATGGGCCAACAGGAAGGCCTGGGCCAGCCGACCGTTTTTGTGGATGGGAATCTGAAGGATGAGAAGGCTATCAATGCTCTGGGCCAGGACGTGAGGGTCATCGGAGGCGTTGTCGCGAACTGCGGACTGGGCCTACTCGATGAGACGGCTGCGGGTATTAGGAGGATGTCTCATGTTCATCAGAGCCCGAGGAACAGTATTAATTCCGCTGCTCTACCGGTTAGATCCCTGGATGAAGAGCAGCAGCAGCAGCAGCAGCGACGACGATCAAGTTCCGCGGCGGCCGCATTCCCTATTTCTGGAGACTACGGGCAATGTGAAATCTGGATCCATTTGCCCAAGGCATTGCTACGTGCTGAAGGTGGCCTCAGGTATCGCAGCGTCACTTTGTGGGGTTACAAACAGCCGGATGAGACGGGAACAGAAACCACTGTGGCTGCTATAGATGCTGACAGGCGTTCTGTGGTGCTGGAAGAGGAGTTTCGTATTGAAGATATCCGATGCTACTGTATATTGGGAGTGAACTCTCATGAGAGACTGGAGAAGCAGGCTGTGATGATCACGTTGGAATTCAAGGGCCCGGGACAATTGGCATGGGGAACTACTGTCGTTGATACGTATCAAGAGATGACTAGAACAGTGGCTGAGGTAAGGCTATCTCTCTCGCCTAGTTCACTTCTTCCTCTGTTTACTGACCATGCCGTTGCCAGAGAGTCGAAGAAACTACTTTCCAGACAGTAGAGGCACTGGCTACCTTCGTCGCACGAATCGTGACTGTGGAGTTTGCCAACGAGAGAGTCACGGTCACTGTGGAGAAACCCAGCGCGTTGGCATTTGTAGAGACATCTGGCGTGGAAATCACCCGGACCCAAGAGTTCTTTTCTGCGTGAGAATAAAGCAATTGTATATCTGCAGCATAACTATTATATGGAGCGTATTCAAGGAAACAAATACGGACATCTGCCGTCCCGTGATGTCAACACGTGACTATGATTATGTCACCTTACCTGCGATTGGCTGCCCGCTGCCAAGTTCAAGCTCGATTTCTCTTCTTCTGACCTCGAGTTCTTTGTTAAGACTACCTTTATCTTAGGCTGGAGCCTTTGTATTTCCTCCTACAACCGTCTATTTTACTAGAATATACATCCAACACATTAAAACCTTTCTGTTCCTCTATGTGTCAGTCTTTGTCTGAGTCGTCCCTGTCGTCCGTTTCTGTGTTCTTCGGTAGCTGCCTTGCTGGATCGATCTCGAGCCCCGTCTCATTGGAGACCAACTTCAATCTCGGTATCCCTTCGGATCTGCCAGTGTTGACTAGGACCGGCTCTTTCCCCTCCACTGTGTCGGGGAACCAATTTCTCAGCGAAGTGGTCTGGGTAGGGGTACATCGTCCGTCCTGAAGAAGGGCGGACGGTAAAACGGTTATTGTTTATTTGACGACTTTCAGAGGAAGCTTGTGTCTCTTGCCTCTTGAATTTTCAGAATTATCCTTAACACGAGTGTGGTCGGGATTGGTTTTCTTTTCGTCACTACTCAGTAACTGGATGGGCTTGGCGGGTGCTTGTTTTTCTGTCTATGCCTTGGTTGACATTCGCGAACTTGCCGGTTTCATTCGCCTGCTGTGAATTGTGGAGCAGCTGTTGTTGAATAGTTCGGTATCTTCTGTTATCTTTCATTGAAGCGATATGGATTCCAGGTCGGTTCCCGTCAATGACGACCTGTCGGTTGGGGACGTGTTTAGTCCCCAGGCTGATTTATCCCGGTCTTTCAAAGCTTCAGGCATCCGTGAGGAGCAGGTTGCTGGCTTTAGGATGGATAATCGCAGTCCTTTTGGCGGGCAGGATGGGGAACCTGATCCACACGGACTAGCGATGGACGCCAATGTGCTGACAGAGAAAGCGCGGCGTGGCAAGAAGAAGAACAATAAGAAGAAGGAACAGGCCACTAAAGCTGCTCCTGCGCTTTCGACGGTTCGTGGCTTCTTCACGCCTATGGCTTCCGGAGATGAGGAGTCGGATTTCTCGACTACTAGCTCTAAAGCACGGAGCCCGCAGCTCGCTCCTATTGCAGCAGGTGGGAACAGCCCATCAGTACGTCCAGTCTCTTCTTCTCCTGGCCTCAGTGCCTTGACACATCAGCTTGATGCCTTGAACTTGTCTGGTAATCGGCGGCCGGGCTCTGGAACTCCAAGCAACGCCAGTGTCTGCTCGGACAGTGACCAAACAGAGGTATTGACCAGTTACGAGGTACCTCTGGAGAATGATTTCGTCAGCCCGGACGCAGCTGCCGACGAGAATCGACAGGAGATTTCATCTGGCGGAAAAGAAGAACTGCGCAGTCAGCTTCGCCGAAAAATGACCACGGATGACTTCCAGCCATTGCTGTGCCTCGGCAAGGGGGCTTTCGGCACCGTGTTGCTGGTGCGCCACACAGTTACGGGCAAATTGTATGCGCAGAAGCAATTCCGGAAGGCCTCATTGACAGTGCACAAGAAACTGGTCGAACAGACAAAGACGGAGCGCATGATTTTGGAGAGCATCAATCGTCATCCTTTCGTAGTTAAACTGTTTTATGCTTTTCAGGACCACGAGAAGCTATACTTGATCCTGGAGTACGCGCAGGGTGGTGAGCTTTTCACTCACCTCGCCATGGAACGCATGTTCGATGAGGATGCGGCGGCCTTTTATATGGCGGAGATGGTTCTGGCCCTTGAGCATCTGCACCAGAACGTGGGCGTGGTCTACCGTGACCTGAAACCGGAGAACTGCCTCCTAGACGACCAGGGCCATCTCCTTCTGACCGACTTCGGGCTCAGCAAAATTTCAGTTGATGACGAAGATCGCTGCAGTTCTTCCCTGGGGACAATCGAATACATGGCCCCCGAAGTCATTCAAGGCAAGCCCTACGGTAAGGCCTGCGACTGGTGGTCACTAGGTGCGTTAGGCTACGATCTCCTTACCGGATCGCCACCATTCAAAGCGAACAACAACGCCAAGCTCCAAGAAAGGATCCTCAAACAGAAACTCACGCTCCCATACTTCCTGGGTCCGGATGCGAAGGATCTTCTGACCCGTCTCCTCCGCAAAGAGCCTTCCAAACGCCTCGGATACCACATGCCCAAGGACCTCCAGACGATCAAGAAACACCGATTCTTCCGCAAAATCGACTGGAAGGCTCTTGAGCGCCGCGAACTCAGTCCGCCCATCACACCTGTTATCACGGATCCCGCCCTCGCGGAGAACTTTTCCATGGACTTTACGCACTTGCCGTTGAGCCCGGTCGTAAGCTCGAACTTCATGGATGACCATCTTGGCGGCGGGAGGTATGCAGGGAGCCCGTCTGGCATCGGTGCTGAAGGGGCTATCTCCGTGTCTGCTGGTAAGGGGGGAGGAGCCGAATCAGACCCGTTTGGGGGATTCAGCTTTGTGGCTTCGAACAGTTTGCTTGATCATGGACTTGGGATTATAACTTCTTCGCATTAGTATTTTCTTGCTTCTCTTCGTTTCGCTATGTGTTTATTTTGTTTTTGCTTTTATTTATTAACTTTGTGAGATTCCATCTCTGTAAAGTAATCCATTCACATTATGCAGCATGCATCCATCCTAAAGTGAGAACATTTAGTTCCTTTACAGCATTTGTGAAGAAGGATATTCCATGATCAGTTTCAAAGGTTTCTTTTCTTCCTGTCGTGAATTTCGGTCTTTTTTGTTATTGTCTCATCCACTCAATTCATATGCACACCATGCAGATAAAAGTCAAAGCCAAGTTCAAGCTCAACCTGAAGCTCTCCTTTAACGAGAAAGAAACAAGAGTGTATCTAAGTAAAATAAAGCGTAGTTCAAAAAAAAGAAAAAAAATATTAAAGGAAGGAAAAAAGACAAGACAAAAGGAAAGCAAGCTTAGACTAGACAGACTAGACTTAGAGCTCCCCTTCTTCGCTTCCATGACCCTCTTCCGGCTCTACCACTGAGCCTTTGCGAGGAGGATCACGACGATCCGGCGGCTCCTGGCTCAGAGAGGAGGTTTCCTTCTCTCGCAGATACGGAGGTTGGCGTTGATATGGTGGATACTGATGTTGAGATTGAGATTGGGATTGGGATTGGTGACGCGGAGGAGGGTAATGGTAATGGGAATGCTGATATTCATAGGTGTCATTATTAATACTGGGAAGACTTGGTTTTCGGTTCCGATAGCCTCCTCCATCGGAGGATGCGGATCTTCTTCGCTCGTTCCGGTGAGGCGGTGGCACCCTTTCCCTATCTCGGTCCCTGTCCCTGTCCCGATCTCGATCGTAATCCCAACCACGACTGCGGCCGCGACCACGACCATGACCACGATCACGGTCGAGGTCACGGCCACGGTCACGGTCACGGTACCGATCGTTATCGCGGTCCCGATCCCAGTCGCGGTCCCGGCTATGATATCGATCCGAGGGCCGTCTGTCGGACCAGCGGTCATTGTGGTCATTCAGATTTGAGCGGGGGGGTTGCTCTTGGGAGGAAAGGTTTTTCTGGACGATTTCATCGATTCGCTGCTGGACGGGATCGACGTCGTCTTGGTCTCTCCTTCGATCTCTTTCCCTATCCCTACCCCGTTCTATTTCTCTATCCCTGTCCTTGTCCCAGTGGTCGCTGTAACGATTCTGTGGTAGCCAATGTTGTGACGGACGGCGTGCAGAGGATGGAGGATGTGGGTGATGCCGCGGGTTGGCCGTTGTGGAAGGAGTAGGGGATCTATGGCTGTTGCGCGATACATGGCCATTCGTATTTCTCCTTTCCCGATCCTGGGATGGAGTACGGCGATCTGAAGTCTGATCCGGAGCCAAGCCTTGCGAGTGGGAGACCGATGGTTGGTGTGAAGTCTCAGAACCTGCTGGTTTGCTGTCACTGCCATCTTCTCTGCTAGTGCGAGGTCGTTTAGGAGACCGTCCCCCGTTCAACGCTTCCTCTGGTTGATCATGGGGTTTTATGGATTCGCAACGGCGCGTTTCCTCGGGTTCCCTCGATCTCTTGCGTGTGTTCAAATCTGATCCACCAGTTCCATGGGTGGAATGGGGAATCTTGATCTTTTCGGAACTCTCAGGCTGGCCGCTAGAGTCTTTTTCTGTCTCCTTCAAGAGTTTCTCCGCGCTCACTTGGGGGATCCTAGGCTTCTTATTACTGTCTGAGCCATTCCTAATGACGTCTTCCGGTTCCCTTGGCCGCTTCCGCTCAGGCTCCTGCGTAGATTCTGGTGTGGACTCTGCAGGGTTGGCACGCAGAATCCTGGTCTTCTCGGCGCCTTCTTCAGACGGTATGGGCGTGGTCGGGTAGTGCTGACTATGCCGCTGCATAGCATTATTTTCGTAAAGCTCCGCCATGCGCATGCAGGCGCAGCGTACTGTAGGCAAATCAACATCGATCTGCTTCCACCAGGGCTGGCCAGCGCCATCATCTTCAAACCCCATATCGCAATGCCTGGCTGCGGCATAAAGCGCGGCTGCTGCAATGGTGCGGGCGGTAAACTGAAGACAAAGCACTGTATACATGGAGTCGTTGACAAAGGCCCATGACGCATTACGCATGGGCTTGTTCTCGCTGACGCCAAAGAAACATAGAAAGTCGTACAGGATCCGGTAAGGCTGTTCTAATTGTAGATCGAAGCATAGAGCCTCAAGAAGCAAGTCCTCATGATGTAAAATGGTATCTCTCCATTTCCAAAACTCCTTAGATTGCTCATCCACAACCAGGTTGGGTTGCTTTTGTGCCACCCGACAGCATGCGACAACGAACTCCCTCATTCTTCGAGGATTCTCCTCCACCTTGGTTGATAGGAACAGCGCCGTGGCGGCAATCGGGTATGGATGCATACCCATCCTCTGTGGGAGATCAACCATACTGTACCGCATGAAAAACCGGTGTAGGTAGACGGCCGCCGTCGCGAGGGTGAGTTGTGGCAGCTTGAGCATGATTCCGACTTGCGTGATAAAATTGACCCCCTTGCTGCGGCTGATCTGTTCCGCTTCCATTTTCATGCCATCGAGTTGCGATGGTGTCCTCGTGAGTTCCTCGTCCGTAAAGAGCCATTGAGACTGCGTCGCGAGAAGGACAGGGTTCGATGGGCAGGGGATCGGTCGCTGGCCAGCGCGATTCGACGATGGGGACGCCATGTGGAGAAACCCTGGAGAAGCCTTCGAGGAGTCCCGTATGGTGGTAGATGGTTATCGGTCAAACTAGAGCAGCAATAACAAGATCTCTGCTCCTGTTACTGTGGTTAAGGATGAACAAAGGAACAGAGATCCCGGAGGACAGTAGAGCAACACGCGCTCGCGCGCGATATGAGTGACGCTGCTTCCCTGTCCTCCTCCAGCCAAAAAAGCCGATTTCCTTATTGCTCACAAGATGCAAAATGACATGCCGCAGAAACGCCTCATAGCATCATTTGCTATTCGACCTGAGCTTGATAAATGAGTCGGAGCTAGAGCGCCGAAATGACGGTTGGTGAGAACACAACGAACGGCGCAAACTCTGCCCCAGGAGATGACGAATTCCTCGTCAGTTATAATGAAGCACTGAAGGAGACGTAGAAGAGTAATGAAAGCCAAATGAAGCTGAATGGACTGGCTGGGAGCCTTTGCGGGCAAGGACTTGACTCCCGAGAGACAGTCAATTTGATCGCTGCTTGCGGACCGGATCTTCTGGTTTCTCCGTGAATGATTCCCAGCGTTCCCCAAATTCCTTCCGTGGATATTTACTACTATCAATTAATATAATAACTAGTATAGGAGTTTTTACAATGACAAATGATGCAGTAAATATTTTTCTCCTATAAATACAAGATGGAAAGTTCAGTCACATGGTATCATGTCTGGTCATTTCACTTCGTGTTCGCAGCCCCATCTTCCCCTTTCCATTCACAGAATATCATGCACTCGTTGGGACGAAAGCATATCTTAGATACACCTCATTCCTCCTCGCTGACCTCGCTTTCGTCATCACTAGGAATGTGATACTGTGACTGTTGTTGCTGATATTGCTGGCTTCGTGCCTCTTCCTCTCGCGCACTCTCTTCAAAGGCCGCTTCCATTTCCGCAGCCAACGCGTCATCGTCTTCAGCTTCGTCCTCATTTGAGGGCATTACCTCCCCATTTCTAGCTAGCGCGGGTGCACCTGGACGGCCAGCCGGAGACGGCAGACACAAATCCTCCATTTCTTCCCTATTCCCATCACCATCCGGAATATTCGAGGGAGTGTTGCTGGATGAGAAATGGGCAGGGTTGACCTTGAATATAGGACGAGATGGTGGCGGTGAGCCCATGTCGATAATCAAGTCACCGTCAATGATAATGTTTGAGCCCGGCGATGGGGTCGACTTGTGTGATGGCGCACCAGTCACCGCATCCGAAGACAACGATTCTGACTCTCCACGGGCTGGAGCCCTTGTGTCTGGTTTGAATGTCGGTGGGCCCGTCTTCCTAATAGATTGATTGGTTGCATTTTTATTCTGACGAGCGGGCTTGGCTTGTTGACTGCTTTGGGCTTTGGCCGGCGGTTTCGATCTCGGCAGAGGACCTCCAGCTGCGGGCTTTGTAACAGGCTCAACAACTGGCGTAGTGATTTTTGCGGTGCTGTAGCTTGGTTCCGGGGTCGAAATACCCGACGCGGACTTCTCGTCTCCGGCATTATCCTTAGGGAGGAAGTGACGGTAGTCATACGGGTTGGTATCATCCGCCAGGCCCTCATCCTCGCCGCCCTGCAATTGATCGTCACCGCATGCTTGGTCGTCCTCGAGGAGTGTCTTGAGTTGATCATATTGTTCGAGAACCTGTTTCGCTGTTTTTGCAGGAGCTGAACGAATATTGAAATTCAGCTGTGTTGCAACCGGCTCCAACACGAAAACCTTTCGACTTGGATCAAACACCAAGACCAAGTTCTTCTCTTCCGAACCCGACACGGGCTGTTCTGGGTCCACACTGCCCTCGTATGTATATGTCAACGTATTTTGCTCCGTCGTAGGTGCTTTGTCTGTGATGGTAAGGGTGTAGGCATCTTGGGACCGAGATGAACGACTGATGGTCGACCGTTGCTGCGGTGTGGCAGACTTGCTCTTGTAATTGTACTGGATGTTGACTAACCGGTTTGGCGTGGTACCGTCCTTTGCTGCTAGCCTTTCTCCCAAGACAACTGGGTATTCTGCCTGCTTCGTAGGGTCGATCAAACCACCGGCGGGCAGAGAAGCGGAGGCGGAGATTGCAGCCATGGCGCAGCGGTCAGAGAAGTAGCGGTCAAGAAATGCCAGAAAACCTAGATTGTCTAGATTGTTGAGCTGCTCTTTTGCTCGCTATTACAAACGAGGAAATAAACCCGAACACTCAATCAAGAAGAGAATGGCGGCCGTAGGATCGCTGTACGGTAGCAGCAGCATGCAAGAGAGCGTCACATCACAGTGCCAAGAACAGACAAGGGAATAATGGTGAGAAACATAGACGGTTCCGGACGCACTATATATACTGAGAGCACGGCTAATGAGGAGCCAGGAGGAAAGAGAAGCCCTCCGGAGGCGATAAGAAAAGGAAGAGAGAAAGAAACGGTGACAAGGAAGGGATCTGGAGAGAGAGAGAAACGGAGATGAAATGGGGAGAAACAGCCGGAGAGGGGCGATCCGTTCTGCTTGGCGCCCGGACGCCAATCGCTTGCAGGGCTGAAGTTGCCCCTTGCAGGCACAGCGAAACACTACTTGGAGAAAACAGCAATTCAACAGCGGAAGTTTCGTGATTATGTTCGTTCTTATTGTCCTATTTCCTCTCAGGATGTCAGTGAACAGGAGACGCCTCTCGCAACGGGCTCCTGGAACCCGGAGTGGCATTCCCGACGGTGAGCTGCTCCAGGCGCCCGGCCAGTGTCCGATGTTTCCTCATTACCTCCTCCCACTCGCAAGCCATGGTCTCGTCTCTTTCATCCTCTGTAGTAGTCAACTCTGTGACAATCAAACTGAAGTCTCCCCCCAGTCGTCCCAGACTGGCTGCGCAGTACAGAACCTGCGTTAGCAGACTCTCTCTCGAGCTCTTGTCTTGGACATTAGGAAGATATGTGCGCAAGGTTTCCGTAAGTAGCTGTACTAGGTGCATGGGGAAAGTCGCTAGAGCAGGAGGGAGACACTGCAAGAGGTCCTCTTTGCCTGTGGCCTGCGCCAATGACGGTTTGCTTCGAGAATCTAGTCCTCGTAGGCCAACAATGGCCAAATCGGACTCCGATATATCTGGCGAGAATATATTCTTGTATAATGAAATAATGGCGAAGCTCTGTTCACGATATATTTCAATGTACCTTTTCAAGAACTTCTCTGTTTGGTGACCCTCGGACCAGGGACCGGCGTGGGCCGACACGCCGTCCCTCTTGTCTACATTGCCCAGCCGTTTCTGTGTTTCCTGGTCTGCCAGCTCCCGCAATGGATCTAATGCTTCCAGTGTAGACACCAGATTTGCCAACCGGCATACCAGAAAGAGAGCGCCAAATGCTCCTTCCCCTTTGCCAGGCGTACTCCCGCGGTGAAGCGTCTCCAACTCCGGTGCCACTCGCCGTAGCCAACTAACCATTCTCATAGCAGCCGCAAGTCTAAGGTTATGCGCCCGAAGCCCATAGATAAGATTTGTCGTCATGTCCCTCATAACATCTTCCGCCTGGGCAGCCACGTCTTCGACCAGAGGGGAATCAGGGTATAGCGTCTGTAATCTCTTAATGTGCGCATATAGATCCAGAGCGGACGAGTATGTAGTAGACGATGAAGCACCCGCTACACCTGAATTTGCCGCCGCCGAGGACACAGCTGTGGAGAGCAAGGCCGGCAGTTCCAGGATATCCGACAGTCGATCGACATTCCTCGCTAGCTGCATCGCCTTCTTCCGTCGATCTAGAGCCACGTTCTCCGCAGTCTTGCTGTACTTGGATGAGAAGCGCATAGCCTCCTCGTCAAGCTTAGGAATGGCATCTCGAAGCTCTCGCGTCTCGCGGCTGAGTTGGGGGATGGATGTGCGCAGGGCAGAGAGACTGTCCGCAGAGGTAATAAATGCTTTATGGGATCGATTGGATAAGGCCTGGAGAGAGAGAAGGGTCGAATGGGAAGATTGGGAGAGGGATTGAGGTTCTGTCGACGTCAGGGACTGCAAGGAGAGGGTGGACAGGCGGTTGAGATACTGGATCGTTGTCGGATCTGTGGCATCGTGATTGGTAATCCTGGGCTGCAAATGGGGAGCCAGCAGCTCGTACAGCGAGTCTTCCATGATGGACTCGCGTAGATCGAAGCCTCTGGGATATCCCCCTGTGCTGAAGTCTGAAGAAGCCAGACTGGACGCAGACAAGATGCCGCGCAGGAGAAAACCGTACGGGAGCCGCGGCGGCCATTTGCGCAGCGTCTCCGTCCTTTCTTTCCCCCTGCGGCATTCAGACTGTCTTTGCAACTTCTATCTATCTATTCTCTCCTGATCCCTAGCTAGGGACAATCCTCTCCTTTGGACCCTTCTTTAGCGCCAGTACTCTTATAGACACGCTCGTACATAAAAACCGAGCTCTACTAGGGCTCGTCTGGACCATGGGCAAGCCGCGGGTAATGCTACGTTACTATCGTGAATGGATTTAGTTTTCTGACGTTGTACGCAGATGATTATATTGATCCGCCATGCCCAGTCAGAAGGAAACAAGAACCGTGAAATCCATCAAACGGTCCCGGACCACCGGGTGAAGCTAACAGAGGAAGGTCATAAACAGGCGCGCGAGGCAGGGTACAAGCTGCGCTCTCTCCTCCGGCCCGATGACCGGGTACTAATCTATACATCCCCTTACTGTCGGGCACGGCAGACCACAGAAGGCATTGTTGAGTCTCTTTCATCCGATGAACCCTCCCCATCCCCTTACAAGAGGAACGCCATCAAAGTATATGAGGAGCCGCGACTACGAGAGCAAGACTTCGGCAACTTCCAACCATGCGCCGCGGAGATGGCAAGGATCTGGCAGGAAAGGGCGGACTATGGCCACTTTTTCTATCGAATTCCCAATGGGGAGTCTGCAGCGGACGCATACGACCGAGTGAGCGGCTTCAACGAGTCTCTTTGGAGACAATTTGGCGAGGATGACTTTGCCAGCATCTGCGTTCTTGTCACACATGGACTCATGACGCGGGTCTTCCTCATGAAGTGGTATCATTGGAGCGTGGAGTATTTTGAGGACCTGATGAACATTAACCACTGCGGCTTCGTGATCATGAAACTCAATCCGGACACCGGCAAATACGATCTTGAGACAACTCTAGCGAAATGGTCTGAGAAGGAAGCGCAAGCAGAAGACCAGCAGGAACCACATAAACGGAAATGGGGTGGTTGTGCCGACGGATGTAAACATGGCGCCTCGGCCTCCGAGAATAAGCGGCTGCGGTCGGATTCTAAGGTATCATCAGATGGGGATGTCGGTAAGTTGGAATGGGTGGTTTCGTTATTGTCCAGCAACGCACGGTAATTGAAGACGGAACCGGCTGACTATAGCTGGATCGCTTCTTAGGAGAAGCAAATCGCTTGCCAGACTCCCCAGAGCCGCAACGCACTTACGTCTTAGAACAAGGAGACAGTGACGACAAATATGCTAGAACGGGTCGTCGTTGAAACCGACATTCTTCCTCACCCTATTTTAGTCTCCAGCCAATACGAATACCCTCTCCGATTCCAGCTTTAACTCTCAACCAGAACAGGGGTGAGATCATCCCAGTGAAATATCCCGTTATCGTCGAAATGCTGTACGAAATGAGTTGCCACACCATATATCTTCAGAGAAACGGAGGATAGTGACGACAAAGCATAGATCCAACCTCAAACTATCATTATTCTTTCAGGGAATTGGCGTCCCCCAATGAACAAGACCTAGCCACGGAGAATCAGTGGCTTTCTTTGAAAGCAGCAGTACGACCTTGAGATTAGAGTATCAGGGATGTTATCTTGGGGATGAACAGAGATGAGAGAACAAGACTTGCATTATTATATCTAAATAAAAGAATAAAAAATCCATTAAACAGCATAGCATCCTTGATTTACTATGTATGGGGTATCTAGTACTATTCGAAGATGAGATGAACAAACAACGGGACTGTTTGTTTTTTTTTCTGGATTCGTTTTTCACATTGAACAGTGTTATTTACTTCCAGCTCTTTGTCGCAAAGTCGGGTATGGTACATAAATATCCATCCCGCAAATGATGTAAGTTCCATGCAGGCAAAGGACTAACTTACAAAGAGGGAAATGATTCGAAAATTCGAAAAAGAAAAGAATAAAAGGGATTCCCTGAAACAATTTCGACCTCGGCCAAACCGTCAAGGAGTCAACTGAAAGACAATGGATGAGGCAGATCAGAGGAACAAACAAAAGAGGAAGAAGAGAGAGATATAATAAAAAAAGAGTATTTGGAGTTAAGAGGAGTATCACTTTCCCATGGTAAATGAGCGTCTTTTTAAAACAAAATATGACAATGAGATGTGAAGACAAACAGACATGGGGATTTTGCAAAAGACAGTCATGGCGGAATGATGAGAAAAAAAATTGTAGACTTAAGAAAAAAATTTCAAGACTCCCCCAAATGCAGCCCCGTGACATTGAGTGCCGGAATTTTCTTCGTTTTAACATGTAGCTCCAAGCACATATATGGATCGGATCCTTCAGCCGGGAAAGGCGAGAGACTAGCCAGAAACTCGACCGAATGTGCGTATGCCGACAATTGACCCAAAGGAAGAGACCCTTCCAAGGCTGGACATCAAGACATCGTTGAGGGGGAAAATAAAGAAAATGAGATGAAAAATATTAACGCCGTGATACTGACTGTAGAATGAGAAGAACAATGTGCCAACTCGATGGAAAACCCAAACAGGACAATCTATGGGTAACATTCGTGAAAATAAAATAACCTGAGACCAGAAACAGAACCGGAAATGGAGAAGAAATAAAATAGAAAAAAAAAAAAAATCAAAGAATAACCGGGAGATAGAACCGGCAAGAAAAAGCGTAATCGTCGTAACCTGGTCCACTCAGAAGATCAAAAGCCTTGACAGAATCCAGAAGCGGACTGACGTCTTGATAAACAAGGGCTCATTGTCGAAAAGTGACAAGTTTGCATCGATATGAGCATCGGCTATGTCGGATGCAAAGTCAAGCTTCGTGCGGTAGATGTAAGCATCCACAGCCAACAATGATTCCTCCGTTCCCCCTTCATTTCTTTTTTTTTTTTTCGGGTTTGCTTCTTTTCTTGTGGTGGCATGAACAAAGATGAAAAAGAACATTGACACTTTTAGCTGGGGCAATAGACATTTTGACAATCGAATAGTGGTGCTGTTCGAATGGTAAAGAGACAACGAAACATATAAACATGGTATCGTTGCAATGATCAAAAAAAAATGCGAAAATGACCAATCCAACATATTTTCGGATAGTCAATTAAGAAGAAAAAGAGAAGGCGGCAAAAAGATGGAACCCAGCTAGGGTTCTCTAGCCGACAACATTGCTAACCCGAAAAGAAAAATCAGGCAGCGACAATGGTTGGCATGGCGCCAAAGGTGTTACCACACATATAGTGCTCAAGCTGTTTGGCACAATACAAGCAGCCACAAGACGATCCATGGCCAGACCACATATTTTGCGCAAACGGCAACGCATATGATGGCGTATGGTGATAAGGGGGATGCTGAGGCCGTGGCGCAGATCGCGGGATGTACGGCTGTTGAGGAACCCATGCACGAGGAAACGACGGTGCGGGATTTGCAGCAAAGGGCCAAGGACCGAGCGGATAATAATCCGGCGTAGTTGGACCGCTTTGGGGAGCAGACGGAGGCGAATATTCCAACGCTGCCGGGTTCAACCAGGAATTCTCATATTGAGATCTGCGCTGGTATTGTGGCGGGATCGGGCCTTCTGGAGACAGGAGCGGCGTGGAGATGGGCTGGGATCTCGTGGCATGGGTATCGATTGTTGGAGTTGGGCGCTGACGAGGCTGCTCTCGGGACTTCAGGGTTGCCTTGTTCCGCCAGGTATTCCAGTGAGCACGCCAGGTTGCGAATCCATCCTGCTTGTCGTAAATGCGGTCATGGATCTTCCACTCAAAGGCGAAAAGCCATTCGAGTTCCATGGCATTCAGATCGGCAACGGGAATGTTGCTAACCTCGGCCCAGGACTTGTTCTGGAACGTATTGTCGTCCAAGAACTTGCTTCCCAGGAGAAGGGCAATCGTCAGCATGCGATAGACCTGGCCACTGCCAGAGGTATAGACGCCGGCAGCCGAGAGCATCCGCATCCGGCTGGCCAAGTAGTACAGACTCAGGAGGATGGTGGAACTGGGGAGACGGGTCGACGACAGGATTTGGAAGACGTATTTCCGGAACTGAGGGGGTACCGACAATCCTGGGGAGACGCTTCGCGCCAAGTCAATATCTGCTAGGTTGATTTTGGTGCTGTACAAATCATACATTCCCTGGGCCATCTCCGCCACAAAATCCGACATCTGGTCCATCTCGTAATCCAAATGGGCTGCCACACCCCCGGTGGTCTTCTCCTCCTTGCGGTGCTGCGATTGTTCGGGTTGCATCAGGATGTCTTGGCGGCGATACTGAGGAATCGCGTTGCTATCCATGGGAGGAAGCTGGACATTGTTCCGAATGGGGGGCAGCACGGGAGCAGTGGCCAGCGGACCGTACATGGGTCGAACGGCACCCTGCTGGGGGAGAATAGAGTGAGCAGTTGCGATCTCTCTGCCTCCGCGCAAAGGGTGTACCGACTGGGAATGAGGGTTCATCGGGGCTGGCTTTGTGTAGCACGCCGACTGGGAGTACTGCTCGATGAATTCGCAACCAGTCTGGGAGTAGCGAGGGGGGAAGGCAGCGGGGCCGAACATGTAGAAAGGCTGCTCACCCTCCATGCTGGAGCCACTGTGGATATCGGGAGGAGTTGGGGGAAGGCCGTGAAGGCCGGAAGCGAAGAAGGACGGCATGGTGGTTAGAGAAGAGAAAAGGAGAACCAGTTCAGGACGGGGAGGGTAGACGGTTGGAAACTGTAACAAATTCAAGAGCTTCGCGTCAGCCACTGAAGCTTTTAAGTGTCCAGGGATGAGCGAGGAGCAAGGGTGAACACAAACCGTCTACACGTCCACGACGCCCTGATCCTGGGGGAAGAGCGTTGCTCAAGGAGCCGCGGCTCTTATGTTCTCACAAGGTGAATGTCTCTAGTTGAATGACATCGAGAGAGAAATTCAATAACAATACAATCCAGCAGATGTAAAGAGGAGACAAAGGAGTGAATGCTGGTAGCGACTGCAAAGCTCTGGTATTCCGTGAACGGTGTCGATATCCCTTACGGCAGTCCTAAACAACCACGGGGGGGCAGGAGACGTGACGCGCGGTGGAGGGAAAAAGACGAGGCAAGTGGTGACAGGACAGGACAAGAAGAGGTCTGTCAGAGAAGAAACGCAAGCTGAAACGGAGCTTCTTCGCGTAGAAAGGCGAGGGAAAGGCCTGTCCAAGTTGTCAACGACACTTAGTGAAAAGCTCGTTGGACGAACACGTGCTGGTGAAGGCGGATTGACTGATCGATAGAGGAAAAAGAAAAAGAGGTAAAAAGAGTAAAAACAAGCGAGGCGAGTGGGAAGGAGAGGGAAGAGGACAGATCAGACTGTTGAGAACAGGACAAAACAGATGATCTGTACCGCGAGTGGGAGGAGCAGACTCTTCTCTTCACTCTTGCTGGCAAAGAGCAGGAGAGCGCCTGGCTACTGGCAGGGAGGATGGGGGAGAAAAGGGAGCGAAGGCGAAATGAATAATAATAATAATAATCTTCACGCTAATACAGCGTCTGTACCGTAATAATAATATTATTATTAAAATATAAGTAAAAAAATAATAAAATACACTTGTTGAGGCTGGGGCAAAGACGGAAAGTCTCAGAAAATTCTAAAAAAAAGGGTCTCCAGGAAAGAAAAGAACCGGTGTACAGCCACTGCCTGTGCATCGAACAGTTCACCTGTTGTCCTAGTAATTGCGATAATTCCATGACCTTCCTGCAGCAGTTATTATGATGAGTACAGAAGGGTACTCGTCTGTACTCTGTATTACCAATGGCAATTTCCTTGTACAGCCATCGTCACGACCCAAAGAATCATCCAGTGCCACGCTGCCGGATGCAGAACACTTCCCCTTTATTATTATGATGATGATCAAGGGACGTGAAACCTTCTAAGTTTTCTGTAGCGTGACGCGATGGAATGAAAGGCAAGTCTAGAAGTCGGACGGGGGTTGTCCACGCAGCATCATCGGACGCCAACGGGACAACGATTTGTACGGCCAAACTTTGCAGTAATCAAACTGAGACATCCCGTGACTGCGGTCCCGTGATCTGTCGACTCTTCTCTGTCCTGGTGGATATGCGTTGCTTGAATCCTTGGATAGGTACACACCCTGCGACTCGCGAGTTGACTCGCTTCGCTCCTGCGACCGTGGATCCCGCGGTTCTGGAACGGGTGTTCGCTTACAGTACCCAGGCGTCCGTCGCCATCGCCTATACCTTTAGGGATCATTTCTAATCGTGCTCTCCCCATAACACGCTGTATCTAACCGCTAAGCGGCTAGGCGGCCAAGCGGCACAAGATTCGCGATTTGCGCCCCCAGAATCATCGTCGCTACAGTCAGGATTCAGTACGCTGGGTGCTTTGCCTGTTGGATGGCCAGTCCGTGTCATGTCATTCTGATCTATCTAGGATCTTTTCTTCGCAGTCTGATCTAACAAACCCTTATTCGGACCCTAGACGCCAGGCAGGAATACGTTTTTGGTAGTGGGCTATAGCGACTGCATACATATTACATAGATCGAAGAAAGAAAAAAAAAAAAAAAAAACGTATGAAAAGCTAAATTTCCAACCAAATCGGCGATTTCCCACTGGCTCAGGCAGTCATTTCTAGTCCTCCGAGACTGGTGTTACGCGGGGCATTAGCCGAGAGGGGAACGTTCACTGGATTTCTAATGAAGGCACTGAGGATTCAATGCATGATAATAATAATAATAACGACCATGGCCGTGGATTCGACAATGATCGTGCCTCATGCCTTTCATCCGATATACCCGGCAGGCATCATAATATCCCACGTCCACGAAAGAAACCTCACCTCATGGTCACATCCAAATGAGACTCTTTTCCCCCACCATCAACTCACTCGATCAGGCAGACTTGCAGTTTATTGTCTACCCGTTGACTCACTCTTCAATTCAAAGACAAGCCACATGATGTCACGCATGCAGGACGCTATGCAGGCCAGCCATCCTCGTGGCGATGATGAGGCAGAATACCCATCTTGACGAAAGCTGTCAGACTCGATTGATTGATTGCTATATTATTAATCCACCGCTCTAGGAATCTTCCAGCCATCCTTGCATATCACTATCAACTTAGGCAACAGTAGCCGGTTTTCGTTCCTGCTGTATGAGTCTTGAGATCCCGATTCTAACCTCCCCTTTTGCTCGCTGCGCAGTCTATTACACTATGCTGCCCAACTCATGCTGACGGCTATCTCCTCATACTTGGTTCTGAGTTACTTTCATACATGCAGCTGACCCAATCGATCTATGTTTTAATCCCTGTCCCGATAAGTTGACTGCACGGCCAATGCGCAGGAGAAGCCCGCTGATGTCCTTGAGACAGTATTAGTTTACACCACTGTACGTTCTTACAGGTCCATTGGTCCTAGAAGGTCATCTTCTCTCTTTCTCTCTCTCCTCTCCCCTTTTTTTTATACAGTACTCTTCGGGATCAGGTTCCCATCCAGAAACCGGGGATCATCCCAAACTCAATGGGGAGTATCACGGGCACTGAGACACATGAGGAATATGTGAAACGGCACTGCTCTAGCTTCTCCAACTGTTGGTAGTCCCCATATTCTCTGAGGTCTGAGTCCTGCGGTTGCTAAACCCCTGACAGCCTCAGCTGACCATCCCGTGCCTAGCAGGCTACTCATTCAGGGCTTGAATGGTTACAACTGCTGAGACCTGTGCATCTAGAGGTGAGTGCATGCTCAGGTCAGGATAGAACTATGCGTCCTATATGGGTCCTACGCTGTAGATAGAACTAACGTACTGAGCATGTAGTAGTCACAAACACAGCAAGGATCATATCTATACCTATATGTTATACAACCAACGATATGTTGAAAGACTTGATACCATATAGATATTATCCCCCATCATCTCTTTCATAGAGGCCTCACTGTTATTTCCAGTTTCAATGCTGCAAGAAATCATACCAGCTACGAGTCCGACGATAGCCGGTCATACCTTTGGCTCCTCGCAATGATATACATCAAACGACACGTGGAGAAGTGCGTCTTACTCACCCTTGGGCGCATCATATCCGCTTTGTAACTGACTAGGGGTGATTTGTTCTGTCAGAACCAAGAAAGATTGGATTTTGTAGAATACCAAATTGATAACTTTTATTCAGGAGGGGTCCTTGAGCTGCCAAGTGAGGACGGGCTCATGCACTGGCTTCAACGTCTTATTGGCTATCAATAATGGCCTCTTTCATAAACGGACTGCACGATCGAATCTCTTTGTCCATCCCAAGGACTAGAAACGGTGTAGCAACGAGCGCCAACGACAGGAATGCAAGAAGGGAGCTCGCCCATTGGAATACAAGAGCCCTATACATGGAAGACGCAGCCGGAGGAAGAAACGCAACGAAGCTGTCCTCGACTAGACTGACAGCCCCAAGAGTGCTCGCCGCATACTTGCTGTATGCATCAACAAGATAGTCGGTATTGCCTACAATGACAGCAGTCGTCCCAAAACCCACCATGGCCAGGCCGATGGTGGGTGCGATCCAATGGGTGGTTGGGTATGCGATCCGTCCATACACGAGCATGCCGCCAGTGACATCGACTGGGTGAAGAGGCAAATGATACCAAGGCTGTAGGCAGGCCAAAGAGCGGCAATAACCACCACCGATGCTGTACATAAGCAAGCAGATCAGGTCCTTGAAGACATGCTGATAGGGTTGAAGCAGCCTGCAAGCTACTTCAAACAAACTCAAGCTGATGGAGCACTGCAAGGAGCGCCTGGCTTCACTGCAACGCCGTGTGAACTAAATCCGCCTGCACTTTTCTTGGCTCTTGCTCGATGCCAATCCGGAATGGTGGTTGGACAGGGTGCAATTGAAGGCTCTGGTCGTGCAGCACAATGGAGGAAAGAATGCCATGTTGTGGTTTGTAAATAACCAGTGAGAAGTTTTCTATGCCTCTCCCGAGGGGAATTTGGATATATCAAGCTTCCGGTCGCTCAGGCACCCATTTCAGGTTCTCCAGTTCGCGCTATGACTCCGCACAATAAATTTCTTACTGGTGGTGGTGATATCCCTGCTCCCCAAGACACGTCGCCTTCAGCCCATGGTCGGTCTTCTTCATTTGATCGCTCTCTGCTGAGTCCAATTAGAGTTTCAAGTCCAGTGGGTTGCGGAGGAGTGTCAAAAAATTCGGATCAGCCTTCACGTAAAGTGCGTTCGCCTGATCTTGTTGAAGATTCGGATGAAAGCTCGCCTGTCACGAGGCTTACGCGGAAACGTCAGCATAACCCTGTGTCAAACATGCCGCAACGTCTCTATACATATACCTAATATTCCGGTGGGAGTCCCGTTGCAGTATCCCGATGCACATCCTGCATCGCGCAAGGGCCATTGTGGACCACGTGGTTGCGTGTCGCGATGAAGGCATGGTCTCCAGACAGGCCGCTGTTGCCGCTATTCTTTGCGGGTGCGAGCTGGGAGATCGATCGTTAAGCAGGAATATCCTGCATTTCTGCCCTGTTCAGAATGAGCGGACGCGATATCATATGTTCACACACTACCACCCCCTTGCTGGAGGAGGTATGAGCGGAGCAAGAGGCCAAGGGCTTCGAGAGCGTGTGGTAGGGGGCAAATCATAGATAGACAGCACATGTCCGAGTCTTGTTATACTTTGCAAAGGCGGATTTGCTTTGGCTGATCGAGATATCCGTTAATGAATTGCCAGTGGAGTACAGACTGTTGTATCCAGTATATCCCGGGAATACAATAAGGCAATTCAGCATCACCGAGAATACCCCGCTTAGGGCTCTCGGGATCACATACTGTATTGATCAAGATCCCATATCTTCCACGCGGAGAACAAAAGATTGGATCTGGGGTAATATATCTCCTGTATACCAAGAAATAGCTCTTAGAAAGAAATTCCGACAAATATCTCAAAGACATTGATCGAAGCTGTGTCATATCAGATGTGGTTCAACGCCTCTCCGTTAAAGGAAACCGATCCCGAATAAGCAAAAGCGCCATAGAGAACGATATAAGAGTCGATCAATCCATTAATTTACTACTTCCTCATGATATTATCGTTATCCTTCATCCAGTCTTAATTACTACATTGCAATATTGGCGATTTTATCTTCCCACTCGCTAAACCTAGCGACACCTAAACAAAAATGACCACGACACCCCAAGAGCTCAAAGGCATTCTAGTCGCCCTAATAACACCCTTCTCAGACGACGGGACCAAGATCGACGAAAAGCGACTCGAGACACACATCAACCGCCTGATCGCAGCTGGCATGCACGGGCTCGTTCCAGGCGGCAGCACGGGCGAATTCACAGCCCTAACGCTAGACGAACGCAAACAACTAACAGAGCTCTGCGTCAAGTATGCTGCTGGACGTGTACCCGTCGTTGCCGGCACGGGAGCCACCTCGACACGCGAAGCGGTTGACCTCGCAAAACATGCAGCTCAAGCCGGCGCTGCGGCCGTGATGGTCGTCCCGCCGTACTACGATCCCGTCAACTACGAGCAACTGAGAGAGTTGATGGCTGAGATCCATGAAACGTCCAATCTGCCCATCGTGTACTACAATATCCCGTCTGCGAGCGGGTTAACCCTGACGCCGCAGCAGATAGCGGATCTGTCGGAGGTGGGAGTCAAATACCTCAAGGATACGTCTGGGAATGCACCCGCTCTTACCGAGTTGATCTTCGGCTTGTCGAATAAGATTACCTCCTTTAACGGGTGGGATACTCTGACCTTCTACGGTTTGGCAGCTGGATGTCCAGGGTCGGTTTGGGGCGCAGCAAACATCATTCCTGAGTTAGCAGCGGAGCTGTGGAATGCTATTTCTGTAAAGGGAGACCTGAAGCGTGGTCGAGAGTTGTGGGCTAAAGCCTGGCCCATTTGCAAGTTCCTCGAGTCTCACAATTACGCTGCCGCTGTAAAGACTGGCGTCGAGCTAACGGGTTATCCAACGGGTGGCGTGCGGAAACCGTTTGCCCTGTTGACGGAAGAGTATAAAACCGAGTTGGCCACTCTCCTCCAAAGCGCCGGAGTGAAAACCGTTTGAATCTATCTGGATTTTCTGAGACTGTGCTTTAGAAGAGGCCCAGAGAGGATAAAAGGGTGTGGATTGTCATCATCGAATGAAATAGACATGATACAATGGCAACATATGAATGAAATGAACCAACAGTACCAAAGCGGATTTCGTTGATGACGTCTGAAACCCTCATTTATATTTTCAGCGTAGGAAACAGATTATCTAGCAAAATATCGGCCAAAGCTTTCTCCGTTTTAGCACTTCGACCCACGTTGGATGGGGATCTCCACAACGTGTGCTGCTGGAACGGTGTTCATCTTGCTCCTTCCAAACCTCCATGATCACCTCCTTCGCAGCATCGAAGACGGCAAATCCGGACCGTGCACCTCCCTTTTCAATCCACCGCAGCAATGCATCCCGCCGTGAGGTAGTGACTGCCTCACAGCCAGCAATGAATGCGGGCCACCCAGTCCCCGGCCCAGGGAGGCCGGATTGGGCCAGTGCAATATCAAACTCGTTCAGGGATGTAATAACATCATCAACATGTCCTTGGAGGATTATTGGATGAACGTTGCGAATCCTTCTGTAAAAGAAGATTACCAGAGCAACGTTCATCGCGTGAATCATATGCATATGGGACCTGCCCACAGACTCGGGAGAGTCAAGACGGCTGACGCTATTGCCTCTTAAAGCAAGGGAGCAGACCATGTTCTCGAGACGGTTGCTGCGACGTTGAAGTGCCTGCCATGCCTCGGAGTTTGTTGAATCCCTCGTGTTTCCAGACCTGACCAACGCGTCCATAACATTGGCTAACCTGGTAGTTTGCGAGAGCAGACTGAGCCACGTTTCAGGGATGCCATATATCTGGCTATAGAGGGTCTCTGAGAACCGCCGCGAATCCTCCAGATGGATGTCGTAGAGACCGGTCTCACGTTCTTTCGGCTCGTCAATATCGAGGTCACTATCCAATTGACGAGGCCGTAGACGAAGGAAATCATCGAGCCGCGGATTGTGATCGACTTGCCGACATCGGTCATTGCCTGTTTGGTCCAATTGGGGGAGAAAATGATGACTGAATGTTTCGGTAAATGATCCTGAGAGACTGTGATCGTGAAGCACATAAGTGCTTTCGCCTACGATGCGATTCCATGTGTAGATATGATGTAGAAGGCGTGCCTTGCGGGATATTTCACGTTTCGACAATCCACGAATGCGTAGAAGACGCTCAGCATCAACCATGTAAGACCGTGCGTCTTTCTGACGACATGAAAGTACCTTCATAGAGATACCATCAGCGAGCGAGCTGGAAGACATGAACCTGAGGGCAAAGCAGGCCTCACCGCAAAAGCCGACATTCCTTCGATTGCCATCAGCTGATCCTTGTATTTAGCCTTCCGCGGGCCGTATAATTCTGTCTTTAGAGACTGCTGGATATGGTTCTTCGCCTCGTGATACGTCTGATTGGCAATATGTTTCCAATATTCTGCCGAATGGCTCAGATCTCTGGACGGATTGGAACTTAGGTGATACGCAGAACAGGCCAGGATGGAATAAAAATTAGCCATCCGGGCGTGGTTGACTCTCCGCTCACTGAAAAATGTTAGTTCACTGAGTGTGAGCATTGCGACGGGGATGTTTAAGATTGTCCACGGAGACTTTTCGCCAGTCGGTAGAGGCATCAGCTCCGCAATAAGATGGTCTCGAAAATGTTTCAAAAGAAAGGGCGCGTCTGTTAATACATCCACTGAGGATGACAAAACACCTGCCATAATTTGCCGTGATGACACCAATTGGGTATCAGATTCACAATCGTGAGCATCGTGTGCTACTCTGCTCTGACGGTGTCTCCGCTGCGCCATATCCGATATCCCAGCCTCGGAGATAGGCGCATCAGAAGAAAGGTCTCTAGGTGATAGAGGGTCGAATGCAGCTTGTACCGTTGTACCAAAGAGGTCAGATTCGAGGCCAAGCAGGTCATCCCATTGCAGGAAGTCCTCGATGTTGAACAGCGAACCAACCTCCAGCGAGGATGGGTCTCCCGCTGCAACCCCTTCCGGGGAATTAGAAAAGTCGGATGGGCTATCTATCCTCTCTGGAGGAGAAGTCCTCGGGTTCACGGTGGTCGTGTTTGAAGTATTGAAATTAAGGACGCCAAAGGGCCCTACAACAATGTCTCCTGTGGCCGACCATTCGGAGCCCCTGGACCTGATATCAACCTCAGCCAGCGAGGCATCAATTGAACCAGAAGCGAGTTTTGTTGCCAATTCTGTGCTCATTAATTCCCTTGCTTGTTCTAGAAGATAGTCAGGCCACCGTGCTAATACCGGGTTGGAACGATATATTGGACTTTACCCGTATATAGATGGCGTCTGCCACCATCATTGGCACTACTTGCAGATTTCTCCACATTCTCGTCAGCTTCAGTGACAGCTTCTTGATGCCGACGCGTCCTGGATGGCATCCAGCGAATCTCGGCTGAAAATCCCTCGCAAGGTATGCCCATGGCCCGGCATGTTAAGCAGCTTGGCTGCATTCGATCGCACTTGACATGTCGTCGGCGACATGTTTTGCAGCTACCAAGAAGATGTGTGCGACGAGGAGTGTTTCTCCTTGAGTACCGGGCTGGAGGCATCGAGAACCTTTGTGCTCATGGTGGATATTCCAGCTGTATTCGGGCTGTCTTCTTGCAGCTGCAGTTGATGCTGTTTCTCCACGAGAGAAGGCACGTGATCGGGATCGCTTGCTTTTTCCGGCACAGCCTCACTTCTTCAAGGCTACTCCGCACAGGATATTCCTATCTATGGAAAGCAGGGAACCAGGGCTGTCACTCACTCTCAGCCACAGTTCAGGCTCTTGACCTCTGGAAGAGGCTGACAGTCGAGCCCTGTTTTCCTATGACTCTGGCAGCAACGTTAAGGAAAGATTATATCTATTTTTATATATTCTCGACTATTGGACTATGTACCAGCTATGTCCATTTCCTTAAAGGCCGTCTCCAGCGTCTTCACAACAAGCCCAATCTGGACGCCTCCGCATGCACTGTGTTAGGTATCTCTTCTTCCAGTGAAATGCCCGTAGGATTCCATCCTAAGTACCTGCGGGCTCGCTGGGCTTTTTCTTGCGCATTAGTGCCTAGAACAACACTGGCGTGCCCAGACAGAGAGTCGGCCTCCTCATGACTGATTTGCTTCACGGCGGTTGCTGATTCGACCAATCCCAGCTTGTGTGCCTCTTGCGTAACTAGCTTGGAAATATGCGCGAAGTTCTAAATAAATTCAAAGTCAGGATGCTTGTTGAAAGGGACAGGAGGCTCTTGAAAGAAAAGGTGAAGAGCATCTGTGACTCACAATTGCTCCATTTTCCGCAAAGTATATCCCATTCTCGTTCCAGAAAGGACCATCCGTACCGTTGGCAGCATTCTCCACTAAGCGAAGGAAGATCTGGCTGATATCGGAGATATGAACGTTACTCCAGGTGCTGAGTCCTTGTCCAATCTGGACCCCAGTTTTGCTCTGTAACGTCAACCGTGCGAGCTCTGGGATCTGCACGCTTCGTTGATTGACCGGGCCTCTGCCGCTGCCATAGATGATGGGAGGGTATACGGCGGCTACCTTGTGTTCAGACTTCGAGTTGACAAAGTCCAGAATGAATTTATCGACAAGACGCTTGGCAGAGTAGCGATGAATGAGTTCCTTGATTCCTTGGATGTCATCGAGATCGCTGTATTTCGTCTCTGATGGCTTTCCATATGAACCGGTCTCGATGTCCAGGGCCGAAAGCAGAGAAGCGCCCGATATCTGGATCCAGTACGCTAGCGGCGGCAACAGGTTCAGCTTCCTATTGATCGCAATAGTCATTGTAAGGGGAATTTACCGGGTTTGCTGCTGTTTCTCTTCTCCAGCGCGCGTCCTATGGTTTCTACACTTTTAATATGCTGGGCACTGGCAGCATCTGTATGAGTGTGAGTCGTATGAAGCGTTCGCTCCCTTGGACTGCAAAACAGCTAACAGACTTACGGACGACAATGTCTGCCTTGCCCACCTCTTCCTCGAGGAGGGATGCAGAGTCAAGGTCTCCCAAAATGACTTTCACATTGGGATAGGCCTGCGATATCTTTTCTCCCTTATGGCTATCTCGAACAAGGATTGTGATGGCATATTCAGGATGAGTTTTCTGAAGCGTATGCAGGACATCGCCGCCTACATAGCCCGATGCTCCAGTCCTAGTTGCACGCTTCAGTTAGCTTCCGTTGTCTCTACCGAAATATCCAAACAATTGAGATAGGAGACGCTCTATTCGGCTCACAAGAAGATTCGAGTCATTTCGCTATGGTTCTGTCGAGATCGGAAAGTTGAGAGTATACTATTGAGTCGTGAAGCAACCCGAGTATGAAGATTGACCATAACAGATTGTCACAGAAGAATATGACCGTCGAGACTACATTTGCTAATTATTCAGAAGGATCTCGTCTTGATTGATAAATGGCGGGGTGAGATCGAAACAGGCAGGAGATTCCGTGGAGACGCAATCCTGCTCTATACACACCCCGCGCATCTGCAGCGCTCAGCATCCAAGAGGGGCAACAGTCGAAGATATGCACTGTCTACCACTCAAACCAGGCTGATAAGACCGTTATGTCCCTCCTCTCATTGCCCTTTTGAGAGGGAAGGAGAATGATGGTTATCGCCATGGCTTCAGGCTGTCTTCGGGATCGGATCTCCTCGTTCTTCGAGCCGTGAACCGAACAGCTATTTAAATGCAGTATATACGAAGGCTGCGAGTGCATCAAAGAATATTAAATCTCCTTTCCATTTCTGTCCTCCTAGAGTATTTGAATTTCTCGCCTATGCTATCATAGCAGCAGACATCTGCATGCAAACATGGCGCACCGGGGAGAGACATTCCACAAGGATGTATCCTGCATCGCCGATCTCAAGAAGAAAGGGAGTGAAAAGCTCCCCAAGTTTGTCAGAGGTATGGTGCTGGAGAGTCGTCTCTGAACATCCTGCCATAGGCAAGATGAGCATACTGATCATAAGCTCACTATACTGTTGTTGCCTTAAGACTACTATAATGAAGGGGCAATGGATCTTATCACGTACGAACCTGGCTACTAAACCAATATTGCTATATTTTCTTTGTTAAGCAATATTCTAAATGGACTAGACTCCGTGAGAACGAAGTTGCCTTCGACCGCTACAAGATCCGTCCACGCATCCTGATCAACGTCGACAAGATTGATACGAGCACAGAAATCTTCGGCACCAAGGTATGAACAGCCTTACGTGGATGACTTTTACCACGGCATCGCTGATTAAAGGAATGAACCTCTCAGGTCGCACTCCCATTGGGATTCAGTCCTGCAGCATCTCAGCAGCTAGCACACCCAGAAGGAGAGGTCGCTGCTTCTCGCGCAGCCGCAAAATACGGTCTATGCATGGGATTGTCTTCGTATTCGAACTTCTCTCTCGAAGACGTAGCCAAGCAAGGTTCTGGAAATCCCTATGTGATGCAGATGTGCGTTCTGCGGGATCGTTCCATCACGCTACAGCTTTTGAAGCGTGCTGAAAGTGTGTCATCCATGGAATTCCCTGACTCTCTGTTTTCCTTCCATTCATGAATACTGTACTGAGCCCTCAATCGTATAGAGGCGGGATACAAGGCACTCTTCCTCTCTGTCGATGTACCTGTACTAGGGAAGCGACTGAATGAATATCGGAACAACTATACTCTCCCAGAAGACATGGAATGGCCTAATATTCTCAGCAATGGAAGTGATACATCCAATCGAACGGAATATGGTAAGTAATCTGCAGCCATAGGACGTGTATATGTGTACCTCATTCTAACACGGGAAAGACCCAAGTCTCGACTGGGAGAACACGATTCCATGGCTTCGGAAACACACCAGTCTTCAAATCTGGCTCAAAGGAGGTAAGTCTAAAATACTAATATCATACAATGCATGCTTATTATTGATAAAAATAAAGTGTACTCCCCAGAAGACGTGGAACTGGCCATCAAATATGGCGTGGATGGCATCGTAATCTCCAACCACGGAGGCCGTCAACTTGACGGTGTTCCAGCTTCGCTGGATTCCTTGAGAGCCTGCGCACCTGTTGCAGCAGGAAGGATCCCACTGGCTCTTGATGGCGGTATTCGACGAGGATCGGATATCTTCAAAGCGTTGGCTTTGGGTGCGACACATTGCTTTGTTGGGAGAATTCCGATCTGGGGTCTTGCGGTGAGTATTTCTTCCATACCCTGTCATCTTTGGCAATTTTTACATCGTCTATCCTTCCCTCGAATATAATGGGAATTGACTAAAGAACTCCATCCTCTAGTATGCCGGACAAGAAGGCGTCGAACTAGCAATCAAGATCCTGTTGCAGGAGTTCCGGATCACCATGGCACTTGCTGGGTAGGCTGAATATATGGAGGCCGTTCTCATCCAGTTTGCATGCTGATAAATAATGTTATTTTGTTAGGTGCCGATCTGTCAAGGAGATCACGAAGGACCATCTCTCTACCCTGCAGCCCGATGGAATCTTGTCCAAACTATGAACAATGATCTCTGTACAGAGTGCGTATCACATTGTATAGACTAGGCCAATAAAGGCTAGATCATATACTAGTGTTGAATATTATTTGCCTCAGTTGACGGTAAAAATCTTAGACCAATGATACCTAAAATACATTACCTTCTGTATCTTCCAAATACAGTAATACCATTATTGACGCTAGCTAACCTCCTCTTAGGAACATGAGAACCATTTTGTCCCTGATAGATATCACGATATCCCCCGAGCTCAATAAAATCCAACCCAAATGAAATACATCTGATCCACCAATACTGAGGGGAAATGTATTTATTCGCTCCTGATGGTTAAGCGCCTCCATGATTGCCAGCGTTCCAAGTAGTTTTGGGATGTCCGAGATCCAAAGTGTCTACCCATTTGTTGACTTGAGTAACATACTAGACATAGACACTACTTAGATGTCATGGAATCTTTTCAGGCCAATGCTTTTATCCATACTCCATTGGCAGTCCTTTGAGGGTACTGTTTTACAGTGCCATTCCAACGGAAAACCCCTAGGGTTGTTGTTGAGTGCTGGACTCTTACGGAGGCCAAATTGCTACGGAGGTAAAGAATCAAAGAACGTGGTCGTCTTTGCTGTGTATTTGCTGAAAGAGATAAGATGGGTTCCAAGTGATGCGGTATGGAAAGTAATTATCTAGAGCATCAAGTTAGAAATAAATAGTTCACAAGCTTTTTTTTAATGGATGGGAGATACTGGAACGTAGATATACCAGAATGTTTGTATGATTGGCCTCATCACTGGTGGAATCTCACGTGTAACTCTCAGATAGAGCCGGAATAGGACAGCAGCAGCTGAAGCTAACCATTTGGTGCTGGCTGGAGCTGTCCAAGAGAATGGCTTCTTATCCAGCAGCTGTGAGGTGGTTTGCATCCCAGTTGGTGCAGCTGGCAGTGGAATTGTCGGAAGCCAAGGCTGAGCCTGTGCTAACATGCTCCTCTGCTGCTGCTTTCGCTGGATTAGAGACAGATGAACCATACAAACAATCCTCCTGGAGACGAGCCCTAGAACGATGTCCATGTATACCCTTGGCCATATGCGTCTCTTTTCTTCCATAGATGTATTTTGATTCTATTAACGGGCATAGTACTCACCTGGCAGCCACTTTCAAGGACTGTAGATGTGATTTGATGAGGATTTGATAATAATGTGATTAGGGCAGTGCTGCGTATTGTGATAGCAGATGGCTGAAGGTGTGTCCCCAGAATGCCACAGAGCACTTCAAGTTGAACTGCCAATCTCAACAAGGACAGATGCCATGCTTCCGTCAGCGTTGAGTACGCCAAAAGGCAATGCCAAATAAATCGTCTTATATATATCATGGTCTGTTGGGGAGATATCGAAAGGGATTCACAAAAAAAAAAAGGGAGAGACAAAAGGCCTTCATGACATTCTCTTGTAGCTCGATGAAGGGAAAATGATCGTCCTGTTTCATACGAAAAGACAGTAGGAATTTGGGGATCAATTTATCTCCATCTGCTACATCTTGAGACTTGTAAGCCAGCCGGGACTAAATTAAGCGCTTGATTCGTGGCTGAGCCTGTATCTATCCGTAAACATGGCTGCGTGCTTGACCGATCTGCAGGTTTCCAACATCAATACCCGGATGGATGTTTCATACAGTTATTTGTAACTGGACTTTACAAGGACAGTCTTCTATGCACCGTACAAAGTAGTTAGTTAATTATTACGGGTGCAAGTTGATTATTGCTTGCTAATGATAACATCTGATTCCTTCATGCTGTTTGCCAGCAAAATATTTCTATAACCACATTCATCCTAGCATTTTTCCAAGAGGTTTCTATATACAATCAGTGTTGGTGGTCCCCATGGTTCACTCCTTCCTAATTAGCATAGCGTAGATAACTAATTAACTCCGCTAGTATAACCAACTCAGCGAGTTCGACCCCACCAACAATAGGTACCTGGGAGGCAAGCCAGTATAGTTACCAAAATGGGAAGTGTAGAGTTAGCGATCACGTGTTTCTAGTATGCTTAGTTAGCTACCTGTATTGTAATGGAGGTATGTCGTGTCATGTATTGGTCGCCTATCTAGGTGCTGGAACCAGCTCTACTAGGTCAGGCGAGGGCGGTCTAATTGGGCAGAACACACGTGACCTTTTAACAACCTGCCACCCCTAACCCTAAACGGCCTTGAATATCATGCGATCTCCATTGCCTCTACGGTCATAGCTTTACTTCAAACCATAGGAAGTCATATCATGGATCACAATTATCATTATGTATAATGTATTGCTACACGCCAACAAATCCTCCTTCGCGTACCTGCCCCAACGGCGACTGGTGGCCAAGGCACAGCTTTCCTTGGGCTCACACCGCGCGCCTGCAAATTTGACAGGGAAACTACACGAAGAGCCAGTAAGGGAGAAGCCAGACGATCGCACCAAGTCGCCATCATCAGATAGCAAAAGCATCGCAGGAAAATGTTGAGACAGTGTATTCCACAGCAAATATGCAAGATCAAAAGACCTGGTGCATAACAAGGACCGCTTCCGTCAAGAGTCCTTGACCAAACCACTCATGACCGTTAAAACATAATACCACAAGCCAGTCCAAGTTCCATCTCCTTTCCAAACCTCCGAGGCAAATAAGCAACAACACCACACGTGTCCTCAGGACCCATAGGCGGGAGATTGACATAAATCTATCAATCGTATAAAGTACTCCAAGCCATGTTCGAGGGAGAAGCTGAATCGAAAGAGAGCAAAACAACCCTCCTCGTCACTTACTCTATATGCCAATGCAAATAGAATCATTAAACGTCAGAAATCCCTTAACGCGCGGTAAACGCTGTGTCGGGAAAGGCGCCGGAACTTTTCTTCTTAACTCCTATCCCATCACTTGACATTCCCAGGCGCCAAGGGTGAGCGATCGACACGAATATAAAGGACGAATATAAAAGATGTCCCTGACCAAGCAGAAGAAAAAGAAGTCAAATAATAAAGATGCTTGGCCAGTCAAACGGGGGACTAAGAGTCCAAAACATCGTACAAGCGAGTGTCTCCAGTGACATCCAGGTCGACAGCAAAAGTAAAAAAAGAAGCTGTGCTAAATCAAAGAGGCCACTGGCATTATCATTATTGACGGAGGGTCCGATGAGTGGCAGTTGAAGAAGCGAAACCGAATCGCAGAGTGGACTCGCCGGATGAATAAAGCGCATGTACAATCAAAGCAACGCGTATCCCGTTCAGAAGCAAGTCAATGAGGTCACATGACTATGCTGGTGAGGAGAATAAAAAATATATTCTCATTAAAAAGTATAAGTGTCGAAAGGGCTCCATGCAAAAATGATTCGAAGATGTCGTCAAAACATAATAACGCCGTCTCACAAATAGATGCACAGGAAGGCGAAAAGACCCGAAAGAGGAAGATATTAAACCGTATATGCAAAGGTTGGCGTTAGAAGAGCCGCGAGCCACGGTGAACACTGTCTACCGTGACGGCTCGTGATCGCTATTTGAAGTCAAGGTCTCGCCTTCCCATGTATAGTGGTCTTCGACGGGGCTTAGGGAGCCGGAGGAAACGGAAGATGATGAGCCTAGGGCCCACTCATCATCCAAGTTATAATCACCATCGAGGCTCGCCAAGTCATAGCCATAGTCCGGTGCTGAGTTGCCGATTTCAATGTAATCGTAATCCCAGCGGAAGGTCTTGTCTGGTTGGCAGCGCGGAAGGAATCTAGTCTTGGCAAAATAGAATGCGACAGCAGCCAGAAGACCTCCGCAGACAAGATCAACGGCATAGTGATGTGAAAAATACATAGTCGCCCACCACATCCAAAGTGTGTAGGTGACAAATAGAGGCTTTAACTTAGGAAATACGTAACTCATGAAAAGGGCTGCCAGGGTCGAATCTGCCGCGTGCAACGACGGAAACGCACCAAAAACAACCGGAGATTGCTTGAATCCGGAGCTGTACAGGTCAACTCCGAAGAGCTTGTCGATACGAGCAAGGCCTGCAGGGTTCCCTTGCATCGAGTAATCGGCAGGGGCCAGGCCATAGAGATTCTCATACCATGGAGGGGAGCACGGAAACGCCAGCTGAATCAAAACGGCAGTTATACTGATGTAGCCGAAGGTCTGGGCAAACAGGGGGGTCGTTCCAGGAGGACCGAAGATAAAGAGAATAAGAGACACGACGAACGGTGCTCCATAGTGGCATATTCCGTACGGGAGCCATGCCAGGAGATCGAGCACAGTGTTCGAGTTGGCAGACAGGATGTTACTGATGTTAGCTCCATAGAGAATATTCTCCAATGCGGGAAGTATGCGGACCCAAATGGCAGGGCGCCAGTCGCTAGGAATGAACCTAATAGGTATTAGTGACAGAAGAACTACCAATACATGCAGAAGCATTCTGTAGCGAAGAACTTACTGGCAAGCATAGAACAATGTCAGCCAGGCAGCAATAGGTAGGAACGGCAGGAAGAATTGACGGGTAATAGGCATCAGGAGCGAGATGAGGAGCAGAGTAGCCATGGCCGTCTTGGTCAGGGGACCGGGGACGGCGATAATGCTGAGGGAGAAAATGCCGATGATCAACAGGAACATGTACTGAAAATCATACAAAGTCCACTGGTGCTTCTGTAGGGCTCTGAGCGTATCCAACGGGGAGAAGGATGTCTGCAGCGCGGCGATAGAAGACGCCGGGGCGACGCGGCTCCTCAACTTGGACCGGATCTTCCGCCGCATGCGGTGCGGGACAAGGAGTTGGAAGGAGCGCCATGGTACTTGGATCTGGAGCTTTCCCAGCTGGTCCTGTGTACGATCCTTCCAGGAAGGAAGGATGGAATTCATCTTCGTGTGTTGACTGAGCCCCCCGATAGAGTGGATAACGACTCAACGGGGTGTCGGTTTAATCCTCGACGGGAGCAATAGTGACGAGACAAGAGGAGACGGTCACAGCAGAGGTTGGAATGCTGAAATAGTTGGCGGCGCGAAAGGGTAACGCAAGGGAAGGACAACCGTTCCACTGTCTGTCTTGTCTCTACCTGGGCGCGTACGGACACTGCTGCCTGGCAACCTCAAATCCGATGGGCGTCCTAATGTGTCGTCGAGAAAATAAGCAGTGACAGCACTTCAGGGATCGCAAATCCGCGTTTTCTTTCCAACGGTCCACGGCGACGGGGAATGCGGAGGCGTTGGACCGATATGGACAGGGGGGGGTTAATATGACGCTGGATTGGCAGGGAAAGGGGATCGATAAGCACAGGCGCTGCACGAGGGAATAACGTCGAGGGGAGAAGAGATGCGAGGTCGAGTGTTGGATAGGTCAGACGAACGACGCACGAGGAGGGAAGAGAGAAAGGGAGGAGCGGGAAGGGAGGAATAAGGGTAGTAGAAGAAGGCCGCTGCGATCGGATGCGAAATGAAGGCTTTGGGAGAAGAGAAAGCTCAGACGACGGAGCTAAGAGAGACTAGGCAAGAGCAGCGAACAGGTTACGGCGTACCGTAATGGTACAGGGGCCGGAAAATGACGGGTGCGTATGTATGGATGGTGATAATACGGTATTATACATGCCCAGAACCTCTTAGATACACTCAGTGCTGAGAAGTACACTAGTATTGCTGTACAACGGACCACGGAGTTAACCACATCCGGCAAGACGCAGTATGTCGTCACCACCTCGAGGCAGTATATGCGCCAAGAACTCCTGACGGAAAGCCCGAGACGTCATGAACACCCTTAGGCATTGATTCGGATGCTGCGGAAGCTACAACACAGACCACAGACGGCAGGCGGCAAAGATGGCCCAGTGTGACCAGAAAGAGATGTGATGAAGAACGGAAAAAGGAAGAAAAGAAAGAAAAAGACGCAAGAGATCCACACTCAGCTCTATTTGTATGCATTCGGCTTCAGCAACATAAAATATGTATCTATGGATCTTCCGGGTCAATGGTTCTCAATTTCTTGATACTTAGGCTCCAAATTTCCAAATTTCACTTCATTAGAGTCCATCAAAATAAGACCATAAGTAAAACGCTTAGCCACCAGCAGTTCCTCCTCCCCCCGGTAACCAACTGAATGTCAGCGATCATCCAACATCTCATTTCCGTCGATCCTAGCAGGGCCCCGTCGACCCAGCGCCAAGACCATAATGGGCTGATCCATTGGTCCCCGTCTGATTAATGCGCATAATGCTTGCAGTATGACAGTATTGTAATTACATAGTATGATGGTCTTGGCTGGTATTTTTTATTTGATTTCATTTGCGGCAGGATTATTCAGCTTTTTTTTTTTTCTTTCTTTTTTTTTTTTTTTTTTGCTCACTTTTCTCCCGAAAGCACAGTCGGCATTCGGATGGAGCTACCTATGGAGTATGCTTGATACCGTACCGATTATCCAGACTTCGATTCCCAGTACATGTGTAGCTGAAGTCTGTCCTACAGCTACAACAACTACAAGGCTGAATGAGGCATGATGCTGCGCACGATACCCGGGTACCGCATACAGAAACTCCATCCAGCACCGCCTCTACAGTTGTCTGTAAATATATAGCCTTATAGCCTGCTTAGTACCTACTGTTTATTAATCCCTTCTGCCTCAAGGTGTTGGATCACGTGGGATTCTGCCGCATAGGTCCGCCCTCGCTGACCCTTTTCACCACGTAGGCCTATCTAGCTAGTAACCAACCAACAATACACTTCCATTAGGTTATGAGCCCGTTTCTTGCTCGGAAATATGAGCTATTTTAGGCCCGTATAAGTGGTCAATTTAAGCCCTCTGATTGGCTGAACCAAAATTCCATACCCCAGATTCCAAAAATTCCAGGATCCCAGATACGGTCCGAACCTGAGCATGTCAGGAGAACCTACTACGCCTCCCGCTACTGCTATACGACGATCACGTCGCCGAAATCTCCAAAACAGGTCCTCGAATATAGACGAGACCTCCTCATCAGTTGTCTCTGAAGAGATAGAGACCCCAACGCCTTCCGGAGCCAATCTGAGCTCTACCAATACCGCCAACATGGCTTCCACAAACGAACTTACCCCTGATCTTGCTGATATGATGCGACAAATGCTTGCTCGCCAGAATCAGATGGAACAAGATATGCGAGACCGTGAAGCTAGAATGGAGCTAAAACTGGCATCTATCATCCAGTCTAATACTCCACAAGCTTCCTTGCCTTCAAATACAACCCAAGATACTACACCAATGGATATCCAACCGCCTCTGCGTGATGCCTCAGACACAAATATCAGCAATGCTATTGCCCTTGTCCAAGCCGATGTCGATACGCTACTGCCTGACCGATGCCGTGTCATCTTGACACTGGATAATTACGATGCATGGAGCTCTGCCATACAAAAAGAAGCTGGTATTCTCAATGCTATTACAACTCTTCACCAGGACTCTCCTCCTGCTGGATCATCTCCACTTGATGCTGCAGTTTGGCACAGAAAAGCCATTGTCATGAGAGCCCGTATGCTCAATGCCATGACAACCCCTGCTTCCGATAAACTAGGCACCGTATATGACCTCTCTGCCCATGGTCTTTGGGACCGAGCTGCCACACTTTTTGGCAAATCCACCGGTGAAGAGCGAATGGCCCTTACCATGGAGCTCAAAGAGCTCTATATAAAGGATAATGATTATCTCACCTACCAGTCATCCTTTAATCGAATCTTTGACCGCCTACACGCTATTGGAGAAGAATCTCTTGAAAATCTCAAACATGACCTCTTCTTTATAGGTCTCCGGGACTGGAACCGCGCCTTTATCAAGAGTAAACTAGATGATGTCTACTCTACTGGCCGTGCTCCGGTTACCAACCTGGATCTTAAGGTTATCCAGACCCAATTATCTACTCGAACCGGCACTAAATTCCGTGATACTCATTCTCAAGACCGGTCAAACCAACAGAAAGAGAACTCCCAGAACCGCAGTTATTCAAAACAAGCATCTGGAACCAAATACACAATTCCTCAACGTTCCAATAACCAAGATAGATCTCGTCATACACTTATAGACTGTGATCACTGCGGAAATCGCCATGGACTTATATGCTATTTTAAACATCCTGAGAAAGCACCAGAGTATAGACGCAAGTTCTATACTACTATGGCTAATGCTCTCCGTGTTCAGCAACAATCTGAAGCAAACCCACAATCAAACCAGGATCACCCTGCTTCACAGGAACTTGTCTTGCATAAGAAACTCTCCAATGCCAAATCTGCCATTGTGAAGTCTGCAAAGACTCTCTCATTTTCCAATCAATGGTTTGTTGACAGCTGTGCCTCTTTCCATTCTACACCTGACCGTTCACTTTTTGCAACCTATAAGGCCTTGCAGAAGCATGATCTGGTGGAGACAGATTATATGGAAGGTGCTCAAGGCCATATCTCTATGCCTCAAGGCATTGGCACCGTGATTATAGATATTGGTTACGGATCTCTGATCCTAAGAGACGTCCGCCATGTTCCTTCCTTTACTTCCAACCTCATTTCAGAAGGCATGCTTGTACGACAAGGCTTTAGGCTTCAATATACACTAGATTGTGAAGTCAAGCTGATTACCACACCATCTGGAGCTGAATTCCAAGCCCAATTGTTCAAAAACAATGTTTACCTCCTTGAAGACTGTCTATCTCCTGGAGAAGAAGAAAATTCCTATGCCTTTGTCACCACCCGGTCTGGCAAAGAAGTTAACCGCCCAGAAGAGCCACCTGCAAAGGCTCCCACAATTAAGACACCAGCTGAGGCTCCTACTCCAAAAGAGACCCCGGTTCTAGGGAAGCCGCGAACTACTAAGATATCCCTACCTATCATGGCCTGGCACCGACGCCTATGCCATCTCAATCAAGCCGATCTCCTCCGCCTCGCCCGAGATCCTGAGTCTTGCATCGAAATCAAAGGCTCTAAAGAACTCCCATTTTGTGAAGTCTGTATACAGGCTAGACAGACACGCTATTATAGCAAGGTCCCTAGGTCCAGAGTTACCAAACCCCTTGCCCGAGTCCATCTAGATATCGCCGGCGGTGGACAAACTCTTGATTTTGACAACCCTAATGATGTTGTCACTGGCCGAATTGGGGCAAAATATGTCTTACTTATTACCGACGATGCCACACATTATCGATGGATCCTCTTCCTTGAGACAAAAAGTGCAGCCATTACCGCCTTCAAGAACTGGCTTCAAAATATGAAGAACCATGGCTTCACTGCTCCTGCCTACCTAGTCTCTGATAATGAATTCCGCTCCACTGAATGGATGGAAACCTACCGTCAGGAAGGCATAGAATGGCAACCAAGCTCGCCATATTCACCATGGCAAAATGCCGTTAGTGAACGTGGCATCCGGATCCTTTTGAACGGGCCCGAGCTATGATGCTTGATGCCCCATATATACCAGAACGCTTTTGGGTAGATGCTCCCAATATGCCACAGATCTTACAAATCGGCTCCCTACATCTACCATCTTATACAATTCCCAAATTCCTGGGGGGTGAATATCAACAAGGACATACACCCCAGCCCTTATCGCGCTCCGTTGGCAGCGTGGACTAATTCATCCATTTCTTCACTCCCCGGATATCGCCGTTGGGGGTGTCCAGCCTGGGTCCATCGGCATGGACCAGATAAACCTGGAAATAAGCTTGATTCACGTTCTCACTGCTGTTTCCTCATTGGCCAAATTAGTAGCCATCAATATCGTGTTTGGGACCCTAAAACTGACACCGTCTTTGTCACCAATGATGTTATATTTGATGAGGATTACAAAGATCCTACAACTACCACTCCCAAAGGTCCCAGCACCCCTACCGAAGAAAACCCAACTCAATTAGTTGAAGATGAACCTCTCAATGACCAAGATATATGGCTCCGACCTGCCAAAGGCATGTCCCTAGCTTACTTTGCCACTTCAACCATTCCTTCATCAGAAGACAACACGCCTACTTCTTATAAGCAGGCCATATCCCATCCTGATGCTGCTAAATGGCAAGCTGCCATGCAAAAGGAAGTCAACCAACTCAAAGAGAAAGGCTGCTGGCAACTCATTCGCCGTTCTGACCTACCACCAGGGGCCAAAGTCATCCCTGGCCGGTGGGTATACAAAAAGAAAGAAATCCCCGGCATACCTATCTCAGAGGATTATCAGGCTAAAGCCCGCTGGGTCATTCGTGGCAATCTACTTGATAAAGACTTCATGGAATCCTACGCACCAGTGGTAAATGAAAATACTACCAGAACCCTCACGGCACTGGCCACCCTGCTTGGCTGGCATACCCGAAAAGCTGATGCCACCCTTGCTTTCCTAAATGGGAAAATGCCCACGGACAAACGTGTCTTTATGACCCAAGTTCAGGGATTCAAAGAAGGTTCTGGAGATCTTGTCTGTGAACTCCTTCAATCCCTCTATGGATTGGTCCCATCTGCCCGCATCTGGTATGATACTCTGGGTGCTTTTCTACGCCAAATCAGCTTCAAATGCTCTGAATATGACTCTGGTCTATGGATCCACACTACCCGGACCCAACTCTATGTGACCACCCATGTGGATGACTTCAAAGTCTATGCTAAACATGAAAATGATGCCATCTGGTTTATGGAGACTCTCTCCGCCAAATTTGACATAAAAGAAGTTGGAAACTCTACCAAATACCTTGGCATGACCATCTCCCAGTCTGAGACTTCATCTTCTTTATCTCAAGCCGACTACACTGAAGATGTTGTTGCCTCTTTTGGTCAAGCCCAAGCACATCCTGTTAGGATTCCAATGGATCCTAGCCTAATAATTGATGATGAACCAGACCCTACAGTCAACACCAAAGAATATCAACGTGGTGTAGGCTGCCTTACCTGGCTAGCCACCAAAACCCGGCCAGATCTTAGCCAGACGGTTGGCATACTATCCCAATATAACGCCAAACCCACCCAAAAAGCATGGCGTGCCCTTATACACGCCATACGCTATCTTAAAGGCTCCATCAATCGGCAAATTACCTATCATAAACCCACGGAGTCCATTACATCTGACCTCCTCATGCCAAAATGTTATACCGACTCTGATTGGGGTGGCCAACTGACAGGCAACCGCCGGTCAGTTTCTGGATACATCTTTCTGCTTGCCGGAGCCCCAATTGCCTGGAAAAGCCGCAAGCAAACATCCGTTGCCCTTAGCTCCAACGAAGCTGAGTATATGGCTCTAAGCGAAGCCAGCCGTGATGCCCTCTGGCTCCGGAATCTCATCAACGAGCTTAATGTGCTCCCAACTGAATGCCCACCAATATCTCTTCATATCGATAATCAAGGTGCCCACGCCATGGCTGAAGCCGAGCTCACCACCAAGAGATCCAAACACATTGACATACGCTACCATTACGTTCGGGAGAAGGTCCGAGACGGCATTGTTAAACTTCAGACCTGCCCTACCAAAGAACAGGCAGCAGATGGCCTGACAAAACCTCTCCAAACTGAACGATTCAATCATTTCCTGGAACTCACCGGCATACATTAAGCGGCGCTTGTTCCCCCATTTTGGTTATACTTTCTATTCTGATTTACGGCTTCTGATTGGCCAAAGCGGAACCTCTCACTTCTCTGCTTAATTTTGCTTTTACTCTCTCATTTGGAGGCCTGAATAGAGGCCGATTTTTGTATTTAAATTCTTTAGATTAGTCTTTAGGCCAGCTCGTGCGTGGGGGGGTGTTGGATCACGTGGGATTCTGCCGCATAGGTCCGCCCTCGCTGACCCTTTTCACCACGTAGGCCTATCTAGCTAGTAACCAACCAACAATACACTTCCATTACAAGGAATGAAAAGTCACCTGATCCATAATCAATTGGAAAACAAAGAACTCTGTACCTGACTTGACTCGACTTGGCTAGGTCTGAGTCCGTGGAAGACAATAATTAATAATTCAACCGATCCAACCGTATTCGGCGAACACACGGAGCTTTAAATACGCGCCGTGCGAGTGGAGAATTCATTATCAAAAAATAAATAAATAAGAAAAAATTGAACATAATAAAATGAAACAATGGCTTTTACTTTCGTGGGATCTTACTCGTTCTGGGCGGTTGTTCGCAATTAAACCAACCCTGGTTTTGTATACCGTTCTATCCGCTATTACAGCTACGTATAAAATACTCTAGAGTCTGTACACAGGTGCATGTTGTAAAACTATGCAGAATAATACATATCTGTATAGTAGACTAGCTGGCAGCTGCACAGCACAGATGACATACAGGGAACATGAGCATCGTGCATAACTTCTGTACCCTACCTCCTATCGCTCGCTCTACCGAGTATCCTGTCAATGCCCAACAGTCAACTAGTATCCTCTTGGTTAGGAACACATGCACGATCACGCATCATCACAAGACGGCCGTCAGACGATTCATTGCCCCATGCAGCTCTGTCCAGTAGATGTCCATGGCCATGCCCGGTGCCAATTTGAATTAATACCATTTATTTCCTAGTCATTAATATTAATTATTCTGCCTTGTTCCTGGCCTGCTAACTAGCAGTTGCTAACAGTTGCTAACTTGTAGTTAGCAACTAACTACAAGTCCATCCAACAATCCCCTGAACTGCAGTCTGATGATCCGCCGTCGATCACCGGTAGACGGGTAAACTGAAATTCGAGTGCCATGCCATGGTACGAGCTTGATACAAAAATCAAAAAACGTTATATGATAAATAAAACGCTGGAATTTTTCATTTAACCCAACTTACCCCGTAACTGACCATCCACTAGTGCGCCGGGAATGGTGGAAACTGGAGAAAATAACGCCAACGCCAGACCATCATCCATCTATCAAGCGAAATGGGAAGATTTGAAAGAGAAAACGAAAATGAAATAATACCGAGTCCAAACCCGTTAAATATTCTCGGCTTTTTGCTCCTCCGCAGAACCGGAATCAGCCAGCATCTGGAATCCCTTCACCAGGCCCATCGCTGAACCCGCAGCGATGCCCCCCACCAGAACCATTTGCATGCCACCCGTGAACCCGCGACGAACATTTCGGGATCCTTTCCACCCGTTCACGAAGCATGTTTTGCCGTAACCGAACACAAAAAGTGCGACGACCATAATAGCGATGGACCAGCGCAGGGCGATGAAAGCGCCGTGCGGTCCCACGAAAAAGTACGGCACCAGGGGAATGAACCCGCCGATGAAGTAGCCCAAGGCGATGGTCAAGGCGCAGACGAATGCACGGGCTCCCGAAGGCTCCTGGAGTGTGTGGTGGAAGTTCATGATGAACGAGGGAAGCTTGGGCGACGTAGCCAGGTGGTTGGTGAGGTTTGAGACGAGCTGAGGCGGCAGTTCGTACTGAGCGAAGACGTCTGAGATGATACTGGAGGCTGCGGCTGGGTCTGAAAAGATCTCATTTTGGGTTTCCTTCAAGGTGGCACGATAGGATTCCCTATGAAGAAGAGGATAAGCCAAAGCTCCAAGAAAACCTACGCAGACGGACGCTGAAGCAGACTCACACTTCGCTCTTGGCACCCAAATAACCACCCAGGCCCATGGAGATAGCCCCGGCAATGAGTTCTGCCAAACCGCCAAAGACAACGACCCTGGTACTACCCAACGCAGAGAGACCGGCCGTGAGAGCAAACGGCACGGTCAACCCATCCGAAAGACCGATGATGGCGTCAGACACGACCCGTCCATCGATCACCTTGGAGCTCTTCCGTCCCTGAGAATTCCCATTCCCGGCGTCAGACCTGTTGGCGGACTCGAGGTCTGATTCATTCTGGAGGGGGATCTCGTCATCCTTCTCTGTTGAAACAGGAGAATAGTTGGACAGCAGGCCTTTGAGAGAGCTGAGCGACATGGCTGTTCACTGCTGCGCTGGAGAAATGGAGGACAAGAAACACTTGCGTCAGAGGATGGGAGGGGGAAGTGTCACAATGGATAGTGTTTCACGCGTGAATTATTCTGTGTGAAGGGGCAGAAATGAGCGGTGATACTAATAAGTAGGTACACCTGGACACTTCTAATGCTGGCTTGCAGCACACCTGAGCGGCCATGAGACAAAAGGCCAATTGGAGAGATCCTAAAGTAATCCACTAAGAGAAATAACCCCCCACGAGGATGATGGATTGGTGATGCATAACCCCCTACATACTTCTACTACTACTACTACTACTACAGCCTATCCAGAAAGCCAGGGAGTGAACGTGCTGCGGGAGTTCAGGGCACGTGGGCCTCTGATTGGCCAGGGTACCGCAGGAGGAATGCTTAGCTCTGCGGCTTGCAGGGACTTTCCTGATCGGGAAGCGTCTTCGGCAGCTAATCTTTTCCAAGATTCCCGGTGGACCTGGTATATCTTAATTCTCCGTGCTTCTGATGCTTCTGGAAGGAAAATAATAATCATGGTTATACTGGAGTAAAGTAATAGGTTTCATATAGTCACGTGAGTTTAGGGCTGCTGATGCAACAGGAAGAGAACCGACCCCAAAACGCTAATCCAGAGTAGTATTAAGTACAGCAGACACAAAGAACTCATGAAAGGGAAATGCTCTGGTTTAGATAACCTGCATACTGGCATGGCCATCATCCACCCTAGCAAGATCAGTTAGCAATATACTCCATACTAACAGCGTAGAATCCATATACATACACACTCCTAGTACCCCCCGTCATTACTCTCAATCTGAATATCCTCCTCCGCATCCACGATAACAGCCTTGTACTGCGACTCAAGACGCATATGCATATGCATGTACATACGTATATGCTTGTGACTACGCTCATGCAACAACCCATGCTTAGTACGACGATGAACCGGCAACGACTCCGAGGTACGACTCCATACAGTCATTAGGAGACTATTCCATCGTTAGAATAGTCATATATCATAGCATAGAAGGCAATGTTTGGGGGATTCCACCATAGATACACTGCAATTGCAGGATACAATACAGGGGGAGGGAAACCAACCTCTCCGCAAAATCCTTATAATCCTGCTCACTCCCAAACCCCCTAACCCCAACCCTCAACCCATCCCTCGAAAAGAGAATATTCCGATCCCGCATATTATCCACCGTCTTCCGCACGACGTCCCGCATGATCCCGTACGTGACGAATAGGATGAACCAGAGCACGCCGATGAGGATCAGGGCGACAAGAAGCGGGATGAGTCGGGGGGTTATTGTTGTTTTTATCCCTTCTCCTTTTTCAAGTATCATTCTTCTTCTTCTTCTTCTTCTTCTTCTTCTTCTTCTTCTTCTTCTTCTTCTTCTTCTTCTTCTTCTTCTTCTTCTTCTTCTTCTTCTTCTTCTTCTTCTTCTTCTTCTTCTTCTTCTTCTTCTTCTTCTTCTTCTTCTTCTTTCGATGGTATAGATACTCTGATCCAGGGTTGGCCCGTGGGGTAAGGCTTGGCGAGGACGATCCGCGGGACAGACGGCGGGTAGGGCTGAGGGTGTTGTGGCTGTACTGTCAGGAGATAGGAGAGAAGAAGAAAGTGGAATAAGTAAGGATACTACCACATAAATGGGGATCTTCTTAAATAAGACTATCATTTGAATTCCCCCATGACAGAAATCACGGGGAAATGTTGGGGTGAATTATTGAATTGTGCAACGGGCTATTAGTTCCCCCGGCCTACAGCCCTACGAGAACGCGCAACTGGTGGGCCTTCAGCTCTAAATTATGTTCCATTAATAAACCAAATGCGCTATTTTCCCCATGCTTAGCGGCCAGGAAATTCAGAATATGCATGGCAAGCGCCAGGTGTAACCCCGCTTTGGACCAAGAAAGAAGGCAACTAGATTATATACCTAATAACGAATACTGCGTTATCTAAGCTGCATGTCTCCCAGCCTGGAATAATGGATATCTCCACACTGCACCTCACTTCAGCCACGCAACTACTGCAGCTGGACCAGTAATCTACATATCACGCAACAAGCAGAAGGAACAGATGCAGAACGCTGGCAGTGGCTGTTGACACTATGCTTCCGTTTGGAGGAAGCCACCCTACACAACTGGTGAAATTAAAACGGAATGCCTTGGCTGACCTCCCCGTTCAGCTTCGCTGGATATCCCAGGACACTGTTGAAATAAACACCAGTAAGCAGTAGAACTTAAAAAAGGTGGGGAATAAAATGCACTAGGCAACAGAATAACTTGAGCAGACGATAGAAAGAAGCCACATACTCAGTTCCAGTCTTGGTAGCCCAGCATCCACAGAACAGTGATGCAGGCCAACATACGACCTATAGAGTTGTACATTATTGATTCATTAGAATTACTTCCATCACAAGGCTATGCAATGCAGGACAAGAGCGACGAAGGGAGGCATACAGCAGAGACAATGAATAGCACAAATCCTGGATAAAACACGTCTATAATTAGCATGGAACATGAAACTTGACATCTACCTAGAGAGAGAAGACGACTAGACATACCCAGCGTCGGCCCCACAACCTTGCACCGACATGGATTCTGCGTCGTTCCCAACTGGAAGCAGATAGGGAAGATGGGTATAAAGACACCGGACATGATTATTCTCTAACCGCAGTACTGATATACCTCCGTTATGATTTGCTTATTGGTGATTCGGTCCCGAACTGCAGATGCAGGAAGATGCGGATGCTCAATTGACGTGTCTCGACTCGGCTTGGTATGGGTGTTGCAACAATGTGCTCAGTACAAGTAGGGTTGTTTTTAGAATAGTTGAAGATATGAAAGAGGACGAGGGATAATATTTATTGAGACTTGTTTGCTTGAGTCAGTTGCAAACATCATGAGAGGACGGTGAAACCGACGTCCCAGAGGGTTGTTCCCTCATTCAGTCATGATGACGCACGATGCTGAAGATCCATGCCGGAACAGTGAACTGTGCCTGCCTTAGCCCTTGGCCCTGATTTCAAAGGATTCTGTGTACTTTGTGCTAGTTATGGATATTATGTATATTCATCTGTATACAGGAAGAGCGCAGAATCACCCTGCATGAACATATGAACATATACCAATCTGAGGCCCAACAATGACAAAAGTCGAACTTATCCACAGAGAATAAATAACCCCCCAAAACAAATACGCAAAAAGGTATATTCAAAAAACATATAAACAATTCCACCCATCCCGATTAGCCAAACCTGTCACAAAATGGTATGAACCCTATATTACTCATGCTTTGAATTTCTCCTTCAACTTCGAGAAAAATCCGTGTTTCTTCTTCTTCTCCCTTGTCTCAGCATGGTTTCCATTGGTTGCATGCTCATCTCCTTTGTTTTCCTGTGCTTTGCTTGACGGGATTTCCGGACGGGGGTCCCGCGTCTGCGAGGCAGTGACAGCAGCAGCAGCTGCTGCTGCCGCCGGCGCCGTGGATGGGGGACCCTTTGCTGCAGTCTCCTTGGCTTGGTCCTGTGCAGCTGGAGCAGCGATACCCTCAGACACTTCCGACGTCTTAGCTTCAGCGATACCGGTTGTTACTAAGGGTCCAGTAGTAGCTCCGGTAGCTTGAGGTCCTGTAGTCTGGGGCTTTGACTCCGTATCTCTGACACTAGCAGCGTCGCCGGTTGGAGCTGGAGCAGTTGCTACGTTGACAGCGGTCGTAGTGTGGCCAGGAGTTCCAGCCGATTCACTTGGAGGAACCTTCTGGAGGATTTCCTGTTCGAGCTCCTTCTTTTCTTCGACGACTTCAGGGTAGCCAGCCGCCTCGGGATCTTTGTGCGCTTCCCTCAATGACTTCTTCACAATTCCAGGAACCTCTACGTCTGTAGAGCCTTGGGTTGCCCCAGTCTCCGTATTCTTTGCATGCTTCTCCAGGGGAACAGCTGCTGCAAGTTCGGTAGCAGTCGCAGCAGGTGCAGCTGACTGTATAGTGACGTCGTTATCGCTTGGAGTTGCGGCAGTCTCAGGTGCCAAGGTTTTATCTTGTGCATGTTTCTCTAAGGGAACGGCCGCAGCGAGTTCGGTAGCGGTGGCCGCTGGTGCAGCTGACTGTATAGTAACGCCAGTGTCGCCTTGGGTCCTGGCAGTCTCAGATGCTGGGGCTTTATCCTTTGCATTCTTCTCCAGGGGAACAGCCGCAGCTAGTTCTGTGGCGGTAGCCGTTGGCGCTGCTGACTGGATAGTGACACCAGTATCAGTGAGCCGTCTTCCCTCAGGAAGACTTGCCTCTGGAGTCAAACCAGTTGAGACGGGAGGGATCACAGAGTCGTTTGCCATCGATTCCAAGTCTGCAGATACTGGAGGAATTTTTTCTCCAGCCTCGTCACTCTCGCTTCGGATCGGAGCAGCTCCTGGGGCAATTGGGGCACTGACGTCGCCTTCGTATGCTTCTTTGTCTGTCCTGACCGTCGACTCCACTGTATTTGCACTGACATCCTGGGGAACCTTCTCCCCAGGTCTGAGTGTGATCGGGTTGCCCACGCCAGTTGAAGCAGGAATAGGATTCACGCTGAACTGCCGAGCTTCCCCTTCTTTCGGCCCAGGAATAACTGGAGAGCTAACATCTCCTTCGTATGCTTCCTTGTCTGTCCTGACCGTTGATTCAACTGTATTGGCAGTTATATCCGCGGGTAGAGGAACCTTTTCCCCGGGTTTAAGCGTGATTGGATTTCCAACACCCGTTGAAGCAGGAATAGGATTCACGCTGAACTGCCGAGCTTCCCCTTCTTTGAGCTCAGGAATAACTGGAGAGCTAACATCTCCTTCGTATGCTTCCTTGTCTGTCCTGACCGTCGACTCGACCGTATTTGCACTGACATCCTGGGGGACTTTCTCCCCAGGATTAAGTGTGATTGGGTTACCAACGCCAGTCGAAGCAGGAATAGGACTCACGCTGAACTGTTCAGCATCCTTCGAGATTTGATCAGGTTCAGCTGAGGTTGGGTTGCCGATACCGCTAGAAGCGGGTATCGGGTTTACTTTAAACTGTTCAGCCTCGTTGGCAGGAGTCTCGGGGAAAGTGCCCGGCAGGTTTCCGTTGGCTTGTCCTTGGGAAGTGTTGTCGGATTCCTTGGGGACCTGCGCTGCGAGTGCAGCAGTGGTCGACTCAGGTGTGACACCAGCCATGAGTGCGGCAGAGAGACGTCTGATAAGAGACGGTGAAGCTCTCTCAATATCCTCGGGAAGGAGCACGTTATTAACGTTGTGGTCGCTGTCTTCCTCTTCTCGAGCGTCTTTGTCCGTTGTCCAGGTACCGTCCACTATAAACTTTATATCGTGTGAGAAGAGGAAGAGAAGGATACGAGCAAGGAAGTGAAGCGAATATGGGAGCCTGTAAGCCTGGTGGCGGGGGCGCGCCAAAAGGGAAGAGAAAGGGGGCGGGGGGAGAGATAACATGACGTCAACGAAGGCAGCGCATCAACCTGATTTCACCACCACCGCGAAGAAGAGAAAAAGGTCGAATATCGACATACCTTGTAGACAATCTTGTCGTCTGTAATCGGCAGCTGCACTTCCTTCTCGAAAATGTCGCCTTTGCGGTCCAACCTGAGCGTGCGCGCCCAGTTGTTGAAGGTGCCAGTGACGAATACCTTTTCGGCCGGTTGCGACCTGTGGTCAAAGCGTTCCGTCAGTAATAGTAGCTAATATAAGAGATAATGGTCCCGATTGATATTAATATGAATGGAATTGACCAGTTGGAGGGGACTGGGGAATGCTAACCAGCGAAAAGTGTAGCAGCCGTCAGTTCCCATGTCTGGACGGTGATAGAGCAATTCTTTATCTTTCTCCTTCGGTTCTTCTTTGCTGTCTGCGGTAATTAAGATTATTACAACCAGGGTGAGATTACTGATGGGGAATCCAGCGGTAAGAAGGACGGAGATAGAGAGAGTGAGAGAGTGAGTGAACTGAAGGAGAGACTTGGAAGGAGAGACTTCTACGAGTGCGTGCCATCAATTCCAGGTGACAGCCTGCCGGAGACTTAAATATGGAATGCTCCACGGGACGGAACAATGGAGACGATATTATTAGGATCCAGACTGCGAACCCGAGCGTCACCCAATTCCGGGTTAGAGAGAACACGCCACCAGCAAGCAAGAAATAAACCCTGGTGACGTCTTTCCTACAGCTGCATTTAATTTCCCTATTGCCCGTTCCTCCATGCTATGGGTATTCTCGGGGAAGACTTGCAGCATTAACACCTGGACCCGTGACTTCCCTCCCGGTTAGCTCTGCCGTCTCGGCTTGCTCGAATTCAGTGCTTGTAGTATATACCGTCTCAGTCGATTGAATTCTCGCCTAGGGCGGAGACTCCGTTGCGAAATCCAGTCCACAAGATAATCCGGTTGGGATTAACAGCAACGGTGCTTCTTCAACTTCCTCCAGTGTGCAATGCTTGTCTGCAGGGGATCCTTGGGTCTACTCACGTGACGCGTTGGTACAACCACCTATTTCCTAACTAGGTAATCGGTATATACCTCGAAGATCATTTCGAGTTAGCAGCGTGAGCTGTAGCTGTGATCCCATGTCTTTTGCAGAGGATTTATTAAAATACAGGTGAGCGAATGGACTACAACTGGAACAACTGGATATTGAATGTTGTTGGTTGAGCGAGGCAGCAACCGATCACGATGTCTTAGCGTAGTCATACCTACATCAATACTATCTATCCACTTTCTTCTCGCTTTCAACCTCCCCATCTCTCTTGTGTCTTTCAAACAGTCGCCTCACTTTGCTCTTGCTTTTTCTACTGAGCAAAAAAGATGACATGACACCTAACTAGTGTCTAGTATATTCCTCGCCACCAGTTCCATCATGGAACCTGTCAGAGACCTGCTTGCAGGAAGGCTCCTCTTCCTGGCTCATGTTGGGGAACAACTGGGCCCTCTATATCCGATGATAGAATAAATTTAAGCATGTTATATCTTGGCCAGACTCCGAAAAGGATATCATATGGGCACACGGATCTCTTGATCTAAGTGGAAATGTCACACTAGCAGTTTGCAAAAAGATGAGAAGTTTGTTGTGGGAGATGAACTCGGCCTTGCAGGCCAGTTCACATCTGTGATGCAGTGGCAAATGCGTTCTTAGTTACAGCCTTATCTTACATTTGGTTTGGTGATATCCAAGCTGTGGACAAACTCCTTGAAAAGACACCAGGTGTTCACGCGTTCATTCGGGACATCACATAATAAAATTTTCAACCATCGAGCAGTCCAAACCATCGAGTGGTCCGTTTTCTCCGCACCCCCCATCTAATTTGAAGCTTCATCGTTCGACGTGTCTTTATTTCACCACCGTAATCGAAAATGCCTCTTTCAAAAGAGAATAGGATTCAGATAGCAGTATCTGCCTCCAAATCAAAAAAAAAATTTTAATCAAAAACACATGCTGCAGAACTATTTGGTATTTCTAAAACAACTCTACTTTAACAGCTTAACGGAATCAAATCACAATTGGAAACACACGCCAATAGCCATGAACTGTCCAAATTTGAAGAAGAATTGCTTTTAAAGCAATTATTAGATGCAGATAAGTAAGGATTTCCAATTTGACCTGGACTTCTGTGTGGAATAGTGTCACGACCTAGCTCCTAGGGTGCATTCTAAGGATTAAACCGCTGCACTACAGGCAAAAGACCAGGATATTGTGCCGGGGGCACTGCGAAACCCCGGATCTCCCATATTTCCTATCTTAAAACACCGTAGAGCCGCGCTCTCCGACATACTAATGTATGGTGGAGCCCGCGGCCGGAGAGTACTTAATGGAGGGTTCCCTCCCAGATAGTTACAAGGAATTGAGCATTCTTTTGGTTTCTAGGTTGCTTCACTAGTATCGTTATCGTTGTACAGAGCGGAGCGAGGCTCCTTCATCGTTGTGTTTCCTTTTATCGTTATATCGTTTTCTTACTAGATCGTTCAGTGTGTCCATCCCTGAGATCCCTCGATCACAACCCGGTTCCTGTCGCAGGGAACAACGCACGTACGCCCCCCTTTACAATGTTACATGGTTTGGTATGATTGATTGGAGGATGGGCCATACTGTGACCACTTCTCTTCCACCTGATTGAGCAGGGCATGGTACCCTTTCCATAATCCTCCTTTGTGTATTCCATCTCATCGAAGTTCTTGAGCTGCTGGATATAGTATTCTGGTGGATGCTCATTATCTGCAAATAGGAGTGCCGCATTACTGACATCACAATCTTGCAAGCCCTCATCTTCAGGCTCTGTCAGGTCCGTGTCATGTTGACTGTCTTCGGTGCTCTCTCATTCAGAGGAGTCACTGTCATCAGATGACAGGCTAAGAATATGATGGCAGCAAAAGCCTTTTCAACATAAAATTCTTTCACTTAAGGTCTCTGTAGCACTCAATGACCCACTGAGGATTGGAGATTCAAAGCGCGAGTTGGAAGATGCAAATGGATGTAGGACATAAGGGTGACCGAAGGAGCGGCCACCATTTATAAGGGTCCTTCGAGAGGAGGCCATTTTTGGAGCGTTTCGTAGACCGCAGCGAAGGGTATGGGATGTTAGCATTGGCTGGCCTCCAGAACAGTGTGCCTAGAGGTATACTGCGCTGCGGACAAATGAGGTTTGGGTGGGTCTGTCCTCAGTGCTGGGCGGTGCGTGGACATAAGTGCACGAGGGAGTGGCGGAAGGCGTGGCAGATTGACGGCCAAAAACGGCGTCGACTGCGGCCGTTTTGGGCAGCCCATCTGCCGTCTTCTAGTTTAAAGTAGTAAATATCTGCAGTGGTTTTGCAAGGGCAGGCCTTAGGCTATTTGATCAAGAGCATGTTCTCTCTAAGCTTACCTTCCAACTACGTACGCCTACACCACCACTAGATGAAGGCTTGATTTCCTCTGCTTTTCAGACTCCGCAGAATACTCCCCAGTTAGATCAAAGGTCCAAAGCCTGCAGAATAGTCTTAACACAAAATAACAGCTTTCTAACAGTCCAATTACTCATATTCAACATCTTGAGAAAGCTGTGCAAATGGTGATGCAAACTAAACTCCTTTTAGAATAAGAAATCAAGGCTTTATGAGCTGAAAATAGGTGAAAATGTCAGAAAAAGGCAAGAAAGCATGCTGAACTAGGTAATAATTGCCTTCTTTCTGTACAGGAAGGCCAAAAACACATTCAGCAGCTTGATATGCAGCTTAATGAGCAACCCAAGGAATCTACTCCTGTGCCTCATCAATGAGCTCCACAACACTGCAGTGGCTGTGGACTAGTGGGACACACAATTTAAAGTAAATAGCTATCATTTAATATATTTATTTAATCAATTATAATGGCATTGGTGGTCGTGAAGCTTCAAATTAGATGGGGGGGGTGCAGAGAAAACAGACCGCTCAATGGTTTGGACTGCTTGATGGTTGAAAACGTTAGTTAGTTAACTAACTAGTTAATGATAACTAATGACTAAATAATGTAGTGAATAACTTTCACGTGATATAATAACTGCTGGCAAAATCCTGACTGAGCACACCGCCCGTATTTCCCTTCACCGCCACGCTTCACTGACCATCGACTGGTTCTTGTCGCTTTTCCTAGTCTGCAAAGCGCAGAGGCCGTCATGTCTTCACAGACCATGACAGCGCCAGCATTGAATCCTCGCCCTCCAGATACAGGGCCTGGTTCTTCAATGTACGCCTATGCTGGCTCCCATTGTCGCCGCTCCGACTCAAATACCCTCCGCACCTCTCCGCCCAGCGAAGACTCCGCTGTCCGCGCCCCTCCTCTGTACGATTCTGCCCCCGATCAGTCCGATGATATCCCCCAGTGCCGTCCGTCGCTGTCTCCGCCATCCAGTGCTGCGGTCAAGATAAAGTCCGAATTCGACAACGGTTCTGCTGTGGCTGCAGCCGCGGTCAATCCGAACCCGAGCTCGGCAGAACTAGACAAGCAGTCTGCTGCGGGTGCGCTTTTGGCCCAACTTCTCGCAAACCCGCAAGGAACAGCACCTTCTGGTCCCCCAGCTCAGTCAAACTCGGACGGACAGTTTCTGGATACCGTTGCTGCGAAGGATAACCGAGGTACAGGCGCGAATGAGAATAATACTAGTGACGTGGCAAGGGAAAGTTCACCAAAAGTGAAGGTTGAGGATTCTGCGCCGTCGGGCCTCGGAGGGTCTCCCGAAAAAATCCCGTCCCTGGGGGATGTGCAGCTGTCTCAACAAAATGAAGGACAGGATCATGTGGGAGACCCTACCTTGCTGCTGCAGCCCGGAGGCCATGATGACCAGACGGCTCTCTTTCTGCCGAAAATATCGGATCCGGCAGCAGGTCTGTCAGACCCGCTACCCAGCCCCGATCAAGCAGGATCTTTTCCCTTTGACATCACCGCGGCCCCGAGCAATGCCCTGGAGGCATTGAAGCAGCATGACATTCTAACGGCAGCATATTTGTCGTCGCAGTGTGCCGACCTGTCTGCCCTGGGTTACTCCGCCGGGTTGTCTAATGGCGCTTCATCGATTGATGGACCGGAGCCTCGTATCCAGGCTTTTGCAAAGCTGGAATTTGATGATGGTCATTTCTACGTTAATACATATTCCTTTATTCTGGGTCGGGATGTACGCGCGGCTCGTGCAGCCCATCAACGGGAACTCCGCGCCAGACAGGCCATGAGAAGCTCCGGAGCGCAAAGTTCAAGTGGCGGGAACACTTCTCACACCCCAAACCGGGCGAGGCATGAAGGTAGCGCAATCATGGGGAGTGTCGTCAGTGACCGTGGTGGTATAATGGGCTTTGATCCCGATGTTCCTCCGCATCTGCCTCCCGAATTCAGTAGGAGATCCTCCAACTCGTCCTATGGAGGGTCAAATGCGCCATTGCACGCGACTCCAGCTGAACTTCAAGCCACTGACTACAATGCTCTTGCTATGCAGTCATTGAATAATGAGGATGGCGGCGGTGACCCCAAGCCTGTTGACACATTAGCTCTACTTCCATCTCCAGATGCCTGTCCCACGATTCCCATTCACCCGCCCACCACACTTGAGGGTAGTGTCGCAGGACACAAGGGGATCTCCCGCAAACATGTCAAAATCGCATACAATTTCGACAAGAACCTCTTTGAGATGGAAGTCTTGGGTCGAAATGGCGCTTTCATCGGTGCTGATTTCCTCCAGCCTGGGCAGATCAGACCTCTTCACAGCGGGGACTACATTCAAATCGGCGGAGTACGGGTACGGTTCTTACTACCAGACGTGCCAATCGGTGAGACGGGGGCCGATCGATTAGAGGAATCATGTCTCAACGAAGACGAAAATGTCCCAGCTGAGGGGGAAGACAAGGAAACTGCAGACACACCGCCAAAGGTTACAAAGATTGTTTTGAAAACAAAGGAGCCAGACCCGAATAAACCAAGACCCTCCGTCGAAGGGCCATCAGAGAATGGTGAACAGCAACCTGCTCGCCGTCGCGGGCCTGGGCGACCTCCTAAGGATGGTATCATGTCCAAACGTGAACGTGCCGAACTTGCCAGGGAACAGAAACTTGCAGCTAGACGTGAGGCCAATGGAGGTGTGACTCCGCCTCCTCTGCTGCCCCCGTCGTCTAAGCCAAAGGTTGCCAAACCCGTTGTTGAAGGTGAAACTCCATTGCCCAAACCCGAGAAGCGGAAGTATACCAAGAGAAAGAGGCCCGAGGAGATGTCGATGGATATCCCCATTCCTTCCACAGAGGGCGGACAATTCCCAATTGTGACTCAACCGCATCCGGAGGTACCACCACCCCCAGTGAAGAAGCGGAAACCGTCTCGTTCGCCGTCGCCAAACTATCCCCCGGAGTCCGCGTACACTCCCGAGGACCTTGCCAAGCCACCTTACAACTATGCTGTGCTGATCTTCGATGCTCTCACGGAGGCTGGAACTCCAATGACTCTGAAGCAGATATATCGAGCGTTGAAGCTGAAATACCCGTACTTCCGCTTCAAGTGCGAGACCGAAGGCTGGACATCAAGTGTTCGTCACAATCTCAATGGCAACGGCCACCTCTTCATGCACGCCGAACGGGATGGAAAGGGATGGTCCTGGCAGCTTCGCCCCGGTGCTTCTGTTGAGAAGGAAAAGAAAAGACGCCCATCCCCCCCACCTTCTCAGCCTCCTCCGTCAGCGGCAGCGGCTTCATCTCACCAGCCTATGCCACAGATGGCGGACCGCCATATGTACGCAAATCCACCGCCAGCGCCTATGGCCAACCAGCACTTCCAATTCCCCGCAGTCCCTCTGAATCCATACACCGCACCTGGCTCCGTTCAGCAACACTCGAGTCCATACCCACCCCCTCAAAACATCCCTCCCCTGCCTAGTTCGTTGCAAAATAGTCTTCCTCCAGCCTTCATCCCAACACCCACTACCTACACCTCTCCATACGCCTCAGATCCTCCACCGCAGCTCGTTCAGTACCACCAATCCTTATCACACCAGAATCAACAGCAGCAGCAGCAACAGCATCAACAACAACAACATCACTACCACCAACCTCATCCCCAACGATCTTCATATCCTCCTCAGAACATACAGCCACTGTCTGCAACAAATCAACAGCCTCACCAAATGCACCCGCCGAACTCTAGTGTTCCATATCCACCGCCGCCACCTCCTCCTCCACAGAATCCTCTTATGAATTCTGGAGTTCCTGGGCCCGTTGAAAATCAGGAAATGTCATTCATTGACCGGGCCAACAAAGCCATTGATGACTTCGAGGCTGTTCTCATGGAGGACTACGATGACAAGAATTACATCCGGGAAGTCTTGAAAAGCGCTCGTGCTCGTGCTTTAGGAGAGGCAACCGCGAGTTCCTTCCCCGGCGGAGAACCTAAAGATGAAGCTGTTATTTTGGATGCTCTTAGGAATCTGGTTGGGAGTTTAAAAGATGAATGAATGATTCCGCAGTATTGATTACTGCGGCATCTCTTTTATTCCACCCGTCACAGCTAAATTCGATGCAATCGCCATGAGGCTCGTTGATCCAACCAGATTAAATTGGATCGGGATTCCTAAGTATTCCTAAAGATCGTTGATATTCTATCTCTTCGATTGATTGATACCCCCATGTCCAATCTTTCTAGACATGTTATTGTTGTTCCTGTTGCTGTTGATCATTGCCAATTACTTGCTGCTTACTCGTCTCTGGTCTCCTTGTTCTCTCCATACTCAGTGGAAAGGGAAAGAAAAGAAAAGAAAAGAAAAAAAAAAAAAGGAAGAAAGGGGACGGACCTATTTCACGATTTTTACGACTTTCATCTGTTTTTAATCAGGACTTGGAAAAAACGGTGTTGAATGAGACTGCTTACTACTACCAGACAAACTTCAGGGCTGGGCTAGGTTGGAATGGGATGGGATGGGATGGGTTTTCAGAAATCATTCCAGGTGTTGGGTACGCGTGCGGTAGGAGAAGTTTTTATATCTCCTTTTTCTCCTTTTTTTTTTTTTCTCCCTTTCGATTTCTTTTGTGGAAGGTCTGTTTTTATTTTTGTCTTTTTTCATTTGCGTACTAGAAGGAAGAGAGAAAAAAATTAAGGTCTATCTATCCATCTAATGCATAGACCATGGGAGTTACCACCACCACCACCCACTTCATAGTGGTTTTTAACAGTTAATGCAAATAATTTCTTATGACCGGGATGCTTGTACACCATTTTCATCACATCTTTGGTAGAATAGTAGTTAGTACAGTAACAGGATGCTGAAGATGGAGGTCCTATTTTGCACATGGACATGCAACGGAGAAGTGATATAATACCTGTTCTTCTACACTGGATGAGTCCCACAGGCCCAGCAAAAATCATGGGCAAGACTCTGAACCTATAGTTTTGTATTCTCTGAGAAAGCAGTGGATGGTGGCTGAGACTAAGGTGAAGGAGATGAATCTTGGCTAACAGATGACTGGGTTCTGCTAAAGCATGGAGTCATATTCAGCTGGATAGCTTGAGAGGAAGGAGGAGGGAGAAGGCATCAGGACTTTGTCAAAGGTTATCAGCTATTTTTCCAATCAATTGAAATATTAAGACTTAGTAGTTGGTACAGTATACTCACTATAGAGTAGCACTCTCACATAAAATAACTAATTTTCTCCCCTCACCACATTTCTGCCAAACGACATTCCTATACATAAATCAGGAAGCTTTTGTGACGGCGTGGAAAACAAGTATTATATAAGTGAGTGCAGTATCAGGTCGTAAGACCTGATATCCTGGTCTTTTGCCGGTAGTGTAGCGGTTTAGTCCTTAGAATGCACCCTAGGAGCTAGGTCGTGACAGCTTTAGGGGAGCTCCCAATTGCTAACTTACTACTGCAGGCGTGGGAGTAGTTCCTCCTCTCAAAGACAGAGCTGTATCCACCTCCCAGGCAAATCAAGATACCTTCCTGAACCACAAAACCAGTCAGGTGGATGGTTTTGTTCCCAGAGGGCATACAGGGTCAGATAGTTGATCCTCGTTGGAAGCTACTGTAGACAGTGGAGTGGAATTTATATCATCAGCTGATAATGGGATGTCCCTGGAGCCCGAGTCGAGAGATTCTGAAGATGATGACTTTGAGACATCTCTCATAGAATGGCTAGTTGGAACAGTACTTGCATTCGATGGGCCAGCTGCCTTTTGCAAATTGAACTGCTGCTGCTGCTCAATATTCCTCTTGGGAGTTGACACACACTCTCTTACCACATTTCTACTTCAGTCAGGAGATATTTTTAGTGGGTGGAAATGGCATCACTTACACAGATCCAAGAGACTTGCATGTGGCCATGTGGCATAGCACCAAGCTCTCAACGATTTCTGATAAAAAGGTAACCAGCCAGATCACAGCATGGCGAAGGCTGCAGGTCCAGTGCTGTATTCGACCTGATATTGCAATCTCGGCTGGAGCCACCTCTTCTGGACTTAGCTTGAACTCTGCTCCAGGCTGTTCTGTAATCTTTCCAACTCTTGGCCTTTCAGCCAAACTTTCGGAGGTGTTGTGTGAAGTGAGGTCTTCATGACTCTTGATTCAAGGTCATCACTTGGATATATAAGCAACCGAAGACTGATCTTCAGTATTTTGAAGGCTTCTGTTCCCAGAATGAACTGCTTAACCTGCTTCAGATTTACTTCATATGTGGAAGTATCAGAGCCACCATCACTGCCACCTTCTCCTCCTTCAACTTTCTGCTGAGGTCTTTTCCAGCTTTGTGGAATATCCTCTGGTCTGCTATTCAGCCACTTTTCCACCTTTCTCCGGCGTTCAAATTGTATTTGAGAGTTCACTGGTGACACCTAGACTGCTCAATCACTGCCTTGGCCAAGTAAAACCTCATGAAAATATCAGCAGAGTTTGAAGTAGACAAGGATTCATTTATATCACCGTTGATAACTCCATCTTTGTCAATCTTGGATGCCCGTCTTTGACTTTCCATCGAAAACTTTCATCGATTGCTCAAACTCGCGGCATAGTATGAAAATTTCTCAGCAGTACCAGCTATGGTGATGATCCATAGAGCACGGGGAATGCTCAACAGTATGTGGGAGAGACTGAATTTCTTCCTCAGTGGCATTGCGCGGGTGGAGAGGCATTTGATTTCCATCCTCATGCGTTGCCACATACTGGCTGGTATCACGCGGGTGGCCCTTCATAACTGAAACACTTCGAAGAGTGAGGTATGTATGCTCAGATGTCTTCTGTTGAGAAACAATCTTGAAGGAGAATTGTTGTGTTGAAGAGAAAGCCTTAATGACTGCAGTCAAATGGATAGTGGTCCTTCCCTCTGCCTGGGACCTCCTGATTTAGTGGACGTTAACGACAATCAAACCAATTCTAGGTAAGGGAAACGGGTGTAGACGTTTCCCCCGCTACAGACATATTTGGATGCCGGGGGAAACCAGCCAACTGTCAGCTGGTGTACTCCAAGTCATCCGAACTATCAGCACGCCTGTCATTCTGTCATTGCTGACCGACCTCAGACTCTCAATCCCGTCCTCTACCCCTTCCCCTACCCCGCCCACGCGCTAGTCGAGCCTGTGAAGCCCGTGGGTTAAGTCTTGCTTGTTCCCTGAGGATATCTGAACCCATGAGATCTCCTCCATGGCTGCTTATCTGCGTGCAGAATTGAAACATGATGGCTGGGACCAGCACTGATGGGACCTTCTCAGACAAGAATATATTCTTGTAATCTCTTGTAGCCTGCAGTGAGTATACTCAGCAGATTCCCTCTGTAGATCCTGTTTGTACAGATCATAATGTTTCTAGGCCTCAGCTAGTTTTCAGCATGCCTCAATTCAGTCTTAGTTGTCCACATCAACAATCTGTATGTGGGTGTTGCTGAGCAATCCAAATAACCCAGACTATGTGCCAATTTGGCAGTCAGCATAGATGACAATCACCTGCATGACCACCATTCACTTGGGGAGGCAGGACAGAATCTCTAAAAAGGCTAGATGTGGGGGTTGGCTGTGGACTGAGATACTAAGCCAGTCTGTCATAAAGAAACCATTATGGCGGATGACCTGGGCTGCTTCCCAGGCAAGGAAATCTAGGCGTGACCCATCAATGCTAAAGTCTGCCTCACAGGCAGGCGTCCAATTCAGGTGCACCTGATCTCAGATAGGGTCCAGCCAGGAGACAAGATGCGACGTACCTGACCACCAGTGAGGAGCCTTAGGTGGAGAAGGGTCTGCTGGAAAGTGGCTACCTCTCAAAGGCCACAGCTCACGACTCACGGCAAACCTGAGTGATAAGTGGTGGGTATCTGTTGGCCCAAGCAGAGTCACTAAGGTCGCATAGGTAATAGTGTGGTGAGTGAAAGACCACCATGTTGAAAAGGATGTCCAGTTTATGGACATGATGTAGGAGACATTGGTGCCAGATCATCAGCCACAATTCTGTAGGCAGTTTGGGGAAGAAATGGAAGACAGCAGGCCTAGAAGATAATATGACTGACTTACTTGCTGCAATGTAGACATAAAGAAAGGATAAAAGAACTATGTTGAGCTTCTCTCGCATGCAAAGCAGCCCCTCAAGGTACTATATACCTCAAAAAAGGTGTCATGACACCCTGGCATGCTGTAGGATGTAACTCAAGTCAACAGCAGGTGGGACTGAATGGTCTCCGAAAAGCTTTTTCCCGCTAGCTTCATCTAAATCACCTTTCATTCTTTTGTTAGTGGAGGCTTATATGGGGATGCATATGCCATTGACTTGTATTTACTACTAGTTACTATTAGCACTGTTTGGGGGTGTTACCTCCTTCCTAGTGTAGTCTAGCGTATCTGCTGTATGCAGTAAGCGGTTAGCTTGAGGTCAGGTTATCTGTACGCACCTAACCTTTCAACATAGTCCTGAAGCCAATGTTGACAGTTCTTGCTCTAGAATTGATCAGTTCACAGTCTCCTGTTCATCGTACCGTACCAGCCTTACCGCATTGGGGTCCAATGGTGACGGGCTGACTCCCGGGGGTTGGACCAATTTTGCCCGCACCTCCAAGATATCATGAAACGCCCTTTCCTATCACATCCTGAATGTGACTGTTGCTCACTTGACCAGCGTATTGGTCCATATTCATTCCAGAAGCCAGCAGCGCGGTAAAAGGCGAAGTTATCCATGTTGTTGGCTCTCCGTTCACTGGATACAAGCTTGGGTTCAAACGCAACTATGACACGACGAAGACAAACAGACCTTTCCAGAAAATCCGTCTCGGTATGTTGTACTGTGGAGAGACGAGCAGAAAGATTTCACGAGACATCGTTGTGATTCAAGTGAGGGAAACAAGAATGTTGATGGAGTGGTACTGTTATTTTCACTGAAGGGAATTACGGTGCTTTATACCTTTACAACGGAGAGCATCTCGATTCCATACGGTAGGAGATACTACACCGCAGCAGTGCTATCCTTCATGTAAGGGCTGGATGGCAGTGATGGCGTGAAGAGGAAATCAATATACGGAGAATGCTAGGTACGATAGTAGGGGAGGAAACATAGGGTCCTTATTGTGTAAGAACTGATCTTGTGTGGCCTGAGGCTGCTGCCTTTGCGGCCTTACACTTCATCACAAGATATGATACAAAGGAGTTGCAATTCTGCGTGGTTTCGTGGTTTTGACCATGTAAGAAACTCGGTCCCACCCAGGCTTTTGATTTCCATGGTTCATAGGAAATCTGGGGTTTCCGCCGGCTGCACCAGGGGCCAAGCCGTCTTGGTGATCTGCAGCCTTTTCATTTTGCGGGACCAGACATGGGGCTTGGTGAAATGAGCTAATGTTGATGTGTTAGATAAGTCTTGATCTCAAGGCCAAAAGCAAGATTGAAAGACCAAATATATCCAGCAACCCTATGTACAGAGTGTTCAGTTTACTCAGTTGACTGAAAATCCAAGTGTAACGTGCCAGAGCCCGTCAGGGATCACGTGCTCAGTTTTACTCAGTGAGCAGGGTGAGCATCAAAACGGAAAGGGAAGGCCGTCAACGTTAGTAGAATAAAAAGTACATATGTATATGAAATCCCAGAATGTAACAGCTTGCAAGAAAACAAAACAGGTATTGTATGATCCATAAAGGCAGAAAAAGGAAAAACGCAACTTAATTTATCCGTTCGTCAATCATCATATATCTTTACACGATCAGCATACTCTCTGATTTTCGAGACATATGTCTCCTCAATCAAGTCTCCTTTTCCCGCTGCTACGCGGAGGACGAGATCTATAAGAGACGCGCGACCGAGGATGTCGACGTGGTCACCTAAAGAATCAAATTAGCGCATGAGATAGCAAAGGAGCAAAGGAGAATCGTGACTCACCCGTATTAGGACCACCCCGAGGAGAGAACCGATCGGGCTCGTGTAGCATTTCGAACACCTTGATCTTCACCCCTGCGGGATTGTAGCGCTTCATACGCCATCCCTTGGCGCACATGTAACCCGTACTCAGCAGGTTGACGGTACCGTCACCCTCTCCCATGACGACGCCGTGATCCACAAGGCCTCCGCTGTTTGTCACGGTGGTATCAATACTGACGTTCAAGTTAACCATTGGGTCTCTCTCCTCCTGGTAGAAGTAACCGCGCTCTGTCGGCTTGCCAACACCGTAGAAGCAGTAGATCTTCAAGTCAGGGGCCAAAGGGAGTCGGGTTTCCAAGGGATTCAGCCACTTCCTCGGATCATCCTCGTTCTCTTCCACCTCTTTAGTAGTATGGGCCACACCGTGGGAATAGTTACCCAAGATCTGATTGCGATACCACGGCTCGCTTTGATCGAGGAGGTACGCCAAACTCTCCGCAGAAGTCAAGTTCTTCTTAGTCCATGAGGAGTTGCTTTCACGGAAATTCAGCATGTTGCCGAATGTCATCGGTTGATCCGGCTGGTCATCTGGCGCCCAGGTAGAGTTTCCCCACACGGCCTCTCCGCCTTTGGGGAGCATGCTGGAGATGCCAGGCATTGCGCGGAAGATTTCGACCCTTTCATCTTTGGAGAGGAACTTGTCAAGCCCATACACGGCAAAGGCATTCAACTGGGCTGTGTCTCTCATCTCACCAGACAGGACCGCCGTGAGACCCTTGGCAGCGCCTAGCATACATCCGCTGATATTGATCCACGAACCGATATGCCTATTAACCCAGTCCTTCCCTCCTTTCCCGTGATTTTCATTTTCAACCCACTTGAAAAAGTGTAGTACGACTTGTGACCCCATACTATGCGAAGCTAGAGTCACTTTATCCCCTTTAACATGGACGGCCGTCTCGATATAAGACTTCAATCGACTGAAATACTGATCCCGAACCTCCAAATTCTGGTACGACAGTCTCCAGTCATACGCGGCAGTAAAGGCATTGGTAGGATCGTATCCAATGGCGGCGAGATTCTCCAAGATCTTATTCCAGATCCAATACCCCGTGATGAAGAAATCCGTAGCGTCGAATCCTTGGGCGGCACGCAGTTTCGCACCAGGAGGATCCAAGCCCGTCTCCTTGTCCAGCATTATTTTCTCTCTCCACCCCGCCTTATCCAACACCAAGGCCCGCATCATACTCCAACTGCCCCAGAGTCTTTTGCGGAAGTACTGGCGAAAATCGGGGTCCGTACTCCAGTTCTCGAGCCCGGTCGAAATAACTCCTGGAACCATAACAATAGGATGTTTGGCCTCAATACCCTGAGACAGAAGATTCAGGCCGACGGAGAAGGCATCGTAGCTGACGGTTTCACGTTCGTGCTGCTGCTTGTAGGCCGCAGGTTAGTCCCGATGGGTTGAACCAAAGGCAATGCAACAGGGAGAACCCAAAAGGTGGTTAAGGAAATAGTTACTGAAAACTCTTTTACGTCTTTCATGACACCCTGCGGAAGAACATCTACCAGGGAGTCAAGATTCAATTCCGTCAACGAATCCAGACTGATAACTTCCTGTTGGTTGGCGAAGAACAGGGCGACAATGATGCCAAAAAGGCCACCCAGCAAGAAGATGAACCCATTGCGCCGTTTATTCCGGCGCTCATGAGAGCGCTTGTGGACTAGTTCTGGGGTCTGGGTGGCTTCATTTGTAGTGGGATGGATGGTGTCCTTGTCGACAGTCGTCGTGGTCGTGGTAGTAGTAGGAGAGGCAGGGTCGTCGGGGGACGAATTGGCATCGTCCTTACCATGACGACGACGGAGCATAACGTATGAAAACCAGCGAAGTGATCCAGTGCAGGTGAAAGAGATGAAGAGTGCCGGATAGGAACAGGAAGAGAGTGAAATACGCAAACGGATGAACGCAGGCAGCTGCAAGGAATGATCTCGATAAGGAAAATCACATGGCATGCAAACTAAAGACGTCATGCCTCAACTTGAAACACTGAACAAAAAATAAAAAGGTACCGAATTCAATTCTCCTTCACCACCATTGTCTTGTCTCTTCTTACATCCTATCCTCCCCCTTCCAATGACACCGTATCGTCCATCGCAATGAGCCAAGATGCTTCCGCCGCTGAGCAGCAGGGAGGAGAGCCCGCGCCCACGCCCGCAACCGTACATAATGAAAGTGAACTCCGCTACATCCGCTACGACAGCTCCAAGGAAAACGAATACGTTCAGGCAATGAGACAATTGATATCCAAAGACCTGTCGGAGCCCTACAGCATCTATGTCTACCGCTACTTTCTCTACCAATGGGGGGATCTGTGCTTCCTCGCCATGGATCCGGCGCAGAAAGATCTCGAACGGCAGCTGGTGGGCGTGGTGATTTCGAAACTGGAACCGCATCGTGGAGGTCCGTTAAGAGGGTATATTGCCATGCTGGCCGTGAATGAGGCATACAGGGGACGGGGGATCGGGTCGAAGCTGGTTCGGATGGCTATCGATGCCATGAGTGAGAGAGATGCTGCTGAGGTTGGGCCATTGATCTTTTCTACTTCCTTTTCTGACTCTCTGCTAATACAAATAACGAATGCCTGCTATTAGATCGTCCTTGAAACGGAAATCACAAACACAGCAGCCATAAAACTCTACGAACGGCTGGGCTTCCTCCGCAGTAAACGTCTTCATCGATACTATCTCAACGGTAACTCGGCCTACCGTCTCGTGCTGTACCTCAAAGAAGGCGTCCGATCCATGAGATCCGAATTCGATCCGTATGCTCTTGCTCCTCCTCCTGTCTCTGGGCCTCCGACGTTTTCTGGACCGGGACAGGGCTAATACTCTCTCCTTTTCCTTGTTTTCTCCTTATTTTTGGACTCTTCTCTATTAAAGAGCAGGCAGGAACTGGCTTGGCGGGACCTAGAATAGACCAATGCTTTTGCTTCATAAAACCTGCGTTTGCTGGCCAGGACCGCAATCAACCTTTTGTTTTATTCCCCCCTTGTTCTTACCAAGATATCTAAAACTTGTCTGACCGTTTGTTTTGCATTGGAATGGCCAATGTCCCTCATGATTTTCATTATTACTATTATTACCCAAGGAAATCTCTTCTCAAAAAGTTTCTGCAATATTTGCTTTATACCTATATAATCCGCACCTCTATTTTAATTCTTCTCTGTTGAGATGTTCTATCCTATATTTTCACCAACAGAGGTATTTGCACAGGAATGGTTCGTGTACATATAAGAAAACAGGAAATGTTATATATACAAATTCAGAGAGAACACGGATCGACTATAGATAGCTAGGTAGGTAGGTCAAAAATAGACGGAGATGAAAGAAAAGCGTTCCGAAGAGACCCTCACATCAGTCACCACCGAGAACGCAACCGCTTCACCACAGGCACCTGTATAGCGTTCTGGATCATCCAATGCGTGGGCCGGGGGGTGTTATTCCATTCATGGTCTATAAAAGCGGCAGCATGCAGCATAAGCGCCAGACTCTCCTGCGGCTCATATCGAGGTCCTACTTTGATATCCCTGCTGACCAGATCAGAGCCGAACCGCAATTGCGTATCCCTCCCATTTCCCGTCGGCTTATAACCGCTGAGCAGATATGATAACGGGTACTCATGATATTCAGACGGAATGTATTCGAGGATCGACTGTGGTAGTCTGATATCGGGTAAATGCAGATCCATACCGACAATTACTTTGCCGGCGCTGACGCTCCAGAGGTCAGCGATGACGTTTTTCCTCTTTTTCGGTTCGTTGCGGACTAAGGAGGTGAGGACGGATTGCCTCATTTTATAGCTCACGCGGCCTTCCATGCACGCGTACCTCCAGAGGACGCGGCAGACGTTGTAGCTTCGGGTTTTGAATGCAATCAGAAAAAGCTTTTCGTAAGCGTCGTCATTCATCTGGAATGAGGGACTTCCTATGCACCGGAGAACAAAGTGGAGAGCCGAAAAGATATTACTGCGGAAGAGGCCCAGGACTAGTCTGGGGGTGGAGTTTCCCATGGGCCAGCCATGGTGCAGGGAGATATCGATCAAACGGTCCAGGGCTTCGTAGTTTTTTAGTCTGACGATTACGCTAAACATCTTGTAAAGCAACGCGCCATTGACCCAATCAGTGCCCTCTGAGGCACCCATCTTGTCAAAGAAGGAATCCACGCTCTGGCCTCTTTCCAAATGTTCGAGAAAAGTGTCCTCGACCGTCAACAGAAAGAGTGTTCGGCGGCCTCTAATACTGCTCAGATACCCACTCGATATGAGACGCTCAACCAAATACTTCTTTGCTGGAGGGAAAACGACACAATCGATGAAAGCAAGCCAGGTATCTGCGTTCGGCTGGACATGCGATCCGGCCATCTCAGTCAGAATATCGCGAAACTTTGCCAGATCCTGTCTCCGAGCTGCGGATCGCAAGAGAATATTAAAAGTGTCGGCCGTTGCAAGATGCTCGGCCTTTGAAAAAACCTCCCGAGCAGAAGAGAGAAATTCGTGCTTGCATAGAAAGGAAAGCGCAATATTTAGTGCCCCAGTCGAGATGAGTCTCTTGTTCTCATCCTGCAGGAAGAGTTCCACGAGTGCTTTCTCTGCCCTTTGCAGGTGATGATGTCGCTCGGGATGGGCGCTGTCGTACTTTTGACTGAAACGAGGATACCGCTTTGACCTACTGATATCTTCAACATACTCAGAGAACTCCCTCACGTTCGTTAAAGTAGGATGAGAAGGCAGAATGGAATCCATGAAGACCGGCCGTTCGGACAGCTCGTCATGGCTCTCCCACACGCCTCGGATCAGCGGTACAGGCAAATTATTGAGCCGAAGCGCCTCTATAGAAGGATAGATCCGAACAGGTGGCTTCCTGACATCAATCAAAGGGTCACCGGTCGCCTGGAGATTTTGAGCCTGTGATATTTCGTTCGCAACCAACTCGACCACTCGTTCGGATCCAGATAAAACGACTTTCCGGCACGGACCATCGCTTTCAATCGCATCCAGCACACGAACCCGACACCCGTTGTGAATAGGAACGTACCAAATATTCTCCCGCATCCCTGTCATGCCAGCCAGATACACCACAGTCTCTTCGGGGATAAGCATCTCCCTGTGCTTTGTACCCGGCTTATCGAGCATGCGATCCTCGGACTGTGCTTGCAAATCCTCGAGCTGATCCAGCAATTGCGTCCAATGAACCGTCCTTCTCCGCTGTTTCCAGGGCTCCAGTTTCTGAACTTCCTTGTTTATGTGTAGACGGTACCGCAATTTCCTTCTATCCCGCGTAGGCAATCTCTCCATGTATTCCAGCGACCTCTCGCGAGAATTTTCTCCGACATCTCCCGTCAGCTCTGAGCCCATAAGATCTGTAGCACCCCGCTCGGGTTGCGGAATTGATGTGGTGTTACTCGAGCCGGAAGAACGTCGTGTTCCAGCAGCGACTGCAGTATGTTCGGCGGAGTTTCGCAGGCCATCCTCAACCACAGCGTCACTATTTTTATTATCATTATCCTTCGCGACAGCTGTATTTGACGAAAGCCATCTCCTCGACAAGGAGCTTCCCACGGATCGTCTCCGTGCGTAACATCTTCCGACGAACAGCCGGCTTGGTTGTCTATTCCCCTTGGCCGAAGAGGTAGTGGTAGGGCCAGCTATCGAAGCAATCGATCTCCGGTGCTGTCGTAAGGCGAATGTAAACCAGCGAGGGTAGAGGAAGAGCAAGGGTTCATGATGTTCATCGGCGCCAATCGCGATGTTGTCGAGGAAGGTAGTTAGACCACGGCTGCTCCTCAGACATGCAGGGCCGCGCGAGAACATAGGGACTGACGCCGAACAAGCGTCAATGCAATGCGGACGGGATTTCTGGGGGGGGAAATGGACGTCGGAAGCTCCTGGGTAGCTAGCTTGATGGTTGTTTTGCAGCAGAGGATTTTCTTGATGGCCAAAAGATTCTTTTCGGCAGGCGGTGACGCCGGGCCGAGCTTCATGCATCCATTGCTACGGAGTACATGCTACATAGTCTTATCCTTGGAGAAAAAGTATTAATCTATACTTCCAAAAAAAAAATGCGGTCTATAGTTCTAAAATTAATAATAATAAAGAGCAGATTTCCAGAAGCCTGCTGTTTTAGAATACCAATGCTCCAATTGCCAAGACACGGCATCCAAGAAGTTTCACCTCATCAAGGACCAAAGATCCCCTGAATACAATGCCACTTTGTTCCATGGCACGATGGATCAATAAAGATGGCCCTCGCGTTCAATCTCTGCCTGCTTCGGGATGCCCTTGATCGATCCCCGTTGGCCAACAGACTCGTTTGCTGGGCCGGCGGATGAGCATTCCTGTCCTATAGCAGGAGTCAAATTCAACAAGGAATTTTTACCATCATCGAAGATATTAGGGCCAGTTATATGACGCTTAATAGAGTCCGCGGCCCTGGAGAGATTATCATATCTTCGTTTCATTTCATCTGCCTCTTTGCCTTGAGTTTGGGGAATATTCCCAGAAAGCTCCTCGATGGCAACAGTTAAATAGGCCAAAAATTGCCATCTCGAGTTCTGAAAGATGAATAGAGACATTATCTCGGGTATCTGTTGGAATATAATCAGCCTGACGACGTGAGAGAATGAAGGAGGATAGGCCAATTACATTGTCATCCAAGTAGTAAAGCTCTTCACCTCCCCTCTCGACAAACTTCTTGAGATATTCAATTTTCTCTCGATCCACAATACCACGCTTCAAAGCGCGCATCAACGACGGAATATCAGTGATTTCCTCCAAATCCATATCTTCATCGGGACCTTCCAAATCGGTGGTAGCACGAGAATACGCTGACGGCCCAGTTGACGCGGGGGCAAGACTCAACCCATCTTTTTTCCTTTTCGCACTGGCAGAGTGAATAGTAAAATAATCTTCATTAAGCATATGTGCTCTCTCGAACCCCGACCGCCCACGCGCACTTCTCCCCGGGGTCTGTTTAACTCGAAGCCTGATCCATCGGCGCCGGCGCACGAAAGAATGGAACCAGGGATGAGTCCCATGCCAGGAGGAGGACCTAAAGGAGAAGGAATACTCCCAGCCCTGCTCATCGACGTCCCCCGTCATATCGACGTACCAGGTCTTCCAGGCCCACTCCCAGCTGGGATCCGGGACCTGTGCATTCGTGATATTGACTGGACTATCTTTCCAATGCCGGTTGACCCATGCAGATGGGTCGATTGGTAAGAGTGATTGGTGGGAGTAGAGGGGGATACCGCAGAGAAACCAGCCCCGCTGGTTTTCGTAGAGGATATCGATCTCCCTGGTTGATTTCGCTTGCTCTGGCTGAGCTGCTTCATCTTCATCCTGCTTTCCATGAGAAGGTGAGAGATTCATCCCTCCAGTCCCAAGGCGCCCTTGATCCTGTTCCTGTGCTTGGTCTGTTTCACGGCCGCTTTCTCGTGTCCCCGATCCACTACCACCGGCGGTATTCGAATCCGTCAACGACAGTCCCCATTGTGGAGACTCATCGGTATTTGAATCCCTTCTTGCATCTGCAGTAACACCTGATTTATCATATTTTGGTTTCACGTATATCCTCTTCACAAGACTCCTCTTCGACGGGACAGTCGAGCGACCGGGCCGTTGCACTGACGCGGACCGTTCTGCCGGAATAGTGTTATCGACGAGGGTAATTGTGGGCGGGCTTTCCATTGTAGACGACTAGACATTAGGAATAGTATAATTATTGTCCTTTCCGGTCAACGGGAATGGGATCTCCGATGCTGTAGTTGAAGACAGTGCCAAGGTCTTCAGCTGTTAGTGCATCGCGACAACAACGATATCAGGTCATCGGGAAGGTGCACTAGTAGACAGTCGGCTTTGGAATCCAAAAAGGTCTCGAGAAATATATTATAGAATTAGCGAGTATATATAGTTGGAAGGATGAGAGTGAGGACGGGAGTGCTGTAAGTGTTCAGCTGGAGAGAATCTAGAGACGCGGGACGATGACATCGTTGTGGGGCGTGACCGAGAGAAGCCAAAGTGGAAGCAGGGGATTTTTCCACAACCACAAACCAAAGCCAATCCTCTTTCTGTTCCTTGATTTATCCTAACTGACTGATCTTGTCATTCTTGTCATTGGCCGTGTTAATACATAACCATAATGGCGGGGCTTCAGAGGCCTTCCGCGACCGGAGAATAAATACTATGCAGCATCATGGTTTCGTCTGACTCGCGCCTTTCGAACGAGCTACTCAGAGTACTCCATGATGTACTCCATGATGTATTCCTTGCTCATGGCGCAAGTAATCGATATGGCCTATCTATCGATGAACCCCTCCCCCGCGGGCGTATCGGATATGTTTCCGCGCAAGCTCTTAATGGAATCGCAATTTAAAGGATACCATAGGATTCGTGGTGAACGCTCTATACCGATATACTGCCGTCTCTAGTACTTCGTGAAGCTCTTAATTGACATACTTCATGCTCAATCGCTCAACCGCTTGCTCCTATATATACAATTAGGCTACCATTGAACCGGGCCTAGGTAATGCATACAATCCACAACAGGACCCCAAGGCTCCACCCTCCATCACCGTCAGTACTACCTACCTTCTTTATTTCCGCAGAATTTGACACTTTTTAGATATGGCTGCCGGAAGATCTTCAAATACTACAAGACACCTAGTAGTATGTGGGGTGACGGGTACTCGCTGCTCCTGGTTGTCTGGTGATTTCCTTGGATTTATAACCGCGTTGAAAGATCAAGGCATCCATGAGATATTCATCAACTGCTTCGACCTGGACGGATACTTTGAACAGGGAAAATTCACGGACATCAAATTTGGCAAGCGAGAAGAGGTCGGAGAAGGTGACAGGGAGAGTGGTGATCATATCGCCATTTATAGCCGGTGGGATTGGGAGCATCGGACACCTTGGTGGATCCAGCTGAATTCCGTGGCTTCGAAAGTGCTTGAATGGGTCCGCAAACAGGCCGCCGATACCAAACCGAAAGATATAGTCTATAATCCTCATCGGGCATGGCAATCAACATGGTATCACACTTGGTGGAATCGACTTCCCTCTAGCAGATCTCGCAGCTGCATGTTCTTTCTTCCATCCTGATGTCCAAGTCAATGTGGTGGTCAAACCTTGCTACTCCGGTCCATTTGCAAGGGCATTTCGTGTGGCAAATCAGAATATCTACGTGCACACGTCCGCCCAGGCCAGCCAAAGGAGTTATTCAGAATCGCCGTTCGGCTAGTGGGCGAGCTCGAAATTCCCTGTTTGGCCAGGAATTTGTGCGAACACTTGGGTTGATGAGAGACGATGATGAAGACTGGACGCTGCAGAAACAGAAGGCCTACATCCATCAGAGACTGGATGATCCTAAAATTCCTACAACTGCGCAGTCTACCCGGACTTTTTCCCAGATTCACCGGTTTTTCGCCTTTTGCGGGAGGTCCTGTGCCGTGACTACTTAGATATCTCCTTTTCTAATGCTCCCGTCCGTGCTCGCCGAGTGCTTGCGCCAAAGAATGAGGCCTTGGATTTTCTGCAAGAGCTGCAGCTCAGAATGCAGCGTCGAGTCCATCCTATGAAGCAGCAAGCAGTATGATCAGCAGCGAGATAGCCCTGATCAACCTTGATTGGTGCGCTCGTGGAGACGAAGCCGTGACGACGGAATGGTGCACGCTCTCCCGGCTTCCTCCCGAGAAAAGACCAGAATCCCTAGGCGAAATCGCTTACATTACGTGGTGCAGATGGAAGGTACAGGAGCGTATCTTTTGCGTAGCTGAGGAGTTGATACGAGTGGGCTTGGTGTCGTTGGATGCCATTTACGCCCCTGTGAATCTCTGGGAGGCAACACCATCAGTGGCGTCGGTCATGGCAGCTCTCGAGTGTTACACGATCCTCCGGTCATGCATGGACTATGAGGAGAGGATTTGTGGCACTGATTTCATTCAACCTGTCCAATGGCTTGCAACGCTTATCGTCAGGTCCTGCGCAGATTGGACATCCATTATCAATCGCCTAAGCACCATACCGGTTCTTGATGAGCTGGATTCGGAACTAGCCTCGAGGGTTGGGCAGGGGCTGCGGAAATTTACTGTCAATCCAGATGAAGGAAAAGAAGCTCTAGTGGAGACCCCCGCGTATTGTTTTGGCTTCCCCATGGGACCAAGCTTGCGGATTTCCATGCCAAATGGGTCACAAGGTATTTACAGGTGATCGAAGCCTACAACGTTTGTACTGGAGGAGATTAAGAATATTCTGAGGATTTGGAGAAAAGCATGGCCAAATTGCTGACAGTAGAGCTGCAAGCTCATAGTCTTTAAGGTGTCGCAGGCTGGAGACTAAGCTGGCGGGAGTGCCCCGTTGCCTGGCGCTGTATGACCCCTTACAAGAACGTTTCTCCTGTCTTTACAAACTCTAGCTTGAATAGTAATGCATAGTTATTCAATACTTGGTCAAATCCGTGGCACAAGATCAGGCGGGCCCTTCCTGTACACTGGAGCAGAGCAGATCAGGATACGGCTACAGACTCTGACCACCAGCTGACCTCGAGCATGCGCCGCCACCGACGAACAAAAATGCACTTCCGAGAAGTATCTGAAGACAGGATATGGGAATGATAGGTGGCATCGGGATACTGGGGTAATTGGTCGTTGCATTCCCCAGCATGGAGGTTCAACACGCCAACTTACAAGGTTCTGAGTAACGAAAATGAAACTGAAAAACTGCAAAGGAATGAAAGTATATCACTGAAGACTCCAAAGAAACGGAGGCATCCGGAGGGAAACAACAGTGGTATCAAGACCAGAGGTCCTGTTCTGTCCACATGTGGTGCCAAGATGGATGTTGGTTAGAGCGACTTGCAAAACAGTGTCAAGTGCTGCCATTTTCAGCCGCCTGCTAACTGTGGCAGCAGTAAATGGGGTATTGTTGTTATTGCTGTTATTATCTATATATTCCTTTTTATTTTCATCATTTACCTTATTTCTACTTCTCAATAATAATGTCTGTGGACATGAAAGCAAGCCAGAGTCGCGCATGGTAATCAATCCTCGAATCTACTACATCTACTACAGCTAACTCCGCATACTCCGTAGTCCACCACAGGAGATGAAAACAACACCCTCTCCACAAACTCCCACAGAACCACAAAACCACCATCAAAGCAAGGAGAAGAAGAAAAATGACAGCCCCCCACCACCGCAAAATAGAACTCCAATCCCCCGCCGACCTGCTATATCTCCACACCAACGCGGTAGCCCTGTCGCGTCGCAAACTCGACTTGCACCTCCCCCCCTCCGCGACGAACGATGGAAACGAACCAGATCCAATGCGGGAGCGAGTGAAAGAGTTAGTTGATGAGGTAGGTTGGAGCACTCGGAAGAACTGTTGAAACAGAGTGATGGATTGCTAACAATGAATACACTAAAAGTTCATAACAAAAACCTTCACAACAGCCACCCCCTCAATCAGCATAAATGGCATGGACTCAACAACCGCCCTCCCCATCCAACAGAACCCAAACTCAACATCACCATCAATAATCCTCTCCGCACCGGAAACGATCGAATACGAACCCTACGACGCCCGACTCGCAGCCCGCGTGACGTCGCTATACGCCCAGCTCGAATCGCTAACTACGACAGTCGCACAGTTACGACGAGATACGCCCGCGCGCGCGGCGAGGGAATATGGTGATCAGTTGAAAAAGGCATTACTAGAAGATGACCAGGAAGAAGAAGAACAAGAAGTAGCGGTCAACGGGGGTGGGGAAATGGATTGGGATCTTCATATTCCCCTCGGCACAGAGGAGGAGGCGCAACGCTGGAAGGACGGAGAAGTTGCACAGGTTTACGAGGATGCGTTGCGGACTTTACTTCGGTTGCAGGGTGAGGAGGAGATAGAGGAAATGGGTGATGGTCCCGATGGGGATGGTGCTTTGGCTACGACGGTGGGTAAAGCTGAGAGGGCGATAAAGGCTGCTGAGGTTGTGGAGGGTATGAAGTAAATATATCTAGACGTGTTTGAAGGCGTTTTCCCTTATACGAGGTTCTTTTTTTGGGGGGAGGCGTCAGGTTGGTTGGGTACGGTTCTTGGATGATACCAGCGTTGATTTAATAGCAATTGATTCATTAGATTGACTCTTTAACAGCATATGGTAACATAGAATAGACGCCAGTTCTAGCAATCTAGATTCCTACCATAAACAGATTTTGAAACACAACATAGACTGAAACCATATCGATCACTCAAACCAACCAGATCCATTCCCATCCATCTAATGAAATGAAAGCAGTAGAAGACCGCTAATTATAAATGTATCTAGATCAATTGTGAGGGCTCGACCAGGTCAGGGGCAGTTCCCAGCCAGATGAGGAAAAAGGGAGAGAAAAAGAAAACAATAGAGAGAGTTTTATTTATTATGCACAGGCTGTAGTTTGCTGTTTTTGTAAACGTAGGTCGACCGAAGGAAAAAAGAAACAAAGAAACCACTGAGAACACCAGGTCACCATCATGTATAACTTACCCTTTCCTCTATGGAACAGAAAAAAGAAAAGCTAAAGAGGGAAAGAGACAGAAAGGAAAAAGAAAAGAAAAATGAAGCTTTCAGTAGATAATCCAGTTGTGCAATAGGAGATCTTCACATGCTGATCCAAAAGAAAGAAAGGGGGAGAAAGAGCACAAATGGAAAAGGGGAAACGCTGATGCGCTCGAGTAGTAGGCGGACTGAGTAGGAATTGGTTAAAAAGGGATATGGATTGAGCTGTTAAAATATGTGTGAAACGCTGATTGGGTTGGAATATATGCTTATGCGCTGGGCTTGGAGACCTCTACCACCTCTTCGACTTTCCCTTCCAAGCCAGGGTCCTCATTCTTGATAACGGCCTCCTCTTCTTGAGCGGACTTTTCACCATCCTTAGGCAAAGCCCACTTAGGTGGCTTGGCCCACTCGGGCTCTTGCCATGGTCCCATGTCACTTAGCTCGCAGCCTCCCGGACACTTGCAGGTACCTCCGAACTCGACGGGTAGGTTCTCTGCAGGGACCTGCCCCAACAGCTCTTTCTTGTAGTTGCTTCCGAGGACGTGGATTTTGTTAACCGTGACAGGGTCAAGGAAGCCCTTGATGATGTTGAAAGCGCCGCTGAAGCCCCAAGGGGCGTTGATCAGGTACAGCTTACCCAGTCTCTCTGGATAGTAGTTCTGCGAGATGGAAGATGCCTGGCGAACATATCCGTAGACAGACGGGATGCTCGTGATACCAACTCCCTTCAAGTCCATTATTGTGCAGCAGGTCTCCATGAGCTTCCCCGCCTTTCGCGAGCACGCAGGGAGCCGGGGATCCGCGAGTTTCTCGTACTCGCATACGAGGTTCTGTAGCATACGCTCGGCGGTGGTGATCTTGTACATGGCGCTAAGATCGATCTTGCCGTACTTCTCAATGTAGACGGGTCTTCCATCCTAACCAGAGATTCACAGCAATCAGCATCCAATGCGAAGTATAGGGGCATCTGAAGGTTCAAAGAGACAAGGGTGGCCTACTTTGTCAGTTTTATGGTAGTACTGGGGGTAGAATTTGAAGACCTGAGCCTTCTCAGTGTAATCAAAAGTGCGAGCGAGGTCGTCTGTTCCGAACTCTTTCCTCCACTTCTCACTTTCAATGAACCTATTGACAGAGGTATGTCAGTCATGGACACTATACTTATACATGTACGTGCAGGTAGACAAACAAAATAGACAAACAAAAAGCAAAAAAAAGGACAAGTAGCAGAAGAAACCCACATAGTCTTAGCAGCCTGAACATCGAACTTTCTCGCCCTCAAAAACCGCAACAGCGTCAACGTATCCAATCTTTCAGTGTACCCTAACCTCTCCAACTCAGAGCGAAGCTGGAACACCTTGGCATCCTGCTCGGGAGTTGTGTGGCCAGGGTGACCCGGTAGGGGTACTGGCGCAATGGTCGGGAAATCGTACTGATCATACTTGGGATCGAAAGAAGTTTGCCCTGTTGGTGCCGCCATGATGAGAAATGTCTTCTTTTCCCCCTTCTTTTTGCCCCGTAAGCTTTGCTCTTCTCTAGTAATTACTCTCCTGTGCCGTACGAGGGCTTTTGTGGGTGATTGCGAGGTGCTGACTCGAGGCAAATAGTGGCCCACGTATCCGTATGTAGAATGAGGAGATGAAGAGCCGTCGTGGGCGGTGAAGGGGCAGAAAGTAGCTGCCTGGAGAATTGGGAACCAAAGCAAGAGCGCGCAGAGGGGTTGCAGCAGAAAGAGAAACAAATTTTCTTTGTGGACTTTTTCCCTTTTTCCCCTGGTTTTTTCTATTTCTCGGCTCTTCTATGCGAGATTGCCGTCTATTCCTTTTTTAGACAACACCACAGAGTTTGGTGCCAGTGCGAAAGGATAAAACACGAAAAGATGGCCGGGGGGAGGACTGGGAAATTACACCGTCGACGAGAGACTAGGACGGAGGTTTGCGTTCCTCAGGCATCCACCCGCTGCTGATCTCCCCGCTCGAAGAGAAAGTGACGTAAACACCCCCCTGCCATGCCTTGCTTCTTACTTTCTCATCACTTTAACAAGCCTCCGTGCCGTCGTTAACGGTTTGCTGATTGGGACTTATTTCGATTCTTTCCGTCTTCCTGACATCATCGTCATCACTCGAGAGATATACCAAATGGATGCCAGTATACGCATATGATTGAGAATACCATGGAAACTGCTGTGGCGCTTGCCATGCAGCTAACTGACGACTGCATAATTCCGTCGGCGTCGAGGGCGCTAGACGTCCATCGCAGAATTGTCAGTGGAGATATTATTACATTGATGCGCTGTTGATAATGCTTGGCGTTGCACTCTTTTGTTCCTAGTTTGTGCTATATCTGCTTCTCCCTGACTACGAATCAATCTAATATGGACCTCCTATCCCCTACGACCGAGGAAGCAAGAAGTCATGATAAATATGATTATACTATATATGTACCTTGGCTCGCAGGAGCCCCAACTAAATATTACAGATGCAGCTGATTAACGCAGCTGCAGTCAGATAGAACCATACTCCGACGAAAAAAAAAAAAAAAAAAAAAAAATGAAGAACATGAACATGAACGAGGCCAGAAGTCAACTCAACTCATCAAAGGAACAGAACTGCAAGCCAGTAGACAAGTGGCCATCCACTTAAAAATAAAGACAAACAATCTGTAATGGTATATAACTCATGTAAAAAAACAGAACCCAGCTGCCGAAGACCTGATACGTGATGCGTGATGACTGCCCTGAGCCAGCAGGTTTGTCATAGTCAACACTGAAAGCAACACGGTGTGCGTTTCGTATAAGATATCGTTGGAACTCTCGGGATTGACCGGTGTCAGGCCAAGAGTGAGAGGGAGGAAGAAAGGAAAGGACACGGAGAAATGAGGAGCAAACCGCCCATCCCATCGTGAAACAGAATAAATATTGAGCCAAGGGATACGTTTCGAGATCGTCAAGCGCGTAGCAAAACCCGTCGACGGGCATCACTGGTGCCTAGAACGCGTGTCGCCATCGATCGTGGAATACTACATAGTGAAGACAGATGGTGCCGTCAACGGTTCAACGAGTTGTCCCAAGTACATCATGGCGTGGATTTTCGAAGGGTGTCGGAGGAAGAACGTCTTACCATGCCTTCTTTCGTGCAAACCGCTTATTCAAGAGCGCAAGCACCTTGGAAACGTTGAATTGGACATATTCAAGGTCCAGATCTTCCATGTTATCCTTTTGCATCTCCAGCAAATCATCAAGTTTGAGATCTAGCTCCAAGAGGCCCCGAGCCCGTCCTTTAAAACACGATCAGTATACGTCACCAATAAAACCTCAAACATCCAAGCCGTAAAGATAAATACTAACCTTTGTAATGAAGACTGATTACAAATGTACCAGGCAAAGGACTCTTGAACATGAAGTATATGTTGGCTCTCCGGTTTTCAGGAACGTTGCTCTTTCGAATGACACCCTCTTTCTCCAGTTGCTGGTGCGTGAACTTGTAAGGTCCGAGTTCCTGGTGCTTCTGCGCTTTCCGTTGCTTGCCCTCTGAATGGCTGCGAACGTTGTGTAGGTATGATTTGTACGTTTCCAGCTGACCCACAAGATATGCATTGTGGTCACGGATAGTTCGAAACACTTCCTCGAGCTTCTTGGTTTCCTCCAAGACCTTTTCCTTTACGGAACCGAGATGGACCAATTCTTGTTCCACTTCATCTCGAAGCAGGCTAAACTCGTCAGAACGGTCGATGACACCCATTTCTTGCAGTTGGCTCAGGAGTTCCATAGTGCGAATACCCTTCCGGACCATAACTGCATCGTTCTTCAGAGTGGCTGCCGCTTCGGCGATTCTATCGAGGCGGAGAGGTCGGCGAGTAACCGATGAATTGGGAGGTAGAGTCCGCAGGATCTGAACAAAGGTCGATTTGGCCTCCATGAAGTAGACTTCCTCCTGCGTAATGTCAAGCGCCGCAGTCAGGTCATCCACCGCGGTTTCCCACCGACTGAACAGAGGTACCGTGATAGTCAGATTCTCCCTTCGAGGGACCTGCGGCGGGGCCGGTCCTAGTTCCTGCAATAGCTCGTGGAGATGCGAATTCTGCTCCTGTGCGAGCTCGGCGCTGTGCTTCTCTAATAGGGCGTGAGTGGCATAGACCTCGTTTAGTGTAATCTGCAGCTCAACATCTTTCTTGGATAGCGCGATGTAGTTGTCCATTTCCAAACTCTCGTAGAAGTCCTGCACCTCACACAAATCAAGGAGGAACTTGTTAAGGCGCTCCTTGTTCTCTTCGATAAACGGCTGTAGAGCAGCCATGTACGGTTCCTTCGCGTAAGAGGGTTTGTTGGCGAGATTCTGTAACATCTTCGCAACCAGAGTCAGAGTACGCCGTGGCTTCTCTGTCGGAGTGGACTCGATGAGCATGTACGATCTGGGCGTAACTATGGCCGGATTGATAAATCTCAAGAAAAAGAAGCCGCCGATCAGAGTGCATATGGTTTGATCCTGCGCCTCAGGGTACTTTCGTCGAGACAGACTCCGAATCTGTTTGCAGATCCACCTGATACCGTACGGAGCTTCTTCAACAGAGGCAATGATCGTCGTAAGGAATGCATTCGCAATATCCGTCAGAGCCTTCAAGCGCGGTGCAATGATAGCCTGCACTTGCTGATTCTCCGCGGCGTCCTCCGCCGTGACGGATCTCGCGAGATGTTCGGGTAGCGAGCCCTTCTCCTCCTGAATCTGCTGAACCATAGTCTCGTACACCTTGAGCGGGTTAATTTCCAGGTCTACATCGCGCATTTCTATTAGAGAATTGATCTGGTCGGCCAGCACATGTTTCAAGTAACTCTGGCCAGGACCACGTCGAGTGTAGGTGGTCATCATTCGCGAAACCGGAGTATTTTGACGCAGAAGGGACGAGTATTCGGGGGTATTATCGAATTGATATGTCAAAACGGACTGGAACATAGTGAGCAGCAAATGTTCTTCACGGCTCTCATACTGATTTCCGTAGATGGTGAACATGACCGTCTGAAGGAGAGAGTCGATTTCCGCCATGGTAACTAAGCGGCAGAGGTGGGCAATGTGACGAGGTTCGGTCTGAAGGAGGAAGAGAAGGTTGCCGTAGGTCTGAGTCTTTTCGTCGTTGGGAAAGAATCCCTCCTGGGGATCCGCTGTGTCGGTAAGGTGGTTGGCGATTTCATTTTGCTAGACGTTCGAGTGTGAGCAGGAGGACACGCAGCAAGACTAAACAATGACGGGGTGGGGGTTACCTCTTCCAGGGCCATTCGGTTCTGAATGAGCAGAGCTATCCGCGAATCTAGGTACCGTACATCTTTCTCGAGGATGAAATTCTTCTTCGACTGGGTGGAGATCTTCGACTTCAACTCACGGAGGTGTCTTTGCGCTGTTCGAGATAATCAGTATGGGGCCTCGAAGCGCAAACGGAGACTTCATTACCTTTGGCGAGATCATCTGAAATTTCAAGATCCCTGTCCTTTGCTGACATGGACAAATAGAAAGCCGTGACAGACATCCGCTTCGACTGGCGGAGCGATCTCGTATCGTGGGAAGATATGGTATTCTGGCGAGTGACGGTTTGAAAGGACAAGGACGAAGTCGACGAGGTCGACGCCCTGGCTGGTTGAAGCATGGTCGCGACGGACATTGTATGATTGTAAGTCGAGGATATGAGGTGAGTTGTTCAATTGACTGGTTGACTATAATTCGTCTTGTCGCGTGCGATCCAGAGAGAAAGGAAGGCGGGGGGGAGGAAAAAATAAAAATTAGGATATAGGGATGGGACGTGCAATGACGACGCGGGGAATGAACCTAGAGAGACCAGAGGATTAGACGACGGGATCTCTTAATGAACAGGTGTCAGGGGTAATAATGAAGTCGCACTGAAGGTACCTCGTTATCGCATGTGGTTGGGAGGCAGCAGGACCATGGAGGCGCGCAGCGAATACACACGTTCCTCCAGCGTCGTGCAGGTGGCAGGAGGACAGATATGAGAGAGAAAATAGGCGAAGGTTAAACAGAAGACAGATCCGATGGGACGGCAGAAGAAATAATCGTGCAAAGGTTTTGAGGACAGACCTGTCACATTCGAACTGCCGTCCACGAGGGGTCAGGAGAAGGACCCGTCGACAGGACCAGCAACCCCGACCGACGCAGGACGGATTACGGACAGAGGAAAGGAGGGGGAGGGACAGGAGGGATTGGAGGATGCAGAAGGGAGGTGGAGGAGCAGCGAAGAGGGAGAATTTAGCGGGAAATTGGCGGTTCGTTTCTGGTGGCTTGGCCGGGGTTTCGCAGGTATTATTGTCCTTCTGATATTGCAGGATTATTGTCATTGTCTACAGCCTACGGCCATGATATGATTATTGTTTAATTTCCTAGCAGGCAGCGTATAGGACCGCCGTTCCTGACCCGTCGATCGTGGCCCGTAGATCCATCGATTCACTCGGTTTGGCTGCATCCGTACCACTTGTCAAGCATCAAACGAGGAGATATCCAGCACAAGTTCAGTTGGTGCATGGATGCCGCTGCTGGCAAAGTTTATTCACGGCCTCCCTTCTAACGTCTGCTGCACCTCGACCGATCCGGGAAGTGCAATGGCCTGTCCCTGGTGATTGCTCTGATGCCCCTGGTTCCAGGCGATATCATATCCGTGCTCCCCATGCAGTGGACCCAGTTTCAGGACGCTCCATGTATGAGGAATTGAGGATCCAGGGTCCCTTCCCTGTCTTCATGGCCTGCCCCTTTTGCCACTCGAAGTTAGTGCACGACATCCCACCACCTAAGGCAAATCATAATATGTCGTTCAATATCCTGCATATTAATATCGGATGCTGGACTCGCCATTCGCCCGATATAGAGTGCAGAGTGCAGGCTGGCGCGCATCCCCTCAACCCCTTCCGGCGCTGCTGTACCATGTATCCGTACATCCTGAACGCTCTGGGAATTTGTCAGCCCCGTCATATCCAGGCAACCATAAGACCCGATATTAATTAATACTCCCGAACTCCGTACCTGGCAGATACAGTACGAGAATAAAGTAAAATCCAGCCGTAATCTCTGCAGACGATAATGCTGACGCAGCCTTCCAGATAAGCCACCACTCGCTCCCGATTCCGATGGGATAAAGGAGGAAGAGTGCGTACCTGCTCTCTCATCAGCCTAGCATAAGAGTTCAAGATAGCAACATGCAGTTGGAAAAAAAAAAATAAATAAATAAATAATGAAAATTTAAAAATTAAAAATTACCCTCGTACGAACACTTCAGCACTTGCAACGCCACCATGTCAACCCTTCTGTAAGCGACAACATCCCAAAGTAGGCATACCGAACCCGTCTGCAGAGGACCATGCAAAAAGCATAGCTACATATCCAGGACTGCTCGCAACGACACCCGGGAAGGCATACCCAATGGCCCAGACATGGAACGTACGGGCAAAAACCTAGGTGGATGTAGTCAAGACTGGGGATTTGATTACGCCTGTTAAGTTGACGGTGGTCAATGCTGCAGGAAGACAATCCATGCATGGATGGGAAGATCAAAAAAAGGAAATTATTGAAGTCCCCACCAGCAGCAGCGTGCATAATCTCCGCCAAAGCGAGCGTTTGGAGTCCATCTGGTCCACGCCTCTAGATAAGCGTATGTTTGCGTGCGTCTGGACGATCTGTGTCGATCTTCAGATAAGAAGAAAACGTCCAGTTGCAGCATGACGCTCAGGAAGATGCAGAGCCATAGAAGGGCGCTGAGCAGGTTGTAGCAAAGAAGGTATGTTGTCTTCGTTGGCTGAAGTCCACATTGGGAAGATTCCTTTGGTACCATCCTTGAATGCAACAGACTCCAGGTGGTTTTAATGAGCTGGTTTGTGGTGATGTGATGAGATAACAGAATGGGGGTTCGTCGATGATGCTGCAGCTGGACTATGTACGGCTTCAAGGGCCCCGCATCTGACAGGCTGGAGAAGTGTGGAGAAGAAGCTCAACTTTCTATCAACCAACTCTTACAACCATTGAGTAGCTGAAGCCATTTTTTCTGTCTTTTCCATCCGCTACCTCTGGTCAGGAGTTCGACCAAACTTCACTGAGTACATCCTTGATATACCTCAATTATCCCACTTCAGCAGCGAGGAAATCATCCTCATTTACCCATCGAACTTCCTAGCTATAGTATATAGGTAGTGGTATAATGGACCTGGCTGGTGTTTCGGTTCATACATCAACCTCTACGATCAGAGCGAAATCAGAGCATCTCGGAAGTAAGCCACTGCGCTTACAACAGCATTTTCATAGCAGAGGACCGTTGTCCATTATTGCTGAGATCATATTTCGTGTACAAGCCTTCCCATTGCCGGCGTTGGTTTTTGGTGAAGTGGCTGTATTTTTTTGTTACAATGTTATTACCCACTGCATCATTCCTCGGTATTCATCATAATCCCCCTCACTGTGGCTCCTTGGCTAGCCTCAAACATCTCCTGGAGACGCTCCTGCGTCGACTGTACCACAAAGTGATCTTGTATTGTGTTAAAGGTCGCTATGGCGCCTTTTAATACCTTGTAACATGTACTCAAGTCAGCAGTTCCTCAGTCTGACAGACAGGACAGGTGAATACTGGGTCTAATTAGTCATTATTTTTCTTATTACATTGCCGTAGACAGTATTATATTGATGACTGTACTTACCTTGATCATCTGAACTAGGGGAGATTCCTTGCTGGGAGGGATCATGGCCATACCAACACTTGTCGCCATGAATACAGCTTCCATTGGCCCAGTACTGGAAAGCATGGTCCTTTTTTGCAGTAATGGTAGCAGTGGCATTTGGAGAAATTCCCTTTCATCCTTCATGAAGAAAAGTGCGCCTTTGCCTGTACAGTGCCGAGTCTGCCGAGTCAGCCAAAGTTTGCACAGAATCCTGGGCTGTCCACTTATCTTCTTTCTTTAGTGAAAACCATACATTCTTTTTGAGGTCACAGTTACTGATCTCGAAAGATGCTACGACACCTAAGTGGTGTCCAGCATGTTGTGCTAGATGAGTAAATTACTATGATCAGGGAGAGGGGGTAAGAGAAAGAGAGGGAATGAAGGAAGGACCTGGAGCTCATTCCCTCCATGGAGCATTCACTGCTTTCTGCTTTCTGGGCGCCATGAGACTGTCCTGTGGATAAAAAGATTCCAACTTGCATGGGCCTGAGTCCCTAGGGCTACATTCTGTGACCTAATTAGGTACAGCCCTACTGAGTGCCTGTACGACCTTGATTTCTCAGAACACGACCATTCCAATCAATAATAAACCATCCATCATGAAGCCAAAGAAGGAAGCAATTACCATTCAGGAGAATAGTTATTACGATTGAAGTGGCTCTTACTGATTGTAGATGGTATCCTTCCTCGGCAATTCCCACTAAGATAAGCAAGGATTTCCCTCCTAACGACGTTCATAGAATCTTCAGGCCTATGGTGTCATCAAATAAACCCCTAGGGAAGTAATGGTAATGAATTACCTATTCTATATACCACCCATCCGAAGAGTTGCTTTTGCCTCCATACACACATACATACTCCGTACTCCATATCCCAAGTCTACGCTACTTATGAAACTCAGAATGTCCTGCCCATACATATATACCCCCATCGGGATGAAAGCCAAGAAGAAAAGAAAGAAAATGTAAGTTCCCACACGGATAAAACTATTTCCGAAACGTAAAAGACCTCGCCGCTTTGTCCATCTTTGTCTTGCGCATGCCCTTAGGTGCATCCATTGCCTTCGCATATGGATTAAAGGTTCGTGCCGGCTGCGTGGCGGCTTGGTCGCGTTGAGCGTTGAGGACCGATTCTGCTTTGGTGTAGTCGAACGGTGCTTCCTCTGGTTGAGAAGACAAGGACTTCTTCTCCTTCTTGGTCTTCTTACGTGCCTTCTTGGAGATATTGTCGGTGGTATCCAGGGAGGATCTAGCGTCTGTTCTGACATCTTCCGCTTCTTCGTTCGTAGCCGGGGAAGGAGTCTTTCGCTTACGCGATGATTCCTTAACGGTGAATATCTGGTTGCTATCGGTTTCTTCAACTGTCACTGCAGGAGTTGGGGCTGCAGGCTTGGGGGCTGACGTCGGGTTACTAGGTGCAAGCTTCTCGCGCGCTTCAGAAACTGTCATCGGCATTGGTGGCAGGGGGAGAGAGAGCCGAAGAGCCTCGCGTGAAGCGACTACCGAACACTCAGGAGAAGCGGGTGGTTCTTGGCAGTCCAGGACATCACCCCAAAACTGGGAGATGGTGCAGCGCTCAGCAACGGGATAGTCCCTATCCTCTGGCTTCTCTGCAACAGCCATCAAAGCTGCTTTGCCAGACAGCTTCAACGGTTTGATAATATCGCGCCATTCTGGCCCCATGGCACCTGCAACCTTTGCCTTCTTAATCACCTCCAAAAGGTCCGAGGCACGGTCCTTGGTGATCGTAGTCATAGGAGACAACGTCCTGAATAGTGTCCCTAGGTCGAGCGGCATAACCTGGGCAACCTTGAATAGGACATGCTTGGGGAAAACACACTGCACACCCTCATCCTCGGCTCTCGCTACCTCATCACGCCACTGATGAACAGCCCTGAAGACAGAAAACTGTTCCTTGCTCAAGATTGTCCCGCTGCGTGACAGGTAATCGTACCAGCCGCCTGGTCCTTGTCCCGTCTCAGCATCGTAGACTGGACGTTCGTAACGCTGGAGAGCCTCAATCTTCGACTGCTCAAGAACATAATCGATAAGATTCTCCTCGGGGGTGGAATTTTCAATAAGCTCGTTGCGCAAATGATCGTAGACGTTAAGTAGATAGTGAGTATCCGAGCGAGCATAATCGAACATACCGGGCGGTAGAGGACGGATACGCCAATCCGCCATCTGATATTTCTTGTCTGCCTCGAAACCGGTAAACTTTTGGAGCAGGTATTTCAAACTCCGTCTCGGATAGTTCAAAGCACAAGCGGCGTGATAGGTGTCAAACATCCCAACGACGTATAGCCCCAGGTCACGCTGGAGCCAGATGATGTCCATGGACGAACCGTGAAAGACCTTGAGAACTGAAGGATCGGTGAAAACCTCATTGAGAATCTGGAGTTCTTCTCTCCACGGCTTAAGCGTATCAACGACCCAATCTTTATCACGTGTGCTGATCTGCATCAGGGACACGAGACCGTGGTACGAGTGCACATCATGATGTTCCAGATCAATCGCTATCTCCTTGGCAGACTTGAGCTCCTCCAGCATCTCCTTCACTCCCTCCACAGTGTCGACGAAAGTGGCGGTCGTAGTATCGAACGGTAGATATGTGACGGGAGGTGACATAGTGTAAGTAGACGCAGGGTACTTGGCGGCGCGAATTTCCGTCTCATACGGGTTCCTGAAGCCCCCATCCGGCTCGACAGCTTTTAAAGATTCCTCTAGCGAAACAATCGCATGCGGCTTAGCCCGCAGTAGAGGCCGGAAAGGAGATGCATCCGTATTATCCGCAACACGCTCAAATTGCAGCTGTGGTTTCGGAATCTTCGACGGCCCATAATCGTAGATGCTCGGGAACTTCGTCTGCGCAGCCTTCTTCCCAAACTTTGACGTAGGCGCAGCAGCCTGTTCCTGCTGAGACGGGCTCAGCCTCTTTATGATCCCTGTAAACTCATCTAGACAGGCATCTGCCTTCTCCAACAGCGCATCAATTACATCGACCACACCACGCCAGTTGTCTTCGATAGACTCTTCATTCTCCAAGACCGGGGCTTTCACATCCGTACGCGCGGTGGCAGCTTTGAGGATGGAAGAAGTCAGAGAAATGATCCTCCCGCTTTGTTCATCGAGGGATTCGGAAATCTCCGAGTTTGACGTGCGGTAGAAATTGAGATCTTCCGACGCGAGCTGTCCGACAGTGCGCGTAGTTTGGACCAGCTTTGAGGTCAACTGGTCGTGGAACGAGACAAAATCCTTTGCGGGATCCATCGGGGTTCCTCGTCGCTAGTTGACGAAAGAGAACCGTCAAAGAGTGACGCTGTCTGTGCCGTTGGGCGTTGGAGAAGTAATATCAAGAGCTGCGGAATTCTTTCAGCAGGAAAAAGTGACAAGGTCGGGAGCCGGAGAAATCAAACGCCGACAACGCGCGGAAGCCGCATCCACAGCAAGTCGAGTCGATCAGATCAGCTTCAAGAGCAGCGGATCAGATATGCAAGCCGGACTAATAAAAAGGAATACAGCTCTCGCAGTTGCATATTCTGCTTAATCTTCCTCAGTTCAAATATTAAAAAAAAAAAGAAGAAGAAAAAGAAAAGAAAGAAAGGCACCATCTCACAATGTCAGCTTCTATAGCCCCGGAATGTAACGAAATCAAAGAGTGCGTATACACTGCACCATACAACCATTGGCAAAGTACGTGAGAATAACCCTGGCACAGAAAATATGACACATGCTTCCTCAAATGGTACAGCGAAAGTACGAAGTTCAAAGTCTGCCAGATCCGCAAGATGAAACGTCCTCGACTGACAAAAAAGAACAGAGTACCTACGCGGCCACCACCAAACGAACGAATGCGAAGAACTCTTCGTCAAGTACAGGACCTGTCTGACCGTATGTCTCTATCCTCCTATTCTTCTCTTAGGAGAGGGATTCCAGACCGGTTAACCCATTACTGACTAGTGTATATAGAAAGCACTAAAGGAAAAGGGCATCGACACAATGCTCGATGAAGCTCGCAAGATGAGTGTAGAGACAGATACTGAATTCCTTAAGAAGAGCTAGCCAGCCAGGCGAATTACTTTGCTTGATTGGTTTCACTGTTTGGGAATCTACTGAATCTCGCCTCTCCTGCATTGTGGTTCTCTTGATTGTATTATATATATAGCATGTAGCACTAGTGATAAAAAAAAGCTGTCATTAAATGTTCCTGGCGGGATAAGACCATATCCGCCCCCAGCCATAGATTTTGATAACTGGAGGTGTAAAATCCAACTTGGACAGTGTGCGATCTGAAACACATGGGGAAGCGAAGTCGAGATGGATGTCGCGTAGGTAGAGCTTGATCCAAGGGGCGTCGGACAAACCGATTCATGCGAGTTATAACCTCCTTATGTATCATAATTGACATATTTATGCACAGCCCCTTCGCGAAAAGGCTTTGCTACAGCCAGCTGCATGTTGATAGTATCGTTGGAACGGCATGAACACCATGCAGGTAGCTGCTGGTCAAAGATGTATGCATCGCTACTCGCCAATTTGGAACGGCTCACGGCCTTTTCACTCGGCTTCTCGGCTGCATGTTGACTGACTGCTACTGTCGTCTCTGTGGCTTGGACGCTGGAGGGTGGAATCAGGCTGAGGTCGTTTTCAAGTCTTCCAACATATCGCAAGGCCATAATAATCATCGGCTGAAACGGGGCTATTCTAGCATATTAACATCAGTATGCACAAGAGCCCTGTCTGCATTACTGATACCAGGGCTATAGGAGACTCTGAAACGCCAGCTATGTTGGAACTGTGAATGAATAGCCAACCCCCTGTCAACAACGACCTTGCTAGACCAGGGCGATGGAAATCCCATTCTCCTTCAAATACAACTCCCAGTCCCACCAGCTCCTCTTGTCCTTGTTTATCTTCTCGGCAGCTAGCCACCATTGCTGGAGGAACGTCTCTACCTCCATTATATTACCAAGACAAGCCCAGGAGCCATAGCTTCGAATCAACTGACGCACCAAGTCATGGTCCTCCACGGACTCAGTGCTAACCGCGAACACAAAAATAGGTAACAGAGAGCAAGTCTGAGCACTATCCTCAGGAGAGACTGAAGCCAAAAGGCCAAGTCCGTCGCGGACTATGTCTTTGACCTTTTCGTGCTCGAGAGGGCCATGCGGGTGTATGGTGAACCACAGCAGGAGAAACGCGGATAGTCGATAGGCTTCCGCAACGGCAGCAATTTCAGGGCGATCATAGTCGAAATTCCAGTTTCGGAGATCTTCTTCTATCCTCAACGCGTATGTGTACATCTCGGCGTTCGATATAGGTCTTCTGTCTGCCGCGGAGGACCTACGGAGGTTGATAATGCGTGTTATTATGGGTAGGAGACCATCACGAGGGCCGATGAGGAAAATACCCGGACCTGATGGTCGAAGTGCAGCGTATTCGCTGGCTAGAGAAACGGCAGGTGATGTTAGCCCTGAAGAATGGAGGCTCTGAGAATACATGTCTATGCATGGCCGCTGCCCGTGAGAAGTCAGGGACGAGCAGACGTCATGGAAGTAGAACCAGTCTAGGACAAAGTAGTCGAGCTTTTCCCGTTCTCGGGTGTCATACTGGCCATCACAGTAGAGTTGTCGAACAAGCCCCCGGGCAATGTCAAGTAACTTCTGCCATCGGGGGGAATCACCACCTTCGCAAAGACTGAACTGGTGAAGAATCATCGTCAGGATGAAAAGCTCTCGTAGGTCAGAGCTGTCAGAATCAACACGGTCCAGCATGTGAGCATGTTGCTGTACGGCTTTCCGATGACTCCCCCATTTCAGACTCTCAATACTCCTCTGGTCCATCTCTCTGATCTGGGCACCGGACATGGACATCAGATGTTGGTAGTGACTCGCGGATAAACTTAAGATTGCTGCGAGCAGATGGCTTCCCCGGTTGTCCGACAGCGCTTTCGGAATCAACTCGGATACGAAAGGATTGATTGTAGTCTCGAGAAGCAGAACCTTGGCCAGCACTTCATGGTAGTGATAAAACATCTTGCGCTCTGACGGGCTACGGATGCCATCGACAAGGAAAGGCAACGGCTTTATTATCCGCGTGCTGTAGTCCTGGACTTGGGTCAAGTAGGGTTCATTCGCCTCCAGTCCCAATGTATGGGGAAAGCGCATCGTCTGCTGTGCAGAGGAGCCAGGGCTCAGGAGTTTATCGAGATCAAGCTGATCCATGCGGTTTAGTGCTGGTAGATTCTCAGCAGCAAGAGAAAGCGCTAACTCTGGCCAGTTTATTTCTGTATCACCCTGCTGGCTCTCTGGGGTTTGAACGCTATTGGAGATCGGTGGAATTTGAACACTCGATAACGTAGAGACTGGGAAGCTCAAACAGCTCGAGTTGGCCGAACTGTTGTCATTCATTACGGGCGATTCATTCCTTCTTCTGCGTTTGCCTGATCGTGCAGCAGATGAATGCCATTCCTCGAGCGCCTGGTAGCCCTCACAAGCAAACTGATTTCGCACGCAATTCTGGCACTGCGGCTTCCCTTCATCGCATTTCTTATGCCTCCTTCGACATGTCAGACAGCCGGTCCTGACCCGGGTGATCTTTCTTTTCTGCATGTTTGTTTTCAGATGATTTCAGCTGGCTGGTCGTCGACTGAACGGATGATCGCTGCATGAAGGTTTGTCCTCCGCTTCACTAGCGGTCCCTGGCGAGATCTTTCGCATAGTATCGAACTTCTCAGGCCGTCTTTCTGGGGAACCACGTTCCTCCGCAATAATAGTGGGACTGAGAAAAGGGCCGGGGGTAGGGGGAGTGGATAAGGAGGGGAAGAAATGGCGTAAACAGTTCAGGAGGCATTCTTTTATCAGCCAGTACCACTAATAATACATGCAAAGCACGCTTATCTAGAGTTTTTCTCGAGCCTGGACTCTTTGCTGATTACGACCTGGCTTCGTTCTATTCGACGGCGGATGTTAATCTGCATCCTTAGTGTCAAGCATTGACTTGGCAACGTTCGGCTTGGTTACAGGGGTTTCTGCTCGGCATCAAGGGATCCCCGGCAATTATTTATGAAATCGTGTACTATCGACGCTATTAATACCGGTTCTGCCCATTCGAGATTCAAGTAACTGAATTGCGTCAATGCAAGTCTCGGTGTGCTAGCCATGTAACCCTAAAATCTAGGACAGGAGAAATCACCGTAGAACTTGTACAGATTGCTAGTCCTTACGTGCTCACCACACCGTGTGTCTGTGTCACTGCAGAAGGGGGCAGTCACTTCATCATTATCTCGCAGATACTATCACTTCCTTATCCACCTTGCCAGCTGGAAATTGGGTCACATTCTCGAGAGTCGTGTTTGCGATGGATTTCATAGCCTCGGCAGAGAAGAATGCCTGATGGCCCGTTATCAGGACGTTCGGCAATGTGATCAGCCTCCGGAAGATGCGATCTGAGATGACTTTCTCCGAAAGATTGCGGAAGAACAGCTGCTTCTCATTCTCATACACATCAAGAGCTGCGCCGCCCACATGGCCACTTTCCAGGGAGTCCAAGAGCGCAGCACTGTCAATCAGCCCCCCACGCCCGGTGTTGATGATGGCCACACCGGGCTTGGTGATACGAAGCGTGTCCGCATTGATGATATGGCGAGTGTTCGGGGTGAGTGGACGGTGTAGACAGATGATATCCGCTCTCCGGAACAATTCATCAACGCTCACGTATTTGACCCCCATGGCGATCACCTCTGGATTATGGTAGACATCCTCCGCAAGGACCTCACAGCCAAGCCCGGCTGTGAAATATCGAGCGACTAACCCTCCGATTTTGCCAGTGCCCACGATCCCCATTACGCGGCCGTGCATTTCGGAGCCGAGGAGGCCGTTCAGCGCAAAGTTCTCCTCGCGGACGCGAAGGTAGGCTTTGTGGATCTTCCGTTCTAGGCAGAGGATTAGGCCCAGTGTATATTCTGCAACCGTGTTGGGGGAGTATGCTGGGACGCGGACGACGGTGATACCCGCCGCATCTGCGGCGGCGAGGTCAACGTTGTTAAACCCAGCGCAGCGGAGAGCGATCAGCTTGGTGCCGTTTTGGGCTAGGGTTTGGATGACGTTGGCGTTCACTTGGTCGTTGACGAAGATGCAGATTGCCGGGAAGCCGGAAGCTAACACGGCTGTCTTCTCGGATAGGGCTGCTTCGTGGTAAACAAGTTCGTGGCCGAAAGAACGGTTGACATCGTCGAGAGCGAGCCGGTCGTAGGGCTCGGCGCTGAATATAACGATCTGCATTGTTGGTGGTTCTTTTGGTATGTGCTTTGGGTACCAACAGTGCTGTATGCTTGCACATACCAGAACAGTAAGGCTTGAATTCTATCTATCCATCTATATATATATATATACATATATATATATATAGCTAGATTTTACCTCCCGGATTTCTTCCATAAACCGTGGAGAAATAAGCGGATCATAATCATACCACAGGAAGCAAAACCGGAATGCCAAAAGTCTACACCAACGACATCGCAGGGTTCCAAGTAGCCCTTCCAATGACATGGACTCACTGGAGACGGCAGTTCTCATGCAGTTAATAAATAGATGCTCCACGATCTCTGACTTCACGTCTGTTTTCCCTCTGTGACGTCGATGTACTTTTCTCGGACCCGCATTGCTAGGGACGAGAATGACAAAACGACTTCTATTGGAGCCAGCTACCTATCTGTATAGACAATTCATGATTCCGACGGGATATGCTGCAGTCGATTAGCCCAGACCTTAACCTTGTGGCTTGTTTATTTGCATGATGTCGATTTCCGTATCCTGCTTCCTCGCCTGAATTTGAGCTGCTAGTACCGGCATGAGCAAGATGGCGGAATGACTCCAGATGAAGGGTTCGCCAGCTTCTATTGTCTTTTAACATATGAGAACTCTGTTTTATATTGACGTCGCTACCTAGGTGTTTCTTCTGATGGGACTTTGTCTGGCGTTAGTTGATCCATGGAGAGTATGTGCCTGGTAGGGAGTCCTCGGGAGCTGGAAACAATCGAACAGGCATACTTATTAAGCTTCATAAAATGTAACTACTGGGCTTCGATGCTCCCAGTGCAATTCTGGCTAGAGGCCCACCTCAGAATCGGACATGTGTGGTCGGATATGTGTGGAGGCATGGAATAATTCTGGATTGTGAAGATACTGGAAGAGACCCTGCTGTTGAACAAGCTGCTGAGCAGTGAAAGAAGGGAAAAGGAAGACTGAATCCTGGATTTTCTTAATGGATACTACCAGGACGTGCCGAGTTACCCATAAAAACATGCCCGCATCGCTGCGCTCTCATTCAAAGTCCGCAACAAGGGTGCTATCACCGGTGACATCCTTTGATATGGGTACTCTTTACACGACGGCCGGTATGCCCAAGATGCCATGAATCGTTATGAGAGCGAGTGGACAGAACAACCAAGAGAATTATAGAGGACATGACAATATGCACTTTCCGCTACAGCCTGCTTTTCAGATGTGTATGACATCTTCCAGCTCGCCAGGTTCTGCCAGGTTCTGCTGGTGCCGTTCATCGAGCCCAACCTCGGGTTATATTGGTCTTTCCTCTCATAGTTCATCCAGGGCTCACTGGGCATGGTATAATGGTCCTTGGTTAGTATGTACAGGTCGAGGACTATTTAAAGACTATTGAAAAATAACAAACAATATTAAAAAAAATAAAGTCAAAAAAGTTAACGAGGTCCTGCCCGGGATCGAACCGGGATTGCTGGAATCAGAATCCAGAGTGATGACCATTACACTACAGAACCGTAGCTGACAAATCCACTGTGCCCATATCAGATTTTTCAAAGGGAAAAGCACCTGGCAATATTGCCCTCAAACTCTTGATCAAATGCATACCATACCGAAGAACGAATAACAGGACCAAAGTAGGATACATGGGAGCGGCGTCATCATCATCGGTGGAGCCAGTCGGCGCAGAAGCTGCTGAACTGATACCTGTCCACGGAAGCAGTCGTCCGTTTTTATTCTTCAAGTTGGATGTCCGGACGACGTAGCCCCCGCGGACAACATCGTGCAGAAGATCTTCATCGAGCCGTTTCAAGACTGGAGTCCGTTCGGGTCCAACGCCCAAGGCCCCGCCGACGACTGGAGTAGATAAGTGCGTTGCTCGAAGGTCGTGCCTTTGTTCGTGTTGTGTGCTTCATATACGGTGATTTCGTGGTCTGGTTCTGCCGCTGGTGGTTTGGGGAGATGCTTCTTTAGTTGTAGGTACGAGGCGCATCCGGAGATGCCTGTGCCCACGATGACGATCTTCATGCCGTTGTGAGTGAGGAGAAACCGAACCTAGTCAGGATAAGCTCTACCAAGATTTGTCGCAGCATATGCCATATACCATTGGAGTACTCCAGAGATAATCATGCCAGGCTGATCTGCATCACAGCCGCATGAAGCAGTGGCTCAGCGTGGGAGCCTCACAAATGCCTAGTGCTTATGAGAATGAGTCATTCCCTTAGAGATAGCTAACTTGACGTAAAGCATAGAATATCTCAATCAATCCAAGCCGTCTAAATTCCCATCCTCCTTCGTACCCATCCCATCCATACAGGCAACGGGGAGTAAAGTAAAGCTTTAGCCATCCGCACAATGCACACCATTCTCAATAACGAATGGGACCAAACCGACATAACGCAACTCACTCTCCGCAAAATAAAATTCGAGCAGGATGCCCCCCAGAGAACAGTAGCCTGGCTCCTCGGCCAAGCCTGGAAACACCTCCCACCAACACCCGACAGCGCCGATGTCGAGAATGACTTTATGAGGAAATACTCCTCCGACATGACGATGGAAGAATGGGAGGAGAGAATGGATATTCCCGTAAACCCGGACACGGAGACCATCCACACTCCCTGGCGCGATAAGATATATTACCTCTGGAACCATCTCTTCTACGACGTGTCGAATTTCCTGAATCGGATGTATGATAATGCTGGGCATTTGCACCCGCCGGCTTCGGATGTTTTTGGGTTGCCCTTCCCGCGGATGCATAGTACGGATGAGGAGAGGGATAACATTCGGGTGCTTACGAAGACGTTTGATACGGAGGTATTGTTGATTCCGACATATTTGGCGCCCGGGGTGGCTGTACGGGTTGAGACGTTCTCGCCCGGGGAAGAAGGGGGGTGGTGAGGAATGTGCAGAAGATGCGGGGGAGGTTTGAGACATTGAGACAGATGGAGGTTTGGTATATACAGAAGGGGGTGGAGGGGAGGTTTTATGTGGAGGGCGACTGGGAAAAGGACTCGAAGGGTTTAGCTGCTGTCATGGTGTATGGGAAGTTGTGCGATGAGACGCATGGTGGAGGGGGGGATTATGATGGTGACGATGATGGGAAAGAAGAAGAATGAACTGAGACAGCGGTCATGACTATTATCTCTATATTGTATATAGCTAGAAGTTTGATATTCCACATCTGTATGGTAAACGCGGATGATTCCATCGATTATTTAGAATCATAACCCTAACTGGAAGGCAGCATGTCACGACATTGATCGAGAGCTAAACCTCCCGGACTTTAAACTTCAGCATCGCATTCGACTCGACCGCATTGCGATCCCTCAATTTTGCAGCAGTATCCATCCCATCAGCCGGTACTCGCACCTCGAGCTTCTTATTCGGCGCCGCAGTCCTCCCGTCAGCAAGAGGGTACGGGAATGGCAGATACTCCGGCATCAAACCCAATTGCACCAAAGCGGTTGCTTGATCCCACGTAATATGCTCATGGTAGAGACGGTCTCCGCGAATGTTCACGACCGCCATGAACGGGATTTCCAGTTTGCGGCCAGTAGGGGGAATTCCCGGTAGTCTGTCATGTACAATAACACATGAGCGTCAGATTGGGTATGGGCACGGAGACAAAAAGAAAGGACCCGTACAGCCAGTCTATTTCTCTATCATGGGTGATTTTGTAGATGAATTCGTCGACCACACGGTCAATACCAATCGTCCGGCTGACGAGCTCCAACTCGGCATCATCAGGATTACTGAAGATGAAATGGTTCCGGTAGAAACTGGTGAGTTTGTCGCGGCCAACACCGCCGGTCAACTGTCTGCTTCAGTAAATGCCTCGATCAAGATGACATGAATCGGATCCGTCTCACTGTTGGAATATGATTGACATAAGGCTCCTGGGCCATAGTACTCATGGTGTGTTCTACAGACCGGTTTTCGAATTCCCAGTATGTGTGCTCTTCCCAGATGGCTTCGAGGTCGAAATACGGACCGCCCATTTTGGGCTTGAAGAAAGTGAGGGTCCGAGTATGCGAAAGACCCTCGAGTCTGTAATCGAATGCCGGGGTAAATGGTGTCGCGAATGCAAAGTCACTGACACCGGGGTAATCGAATACAGTGGATTGTTCTGTCCGTGTCGGCTTCTCTGCTGCTTTACCGGCAAGATGCTGGATGGTTGGAATGGAGCAGGACTGCAACATCGATGCATCCGCTGCGGTAGCATATACCGCTACTGATGCCATGACATCCTTGAAGGAGTCCAGTGACGGAGCAAGTGCATCCCAGAGAGCAGGATTGTATGCTGGCTCAATCGTACGGTAAGCATGTCCGTATCATCGAAATCTGAGCTGCCAGAGTGGTTGTAGACATACCGACGAGTCCAATGGATCGTTTAGGCTCGCACTTATCACATTCGGTCAGAGCTTGAATCGCTTTCTCGAGGAGACTCTTAGCATCGTAAGCCGCCAGTGCCGAGGCTTGGACCTGGATGACCGTATATCCTTCCTCTCCCCATTTGATCAATGGCGAGGGTACTCCATTTTCAATGGCCAGGCTCTTATCTGTGTCCGGGACCAGAATGATCATGCCCGGTCCAACTCCCTTGCGGGACAGAGGAAGCAGACGGGACAGTCCCGTCCCAACCTCTGCGAGTTGCGGGGAAGGGAGCGCAGGGACCGGGATCTGTGATGCGGGTGTCATTTCTTTTCTTCGTTGGCATTCAAAGTGAGTATGAGATCCTGAATTGCTATCACGGTTGTCTAGCTCAAAATGTCCAGCCGGAGGCCTTTAATAGGGAGGAATAGCCGATTCGGATAACAAGCGGAGTCCAGATAACAGCAGCTTCAGATTCACATGAAGACGCTCCACTATGACTATGCACAGGCAATGTATACATGAGCGTTTATACTATTCTCTGACTGCAGGACAGTGTGAAGGATCATACCAAACAACAGTTGCTGGTACAATTGTCGGTAGGTGTCACATCTGCCATAACCCTACGGCTCTACCACCAGTCGATTCTGATCCGCGCCTTGACCAACACCTACTTTGCAGAACACATCGACAATGAGGTCTACGTGAGTCAATCAGGATGATGCTTCTTACTAAATTCTCGTAGGTAGGAACGAGGATGTCAACTTAAGGTTCGTTCTCTCCAAGCCGTTGCTATTAATATAGAAAGATCAGCACGCAGACACGAGGGGAATCAAGATATTATATTTTTGGAGAATGAGGTCATTATCGATCGTTAGAATGGATAAAAATAGAAATATAGACAATAAAAAACCGGATTCAATGCCAGAGAATAAGAATCCCAATACCGGGGTCCCGACGCTGTACACCGCAAGAATATGATATGACGGGCTGAGAGTACATTAACTCCCCCGATTGAATGTGTGAAACTTTTAAGCCGGCCGTTCAATAATCATGACTTTTTTTCCTCCGAAATCGTACATTCAGGCAGTCTTGCCGTTGCCGTTCTGCTCGTGCTTCGCGCGCTGAGCTTTCCACTCTTTCTCCGCTAGTTCCCGCCGCTTTGCCACTATGTCCCATCGTGTCCCAAAGAGTGTATCACAGATTCCAGGGCTGCCGAATCCATCGGAGAAGGAGACGTTCGATCGGGAATGGTGAGCGCCGTGCGCGCGGTTGTTGACAAGGCCGTCAAAAATGCGCGCGAAAAGGCTAGGTGTTGGTGAAGGAGACGCGCCCTGCACCAACACAGCCAGATCGTATCCCGAATGTTCGTAGACACCGCCGATGGCGCCGAGACTCGCGATTAAAAGGTGAAAGCGCACATCAGCGCCGCCTCCTCCGACTAGCATGAGAGGGATGAGGTACGGTAGCACGATCTCAAGGAAGAAGTCTGCGCCGGACATGTAGCAGGCGCTGATGCCTCGACTGGCGCTGGTGGAATGATGCACGGAGTGTTTTAGGGTGCGCATGAGGTATATGGCCGGATTGTGTAGCAGGTGACGGTGGGCGATGTACTGGACCACGTCGTGGCCGACAGCCATCGCAGGGAGGGAGAGGAGGAAGTGCAGTGGGGACAGCCGCGCGGACCCGGTAAAACACAGTCCTGTCGCTTCTGCTAGGACCATGGCGGGCAGAAGGATCAGGAACTGGTTGAGCAGGACCTTGGGTAGAAGCTGGAGGTACGGCTTGCGCCCGGAGCTGCGGACTTTGAGGCGCCTCATTGCGCCGGTGCGGTCACACCATTCGAACGCGAGGCCGGCGGCATGGAATGCGACTTCCTGCGCAATCCATGCGTACACGGACAGAGGAAGACCTCCATAGAGCCCACGCAACCGCATCATTCGTGTCGGGTGTCACAAGAAGGATCGTTTGCTGCGAACCGGGATTGGTCCTCGACAGGAGCTGCTGCGCTGAAGGTTCCTTTTCCCGGGATGTGTAGGAGCTGTAAACAAGGGAACGAGTCGAGCGACGGTTGTTTTATAGGTTTCGGGATTAAAACGAAGACATCCGGAGCATCCGCCAAGGCAGAATTCGGCTACTGGCAACTATGGCAAGATTATTGCATGGAACGGCTCCTCTCCTCCAGCGGCCAGCACAGTTGATTCGCCAAAATCCACTCGAATTTTCGCGGTGCGCATCCATTGCTCACCGACATTGCCGAAGAGGAGCGCAGACAGAAATGGTCGCGACCAAGAGATTCTGGAGGGGAACGATAATGCCAATCAGGATATCCGGATCAGAGGGGCTCATCGTTATTAAAAGATGCAAAGCCCGGCTTACCCCTGGCTCACCCCATGCGCTCTTTTTGATAGACGATTCTGAGCATGGCTCGCCGAGAATCAGACAATCGCCGTCACTGGTCAATGCAGGAACGGGTCTTCCGATGGCCGAATTGTCGTTGTCGCCGTCATTGTTTAGAGTTTCCCGGCCGTTTTCGTGGGACTGCGTACGGCAGGCGATAGCGATCAAATTCCAATAATTAAATTTGATGGCTGACATCTCTCATCACGGCTAGGTCCTCCTACTAGTGCTTCTGATTCGGTGATGAAGAGCGTATTGAGGATATTCATTGATAAAATTATGGTCTAATACAGACGTTCTTTCAGTGGGCATATTGCATGGAGCACTTCAACACTGATGGTAATACCATACCATTATACGGTCCCGTTCAACGTTAGGCCATGACGGCGGTGGTGGTAATGACTTAAATGAGTGTATTGAGTAGTTGGTTGAGCAGAGCCCAGGGGTGCAGCTAGCTAACCAAGTGTTGGAGGATATACTTGTCTATTGGAATGTATCTAACGTGAACAAGGGCGGTCTGAGATTGCAGAACAGGTGGTGCAGAAGACTCTGTTATAGGTCACGTGTGTTCTGCCCAGTTAGACCGCCCTCGTCTGATCTACCCGTCCACTAGCCTACATGGAATGCGCCCGATTTGCTGGAGACGGTAGCCTAATCAACCTAGCCTCATATGCTAGGGACTGAGATTCAGTAACTACCTTCTCTCCTCTTAGTTAGGACTCCTCCTTTCTGATGGCCTCATCTTCTTCTTTTGATTGCCGGAAGGCGAACCTCTCTGAAGAATCGCAGGAGTCCTCAGTCACGTCAGGCGTCTCATCAGGTGTCTTGTCAGGCTCAGCACAATCGATTATCGATGCCACTGTCCGCGGCCGACTCGGCTTTCCTGCCCCCCTGCCGCCACTGCGTCCTGCCACGGACGAGGAGAATGAGACCTCTGTGCCCCTTGATATCCAAAAGGAGATTTTGTCCACAGTTGGGCGGTTGATGCAGCATCATGGCCTCACCTATAGATACACGCTGTTCATATCCTGACAGGCCTCTGCACAGACAAGTCAGAGGTGCCCAACAGTGTGGGTTGACGCACCTGTTCCAAATGATGACTCTTGGTATGTCACTCTGAGAGATATTCACGACTATCTCTCCAAGGAGATTCCCTGGCAAGTGGCTGTTGAGATCATCGATATGTCCCTATTTATTACACCCTTCCATTTTCCTGTCGAAGAGTCCCACCCAATAGTCCCTATCTGGGGCAAACTTGTCAATGATATTATAGAAGACCTCAATAGTCCTCTTTTGTCCAGCATATTTGGGGTCAGATGTGGATTGGATCATGCAAACAGCCCCAGTCACAATTATCATAACTTCCAAGTACGTGTCTCAACTTGAACAATACAAAACTTGTATCATTCAAATAATTAGATAGAATGGCTTATCTGATGTGAATGTTGCCTTTCTTGAAGTTCGCAATCTTTGCTCAGCTGGAAATGATACTGATCCAGAGACAATCCCACAGTCCATGTTGTATGCAACCTCAAAATCTTTATACATAGGAGCAAGTGTTGGTATTCAAGATGATCTTATCCACAGTGGGACTCTTGGTGGCTGCATTATCCTCACTTGCGGAAGTGAGAAATACGACCTTGGTGTCACGAACTGTCATGTAGTATCACTTAAGAAATTGGAACAAGGTGTGTGTGCTGTCATATAGTTGTCACTGAACAGCACTGACCCTTTCACAGATATCCCTGTTATTTGTCCACATGATAGTGTAAAGGGGGGCATACGTGCGTTGTTCCCTGCGACAGGAACCAGGTTGTGGTTGGGATCCCAGGGAAGGATATACCAATATGATGCCGAAGGACAAGTGGCCTAACTTCTGGAACAGCCCACTTGTTACAGCCTCGCTTGCAGCTACAAAGCCCCAATGTTGTAACCAGTGCATGGTTAGTGACAGGTTTGGGACTTTCCAACAGAAGTGCAAGGGTGGATTCTGGCTCATGGATTCTTGATACACAAGGTTGTTGGGTTGGATTGTTTTTCACAGCCCCTGGCGTCAGTCAGAGTGGAGATGTCTTTTGTCTTGCCCACTGGTGATGTGATCAAAGACATCAAATCAGTCACAGGTGGGAAGGAAACACTCCCATAAGGAACAAGGGCATTATTCCAATCTATATTTTGTCAGGCAAGATACCTTTCCAAGATTTGATGTCTAGCTGCTGGCCTCCAGTTCTGGTTCCAGATTGGACTGCACCATAGTGATCATTCATCAAAATTTTTACTTTCAGCTATATGTATTCTGTTGTGTTCTCTAGTATTTTTAGGTCATCTAATGAGATAACCACCCTGCAAAAGCGATTGATTGAATTCATAGTTAGCAAAGTAGAACAATGCCATTGCCATAACCCTCTCTGCCAGCATGTGGTTTAGGAACATTGTACCCTCAGATGTAACCTTCAAGGAGCAATTATAAACATCTGCATTCTCCTCAGTGTTTTTGGTAGACATTTGAGGGTATACCTGCGTCATGAAAGTAGTTTCTCATTGTACTACACCTGCACTACCCAGTTGTACAGGCCCTGTGTCTGACACCTAAGCAAGAATTGCACCTTTACATGGTGCTTAGGACCAGTAGCCAAATGGTGAAGCTAAGCAAGTCAAGTTGTGTACGTAAATTAATTATCGTATGGAACTAAAAATGGGGTCATATATAATAGCATCACGCTTACTGATTCTGCTGATTCTAGTTATTGGAATTTGATCGCTATCGCCTGCTGTAGATTGCGTCTCCACCGATTCCTCTTCAAGAAATGACGTTTGGGATATGCCAATTATGGACGCTGTTTGATTAACTACCTAATCAAAAGATCTGTTAGCGTTTCATTATAAAAGGTCAGCCAGGCTTTCCCGTGCATGGACTCTCACCGGACAGCTGCAGGTATAGGATGGACTGATAATCATGCCATATCCAGACATGGAAACACTGAGGATGATTGACTGAGTCTTGTAGTGTCCTGGAGAGTCCATTTCTTGCTGTATTGTCGATAAAATGGGTATTCCCATTGATATAGTTACTAGAATTTAGTTACGCTTACTGCGTAGAACTTGGGAATTCCGAAAGTGAAGACGGTGACCGCGCTAAACCCGATGCGGTAAACGCAAGGGCGCGCTTCAACGACAAGTCAAGAACTTCAAGGAAGAATCTTCGGACATTCCTCTGCGCGAGGAATGGCCAGCAGACAAGGCTTCAAACCTCCATGTTCTCGTGTCTACTGGGTGGCCTTCAAGAACGATGTCTTTCGACCCACTCGAATTCATGCAACCCGTTCCCAGCAGCGATGAACTACAACCTGCAGATGCGTTCCTATCAGACACTGAATTCAACGAGATCCTGAGTTCAATGGGTCCTGGTCTGCTCTATCCATCTGATTCCATCTCTTTCAGCTTTGACTCTGTGTTTCCCCAGTCTAAGGATGCGTCAACGCAGACCACAGGGCCCACCTGGGATGACAACGAGACATTCTTCCATCATCAGCATGGTCTGTCTGATTCTAGCCCAGACCAGGAGAAGCCCGAGAAATCTGAAGGGAAAAGGAAATCATTCCACTCGGCAGAAGTAAAATTCCTGAAAGAATGGCTCAACAGTCACCCCGACCATCCATATCCAACAAAGCAGGAGAAATCGTCCCTGGCTGAGAAGACGGGACTCAGCGTCATACAGGTGTCTACCTGGTTTGCAAATGCCCGCAGACGTAAGAAACAGGTCTGTAATACGTCTATCACGTCTACGTCACTTGATTCCCTCAACGGAAACCGACAGACTCGACCCGTACAATGGGACTCCTTGAGTCCGCTTGATCGCTGGAGGAATTCGCCTCCTGAAACCGAAGCTGCGCCTCTAAGGGCTATTATTAACGCAGTTGCCGGTAGTGAATCGAATGGCCTATCGAATGGGAACGGTAGACTCTCCACTTCAGCGCCGGAATACCCACAGCAACATCTACCATTACCTACGAGTGATGCCAAATCGCTGGTCTCTTCAGAGGCATCAGGATCAGCTTTATCAAGCAGTTCGGGATTGTCTGCCTTTAGCTTTGATTCTAGAGATTCTCACGGCTCTTTTGGTCGGTTTTATCTGAATGAAACACCTCGACGGCGCCGCCGGCGGACAAAGGCTGTCTCTATTCTCTCTAGACCCCAGAGCAAGACTTCGCGGAAGAGACCGTATCAGTGTACTTTTTGCACCGACACGTTTCGCACGAAATATGACTGGACACGACATGAAAAGACCCTACACCTCTCGCTTGAAAAATTCACTTGCACTCCTTTGGGCGCAACCTACAATGACCCATTGAATGGCATCGGCCGCTGTGCCTTCTGCGACGAACCCCATCCATCGGATGATCATGTAGAGTCCCACCGGTTTGGAATATGTCAGCAAAAACCTATAGTGTTTCGGACGTTTTATCGAAAAGATCATCTTCTTCAGCATTTACGACTAGTGCATGGGATCAACCACCCAGTTCCATTAATAGAGACCTGGAAGTCACAGATTACCCACGTTAAATCACGCTGCGGATTTTGCGGCGAGACCTTCACGGTATGGTCCGAAAGAAATAGTCATATTGCCCGACACTTTCGGGAGGGCGCTCTGATGAAAGATTGGCGAGGATGTCGAGGTCTTGAACCATCGGTCGCTTTAGCAGTGGAGAACGCCATGCCACCTTATTTGATCGGGGTTGAATCCACAGCGATGGAGCCCTTCAGCGCTTCTCGGTTGGTTGGAGGAGATGCCGGGGCTGTCTGCCTAGGAGAAACTACGAACCAACTCCCAAAAGAAAAGCCCGAGCCAACGCCTTTTGAGCATCTTACCACTCGCCTGAGTGAGTTTGTGTGGAAATCTCAGACCTCAGGGAGCGTTATCACGGACGAAATGTTACAAAAAGAGGCCCGTCTTATCGCTTACGGGGATGACGACCCATGGAACCAAACACCAGCAGACAACCTTGAATGGTTGAAACTGTTCAAGGAGGGAATGGAAATACTAACAGATTCCAGCGCATCTCGACATGACTTTTCCGATCACCATAGTAATGAAAATTATAACTTCTATCTTCCATGGTCGGCCGATAGATGGACACCGTTCGACCCATCTATCAGCTCGGCGGCTCAGAATTCCACTGACATGATAAAAGCATGTATGGCTTGGCCGTGGCTCAGTCCGGAGTGTCTCGCCGAGTTCAGGCGGCAGAAGATGATAACGTGTTCTACCGGCCCACTCGGAAATCTAGCAGACGGCAACACGGAGCAGTGCCAAAGGACGGATCACCTTATCCAAAATTCAGATGTCGGGGGTGGTTGATCCATTCAGCAGCAATTTATTGATTCACTTCCGACATATGCCGCTAGCAGTCTTGCTCAGTTGTTACCTATGTCTATGGCAAATCCGTTGCGTTCCATCCCTTGTTACCAGCGAACTTGGCCAGGTAATTCCTGAGGCCATCGGCGAAAACCAACACAATAGTCTTGTCTTCCGAATTGAACTTCGGGTGCTGCTCGAGAAATTGGACCAGACCTGCAAAGGCAGCGCCAGATGAACCACCGCAGAGTATACCCTCCTCTCTCGCGAGTCTCCTCGCACTCTGGAACGATCCCTCGTCTGTTGTTTTGACCCAGATATCTGGAGCAGACTGGTCCAGCACACCGGGCACAAAGTCATACCCGATCCCTTCCACTTTGTATTCACTGATCTTGCTGTTAAGCGCTTCTGGTTGCGCGAGGATAGATCCAACCGGATCCACACCGACGATAAACACATCTCGATCGTTCTTCTTCAATCCTCTTGCTATACCGGTGACGGTGCCTCCTGTCCCGACACCAGCAATCACAACATCGACTTTCCCTTGGGTCTGGTACCAGATCTCCTCTGACGTACCATACTCATGCGCATGCGTGTTCTCCTCGTTATCGTACTGATTAAGGAACCATGAATTCGGTATCTCTTCATTCAAGCGCTTGGCGACATTTATATTAGAATCCGGAGACTCAGACGGTACTCCGGCCGGTGTTCGGACAACTTTGGCTCCCAGCGCATGGAGTACCTGTTCTTTTTCCAACGATGTCTTCCCGGGGACCGTAATGATACATTCATACCCTTTTATAGTTGCTATGAGAGCTATAGCTATACCTCTAACCATAAGTTAGTCGATAAATAATACATATATAGGTCTTGGTACATAAGAAATGCCCGTACGTATTCCCACTAGAAGCCTCAATCAGGGTATCACCAGGTTTAATCAATCCATCCCGTTCAGCCTGTTCGACCATCCGCTTTGCAATGCGATCCTTTATCGAACCGGCTGCATTGAAGTATTCCAGCTTCGCGCATATCTTCGCTTTGATCCCGTATGAGGCAGGGAGGCGGTTCAATCGCACGAGAGGTGTGGCACCAATGTGGTCTGCGACGGATTCGCTAAGCAGTTGGCCTAGATATGATGATGTCATTTTGCTTTATTACTCTTCCAGTAATCATTCACTTCAGTAAATCTAGAAGTTCAAAGTATATATATAATAGACATGGAAGAAGCCGGAAACCCTAATTGTATTACCAGAAAGGGAAATGAGAAAGGCGTCCACTGATTGATTGATTGCTTCCGGCTCCGTTTCCGTCCTCAAGTTCATCAACATCATCATCTTGTATTCCAGATAGGATTGTATCCGGCTAAAACGATTAAGCAAGAGAAAAAACAAAATGGCATCAGACCATACTACTACTACTAGTAGTAGTACCACCATCCAACCCGCAGAGGCGAAGACACGTCTAATCAAGCATTTCGAGACACGGTACGGAGTATACCGTCCTTCCCTTTTTCATGTACTAGCTATACTAATATAATGCCAGCTCCATTAACGACCAAATATCAGGCTGGTCCTCCCTCTGGGACACGAATAGTAGTGATCTCTGGGACAGGGGAAGGCCATCGCCTGCCCTGGTTGATATCCTGGAGGAACAGGAACAGGAACGTCGTGACCTTTTCACTCCCTTTACTGCGGATGGGAGAAGGAAGAAGGTTCTTGTTCCGGTATTCGAGTCTTCACCTAATTTTTCTTTTTTCTTTTTAAAAGGAAAACTAAGAAGTAAACCGACGGAAACAGGGCTGCGGAAAAGGCTACGATGTCGTCATGCTCGCCTTACACGGTTTTGACGCGTACGGGCTCGACGTCTCCGCGACAGGCGTCTCGGTAGCTAGGGAGTATGCCAAGAGCGAACTTGAGCATCCACACGCATATAACTTTGGAGACTCATCACCCTTCTCTCCGGAGAAGATCCAGATCCAGGGAGGAAGAGGAAGAGGGCAAGTAACCATCATCCAGGGAGACTTTTTCAAATCGGACTGGGAGTTTAAGGAGAAACAAAACGGGGTTAAGTTTGACCTTATCTATGACTATACCGTGAGTCTCCCCCGTCAATTATACCGAGTATAATCGACTATAATCGACAAGGAAGCACACAGGGGTACGGCTATGGTTAACTGAACTGAACTGTGTTTGATAGTTCCTCTGCGCCCTCCACCCCAAAATGCGCCAACAATGGGCATTCCGTATGGCCGATCTTCTAACCCCAACTGGTCTCTTGGTTTGTCTTGAGTTTCCCCTGTGGAAGGATCTGAAGCTGCCCGGTCCGCCGTGGGGACTGAACGGGGTGCATTGGAATCTGCTTGCGGAGGGAGGTGATGGCATATTTTACGATGATGGTTATGGTTTTAGGGGTGGAGAGGGAGAAGGAAAGGGAGCTTTTACGAGGAAGCTTTATGTGAAGCCTGTGCGGTCGTATGAGCAGGGGAGGGGGACGGATATGTTGAGTGTTTATGTTAAGAAATGAGGGTATATAATCTACCTGAAGTTCATATGAACCTTAGGAGTCAATTGGGATTAGTATCATGATAGGAAATCTAGATTAGTCCTGTAAGGCTACGGTCAGCATACAGCCAGATTAAATCTAATATTATACATCTTAATGGAAACATAGACACACTGAATTAAAATCTATAAACAAGCATTTCACCGAATATCATCGATGTCCCCTCCTTCTAAGATCTCCCTGCGCGAATCCAGGAGGGACCTTCAGCAGGCCATTAGTGGTTGCCCCAATCCCACCGACCATCGATCCAGAACCACTGCTACCGCCACCACTCTTTTTAGGTTTGGTGAGAAGTGTCCATACCTCTGCCATGCCCGCTCGATGGGCCGGCAGCATGCTATATTGCAAACTGTATAGGTTGCGGCGGTGGATGGGCGGAACGAATTGGCCGGTAACAAGACAGAAGATGACGCGCGGGGAAAGGTAGTGTTTTCGAAGACGGTGAGCTAGCTGGAAGTATTGATCGAACATTGCGCGGAGGGAGAGTGGGATAGACTGGTGATTGTCAGTTCATCCGCAGAGTATATCAGATATAATTTACACACCTCCAGGTGTATGAAAGATGTCGTTTCAGGAGAATCGCCGTTCGAATAAAAGAACCCGTCGCTCTCTTCCCGGAGTTCGAACATAATTCCACCTATCCGACGACAGCAATGAGCATCCAGAATCCCAGAAGAAACATGGCGACGTGGCAGTGCACAAACCTGGTAACCGTCGAGAGTTCTTCGCTCGCAACATTAGCGCAAACAGCGGGAAATGGTTTAAAAATGCCAGACAGGTATCAAACGTCGCCTTCAACGATATGATCAACATCCGGGCTATAGCGAAAGTCAAGTAGAACACGATGACCGTAGGAAGCAGGAAAAATAGAAGCGTGAACAGAATTGTGCCGAGAAGCAGTTGATCGAGGTCATAATCGCACGAGTCAATTCGGTTACGAAGCACGTTGCGCTTCTTTCCATGAAAAAGATGGAAAAGTGAGATGATGATACTAAGCTGCCAATTGAATATGCGCGCGGATGCGATGTAAAAGGAGTAGATGTGTACAGTTAGGATGGAGAGGAGGTCGGAGAAAAGTGCAATCGGCATGCTTGCTCCTGCGAAGCTAGAACATCCTACGACGTAGATGATCTGTTGGAGGTAGGGTTGGAGATTCGCAATCAAGGCTGACGTGAGTTAGCGGAAAAGTGCAACCGATGTTCTGCCATGTTAAGGCCACCATACCTGCCCAGTTCTCGATGACCCATAAGAAGAGGTCACCCAAGAAAGCTGCGAGTTCGTTATTCAATTTGAGACCAGCCGGCCAGTCCATCAGCCAAGAGATCGTACGCTGCAGGCCTTCCACAGTCCAGCCAGTGAGAGCAGTGTTGATCTGATATGCCACCCAGTTAGCGTTGTCGATGATGTACGATCCCAGTGCGATGCCAATTATCACATCATTGGCGACCAGCCACAGACTGTTATAAAATCGGATATAATCTGGATGACTGGTCGTGACACTCTCCCAGTTGTCCTTCCGTTGTCGCAACTTGGCATATTGAATAGGCCAATAGCAGAATTGCTGAAGACGAATATCAACCTGTTGGGCCGTCGCAGATATATCTTTTAACGCAGCCGCATCAGGGTGTGCTCGCCACTCCAAAACCTGCAGGACAAATTCGGCAATCGAACGATGACATACGAGTCCGATGACAAAGACTCTTGTGACGACGGGCCAGATCCAGCGCCAAAGCACGTAGGATATTCCAAAGATGAAAAGGTCCCATATTGTCGTCGCCGATTCAACGACTCTCTCCCCAACACTCAAACTCCGTTTGACGCGAGTCCCAATCAAATGGCTATTCTTCTCCATAAGTCTCTCCATCTCATAGGCGCAATTGATCTGGTTGATTATAAGGGGTAGCACAAGCTCCTTCTGCGTCGGAATGTGTTTGACAACGGTATGAAACTTGAGCTTATCAACCAGTTTGCGGGCGCGGATCTTGTCCCTCTCCTCTTCCGTATCTATGCTATCCATTATAGTTTCCCCTTTCCCGGCGGCCGACGACTTGTCAGTGAGGGCAAGAGAAATCGGGTTCAGCGACATGTACTCCATCTTCGTAGGGTGCGGGCGGTGAAACATGATGATCTGGACAGACAAATTGGCCTCGGGTGGACAGAAAATCCTCGGGACCCTCCTTGTGTTGTTCGTGGTGACATAGAGGTGAGAGGGGTTAAACGCTGTCGGCGGCGATTTTGGATTTATCGACCCCAGGACATGCATAGCAGACCTCCCGCAGAGGTTAAATAATCTTGCAATGGGATGCGGACTGTTGCGAAAGAGGATCCCTGCACGTAGAGCATTGTCCACATTTCGAGGCTGTCGTCGGTGTCCAATGTAATTTCAGCCTTAGCAGCCCCTAACGAAGAAAACAAGGCAAACCAACTAGTCACACACCTCTACATCCTCCAAAATAGCAATCACAAACAAATCCAGCTCCGAGTTCCGCCATCCAACAATGACACCGGGATTCGAGGAGCGCGGAAGATCATACGGCCAAAATACGCGCAGCAGTCCATCGCTCATGAGCATATTGTCATCGTCAGAAGGAGCCCCGACGGCGCAGTTGTTCGCGTGCGGATATTCCCTGGTTTGCGAATCGAGGATGCTAATAGATCGTCAAAACAAAAGGGCGTTGGTAAGTTTTAAAGCAACCCAAGCAGCTTATTATGAGGTTCCCCCATCGCGGAGCTGCTGCTCTTGTGCGATGAGCTGGTTGTTTTCCACGTACCAATTCGCTCTCTCTCTGCGCGAGGTGATTAATAGGAAGGACTAGGAGAAAATAGAAGATTGAAAGAAGTATGAAGCCTTTCGCAGTCCGTGCCTGAGAGACGCAGTAAGAAGTGAAGTTCACTGGGAGGGGGATCTGTAAGAAAGCGTGGATGGATGGAATAGATAGATACATACAACAACACCGTGGTCCCACGCGAAAATAGCCAGTTCGTATAACCGTGTGACGAGATCCCACCTCGCGGTGATGTAGCCCGCCACGAAAATACCGAGGGTCAAGATGGAGAACGGGTGCATGAAGTTAGAGTTGCTTCCGCGTTCCGACGTCAACTGGGCGCATAGCTAGGATTTCAGATAGGGAGGTTTGGGCAGTGGCATGGAGGTGCTGGTGATTCCAGAATGCGCAGAGAACTTCAGGAGAAGGATGGCAATGTTGTTATTATTAAGGATGATTATTATTTTGGCTCTACGGAGTACGAGAAATAGAATTGGCGGTTGTCAATTTCCCAAACGGGCCTGGACCTCTGCACGTGATGCTGTGATGCGCATTTCCCAAAACGGCAGTTTTTAAAATTAATTAGCGCAGATCCTCCGACAGCGCGAAGATCTCTGGAGATCTGGATATTTAGTAACACATATCGCGTGTCAGTCTTGGAGGAATCATCATGGGATAGATGGTAATGCCTAACACTGTTAACACATAACGCCAATAACACCATTACAGCGACATATATGGCCCCGATCATAAAGCCCTAATGCCCTGAAACACCGGGTTCGCCTTGAGCGTCTCATCAGAATTAACCAGATCCCGCATGATCTGCCGTTTCTCCTCGGCAGACAAGTTTCCACTCTCAACCTGAGCTTTCCATTTCAGCAGCATGTTCTTGAGAAGAGCGCTGCCTTCCTCAATTTCTTCGCGCGAATATCTATCAAGGGGGGAAGAAGAATAAGACACGGCAGTGGACTGCTGCTTCCCTTGCTCTGCAGTTGAAGAGGTAGAGAAATCTTCCAACTCCTCCGCCTTTTGACGCGCCATGTTCACGACCTTCTCTGGGAAACGGACCAGCTCGGCGACATGGATACCGAAGGATTGATCACAGATTCCAGGCTCGACGCGGTAAAGTAGTGTGACTTGTCGCTTTTTATGTTCGGTTTCCTTGATGTCCTCGGTGTTGTCGATGAATGCAACCACGTGTAAGTTCTTCACAGACTTGGGATACCGCTCCGCGAGGGCCGTTAGTTCGTGGAAATGCGTAGCGAAAAGTCCGAAACAGCGAATTTCGGTTACGATGTGCTCCGAAATGGCCCAGGCAAGGCCAAAGCCGTCATAAGTGCTCGTTCCACGGCCCAGTTCGTCAATGATGATGAGGGACTCGGATGTCGCAGATTTGAGAATATTGGAAGTCTCCAGCATCTCGGCCATGAAAGTCGACACGCCCTTAAGCTGGGAATCGCTTGCACCTACACGAGCAAGGATGCAGTCAAAGATGGTTAGCTCAGCTTCAGAACAGGGCACGAAACATCCCGTCTGGGCCATGAGGGCAATCACGCCGATCTGTCGGATGTATGTTGATTTACCGCCCATATTTGGCCCGGTGATAATGAGGAAAGACGACTCGTCTCGGACCAGGGAGACGTCATTGGTGATAAAGGAGATGTCATCCTGCATCTCCATGCAGGGGTGACGCGCTTCTTTCAGGATGGTATTGCCGGTACCTCGCGGATGCATCTTTGGGCGAATATATGGTGTCGGGGCATGCACTGAGGCGTGCGCAAAACTGACAATGACATCAAGGTGCGCCAGCACACTAGCCAGTTGCTCAAGAACGGGGCAGTAAGAGGAGGTAACATTGACGACCTCATTCACAAGTCCGGTCTGTGTACGGTTGTAGTTAAATGACAGCTGGTCATGCTCCCGGCGCAATGACTGCATCGCTGAAGTAGTGAAGTACACCCCGTTCTTTTGGGTCGAGCACTCTTGATAGCCACGATTGTTCCGGATACAACTAGCCTCGGTCCTCGTCAACCGGAAGCACCAGCCATGTACGCGATGGTTCTCGAGAAAGAGCTTCTTGTCGATGTCCTGATTGAGGTCCTTGGCGACCTTCCTAAGCTCGACATCCATATCGTGTCTGAGTTTGTCAAGCTTCTTCTTGATGATTCGCAGGCTGTCATCGAATTCCGGCTTGATAATGAATTCATGGTTCTCCAGTGCATCGAGATCGACCGTAGTCTCAACCATCTCCTCCAGCTTCGCCAAACTGTCCGAGTGATGCCGTAGTTTTGTCGTATACTCCGCCTCCAGAGGCGTCTGGTACTGTTCATCCATTACATTCTCTAACGTGCTCACAAACCCAGGCAAGCGAATAGCAACCTGATAAACTCGTACCACATCCTCTAGGTTCGCCTGCCTCCGTTGGAACCGCTTGGCCAATCTATATAGGTCAGGGATCGAACGTAGATGCTCCTCCTGCATCGTCTGTCTCAGCTCAGTGTCAGTAACAAAGGCCTCGACGAGCTGCTGTCTCTTCTCAATCTCTTTGACATCCATGAGAGGCTGCTTCAGCCACTGCGCTAGCAATCTGCTCCCGACAGGCGTCTTGCAGTGATTCAACAACCCAAACACGCTCATAGTCCTTGACCCATCCCGTGGACCCGGCATCAAATTGAGGGCCCGCAGTGCAGAAGCATCCAGCTTCATGTACTGCGACAGATCATGCTGATACAACTGGTACTGTCCGAAGTTGGTCGAATCCGACATGACACCAAGGTACTTGATCAGAGCTGACGCAGAGCTCATGGCCAACTTGAGTTCTGTCTGCGGCAGCGTTCCCGCCACCCTCTCATCCCGCAGCAACCGGGTCAAATCCTGCTCGATATCCTTGACCCCAAAATCAGCGACGGGTCTCTCCGACACGGCAATACCGCAACTATCAGCGATAGCCCGGATCTTGCCCAGTTCCACATCCTTCCGCCCAATGTCAGCCTGCACTAAACACTCCTTCACCCCAAGCTGAATCACGAGAGATTCGAAATTCGAATAGACATCGTTGTCCAGGAACTCGCTCACACCCAGCTCCCGCACACTAGCATCCGCAAAGCACACACCGACATTCCTTCCCTCAGCCGCCCTGGCGGATATCTTCACAGCGAGAATGATAGGAGCCGAATCCATCGACGCCAGTCCACCCACACTGCCTAGCTCATCCTCTACATCCTGGAGGTTGCCCGGACTGGCCTGCTTGATCAGTTTCCAGTGGCCCTTGCCCGTTCCCACGGAGCCCCAGATCTCAATACGCTTGTTCAGTCGGAAGAGCGCCTCCCGGAGGAAGTTCCGGAATACTGTAACGCTCATGGTGACGGATGGCAGGCCGCCGGTTTCGCTGCGGCCGAGATTCCGCAAGACGGCTGTCGTCTTGTAGACGGTGCGGGCAATGAATTCGGCATCTTCGCCGTGGGATGAGTACCAGTCCCCACGGTCAAACACACGGATTGTTTCGTCATTGTCTGGTTTGGGGAGTGTGCGGTAGAAGCGTATGAAACCGACTTCGTCGTCGACCTGACAGATAATGTATGTGAGTTACTGAAGCAGAATGTCAAACAAAGGCTGGAATTTATTCGTACCTTAAGGTCAGGACGAGATGACATCTTGTCGGTAGACCTCTGTAAGCAGAGTAGAGACCTGGATACAAACCCAACTCCTGTTTCTCGAGCGTACGGTTGTTGCCGACTGGATCTCTTTCTGTAAAGCTTCGGGAACGCGCTGCAGGCGAAACGGTCACGTGAAGACGCGTCGCGCGCCGCTGATAAAGCATTAATGACTTCTAGTTAACTAGTTATGTATCCGTAGTATATACTCGGTATGCTATGGAGATGCAGATAGAATGGAATGAAAGGCCTATATCAATATTGGCATCGATTCATCCAAAAGAATGGCAGGTCATGATCTAAAATGGAACTGCTAATGTACAATATGCCCCAAATCGATACTCCGTAAAATGCAATATGCCGTATGCAATGAGTCCAGCTCCATCCAAAAGAAAATATCAACTCTATCAAGTAACCTCAAGACCGTATTCCAGAGTTTTCCAAACCTATGGAGAATCCACCCAACCTATCTTCATCTGGCGAACCCGCCCCCCAATCTCCTTGGGAGAGACATCTCCAAAAGACTTCAACACCACCGATCTGATCCCCTTGACGGTTACAACAGTGACCCAGTGACCGGCGACGTCCGTCTGGGATAGAATCTGAAGACAGGCATCGACCTCTTCGTGCGAGATTGGATTTCGCATGGAGTCCTGCACGTGCTGCACGATAGTGTCGAACCGAAACGGCCTCCTCTGCACCGGAGCTATGGGTTTCAAGCCAGAAGAAGCATCCACAGAACCAGTCGACGGTCTCAACAAAGCCAACACTCGCGCAACATCTTCTACTCGCTCCGCGGCAGCGCGACGGAGAAGCATCTCCTTCGAAGGCGGCGGAGGCAACTTCGACTGTAGAAGCTGCTTGCTCTTGATTCGGTCCAGAAGACTCTTTCGACGATCCGTCGTAGTATCCGGCGTCTTCATGATTGACCCTGGTACTGAGGCATGATCCATCCGCGCACGAAGAGCCTCCGTCTTAACCCTGATAACCCCACCCTTCAAATCCTGCAGTCGCTGCTGTCCCGCCCGGAAAGACGTAAGCGGAGTGAGAGATTCGTGTATAGGCGCAAGGCCGAGGGTCTCTATAAAATCAATGTTCACGCCCTTCTCTTCCTCATCTAATTCAAGACACTTCTCCCAGAGCCGCTCCAGTAACCGCTCAAATTCCACCTGCAATTCATCCTCACAGATACACTCCGAGACACGTTCGCCACTTGTCTCAAGACACACCTTACCCAGACCATAATTCGCAATTCGGTACGAGGGCCATGGGGTAGACTTTGGCTTTGGCTTTGCAATTGAGTCCGATCCCGACGTAGACGTAGCACCCTGCTCCCAAACCCAAACCAACCGCTGCAGATCCTTGACTGACACCTTTCTTCTCTTCCATATGCGTTCCATATTGCGCAGAAACTCCCTCAGATCCGCCGGCGTCCTCACGCCATTATGAGCAAAATGGAGGCCTAACGCCTTCAGAAAGGAGGAATGGAGAGACAGGAGATCGTCGAATCCAGTCGGACGGACAGGTGTGTGCGGAGTGTGTGTATGGGTGTGAGCCTGGTTTTGGTCCTGGTTCTTGTTCTCGTTCCGGTTGCGGCTCCGACGACTCCTCGGCGTTGAAACGGACAATTCACCAATCCGGAGTGTCTTGGACGGGGTCTCCGTTGCAGTTTCTTCTTCGTGTTCCTCATCTTCATCAACGTCGTGGTTCAATTTCCGCTTCTTAGAAGGCGTGGCCGGGGGGAGTGCTTCAGCTTCAGTTGCTCTTTCAGTTGCAGTTTCAGCTGGAGCATGTGATTCCTTCTTTCCAATTCCAATCTTTGGTTTCAATTCCCCTGCTTCTGATTCTGCGGTGACGCCGGGCTTCGTGGCTCTTGCGAAGTTCTGAATGCCGACCTGGCCTCGAGGAAGGCGTGTTCGTGTCGACGTGCGGGCCATGGTCGCTACTTCTATAGTATTCAATAGGTAGATAGTCTATGAAGATTAAGGAAGATGGATAATGCAATTAATTAAATTGTGGTTGTAAGAATTGGAAGGTCCAGTTGAGGATTTAATACAAGTTGGTCTGGTGGTGTGTATTTACTTGTGATAGCTCACGCATCCCTAAAATTTAATTTTGCAGCACAGCGCGACGCGACGCGACACGCACGCGTATGCCCGAAATGGTTATATGTGTAGTAGTTGACTACTCGTACAACAACAGACAACAGTTCAATCACCTTCCAATCCCTCTTCAGGATATTATTCCATACAAACTTCAAAGAATACCTAAATTCACTTCCCAAACAACCCTGACAACTTCCCTTTCGCCTCACCCGTCTTATCCTCCACCTTCCGATCGAACCTATTAACCGACGTCTCCATGTCGCGACGGGCCTGGTCGATCCTGCTCCTACCCCGTTCTGTAGCTTCAGGAATTATCTCGTCGGGTTTTCCTTGGGAACGTGCGTTGTTTACCTTTTTGACAGGGTGAACTGTCAGCAACTTGGTTTTTAAAACGAAAAAAGAAAAGGGATAACACAACATACCGCCTCGTCGATATTAGATACTCCCTCCCCCGCAACCTCACCGGCATGAGCAGCGTTGGAGCCGCGGGGAACTGCCTCGCGAGCTTTCCGGGCATCCTCTGATTCAAACTCGTCAATATTTGTTCTTGGATTCTGGTCTGGTAGGGGCGAAGTTTGAATCAATGTCATGCCATTGATTGCGCAGACAGAGGTTGAGTTTCGATGAACCAGTCAAGTCACCCATGACATGGCATGAGTTAACATGAAATGGGCATGATTTAAACAAGCTCATCGGATGGTAAATGACACAAACAGAGAAGAAAAGAACAAGAATAGACGGGCTTGAATGGCCAAGACAGAATGGAACGGATGCAACGCAACGCAACAAGACAGGATATGCAGGACACGATAGAATGACAAAAACTAACCCTTGATATTCTCCTTGGCCGCCTGAGGACTCCCTCCAGCCCGGTAAAGATAGTATCCTCCCGCCCCGGCAGCGGCGAGTCCGGCGTAGAGAAGTGTTCTGTTCGACATGTTGATTGCACCTGTGTATGTGTACTTGCGACAATAAGCCTTGGGTTGATATTGGTATGCTTTGATGAAGAGAGGGCAGCTAGCGAGCTATATGCGAGCAAGAGGTAGTTAACTACGTACCTGGTAATCCTTATGATAAATATATGGAGGAGAGACCTGACCCTTAATGACGTTATGCCCGTTACTCTTACTCTATAGTCGTATGTAACTACACCCATTATTAAGAGTAACGGTGCATGTTGATTCATTTGTTATGCTATTGCTACTGCTGTTACTCTCCATTACTTGTAGGTATTTGATATGAAAACGAATCCCCCAGGAGTGTTTAACTGCAAGCAAGAAGAAGCTCTGCCAACTCCAAGGCTACCTAGACCTAACTTCACTCCTGTGTAGTTGCATAATTATAATTATCCCCGGGAACAGAAAGCCTCATAGAATACCTACAAGTAAATGAATACGTCGTAAGTACAGCTGCTTTCAGCAACCCGAAGCTGCACTCTGCCCTGGCTAGGCAAGCAAGCAAGCTTCCTCCACATTCCCTTCCCCAGTGCAGGCGACCAGGTCGACGTCACTAATAGTCATAGCCAGAACCATCCATCATGTCCATTATTCCATACATATCCAGGGTGCTATACGTACACATGAGCTCATATAATGCCAGTGCACAATGCCGAATTATCCAGAACCAACCTACGCAGTCCAGGAAAACATGAATCAACTCGACGCTGTCATTCCGAAATGAAATCTAAGCCAAATCCAAATGCCCCAGATGAAAGCAAGGCCCAACGCCGCCGCCCCTGTCCATTCCTCCCTAAGTCATAATCTGCAATTTGCTGGCCTCCAAATGCAAACAGAACGTGCACCGTAATAATATGTTGAAAGGATAAAACCAAAAAAAAAAAAAAGAGCATGATACTAAGACATTAATCGAAACCAGGAAAATCGAAACCAGAAAAAAATGACTTCAAAAAGACACCGATTTGGAAACAACAGCCAATATATAGAACCAGAGCAGGACAACCCGGAAATGCGTGGCGGCGGAGTAATGAAGACAACCCCATCCACCGTATAGCATGAAGGCAAAACCGCAGTCCAGCATAGTAACCTCGCCCAACAGGCGAGAATGTAGCTTGGCCCATTGCTCATTCCCTGCGCATGTGGCCGAAGCAACACCGGAACATGCCAATGAAGAACTAAGATGGGCTCCCTAGCAAGATCCTGCTGCAACAGAAGCCCCCTGTCGAAGTGGAATGCCAATTATCTTTTTGCGTCAATCATGAGTCGTCACGTCGTGATGAGTCCTCCCCATACCATACCCAACGAGCCATCAATAATGCAAGAGCTGAATACCATGAGACCACATGAATCTTGAATAGACTATTATCAGGAATATGAAAAAGAAAAAGAAAAGCCCAGTTTCTTACTTTGGGCGACGTGATAAAACTCGAGAAACCACCCCAAAGAGGCATGCTCCGATGGGAAGGGTCTGTGTCTTGTAAAAAGAAAATAGAAAGTGATTCCAATTCACAGGACTAACTTCGTAGCATGCTGGTTCTCGCGAGTCGCAACCGCCACAAGAGCCTCCAACCTTCCCATGCCTGAACGCTCGGTCGAGGAATTGGAGAAAAGCTCAGGCTGTGTGGAATGACCAAGATTCGCATGATCATTACCTGGATGAGATACCGAGGGAGTGGCGCAAACCTGTGTTTGTCAGATAATTAGCGTTTGGATCTGGTGCCCCTGAAAAGCGCATTACATACTGATTGTGGAACTTCAGGAGGGATTGCGTGTTGATGTGGCTCGACGTATCCGCTACTATGCACAATGGCCGGATGGTACTCGAGAGACGCAGTGGATGGCGTAGGAGCACCCTCACTGCTACTCGAATCCTCCGGTGACGTACGTGTGGCCGCTAGAGGACCAGGAGCAGTGCCAGGAGTAGAGCCAGCATAATAGCCAGTCGGCTTGCTTTGGGCCGACGATGGCTGGTACGAGGGAGATGGACCAGACGAGACATTTTGAATTTCAGCAATGGTCTGCTGGCCCCAGTGCGACGCATCCTTGTGCGATCGATCCGCAATTTCCAACCCAGTTAGGTTCCGGTGTAGAGTCACGTCCCAGGAGACATGGCCACGCCTGTGGCCAGGGCCGGAAATCGGGGGAGGTGGCCGAACAGAGGGCTGTGAGTAGATAAATCCTCCCCCGAAAGCCGGATACGATGGCTGCAGTGGTGGCGGTGGTTTGTTGCTGCTGTCGATGTCCATCGGCGTCCGCTTCCGCGCAGGAGGAGTCAAAGGCCGCTGCTGCGATAGGACCTTGTCAAAACTCTCTATTCCGGGGAGCCTTGGTGGTGGTTCCGCAGACCCATTCAGTCCAAATGCTGGCTGAAGGGTCTCGGGTGCCTGGTAGCCACCCAGACCACCGTTGGAGACCGGTCTAGGTAATGTAGAATAAGTAGACGGGTGCCAAGTTCGCCTTCGCAATTCAGCCTCGGCAGCGCTGAGGCCGGCCGCTTCAGAATGGTGGGTGCTCGTGGGACTTGCATATACCCCGGCGTTTGAATACGGCGATGTATGGGCATAAGGTGGAGGATAGGTGCCAGCATGGTGTTGTAGAAAAGGATTCGGTCCGGACGGAACTGACAAACGGCGTGTGGGAGTCCTTCCATCCCAAAAGGCCGAGGATACTGTGGACATGGGAGACGCATAATGGGGACTACCACCGTTAGCGACAAACATGGGTGTCGCGTAGGGGGATCCTGCAGCGGATGGACCAGGAATTCCGTGAATCTGACTAGGCGGAGTACTGGGAGGTTCGGCCATTGTGTCCACCGCCAGTCGTGTCCTAGCGGTGCCATCGTTGGCCATGATCAGAGGAGGCGGGCGACGTCGGATCTCCGGTTGACTGAAGGAGGATGCGGTCGACGTAATACTAGAACCCGATAGGTTTCTGCTGTGGCCCCTGCTGTGAGTCCCCTGGCTACCAGCGGTACCAGCGGTACCAGCTCGGGCTCTGCCTTGCGGACGAACTCGGTCGGTGCGTATCTGGCGCTGGAATCGGATTCCTGTGGCTGCGAGCGAATCCCCAGGGATATCTTCATTTACGTGGACTGTCTGGGCATGCTGTCGCAAGTTGTCTAGGCGAGAAAATCGTCTGGAACAATGACATTGGAATGGCCGCTCGCCAGTGTGTTTCCGAATATGGCGTGCCAGGTGTTCACTCCGCGTGAAACTCAAAGTGCAAGGAGGAAAATCGGTGCAGAAGAACCGCTGTCCCTTTTTCTTCTTCGAGGGCGGAGGACCGGCAGTACTGCGTGGCTCAGCCGCCGCATCATTCTCGGAACCGTCTCGCTCTCCATGATCCCCGTCTGATTCACCAGCCGCTGCACCTCTTGTTTCCTCGGAACCGCTGGCTTTGGAGGCGATTGGCCGTGACGAGTGGCCGTTGGCATTTGTTGTTGCTGTTGAAGGGTGAGAATTGCGCTCGTCCTGATCCACGGCCATTGCCTGAGAGTCCTGAACAGGCGACAAGTTCTTCGAGTCTGGTCGAGGGGTCGGGGCGTCGCCCATGGTTCGGTCATGCGAAGAGGAGTCGTTGACGGGTGAAAACGAAGACATGGCGAGGTGAGGGCGGGACGGAAAAGAAAAAAAAAAAAAAAATTAGAACGGGAGGTTTCAGTTGGATATTTTGGAGGGTTCCCTGTCAGCCCGCCAACAGGAAAATCGGGTGGGACGTGTCAAGTGTTTGTCGAAAGACGTGTATACCAATTCCCGGCGCGAAGGAATGCTGAGGCTCTCGAGTGAGGCTAACGCAGTTTATGTTTATACCGGGGAGGGGGTTTCGGACGGGGACTGTGCACCCACTTTCAAAGAAGATCAGTATATGGACTGCGCAGTATATCTTCGATGCAAAATGCCAGCTCAAGTTCCAACGTACAGAATAGGACAGTGTGCGCTCCGGCCTACTGCTTCCAGCGTCCAGACCCGAGGAAGGAGGGGAAGAAGAGAAGGGTGGGAAGGGCAGTAGAAGAGCACTGCTGATAAGACAGGCTAGGTGGAATACGAGGGAAGAAAATCCAGACAGAAGTCAGCGGCAGGCAGGCATCTCCAAGGGCCGAGCAGCCGGAGATGCAGGCAGACGCACACAGCAGCAGAAAAAGTGAAGGCAGTGGACGGAAGAGAAGCAGAGTGTGTGATGAAAGTGTCAAGGATTGAAAGAAACTGGTTAGTGTCGGGATTCCGCGCTGGACCGGCCGTCGCAGTGGAAGCGCAACGACGCAAGAAGGACGATACAAAAGAATCAAGATAGCAAAGAAAATTATAAATACCTAGGGAGAGCAATAAGGATAGTTGATGGGAAGAATCAGAGAGGGCCGTCCCGAGAAGAGGGAGGAGGACCGGGAGGAGGACCGGGATAGAAGAGGGGGATGAAGTCAGAGACGAGGGAATGCCAAAAGAGGTGACGTTGAGAAGAAGGGAAGACGAAGCGGATAGGAATATATTAGGATTTGGGATAATAATATATCTGGTTGATAGAGGCTTATAATTAATAGTAATTAATGTTCTAAGAAGTTAATGACGGCAGAAGGGGGGGTATAATAATGGTGACAGCATATCATATCATATCATATCACGATCATCTCCAACTACTCTGCTGCTGCTACTCCTACATCCATCCATCTCTTGTTGCTGTTTCGGCCTTGTCTCGTCCCTTTCCACTCCCAGTTTCATCAAGAAAAGAAGAAAGGCTCCAACCAGTCCGGCCAAGGAAATTCCAGGGCAAAGGAGTCAAGAACAGCACGAGGGGGGCAAAAAAAAACCATAAAAGACCTAGAATCGAAATGGAAAATAAAAGAGACGGGGATGGAGAGTGGGTATCGCAACAGCTTCTAGGCTATGCTCGAAAGGAAAAACCACCGATTGATTTGCATTTGGCCAAAGACTGAGAAAAACAGGGACAGAAAAGCAGGAGTGCCACAGGAACCACAAGTCCTGCGCATCTCGCGAATCACACGGACGGACCAAGCGCTCTCGTCGGAACGGGTCCCATTATTGTCCCATTATCGATTGCCCATGGCCGTGGCCCATGCCGAAACTGCAAAAGAAAGAGAAGAGAGCGCGCGAGCGAGAGAGGGAGTCTTGCCCGGACGATGGCGGACGGTCTGGATAAGTAAGGCGTTTGGCATCCATGGTCCGGCCATCCATCACCCAACCGTCTCCCGACCACTCAGCGAGGCACCAGGAACGTTTGCGAGGCTCGATCTTTTGCCATCGGCCCTGGTTATGAATCATAGACGGGGAGGTAGAGGAGCCAACTGGCCGTGTGTGGCTGTTGCGCGAAATTTACTCCGATCAGTTGCACTCACCACGCACGCAGTATTATCTGGAGAAGCCCATAGCTTTATTGCAAGAATAGTGGTAGTCTATAGTGAGACACATCCATTCTATTTCTCTTTCTCTATCCAGTCTTATCAGAAGGAGAATAATAATAATAATAATAATAGAGGGGCTAATGTACGTGACATTCTCCAGTCCGCCGCACAGGATTCGCCCGGACAATCATTCCCCTGGCGCAGGTACCTTCACCTCGCTGTCCACTTGTCTCGTCCAGCAAAGCAATCCAGCATGGACGATGGAGTATACACACGGCGGCAATACTTCCAGCACACCCCGAATTGCCCTTTCCAGCCACTCGCAGCAACTCCCTGAAACAGGTTCTGCGCCAATCCAAGCTCATGCAGGCCCCAGGGACCTTGATACCCACATGTCTGACGGGCAGATTATTATTTCTTTTCTTCTTAATCGCTATTTGAGTTTCCCGCCTGCATATCCATAACGAAAGGCAGGGCCAGTGCGGTTTTGTTGCTAATCACTCAACCCTTGCCACATGCTGTTCATGGATTATGGTCTGAGCACGTCCGGTTCCCTTCAGGCTTCAGGCCAGGAGAGTCTCCATATTTTTTAATTTACGTCGTTCGTATCGATAACGTGATGGTTAGCCTAGATCCGGATCGGCGGCAGAGAGTTGAGGGCAGTGTGACGTCTTTGAAATGCTCCGGATGGATGGACTATGGAGTAGGTGTGTTCTTTCAGCACAGACAGGCATTCTGTACTCCGCTACTCTGTACAGACGGGCGCTTTATCGTCCCGTGCTATGTAGTGCACGTGCTCCTCTGCACTTCTTGCATGTGACGGACACATTGTATGTAAATTGTACAGACACGCTCTAAACCATCGAAACTACCTACCCAGTACTCCAACTACCGAGTGCACCATCACTGCCGCTTCTCTCTCCCAGTTCCCCGTCGTGACAGCCTCACCACTTCGTCCCTTCCCGCCTAGTCCCGCCGTTGCGGAGAGCCGCGAGCCCCGCAGGACACACTCCCGGATATCCGCTTTCAGTCGCTCCCGGTTCGATCGAAGTGCCCGTGCCGAGACACCGCCGCGATGCAGGATCTCCTGCACGCGCGACGCGAGCGACGATGCCAGCGACCGCCAAAAGTAAGATGGTAACGATGAGGTGTCGAGGGACTGTAGTAGCGGCTGGAGGAGATTGCTCGGCTGGGTCGGTACGGTTTGCGATTGCGATTGGGTCTTTGCGTGTGGATCATGGCCGCTGTCACTGGATGTCGCGGTCGAAGGCAACAATGGGTGGGTTGGCGGTCTGAGTGTACTGAGGATAGCCTCCAGCGCGACTATATCCTGGCACCTTGCCGAGATGTCCGAGAGCGTTCGCTCCAGTGTAGGGAGCATGGAGAGTCCTCTCGTAAGCGCCGTCAATGATGATGAGATGGCCGAATACATGTAGCCCTGTAGCGACGAAAGAAGAAGTTCCGGTCGATAATCCGAGACGGGAACCGTCCGTTTCGGCACTGGTGACAGTATGTACAAGGCCGTTACAGCGGAGACTAATCGCGTCCTCGCATCTCGAGCCTGTTTGTAACCAGAGGACATCGACGCCGGCCCAGACCCAGACTCATCACCCGCAGATACACCCGACACGGAGAACCGGTTCAATGCCTGCTGCGCTCTTGCCTTGACCACGTTCTCTGCAGGGAACAACAAATCACCCTTCAGCGTCCGAATAATCCTCACCCGATTCAGCCCGTAACCTTCCTCGCCCTCCGAGTCGGAAGAGAGCATTCGCCGCAGGTTCACAATCGTATACGCGGCTCGTTCCAACGCTCGAAAGTCATCCCGAGGCACGCCTCCGTCGCCCCGACCCTTAGAAGAAGCTTCCGCAAGCTGGTTCTCCAATTGCCGGCCCAGCGCAAGACAGCGCGCAACTGCCCTCGTCAGCCGCATGGTTTCCAGGGACTTCTGAGCCGCAACCCTTGCCTCCTCCGCGGCTTCCCACTTGCGCAGAACCTCCCCCTCCAACCGCGCATATCCCTGCGTCACAGAAGCAGTCTGCTCTTCGACCTCTTTGAGGATGCGTCCTGCCGACCCGACCTGGCCCTGAGTATGCGTAAGCAGGGGAAGTGCAGATCTCGTCGTCAGCGTGTGAATATGCGTATCGATCTCCTGCAGATCGAAAAGCACCCGCGACAAAGGTGTGGAGAGATCCAGCGATGTGTCCGTCGCATTATTAGTACTTAGTACTAGAGAATTTGCAAATGCAGCCGGAGAGAAATTAGGATTCAGAAAGGCTTCATAATCTATATATGATGGCTCGCTTTCCGCCATCACTTTTAACTTAAGCCTTTCGTTTCCCGTTAAAAATAAAATCTCAGAGGCGGGGTATATCCAGGAGGAAATAGCAAGAAATAATAGAAGAAGAAATTTAAGTCTGTACAGAAGGAACGTCGCTTAGAGATGAACAATTGCGTATTAGATAGTAGCCAGTTTCAAGCAAAGAAGAACAGGCATGTCGTGCGTGTTTCTCCAATTGATGAAGTACTATGGATTTCTGGCCTGGGGCGAACCGTGAATAATGTCAATGGCTCTAGAATCGAGAGAAATAGAAGCATCATAAAGGCGAGGCAAGCGCTTTCATGTAAACGAGCGGAAGGACAGCTTCTATGGCCGTCGCAGGTCAAATCTCCTGCATTTCAATGTTGGACTTGAAGCGTCCAAGTTACGTTGGCTTCTTATGGAGCGACACGTGATTATTTGCTTAGTCATGATTGCTAGATCGCTCCATCCTCAGCTCATTCCAGAACTCGTCCATTACTCTCCTCGATAATCAGTTCATACTCCGGCTGGAACTCAGTATAGAAGTTGTGCTATACCAGACATGTCAGGATGACTGGAAATACTACAATGGGAAACGGTCCTGGGTCCAATCACTCACAGGGTTCTGAACAGCATCAGCCGTGTATTGAGCCACCTCGTCGGAAATGATCTTCTTGGGAACCCCATTGGCAGCGGCTGCATCTGCCATGAGCTGGGAGTGGCAAGCCTGGTCCAGACTGAAGAAGAGAAAGGCGGCTTCGTCGACCGTCTGACCCACGGTCAAGAGGCTAGAAAGATGACACTCAGTGGGACAGTTGAAACTGAAAACGCAATGCACTGCTCACCCGTGATTCTGCAAGATGCACCCAATGCTGTCCTTCCCAAGAGCCTTGGCTATATTGGCGCCTTCTTCCTGCGCCAACGCAATCCCTCCGTGATCATCATAGACGCTCAGTTTGCCGTGGAAGTTGCAAGCATCTGTATTGCCCGTCAGTCAGCATTCAATTCCGCGTTGACAAACAGAAACAAGGAGTGGTCAACTCACCCTGAGAGAGCATCTCGATTGGCTTCCCAAATGCACTCCAAGTCTTCCCATAGACTCCATGCGTATGCGCAGCGGCAATGACATCCGGACGAGCCTTGTGGATCTCAGAATGGATCCAGAATCCCGCCTCGTTGATGGGCGCCTGGTTGCCTCCCTCAGTGACATATCCGTCCCCATCCACCAGGACCAAGTCGGATGCTTTAATGGTAGAGAAGTGTTTGCCGAACGGGTTCATCCAGAAGTGGTCCTTCAGGACGGGATCTGGAATGTATTAGTTTTGGTATTGCTATTGATCATCTATATCATGCAGGAAAGTGATGATACACACCTCTCATAGAAATATGCCCCGAAATCCCCTCCCCATACCCCCTCTTCCCAAAGAACCGGAACGAAGCAGCCATATGCTCCTTCATCCACTTCCGTTTCTCGTAGGGATCAGTAAAGGTCGGGATACCCCGTAGCTTAAGGGTCCCGGCACGATTACCACGGGCGACGGCTTGAAATTTCGTATCATCGGCCGCAGGAGTAGGCTCCTTCATCTCGGGATACTTCTGCCCCTGCTGCTGCTGTCGCTGCTCAGCAGCAACGGTGATGGTAGTAGGTCGGGTAACGGTTTCGGTGACGGTGGTCGACATGATGGGCCTTTCGTTGCAGATTCTTATATAATTAAGAGAAGATCAATTTTCTTCGTACTCTGTAGTAGATATGGATATGAGTCTTATATTTTCTCGCCAGGGGAGTTTTCACACCCTATATATATTCGACATAAAAACACCCAAGACCAGAAAGTTATTCCCCGCGACGGAATCACCTTCCCCTCTCCCGTTATCTCTATCCACAGTATCATAACATGAACAAGCCTGTTGGCGGCGAGTCCGAACAAAAACCCCACCTCTGATAGAGATGTATTAACAACCCTGTGGACTAGAGTCGGAAACAAAGTTGAGACCGGAAAGACCATCTAGATTTCCCATAAGACCTTTCCTCCGTGCTGTGATTTTTCCTGTGGAGTGACCTCAGTTGCGCCCTCTGCGGACATATGGTCTCATAAGGCACGACGCTTTTACAGTGCACGGCAGCATTATTACCAATAGTCCTGGGGTTTTATTGTTCAAGAGGGAGAATATGCTGTCGCTTACGCCGTCCGATACTTTTTTTTTTTTTTCATGGTTCGAGGAGTATTGAAGCCTATCTGTTTACCCTCTGTTGAACAGGCGGCTTCGGTAACATAGACATTTACATGTTAATATTACTATTATAATGCATTTTGGTGAATATAGAATATGTCGAAAGATAAAGAAAGAAGCAGTCTAGCCCGTAGCTCCAACTCCAACTCCGAAACGCTCTCTGTATAGATGCCAGGGTATACCTAACAGAAACGTGAAACAACATTCAAAGAGTCCCAATGCCAAATATTAAATCAAAAGATACAATAAAACCAAAAATAAAAATAAAAATAAAAATAAAATAATTCATGCACTTTCATCATCACTCTTCTTCATACGAACCATCTCATAGCCGTCACTTTCCTCGGAAAGATTACGACCTCGTCCGCGTCCACGCGAAGAACCCTCAAGCTGCTGTTCCTCGACTCCCTGAGTGGACTGCGAGGAAGCAGCCGATTGCTCGGCGGGACGTTTACCGCCGAAACTGATCGGTTTCAGCTCTCGCCACTGACAGGCCCAGATACCGAGAAAGATCATGAGGGCAGCGCTGGCGCATTGCAGGCCCCACCAGAGAAGGTTCGTGGGGATGGAGTGGGAATACAAGGATGAGGCGATCAGATGCAGGAAGTGGATTGTAAGAGCGAAATCGGGTATGAGTTTGGAGCGGGATACAAGGAGGAGAAGAAAGATGACGCTGGAAGTTTTCAATGTTAGATATATAGTACCGAACATGCTGACCGCAGTAACAATCCAGTATATTAGACCACATCAGTAATGCTGAATTGACCCACCTTATTAGACCATTCAACAGCCATACCAACCCTAATATCCACCCAATAGTGGTATCACCCCTCAGCGCATCCCAGTCCAGTATCAATCCCAACGAAAAGGGCGTCCCGTACACGAGACTCGTGAATAAGATCAGCACTGTTGCAGCTGCATAGTAGGCCAGCTGGAGCAGGAGGATCTTGCGGAGGATTTTCAGCGGCGGAAGATCTGTCCCAGTCCCCGCTGGGGGACGGCGACGCGGGGGCATGAACCGGCGAGTGGCGGCGGAGATGTCACTTTAAAAAATGTCGATTCAGAACGTCAGAGGGATGTCTTGCGCCCTGTTTCTCAAAGACTGAGTCAAGGAGATAGAGGTACACGGGGCACCATCAGTAGACTCTGCCTAGTCTATAAGAGTTTGGAAGCAAGAAGCAAGCAAACAAACAAGCAAACAAGCAATGACAGATGAGCAGTATCTGTGTTCACAGCTCACATCTCAGTATTGAAGGAGAGTTGGGATGAGATGTTCAACATCCCAGAATGCAACGAGGGAGTATTCCTGCAAGGATAACAACTCAGAGCTCTGGATGAAGAGGTGCACAGCTGGAAGTTCCAAAAGTAGAATAGCGCATCTACGTGCCAAGCCACTCCCAAACAACAGCCTGAGGCATCTATCACGCCCGCATGTGCGTATCTCCGGTGCCTGTCCCGGTGTGCGGAGCAGTCAAGTCCAAAGTCAAGGAAAGAAAGTACAGCTGCACACCATCCAATTAACCATTCCTTACATCAAAAAGAAAGAAAAAACGCATCGAGCAAAACAGAAAGATGGGCTGGCTCTGGTCCTCGAACTCTGACAAAACCTCAGACGGCGGCAAGATCGCTCCCGACCGAACATCCCGCCAGCGCTGCTGGGAAAGCCGGGATCTCTTTTTCAACTGTCTAGACGATAGCAACATCATTGACTCCCTAAAAAACGATAAGGAGGCACGGCGGAAATGCGGGAAGGAGATTGCTGCTTTTGAGAATGCTTGCTCGAAGACTTGGGTATGTGTTAGGAATTCCGGGTTCTAGGAATCTACAGACTCAATAAAAAAACCAATTTTTGACTGAAAAATTCACCTGGCTATTAGGTAAAATACTTTAAAGAAAAGCGCGTGATGGAATATAACCGAGATCGAACGATTGAGAGGATCAAGAAGGAGGATGCGGCAACCGTTGCGGAGTTGAAGGCACAGCGGGCGTCTAATTAATCGGTGCAACGACGCGGTGCTCGAGGTCGCGAGGGGAAAAGCGAATACGGCGAGAGGAGACTGCCAGGATAGGAATAAAGGCACATTTGGCAGGGACTTAAAAACGTCTATCTGTATAATTTATTTTGAGGATTAACTCCACTGTACCACTAGAATATCGTCATGATGCATGCAAATATGTATACAATTCTTTAATGTTCAAGATTAGAATAGCAATTCCATGTCTATAACCGAAATATTTCAAGGACCTTTTCTCAATGTACAACTGGGAAGATATTAGGATTAGTGTGATCAATATCTTCAATTCTCCCAATAAATAACCGGAGGATATATAACGTTGTACCGGGAAACCAGTCAGAGAATTTAACGCCATATTACCATTCTCGGAATAAATCCACAAAAGTACACCCCTGGTTGCATACATTCACTTTGGATGTAAATTCACCAATCCATTGGATCATTATGAGGCCACTAAAACCCGTCCTATCATCCTTGCGACCTCTGAAGTAGTCAACGCCGGAACTCAAGATTCTAAAATAAGAAAAAAAGGTGAGTCGTAAATCATTGTTTCCACTTCGCCAGCTGGTTCACTATGTTCTGAACATTAGGTCCAACGGGGGCTCGGCCCTGCGGTTGTTGGCCCCCTAGGCCCTTAGCTAGGAGCGACATCAGGTTAGGATCGGGAATTACAGGGGCATTTGGTTGTTGGACGGGAAGTGACCGAGATGGTAAAGTAGGTTGTTGTGGAATGGTTTGCACCGGTTGTGGCTGCCGCGTAGCGCTACTCAGAAGACTAGCAAGATCAGCGCCGGGGTGTATATTCGCCTGTGGGAAGGGCTGCTGTGCAGTAGGAACAGGCTGCTGCTGTTGTTGCTGCTGAAGCGTAGCCAAGAGTGACTGGAGCGTAGGAGCATCCAAAGAAGTGATTAGATTCGCAACATTAGGAGGAGTTGACAGTGCCGGCAGTGTCGACAACGCAGGTTGGGAAACGGGTACTGTTGGAATTTGTGGAACACCGAAAGCCGGATTCACAGGGAAAGCAGGCGCACCACTGCGTTGTAGGGACTGGGCATGGAAGACCACCTCGATCGCGATGCCAATATCAAGGTCGGGATAATCTTAGGAGGAATGCATTAGTCAAGGTTGATTGAGTCGACAATATAGGACACAAGAAAGGGAAATCGCTCACCGCTAAAACGAATATTGCCGGGGCCGCCGGTTCGATCAATTAGTTGCAAGGAGACCTTCCCCGAAAACTGATTGGAACGTGAGAGTTTGACGATAGCACGAACACCCTCATTGACTTGGCGTTGCACAGCCGCAGAAAGTGGAATGCGCGGGCCAAGAGTCAAAACGTCCACTCGCAGCCCACGGTTGCGGAAGGAATTCTCTACATGAAAGACGAAGTTTCTGATATTGCGTCAGTAAGTAAAGGCAAGGATAGGAAAACAATTGCGCAAAGATAAGTAACTGACCGGTCAACGTCCTCAAGAACAAGAACCTGTATATCTGGCACATCCCTCGCAGCTCGTCTGGGTACGGGTAAGTCTGAGTCGCTGTCGTACGTGCTGCGAGGTCTTGGGCTCGGACTTCGATATCTTCGATCCCTGATGTATGGTGACCGAGAGCGCCTTCTCTCACGTCGATCGTATCTTTCTGGCGGTGTCCTATCCCTGTCTCTAGCTCTGTATTCGTCCCTTCCACGGAATCCTCGGGGAGATGGCGAACGTGGTGGTCGATAATCATCGCGCCTGCGAAGGGGGTGCTCGTCCCTGAAGTCACTAAATGGCAATCTTCCAGAGTCGGACCGATCGTAACGATCGCCTAAGGGGCGTGAGCCGCGACTGCTGGGACCGCCCCGTCCGTAATCTGGCGACCTTGAACGCCTCAACTGGGAACCTCTTGGCGCATCTGCAGGTGGAGGGCCTTGACGTGTGTTCCTTTGTGGCTTTGAGATCTCAAGATCTGGCCGGGAATTAGGCACAGATCAGCGTCTAGTTCTGGTAGAGTAAAAAGGTAAATACTTACGTATCTTCCTGCCTCGCACCACAGCGCCTTGTTCGGCTTCAAGGGCTCGGTGACAAGAATTAGCAGCGAGGAACTGAATGAAGCCATACGCCTGTTTAATAGATATTTGAGCTAATTTGCCGTATTTATGGAAGATGTGGAACAGATCCCTCTTCGTCACTCTTTCAGTGGGTAAGTTCCCTGCAGCGAAGTGAGTCAGAAATCTTTAGGGGATAGTTTTTGAGGGTGTACTGACCAACGAACAGTCTGGAACCAGGAGGGAACCGGTCCCAGAGACCTTCCGTCACATAGATTCTTTCGTCGTGAAGAAATTCATCGTATTTCTTCTGTACCTCTGGACCCCAAGGAGTATCCTCGTCGGATTTCGAGTGCCGCCCAAGCTGCCTATCAATCCGACCATTCCGTTGGACTAGCTGGTCAGAGGCCTCTTGCGAATCTGCTGCAGGAGACTGTGATTGTTGGAAACTAGCGACCGGGGGAGGGGGCAAGGAACTTGTGCCAGATGACGTGCCGGGCGCACCCGCGGCAGCCAACGGAGGTAGTCCCTGGCCTCCATGGAAATTACTTTGCTGGTTGGTATATTGTGCAGCTGCATTAGAGGAACTCTGAGGAATGTTATGATATGAGCGAATATCGTTAGTGGGAGAATAATTGGGGTTTATAGAAGGCTTTTCTTGGGGAGGTGGGCGAGGGGGGAGCCCCGAAGGGGTACGATGAGACCTGTCGCTTGGAGTTTGAGGGATATGAGAGTCTTCCGCTGAAAGTGTAGTCACACTGGCCGTCGGGAAGGACGCGGTCGGCGGTGGTCGGGACAGATTATTGAGGAGATTGTCAAAGTCAACTCCATCTTCACCAGAGTTGTTCGACGGATTATCTTCTTGTTCGCGGCTCTCTAGTTGATCCTGCGGCGCTGGGGGGGTTGCCGAACTGGTCGCAGCAGTATCTACCTCGCTTGCACCAGAGGCGCCCTGAGGCTGGGTATGCGCGGAGCTGGGTATCTCGGAAGCAGTCTGGGGAGGATCATTGGGGAGGGGGTTTGGCATATGGGTAGCGTCACTATGGTGGTGGTAAGGGTCGGAAGGAGAAGCGGTTAGAGCTGTATTGCTGCTGTTCCCTGCACCCTGGACAGCCGATGTTCCGGCCACAGCAGGCGCATCTTGATTTGACAGGGGATCTGCCTTAGCATCTGAAAAATTTGCATTGTTCCCGTTCAGTGATCCATTGTCCTGCTGAGAGACACTGTGCAGACTACCTGGTTCCTGGCCCTGGGCAAAATCTGGGTTTTCTCCTCCGGTTTCTACCCTCGCATTATCGGCAGATATTGCATAAGGCATGTAGGACATGCGGCCATCACCATGATACGTATGCTGGCTCGTTGCATGGCCGGATTCCGATTTCCCATATGTAGAGGTGTCATTGAAGACAGGATCCATCTGGTTCTGAAGAACTGGAATGTTGGCAGGTTCCGCGACGTGAAGCGGGCGTGGGCTTTCTGGGGTCAAGGTCTTTCCGCGGAAGTGAAGAGCTTCATCTGGTGGATGGGTCGTCATCTAGACAGAGGAAGGAAAACTGAAGATTCATCTACAACACGGGGAGATACGAAGGGGTCAAGAGTACTCCGTGAGATAGAACAGAAATTTCTGCGTCCTCCTGGCGCGCTGAGCACCTAGGGCGGGGCTATCATTGAAATGAACCGGGACCGTTTGGGAAGTCAGGCGGTAACGGATGCAAGACGGAGGGAAGCTGAAGGGAAGGGAGGGCGGAAAGAATGAGAGAGAGAGAGAGAGTAGGAAGATTCTGCTAATGGAATCGAGGAAGGAAAGCAGATGGGGAAGATATGTGTCGAGGAGGAGAAGGAGGATGGAAGATGCTGGAGACGGAGAGCTTGTAATAGTACACAGGAATAATTAATCATGAGGCAAAAAAGGCTTTTTGCCGGCCCGGCCACAACCAACACTTGGCGAGACCTGAGGGCACTGCTAAGTATTGCTAGTACCTTCAGTAAGGCAGCGTATATTTAGCCGGTACTGTTGAGTACGGCACTAATCCTGTCCGGGACTAGTACCTAGAATGCTTAGAAGGCCGTCTACCATTCCACATTCGATGATTGGCCCTCCATACACTGCGCATTCAGATGTCACACGTGACGGTGGCCAGACCAGCCTTTGCTGCTAGTATCTCCGTCCATGCCCATAGTAGTACTGTTACAACTTACTACTCCTACGGCACCATGCCACTGTCCCCCACTGCCCTTTACTGAGTCTGAACGCACTGTGGCTGTTATTATAATTGGCCGCAGCCATTATTGTTCAATAGTCTATTTCTCTGGTCCTGTTTCCTGCAACCATGACAGCATATCTGTTACGTCCTCGTATACCCCGTACCTCGACTGCCCTCGTCTTCGCCAGCAAGGAGGGCCCGTTCGTGAGAGCCTTTGCCTCGAAACGGGCATTGACAGAAGAATTCGATGATGAAGAACTGCGAACAGCAAGAGACTGGCTTGCAAACCTCAACGCCAGAACCATTCCACGGCACATCTGCCAGCTCTCCTTCAGCCGGTCTGGTGGGCCTGGAGGGCAGAATGTGAACAAGTCAGCCACATCCTTCTGACTCTTCTTTTCTTACCGCCTTTGAAGCTGTTTGCAGGCTCGATTCAAAATTAACAGCCACTCTCTACAGGGTTAACTCAAAGGCCACGCTCAGAGTGCCGCTGGCTTCTCTCTTACCTCTCGTCCCACGGGTTATTCATTCTCAGTTGCTGTCTTCCCGATACGCTGCAGACAAGAGCCAAAGTCTAGTCATACAATCAGAGGAGTCGCGGAAGCAGGCTACCAATGTAGAATCGTGCTTTGAAAAGCTTTATCAGTTGTTGGAAAGCTCCGCAAAGAGTTCTATCCCCGGAGAAACGTCCCAAGAACAAAAGGATCGGGTGCGAAACTTGTACGGCACTTCATCATTCGTTCATTTTGCTTCAGCGGGATTGTGGTCTGACACATCACAGGAAGAAAGCCGAGAATGAAGCAAGAATCAGGAAGAAGAAACTACATAGCAGCAAGAAGAGTAGCCGAAGGAGTAGTAAGTACGATGAATAACATATACTGGGCTAACTACATCAAGAAACCGGACTTTTCCCACTGCCTCCATATCCGAGAAACGCCTTTTGAGTGATAAGATAGATGACTGCTATGGCTATGCTTGCTCTAGTGTCCGCTCAGCACTGCGAATAGTCGCTACCATGACCTTGTGTAACGCAGGGTCTATGCCCTCAGTCTTTGCCAATGGTTTCAACCAATTGATGACCTCCTGCGCAACGCCCTTATCATTTCGGTGGTCTTTTAGGCGTCCAAGCGAGGCACCCAGCGCTCGCGGGAAACCAGGGGAGGTAACTCTCACTCCAGCAGTTGGCAGCTGTATGTAGCATATTAGCGTATGAGAGCTCGAAGGCTTAGTCGCCTGCATCACTTCAACGATATGCTCGAGGATCTTGTGCAGACATGGTGCATCCTCAAACTCCAGGACCATAGAAAAGAACTCGTGGCCGAATCGGTCGTCATTATTGAAATGCTTCATGGCGGAATCGAAAATGGCGAGCGGGATCTGTCCGCTAAGGGCAGGAGAAGAACCAAGATTTTGGATCGCTGTTAGGTCCGTTTCGACGTTCTTTTTCTCATTCGGATACACGTCCTCCCCAGTCAACTCTGGAAGCTTAATCACATCAGCATCAGAGTCTTCAAAAGAGCCTTCTGGTTCGTCTGTGGCAGGCTCAATAGCTTTGTCAAGGCCCAGAATCCGCTGTCGAGCAACAAGCTTCGCAACATAGATCAATTCCAGCTTCGCGTAGTCGATCCACAATTTCCTCGAGCTCTTGCAGAATCTTAGACCACGTTGCATGTAACTTCTCGCCTGCATCATATCTGCATGGTCATCCAGGGCATATTTGGCAGCATATATCCATAGATCTGCACTCGCGGGGTGTATCCGCAAAGCATCCGTGAATATCTGAGTGAGCTTCCTATACGCTTTCTGCTGCCTAGCGTATTCGATATACTGAACCCATAGATTAATATCCCCGTGGAATTTCCGAGTGGCCCTATCCAAAACGAAGAAAATTCGTCTCTGCCCGGTATGTCCAGCAGACCTGATACCTAGTCTTTTCACTCTTTTTCGCCGTAGAGTGTCGAGGTTCATCTCATACTGGGCGTATCGCACGAAGTCGATAGGTTGTGCGCCACGGGCATTGAGTTTATGTTCGAAGTCCGATCGCCTCTTGATTATCGATGCGATTTCATCCTAGAGACATGAAAAAGACCATAAGCTTTCCCGAAACTAAATGCAACTGGTGTCCGGTATGAAGCTACCTTGCTGAAGATCTTTTTCTTCTCGTATTCCTTCAGTTCAGGAACGGACTGTTCCAGGTAGAAGCGGGCCTTGTCTGTAGCATTGGACATAATCACTCGCGTAGTCAGAGGCAATCACGACTCTGACGTTTTCTTCGGAGGAAGCAAGGAGCAAAGGACAGGCAGTTATCTTGAGAAATTGTTCACGGGCAGAAAAGTTGCGCATAACTTTTATTGCCCGCTGATGTTCCGAGGCTCCCTAGCCATATATGGACTAGCGCGGCAGGAGACATCTGCCCGCGAACCGTCAACCACCTAAGCTTCTTCCCTCAGGGGGTTTCCTTGATACCCTCGATTCCATTCTTGAGACTCTTATTTTTTTTTTCTGATACCTTCTCACACTCGTTTATATCATTTTTTAAATCTGGTGTGCTATATATCCCGAAGTAGCATTGGGATTGCGTACTTCTTTCTTTTGGTTCCACCATGGCACCCAGATACAAAGATGGGGATGCCGTCGCCATTGTAAGGCTGATAAGATCCAACTCTTGATGTTATGGTCACTAAACGTATGGACAGGTGAACGGAAAATGGGTGTCGTGGGCTCACACGTTCTTTGCCTATGCAGCCTTTCTGAGTGCGCTGGTAGTCGGCATGAGCTTGCACTTCAGAAAAATTGTCCAAAACGAACACTACGGCTACCCAGATGAATGGTTCCCATCGGTATCAGCGACAATCGGCGATCGCTACCCCGAACGTTCTTTCTTCCAAGTTTTCATCGCAATCACTTCTGGTCCTCGATTTGCTCTCGTTTTTCTCTGGTATCTCCTCACTGCGCGTCCGCACTCGAGGCTCCCCAAGTTCGTGGCGGGAACCGGTCTACTTCGAACCTTTATGTGTGGTGGTTGGACATATGTCACGTCGACGGATGATCACGACTGGCACGATATATTTATGATTTCTTACCTCGTTGCGACTCTGCCGTGGACTGTTGGGTGTATCGCACTGAGCCCCAACAACCGCCGTGCTGTCAAATACCGCAAGATCATAGCTGGCACTTTTTTCGGTACATTGGTGCCATTGGTCTACTTCTTCATTCAACACAAGGTGCACAAGATCGCTGGTGGTAAGTACATCGCCATACCGGAGTCGGATACGCCGGCTTTCGCTAATGTCGGCTTCATTTTAGCCTACACCATATACGCCTTCTTTGAATGGTCTCTGGTCCTGACTGATGTGGCCTTCGATGCGGTCACAGCTCTTGATTTTGAGGGATTCGAACTTGTCGTGAGGGATGTTAAGGGAGTCAGCAGAGGGTATGTACAATGGCTTCCGAAGTGATAACAAGAAAATGTACATCGCCATTGTGACTAGATGGTTTTATTGTGAAAAGAGCATTTCTAAGTTCAGATTAATAGGCAGCTAAAGACAGCCACCGATGCCGTTCTTGAGAAAAAGTTTGTATCAATCACATGGTAGCATGCCCTGCTTTTCATCTCGAAGAGCTAACAACGTAGTTAGGAAGGGCAGCCCCGTCGCGAACACGTTTGGGGAGGGATTTTTCTGGACGGAGGTCATGGATGCAGCCGCTGACGTCTACAATGCGGTAAGCTTAGGCGCAAATCGTTTATTATCTTCAGGCTGACGTCCTGTAGTTCGTTTTCTGGTCGATGCTTACTTCCATTTCTCTGCTGATTTGGTGTAAGTAATCCATCAGTCACCAGGACTTGGATATGCGCTGATCTTTGATAGATTTCCCCCTTTGGCATATGGGCATCTCTGGCTACGAAGCAACCATCTTAGTCTGCATCTCGCCGTTCCTTCTACTAGTTCCCTCTTTGAGGTCTGCAGCGACCAAGAACCTTCGCCTACTCCATCTTCTCTCGCTGTCCGGACTCCTGGCTTACAAAGTTCACGAGCCCGTTGGCCGGCTTCTTGTGAACACTTTCTCTGTTGGCTGGGGTTTCCTTGCATGGTCAGCGACTTTCTACGCGGAGAGAGCGCAGACGACTCGACTAGAGTCTCGTATCACAGCATGGGCAATTGGCTTTATTATGTCTACCGTTGCCAAGTTTGCATTCAGAACGAACAATCCTATCTGGCCCACCATGCATGCAGAGAACGGAGGATGGAATAAACTAGGCCTCTTCCTCGCAGTATTGGCTGTTCTTAGGTCCACGAGAAGCTCAAGAGTCAGTGGAGGGGATTATCTGCCCGCAGGAGGTAAGAATGGCTCGTCCGTCCTGGCCGGAATTAGCCTTGGAGGCCTCATTTTCGCACTGCACTCTCTCCTGTCCGACTCGAGCACTATGATCTCTTGGGTTTGGGAAGGATATCCTGTAAGAGGACCAATTGCTGTGCCCCACGGTGCGCTGACGATTTTCATGATGGGTGCTGGTCTTGTCTATGGCTTGTTCCATCCTACCGTTGCTAAAAGCTGGACTGCATTTGGAATCGGCTCACTGGGTGCTGCATTCCTCACCTGCAAGAGTCACTGGACGGGGTTCTATGGTGGTCTCACACTTGCCTTTTATCTTTTCGCTGTGACACCTGTGTTGTTGTCTTCAGCCGTCCGTCATCCCCCTGGCATTACCTTCGGCATTGGGTCTGTCGTATACATTTTCCTGGTCTTGTTCCACGTGTGGGTGGTTGCCTACGCCTTTGTCCCAGGCGGACATCTTGTCAGGGAACACACGGATTGGATTATGGCCACCATGATGCTCGCAATCGGAGCCGGAGTCTTCTCTGCCTCAATCTCGAAGCCCCCCCGCTCCAAAGCCAAGCCTATCGTCAATCCTAACGGCAGAAGGCAACGGTCGTATTATGTCTATGTTCTCGCGGCGTTACAGCTTCTCTCCGTTTCAATAGCGTATCTCCGCTTCCCAACGAACGACTACACTCCATATCACAAGGATGACAAGGTTGCAACATTCGGAATTTGGACCATCCACTTCGGCCTTGACAATGACATGTGGTCTTCGGAGCTTCGCATGCGTGATGTTATCAAAGAACTCGAGATTGATGTGATCGGTCTCCTAGAGTCGGACAACCAGCGTATCATCATGGGTAATCGGGACGTAACCCAAGTTCTAGCCGACGAGCTTGGCATGTATGCAGATTTCGGCCCTGGCCCTAACAAGCACACATGGGGCGCTGCTTTGCTTTCCAAATTCCCAATTCTGAACTCCACTCACCATCTTCTTCCATCTCCTGTTGGTGAATTGGCACCAGCAATCCACGCAACTCTCGATATGTACGGTGAGATGGTTGATGTCGTAGTCTTCCACTCCGGTCAAGAGGAAGATCCTGAAGACCGTCGTCTTCAGACGGAATACCTGTCTGACTTAATGGGATCTTCTCCACGCCCGCTGGTCTTGATGAGTTACCTGGTCACGAAACCTCTTGAAGGCAATTACAATACCTACGTAAGTGAGCGGAGTGGTATGAAGGATATTGATCCTACCGATTGGGACAGATGGTGCGAGTATATTCTTTACAAGAAGCTGCACCGGACTGGATATGCCAGGGTTAGCCGGGACACTATCACAGACACAGAGATCCAGGTGTGTTATGCTTTACCCCCCTTTTCTCTCCGCCCTTTCGGGATTCTCAGCACAACCTCAATTTTCCACGAGATCGTTTCTTACTAACTGGATGACCCCAAATAGGTTGGCAAATTCGTTATTGGTGAGCCAGAGCCCGAGGAAGAAATCAGGCTTCCCGAAGAGATGGTACCCCAAGGTCGTCGGTTCCCTTCCATGTTCCGCGGCCAGGGCGTCCGTGGTCACAGATACCACGTCTTTGATGAACCAAGATACTGGCAATAAATATCCTATGCGTCCATTGCTCTCCTGAATATCTTAGGGCAGTTTTTCGATTGGATTGCTTCTACAATCTACTCTTGCTATTATGAATATGTTGGCATAATTGCTATCATGATCACCCTGTTACATGACCCTCCGCTTAACAATTTCCCGGGTATTGCCCTACATCTCCAGCGCATTTTCCACAAACTGAATGGATTCCTGCTGAAAGGGAGTTTACCTTCTTCGGTGTATAAAGATTTTTTTTTTGTTCCGTCATGGCTAGATTCAAAATGGAAGAGTTTGTTCGTTTCAATTCATCTCTCTTTTACTAACCACAGTATACTTACGCTTGAAGATGCAATTCTTGTGCTGAGCATGCATCCATACTTTGCTTCATCTGTCTATATCTTTCTACTAAAATTATCATTACAAGATCTGGCAGGTTCCTTTTTCTCAATTCAAGAGCCAGCATCTCGTTCAGCTACCGGGGCGCCCATTGACTGTTCGGAATGGAATTCTTTCCCTTCCGTTCCCTATTTGGGTTCAGAGCACAAAGAATAAGTGCTTATCCTAGCCTTCATCCGGGATGTCCTATTACGGTAACCACGGTTTTAAGTAATATGGCGCAAAGAAAACAGACTGATAATCTCACTCTTGACCGCAGGAGGTTGAGGATCTCTGGACATCTATTGGACTCTTGCACCAAAATACGGACTCTGCTTTGAGCCTTCGAACACTGCGTTCCAAATGCATCCGAACGTTTCGGTGTACCTTATGCGCGGCGACTTCTTTGTTTGGCGTCATCGCAAATATAGCCAGTGAGTGTCACATCCCCTCTCTGCGCGTTTCAGGAGCTGCAATGCAGGTTTCATCTCTTTCTAATATTTTGCTAAAATTAATCAGGTACAAAATGAAACAAAAAAGCCGTTTATGCTATCCTACCAGATGGTTCAAGGTGATAAAGAAATACCCTGCTGCACTTTCGTCCTGTCGATGCCATGGCTGCAATCGGAAATATGGACGCGATCTTCTCGCCGGAAGAGGATCTCATGGGATATGGAGCTGCTTGCTTCTGATCAACTGAAATAAAAGGCACGGACAATCTGGGACAAGAGGAAAGTCACAATTGAGGAGCGAGTATCGATTTTGTGCCCTCTGCTTGTCTCCCACCTCAAAGACGGCTGTCCGGTCCATTCTAACCGTCAAGATTGCTAATCTATCTGATGGTTGTGGCATCCCGTGGATTGAGATGATGCCGAGAGTATCGAAGCGATTACGATCTTCTCATCGTTTGACGGAAGAGAGCATTGCGTCCGGTATGGGCCCAGTGCAGAATGGGAGCAGGCCTCCCAATGCCCATGTCGGCAGTGCTGATTCTGGTTCTGATCTTGATACTTCGAGATTGGCAACGAGACGCAAGACGCTCGTTGCTGCGGCTTCAGCTAATGCCGATACTCCGGAACCGGTACCCAAACGAATAAGGGCTTCTAATACAATGGAAGAAGGAACGAGTGCATCATTTCCATTTCAAGGCTCAAGTGGGAGACCAACGGGGTTAGGATTGAGCGTTCCCAGACAAGAATTAGACCGGCTGACTGCCAGATACTCCGCTCCTCTGTCTGGTACTTCTGTGCCTACACCTTTGTCTGCCGCGGGTTCCTGTTCGAGTTTGGGTTCACGTACGCCTTCAACAGTTATCTCTTGGACTCATACTTCCTTTTCTCGTTTTCCTCCCCATGGCCCTCTTATGGTTAGATTTCCTCTCTATGGAGGCGGCTCTCAAAGCGGGTCCAGCCCTTCTTCAGCGAATGCTACGTCTTCCAGTACACCTCCAGGAATAGGTCTTACCGTCAGATTCTCGTTCGGTGGTAATCAAATAAGGACCGCCCATTCAGTCTCAGGAAACCCTTCGTCCAATGTTCAGAATGCTAGTCAGGGCACTGGAAACCCGCCCAAGGGTGATGACGAACAATCACCTCCATCTACTCCCACGTTTCCTGTCGGCTCACCGATAACGTTGGGCAGCACTGGAGGGCTTGAAATTGGCTTTGGAGTAGATGCGCCACTGCCTCGTTGGGTAGTCGTTGAGGGCTCTGAAAGCGAAGCTATCACTTGGCAACCTGGTGATTCGAATAATAGGCAACGGACACCACTGCAATCACAGCATGCACAATCCATTAAACCAGACCCAGATTCAAGTGATTCTAAGGATGATTCAGGCTCGTCTGGCAGACAAGGTAGCAACCAGCAACCAGGCGGTTCGAAAGATGGGCAGCAACCACAAGCTCAGCAGAGACAGCGTAATGGTCCAAACTCAAATGCTGGTTCTGATATTGAGAAACCGCCGCCGCAACAGCTAAGATGGTCGTTCGAAGCAGGTCCCCCGGACAGATGGGGAGGATTAACCGAAGACCAATTGCGTAACTACGCATACGGGGTTCTAGAAGAAGTTCTGTCCCATGTATACATGAGGGAGAGACTCCGGGATTACATCGTCGGAGTTGACAGTTCAGTCCAGCAACTGGCATCACAAGCCGAGGACCCATTACCACCTCCACCACCCGAAACAGACATACAGACCCCCCAGCGAGTCTCCCCAAGGCAGAGTACGATTAACGGGCCGACTGGACAACCCGCACAGAGCCCTCGTCACTATGATTTATCAGACTCCTGTCGACCCCCAGTTGCAGCGCGACCAAATATGTACGCTCCTAATGCTACCCCCATGCATCCTCTGATAGTCAGGCTACTAGAACGGGTGAAAGGAGACCTCTTCAGGCGCCCAGCCCCGGCGACCAATTCGACCGGAACTGGAACTGGAACCGGATCTAGTAGGTCCAAGCAGAGAAAGAATCCTGGTGAGTACAATTACTTCCTGCTCTGCGGAGTGGTAATCCTAGCCATACTCGTCGTGTGCCTCCTTCTGTACTTATTAAAGGTCATTTGAAAGGAACAAGATGGGCAAACGGTTTGTCAACTCTCGTTGAGTTGGGATCCTATTTTCTTATTAGTTTTGCTAACTATATACCTTTTTTTTTTTTTGTCCCTTTTCATAGATACATCGGCCAGGGCAACGAAAACAGCGCGAGGGAAAACCACTCGAAAATCTGCTACTAAGCAATCTACAAAAATCTCGACCACCACAGGAACAAAAACAACAACTGGGGCTAAAACGAGGTCACAGGCCAGTGGTGTAACCAAGACGGCAGCGAAAAAACACTCCTTCCAAGGCTGCGACAAGGGGCAAGTCAACGTTAACTGCTGCAAGTAAGACCACACGTGTATCGAAAACAACCTCAACAGGAAGAGGGGCCAGATCAGAAACAAGGAACACACAGGATACAACCTCTGGCGGGTGCTCCTCCGAAACAGCTAGCGGAGATGGCACTTCAAGTGGCACTACTTCCAAGTCCGCCACAAAACAACCGAAAACCGCGAGAGGAAGTAAACCTACTACTACTACAACTAATAGAGGGAGTAGTAGATCAAGGGGAGTTGCAAAGACACAATCAACACCAGCTTCGACTTCAACAACAGACGGAAGCGGAAGCGGAACTAGGGAACGGGGAGGAAGGAGAAGATCTCGAGGGTGAAGGAGAGGAAAGAAATGAATGAATTGATTCATCGCGAGAAGAAGCATTCCTTCTAAATGGATAGATGGTGTGTCCGTATCCAGTCTGGAACTGGGAAATCGAAATCACCAAATTAACTTAAACACTTGTAACAAGAGATGATTCACAATTTGGTCTGTGTTCCTTGTATTCTGCATTCAGTCTCAGATATCAATTGCTACATCTACATGTAAATAAATGTATTCAAATTTATTATCAACAATCATCTACTCATAGAGCACATATACAGAGCACAACAAATATGACAAGACAACTAGGCAGAAAAGACAAAACCAGAAACCAATAAGTCAGTCAGTCAGTCCTGAGACGGCGGAGTCCAAAATAGAAGCGAAAATGAAACCAATCCAATCAGCAGAGTATATTCCAATAAAGAACAGGAAAAAAAACTGTACGGAGAAAGAAAAGAAAAACGAGTTATATACCCGAGATCATCGCTTCTGATTAACAGACTTGCTCCAAAGCCCAGTCACGACTTCCTTTACCCTTTGTTCCTGGGCGCGGATCTGCTCCTGTGTCTGCCCTCGCGCGTCACCGCGACTATCAATCTCCATTGCACCGGGATGTCTACTAGCCTGCGGTTGTGATTGGGCCTGATTAACACGGCTGTTGTTCGCTGCTGAAGGTTTGGGATCAACGCTCATAACACCATCCATCATGAGATGGCCACCTTCACGAAGTTTGTTGATGGCACGAACAGTATCGATAGCCTTGTGCAGCGTTCGTCGGGCGTTGAAGTTCTTCTTGACGGTTGGTAGCAGGTCTTCGCCGACGCCGGCGAAGCCCTCGGGATCGGCTGGATCGTAGGGGGGATTGATCCAGGGGTGCTGGAGGGCTTCGTGGGCGGTCATGCGTTCCTTGGGGTCGATGGTGAGACATCGACGGATGAACTCGCGAGCTGTTTCGGAGATACCACGCCAGTATTCGGCCGGGGCGAAAGAGTAGTCTGCTGCAAGGATGGCCTGCATCTCTTCCAGGTTGGAGTCGCGGTCGAAGGGCGTATAGCCGCATAGTAGGAAGTAGGTGATGACACCGATGGCCCAAATATCTCTACAATAACGAGTGAGAAGGCTGAATTGGTAAGGATGAAGACATGAAGAAGGCTTACACTGGCTTCCCGTGTCCACTTTTTTTGAAGATTTCCGGAGCCATGTACCCCGGGGTACCGCAAGTCGTTGTCAGAACGTGGAATTGCTCCTCGTCCATGATCCTCGACAGACCAAAGTCCGCGATCAACAGGTCCGCATTGTCCTCCGGTGTGCGGAAGAGGAGATTCTCTGGTTTCAAATCACGATGGACAATGCCATGGTCATGCAAGTACGCCACCGCAGAGAGGATCGCACGGATGAGATCCGCAGCATCAGACTCGTAGTAGCTACCTTTACGGCAGATACGGTCGAAGAGCTCTCCACCCAGAGCAAGGTCCGTAACCAGGTACAGATTGTTCATAGTCTCGAAGTAGTCGACCAGAGTGAGGATGTTCCGGTGGCCCATGGAGACCCTTTTCAATATCGCGATTTCATTGCGGACCTATATCGACAGGCGACACTCATCAGCATTTGCTCTGCCATTTATCTAGGAGTGTACTGCCGATAATTTTGCCATACCATGTGCTCTCGTCCGGCCATTAGGCGCTTGTTGATGACCTTGGCAGCATAGTATCGGCCCGTCTCGGTATGCACGCATTCCTTGACCACAGAATAGGAGCCTGCTCCCAGTGTCTTCCCAGTCTTGTACCGGCAAGGCTGGATCTTGGGTTTCGCAGGTTGTGAAGCCATTTTCGCGGGGGGGTGAGTGCGCGGGTGCGACGGAGAGAAAAGATATGTACTAGCTAGCTATGGACAAGGACAATGGAGGTATGGTAATAATGAGAGCCGCGTCGTCTCGGCAATCGCTAGCGAAGGCTGGGATGATCGATGTACAGCGTGTGCACCTGTTGCCGTGCGGCTCTTGTCAGAAGATGATAACATGACTCGGGGCGCGGCTTGGAATGGACTCACCTGGCGCGGTTTCGCGGACAGCGAGGATAATATAGACGTCGCGGACTCGAGCGATAATAGAATAGAGCTAACAACAAAAGAGAACGGGGTTAGCGTTGCAGGTAGGAGGCGTTCAATGCTGTCAGCCCCTTGCCCGCGTGTCGCGGAAGAGAAAAGCGAGCGAAGAGAGTCGGGATTCTTCCAGATTGACTGCGGGGTCAACGCTGACGGTGCTAATTCTATACAACACTGTTGCTGGACAAGATTTGCTTCAGCAGGAAGGGAAGAGAGAGTCGAACTGTGAAGACAGAAGAAGGGAACGGCTATCCATCAAGAGAGCTACCGTGGTTCCAACAGCCTCGAATCCCGGGCCTGGAGATTCTCATATGATATGCCAGGTTTATTATTTACGTATAGAAATAGGACCTGTGAAAATGACGCCGAAAATGACGGCTACTGGGGCTAGAAACGGCCGCCTTTCCACTCCTAACTTGCAGCATCTGTGTAGCACCACTATTCTGCACCTGCCAAGAATTTTAGTCACTCCTGAGCTGATGCTGTTAGCGCTCGACTTCAACGAGTTCCTCCCCGTTTCCACTCACGGCCAAAACGACGCTGTCACGGAGCTCAATCTAGACAGCATAGAGAATGTTATTCGGCTATCTAGCTAGCTATCGTCTAGAATACCAAGCATGGAGAAGGGAGCAAAACCAGTACGAAGATCAACGGAGCTATCCTTTACGCGTCACGTGATCTAGCCAATTAGTTATAGTTAGACCAGGTTCGAGGACTAGGTCATGATAATGACGACAGCTCTGGTGATGAAGATTGGGAATTTAATTTCCCGTCCAGAATACGTCTTTCCTGAGCATGTACACCTTGTGGAAAGTCTCGACGGGCCTGAGGCGGAGAATTTTTATGACGATGCATTCAGGTTACCGAGGACATGGCTACGCTTTCGCGCAGAGCCGAATCGGCGAGGCAACAGTCAGGGCTCTAGATGACGATAACGTTATCTAGTTGAGAAGTTGGAAAATCCCTTCGGATCTTATGCCACTGGGCCTCTTCCCCAGTGGGTGCATTAATATAAATATCATTTTATTTCAGAAAGAGGACGGCTGCTGATGGACGAGGATGGAGTTGAGCAGAATTGCGTATATCCATTGTTTTTCTGCTTTCACGTTTATAACACGTGATCGTTACCCAAATCCAATGCGTGTATGTTTCTTAGCATTCACATTACCAACTTAATGTTTAGAAGCCTCAGTCACTAAAAGGCTATATAAGAGTCGACGGTTAATAGATTTAGAGCCACATCGGAGTCCAACTCCTCCCGATATTGTCTTCCACCCATCCAAGAGGCAACTTGGAACCACCAGCTATCTTTCCCAAAGCGCATAGCTGTAGTAAACTCCCAGTATTCTGGATACCAGCCTGCGGATTCCCAGTCAAGAAACCCAGATAAATGTCCATCATCATCAACAAGAATGTTGTGCGCTTTAAAATCTCCATGAGTGAATACAATTCTATGCCGATGACTCCGTAACCTTCTTGCACATGACAGAGTTTTTTGGTATTCAGCATCGGATTTGAATGCATGAGCTGAAGCTGGAGCAAAAAGATAGTTGTAAAAAGCCTCTATGCTGGAAAAAGGACCCATGATGTGCCCAGGAACTCGTGAACTCCGTAAGTGAGTTCCAATGGGAGAGCAAATTGTCTCTGACCCTGGAGAATGCCACAATCGCATGGAGGTGATACAGGATTTCAACTCTTCCAGCCAAGGCTCATCGGCATCAACTTGTAGTTTATCGTTCGAGTTCGCAAGAGGTACACCAGGTAGCCTTGTCATCAAGATAGAAAATCTTCGGTTGAAAGGAGCATCTAGGTGTTCACCACAGCTGATGACTTTGGGTACAGGCATTCCGGCAGATCTTGCCATTTGCATTGAGACCACCTCCTCGACACTCGTCCTGTCTGTCCATTTCATAACAAGGCCAAATGGTAATTGAATGATATTTGCATCGAATAGGAGACCAAACCAAGAGCAGTACCATTGAGAGAAGTAGTAAAGGAACTTGTGGATGATGCCCCAGAGTATTCTGGTGCATCTGCTGGGCCTAACTGGTACTTGAGGGGTAGTCTGCTGGATTGCAGACTGCATCCGCTGTGGCCAGGTATAATCTGGCCGTAAGATTAATGGAATAATAAGGCGATCCATTGAGTTGTCTAAGAGCCTAAATTTGAAAAAGAATGCTGGGACGTCAGGGTGGGAATTTCATTTCCTGTAACGTTTTGGGTTAATGCCAATGTTATAGAAGATGGGATATACATAGTTTCACACATTTTATCTATTAACTGACCCCTACGGTAACCTTCAGGGTCAGTTAAAAAGATTGTGAATCATTTACTCGACGATGAAAACCAGGCGAGATGAAATCTGCTCCAAATCGGGGGCGAAAATGAAGGTCAGAACGGCGAGGACAGTTCTTATATACTCGCGAACGGCCCAGGATACAGTTTGGGGTCCTGTAGTGGGTCTTGGCGCCAAGTTGCTTATTAATATCCGAAAACCGAAAACGGCAAAACTAACTCAAGAAGGGAAATTCACAGGCCCTCGCTTTACAGTCTAACAATGATAGCTATTAACGATATTTGCAGTCTTAAATCAGTCCGTAACGCCTCTGTTGCTCCAACGCCTGTATATCAATGCCTTATATCCCTTCCAGCACCTCGTCAACGACTCCTTCCAGCAGTTTCAAACCGTAGAACTTCGCCACGCTCGCCAGAACACGCAACTTCTTCTCGACCTCCTTCCTGTTCATGGTCTCCACCCAAACACCGCTGCACGAACAGTGCTCCATGAAGTCGCTGACCTTGAGACTTCCACACTTGGAACACTTGAGGTCTTGAACCTGCCACATGACTACTAGACTTTGGACCTGACCGATCAGGATCTCTTCCTGCGCCAACCGGTCATACTCGGTATGGCAGAAGGAGCAACGCCAGGGCTTCGCAGTCTTGTTGCCGTCTGACTCGAGGTCTGGGAGGACATCTTCATCCCTGCAGAGATCCAGGTCCCGAATCAAACAGCAGCTGCTGCATGTCAGTTCGGGAAGCTTCAGGCTCCCGCTCGGGTTCTCGAATCGACCTTCTTTGCTGAACTCCCGGACCTCGAAGAGCGCTAGTAATTCGCGCCGGAGAAGCCGCGTCTCGAGAGTTGTCAGCTTCGATAGACTCAGAATCTGCATCAGTAGCTTCACAAGTTCCAGTGTTGGATTGCGCTTGTCGTCATTCGGGTCCACCAGCACACCGGGGAGCTCCGGGAAAGCATAGTCAGATGCCAGCTCCGGGTGCAAGAGCTCGTCGCGCTGTCGGCGAATAAGACCCAATATTTGCTTCTTCAGTGGCTTTGAGAACCGATCCGTCAGTATGGACGTGATCTCATCGCCGTCTGTGTCAGCAGGGCGTCCGATGGGGATCTGTGTCGGTCGAGGGGTGGATGAATCGTCCACCTCCGGTCGTTTGAGACCATGCATCAGCTCGATGTACTCGACAACCCAGTCATGGAAGATAGTCTGCATACGACCCGGCAGGAACCGGCTTAATTGCCAATGCATAACTGTCTCCAGCTCTTGATTCTCAGACTCGATTACTTCCCTACACCCCTTACCCCCGTAGTTGTACTCATCGTACCATACGAGGTAATCCCAGTACTCCTTGATCTCGAGATCGATAAAATGGAAGGAGGGATTGCCCCGGATCGATTTAAGGATATACTGACTATATGCATAAGCATTGCCAACTTCCGTCTTCGTCGTCTGGAGCAGGAGACGAGTGGGACTTGCGAAGACGACATTTGAACCGACGCGCCGGAACTCAGCCATCAACTGCTGGAACGACTTCTTCGACATCAAACGCACATAGTTATGCAGTGATCGATCATAAAGGCAGGAGGTAGGGCTCTCGACCCATCGGATAAGGTGCTGGACCATGATGTCTGCCATACTGTTCCCTTCACAGGCTTCCGTCCACCAATGCTTTACCATCTCGCGCAGAACGTGTGCACCTGCCGAGGCAAATGCCTTCTCCGAATAAAGCACCCCGGATCCATCGCCCTCTGCTGACGGTCCAGATGCCAGGAACGAATCACTTCCTTCCAGTTCATTGATGATGGATGACGTAAGAATGGTGTTGATCGCCAGGTTGCGGACGTCCAACTCAATACAGACGGTCGAATATGCGCCTGGAGTATTGATCGATGGCATATCTACCCTCTCTGTAGCACCCTGAATGTCATCTTTCTCATATCCTGCATGGTCTGGCAATGGCCCGGAGGACCACCACAGCACAACGTTGTTTTGCTGTAGTCGTCTTGCGTAGGAGATATCAATAAGATATCGGGGGTCGTCACTGTCAAGATTGCATAGTGGCACGTCACCGTATCTTGCTAGCAGGGTCAAGTGTTGGATCCACGCGGCCAGATATAAATAGTGAGTGACCAGCCGTTTCGCAATGAAAGACTGCCAACCTAGCGGAGGAAGGTCCATATCAGATACTTCCGGTTTAACAGACAGGATTGGGTACTCCTTCAAGATCGGGATATCGTGGCATAGGCGGCTTTTCTGCTGGGATTGCACAACGAGCACCACTGGCTGGCTCTCCTCGCTTCGGAGTTTCTTAAACAGGTCGCCAACTTCCAGGTAGGCCTTTCTTCTCGTCGTTACCTGAATGGTTTTAAAATGAATCTTCTCCTGGTATTGGAACGCATTCTGCGACTGGTCCCCAGCTGTAGCTTTCATTTTCCGTGCCAGAAGATCTGAATAGATCTTGTCAACGTTGGGCAGTCCCTGCACTTCTCTCGTGCGGTTCGCAATCACAATATGTGCCTCGTTCTTCGTTGTTGAGAAAATGGCAAATACCTGTCTGTCGCCCGAGACGACATGATACAGGTAATAATACGCCAAAGGTGAGTCCATCAGATATTTCTGATCGGATGAAGCACGAAGTAACGTGGAAAGGTCAAATCCTTTCTCCAACCCTTCTCCCAGGACTCCGCATTGCTCTTCATCGAAGGTGCACAGACTCCCCAGCTTCAACACAGCCCGTTCACTAAGTGGAATGTTCTTTTCATAGACGCCCTCAACGCTAGGATGTTGCAGAAGACGATCAATATTGTCCGCTTGATTCAGGTATGTTTCCTCGGACAAAGTCATCTTGAACAGGTGAACCGACGGGTGTCCATTCGGCAACGTGTAATTGACTTTTTCTACATCACAGTCCGGGACGTCGACATCAGGCAGTGAGTCTCGCTTTAAGTTAACAAAGAGCTGCCGTGGAACCTTGACAGTGAGAGCGTGGACCTTCTGATCGATTAAAACAAAGGCACGAACGAAGCCAGCCATGCCAGTGTCGCAGAGCTGCAGGATTTGCCAGGTCTTAACATACAGCAGCTCAGCTTGACTTCGGAAGAAATTGCTCAAGCTGTCGGAAGTGACGTTGGTTCTCTCCCCGAAAAGTTGACGGCGGCGAATTCGAGCTTGTTTCTGGATCTTCCATTTCTGTTTCTGGTATTTAAGGAATCCTACATAATCCTCTGTGATTAAAGGCATTGTCGAAGGAAGACTGGCGAAGGGATCGAGCGATGTCTTAGAAAGTCCCTCGGGGTACTTCCTTTTCTGTGAGACCTTTCCCCCATCGGGAGACGACTTCAGCTTCTCACCCGAGCTCGCTGTCACTTCTTCCAGGTCGCCTGAATGTTGAACACGATGGTCGAGGATATTTGTCGATATATCAGATAGGGGGGCCTTCTCGCCTTTCTCAAACAAATCAGTCATCTTTTTCTGCTTAAACTTGTCATCCTTAAGGTTGATTCGCCGCTGCAGCCAATCCGGATGCGAAACCCTGGGAACCGGATTGCGGATCTTCTGGAGAGCAGCTGGGATTGTAATGAGCTTCTGCACTACGGAGCCCAAGCGTTCCAAATAGTAGTCCCAGTCGATTACACTCCGAGGGTCCATGTCACCAGGATCATCCTTCAGCCATTTCCGTAGGAAGAATCGTTTGACATGCTCCTCGGCTGAAAATATCGTCACGGGAATAGCGCGGTCTGTGACAGGTGTATTTCGTGGCTTTGCAGATATGATGTATTTGCAGTTGAGACCTTTATCCTTGACCATTTGCTCTCCCAAGAACTCCGCCAGACGCCTTGCGGTCGTGATAGATGTAGACTTCTGATTGCCGTATTCTTCAAGAGTCTTGGTCATACTCCTATTCTCAGAAATGAGGTCGATGAGTTCCTCATCTGCAAGCGTCGACCCGTGCTCGTAGAGTACGTCTAACCACCTGTCAGCCACGCGGGCCACGGCAGCGTACGTCTCTGGAAGTGTGGTCCCTTCCAAGAAGAACCGAAAGATTTGCGTTTGGAAGATTTTAATCAGCTTCAGTTCTCCTCTCCGTTTCACTTCGAATCCTTTCAGTTCCGCCAAAGACCCGTCATGGTTGAAAACGGCATAACGCTTCTTCAGGTTCTTGTTTTCTTCCTTCGAAGTAGGTAAAATCATTGCCCTGTACGGTCCATCGACTTCAAAGAAAATAGAGTTATCGCTGCGCGTTTCGTATTTGAATGTCGCGGGATCGATGAGTGTTTGGTACTGGTGGTTCGTGAATCTCCCATGAACGAGATGGTTCAACATGACACAGGGGTATGAGACTCCCAATTTCTTGCCATTCTTCAGGGTAAACGAGAAGTTCTCGGGAAACGATCCGGGAAGCATACACCAAATACCATCAGTATCAAGCTCCAGAGGTCGGCCGATCCGTTCAACGAGCTCCCGGGCCATCTGAATGATGTGAGCACCAGTAAGACAGGTCACTCCAGCCATCTCCATCGAATACCACCGAGAACCCTTTCTCATCACATAGCCATAGAAACTGTTCAAAATGACCTTGTGAGCAAGCTGTAGGGAATCGAAGAGAACGATCATCTTTTTCGCTTCCTCAATTTCTGAGGAAGAAGCACCTCCAGACTTAAGGCTCTCCGTTTTGTTCTTCCACACCTTCTGCTTTCCCTTGAATTCGTATCTCCGGTCTCGGAAGCTGCGGACTGTGTCCACGTAGAAGGGGTTTTCGCGTTGACAGATAATTGCCTCTCGCTCTATCGTCTTGCTGTCATGGATTTTATGGTAAATCTTTTTGCTGTAATCCTGAAGCCGCTTCTTCACAGCAGAGGCTTGCTCCTCGATACTCAAATCCTCAAATGTCCTCATAGGAGCATTCCTGGTTCTCCCAGGGAATTTCTCATTTGAAACTGCATGCCGGATCATGTTATATTCGTCACGTTTGGCTGGAAGAAACTCGCCTCGCCATGCCCACGGCAATCGTCTATCACACTTCTTACCAGGACGATTAAAGTCGCAAGCAGCACAGTCGGATTCCTGAATCATCGAATCTGGTTGCAGCCGATTTGTAATCATAATGTTGGGATACATGGCAGCAACATCCAAGTGATATATGAAGGGCACCTCGTCTCTGTGTGGGTTGTTCTTCAAGTCGAGCAATCGCTCTGCGATCTGGGCTCTTACTTCGTCGTAGTTTACCACATCTTCGAGAGACTTTTTCTCTTCCACTTCAATGCTGAACTTCAAAGCATGATCAAGGTCATTTAGAAGCTGGTCAATAGCTGTGGGATCAATAGTAAAAGTGTAGGGAATGTCGCTCCTAAATACACCGGCCTCTATACTTTCGACGTGACCACCAACATAGGTCTCTGATTCAAGCAAATGGCCTTCGTAGAACGACTCTGGAGGATCTTTGTGTTTGTTCGGTAGTATAATTTCGTGCTTATAGGCCTGCACCATAAGCAACAGCTCACACAGAGTACCCGTTCCTTTACGCAGTGTATCGTCAGGGTTTATGGGAAGAATTGTGCAGAGCGAAAATATGAATGGGTGCACATATTTCATATATAGGTAATATGTAGCGACAGCATCGGAAACTGAATATTCAGCCAGTGTCTGTGGACGCTCGCTCGCATATGGTGTCATCAATTCAGGATCGAGTTCATCGGGGTCATAGCCAAGCTTCGCAACTGTGACAGCTTTCAAACCACGACTTCCTTGAGGGAGATAACTGTCACGATTGACCCAGGCAAAGCAGTCCATGTGTACACAGTGATCGCTTTGATAGATGTCTTCGCTGTTCTTCCGAAATCCAATTTCTGTATACATATCAATTCCCAAGACACTTGCTCTGGCTTCAACAAATGGCCAATCGAAAAAGTCACCGTTGTATGTGGCAATAACCGTTGGTTTTGCTTCTTTAATATGGCCAAAGAACCGTTCAAGAACGCTTCTTTCGTCTGGCTCATTGAAGATCACAAACGGCCCACTGTATTCTGGTTTTGGTGTGTACTCGAAATCTTCGATATCCTCAGAGACTATTTCCCGGTTTGTGATTAAAAACCCTTGACCGTCAATCATGTAAGATATCATCATGATTTGGTCAGTCACAGAATCTGGGAATTTAAGAGGTAACTTTGTTGTCTCAATATCGAAGGCGAGGATGACGGGATCAGCTCGCTGAAGTCGCTCTTCCAAGCATGTCAAGGAAATAACGCCGTGCTTCGCTTCTACAGTGTACCATTTCCCTATACGAATATCTGCGACTTATGAGATAGAGAAGCCTCTCAGTAAGGAATGGATACACAGACCTTTGTCAATTGCAACTCTAACGTGGTAAGGAACATCGTATTCTCGAATATCAATAATAAAATCACTTGCATGCAAGTTCCCATTAGGTCGTGTCTCATAAATTAATTCGTCATCAAAAAGATCGAAACCAGCATTTGCACTTCGCAAAACGATCAGCATTTTTCTTCTGTGAAAAGGTATGGTCAAGTCAAACCTGGCAATTTCAGTATATGCATCCATGGCGCTCATACTCTTTTTATTCTTTTCTGCAAGCGGTAATATAGTTTTGCGCACTTCCAGCAACGTGCTTACATTCGGAAAACTCAGTTCAAGGAACTGTCTTCGATATCCAAGCAGGTGGTTGGGCATCTGGAGATCCTCTTTCTCAACGCGCCTGATATTCTTTACCAATCCATCAAACATCCTCCTGCACCACTCTTCGACCTCTGCCTCATGACCCATTTTAACGGCGATGAGAAAATAAGGGTCGTACTCGACAGTGGCCTTGAAACTCCCTCCATCATCTTCCAGAAAATAATAATCCACACCCGCACGACCTCCTGGAATATTCGGATCCTTAATCGACGTGCTGTGCATATTTATAAGCCAGCCGACCCGTTTCTCGCCGGAGTCAAACCGTGGAAAGCCCAGGCTTTCATCGATGCCGTCTGCGAGTCGGATTGCTTCGAATTTCTCATCTTGGGAGGTAGCTTCCGTCGAACGGAGTGAGGAAAATTCAACCGCTTTTGTCCGCTTTGCCTGAAATTTCGCAGTGCTTGATCTGAATTTGTTCCCATACTTGCTGGGTTTTCGTGAAGGCATTGTTGCGCAGGCCAGGGAACGACCAAGAGAGCGCGAAAGAAGAGGGACTCGTGAAACACAGAGCGTTTAGCCTCGATATTTGGGGCAAATGTGAAGCATGCTTATCGCCTAAAAATCTATGAATGAAAGAACAGCTAAGAGGTGCAAAGTGGGTTCAATTGGTAGCATATGGAGCATCTAGGATTCTGCACGACGCGTTCGCGTATGCGGAACGAAATGCGCGTAGATCGATTTAACCGTTTTTGGAAATTGGATAAACTATACTAATCGGTACTAGTACCTTCTGTCAGGAATATAGATTTTCCTCCCTAGCTCTGCCGATTCGGGAAGTATCAAGACCGATGGAGCCGAGCTTCAGAAATTCAATTCGGACGCTGCCCTTCTTCGCTCTCTGTTGCGCACACACATATATACCATAATGACAGAAGACTCACGAGAGCCAGATAGGCCGGAGATGAAACCAATTGAGCAACCTAGTGGACAGCAAGAAGATTCCACGCCGCAACGGAAGAAGCCCAAACATGAATTCCCCAAGTCACAAGTTGGAAAATTATGGGATGCATTCGGGAGCCCAGAAGAACCAGCGAATATCCTACCGCAAGCGAAGTATAACAACTCGGCGGAACTGAATAAGCAACACGATTTGTCGATAAAGGAAATCGTAAAGTCTGGGAATGGGATTAGCGATATCAAGTCGTTCTACAAAGCGCCCTGCGCGCGGGATTCATTAATGCTAGGAATGGGGGCTGGATTTGGAATTGGCGGAGTGCGCGCTGTTATCGGAGGTATATTATTCCCCCATCATCCATAATTCTGGGAATCCTTGATCTGGGAGAACTCATACGCTGATTGTTATTCCCGCAGGTCTGCGCGCGGTATGGCCTGCATGCAGCTGGGCAGTCTACTCATTTGCGGCCACTTGCATTATTTCATTCGAACTTTGCCAACGACGCCGCCGTGAGGAGCTGGATGGAATGAAACAAGCCGTCGAAATGATGCGGGAAATTCATCTCAAGAGACAGCGGGAGAAGGAACAGAAGGGCGAGGAGGTCGCGGCCATGCGTGCGGAGGAAGAGAAGAAGCGTAAAAGCTGGACCAACCCGTCAAACTATAAGTTCTGGTAGCATTTTGTGGCTTTTCATGCGGTGTCTTGGAGTTAATTGGGACAAGTCTCGCTTTACAGGGTATTGCCAGGATGAGCTTGATGTGTGTATATTTAAATGCATGGGCAAAAACTTCTTTTTCCAACTTGTGGAATATCTGAATTTATACTCAATCTTTAGCAATGACTATATATGTTTATCACTTCTGGAATCTTGCCGTTGTTGGAAAAGGCAAAGGAATGAAAGAACCCAAATTATCTTAAACAACTAAATAGAAAACTTCAATTGGATAATTTACAAATACCCAGCCCATCAAGTCATGAAGGCAAAAGCAACAGAATGTCGAACTAGACCAACCGAACAACGCCGCGACAAAGACTCCCACCTGTCCCAAAAACCGGGTGCAATTAGGCCTTTGCCTTCTTTTTGGACGGCTCAGCATCAGCATCACGCTTGCGCTTCTTCTTGTCGGATTCACCCTCGCCAACATCTGACTTTCTCTTCTTCTTTTTCTCTTCCTTGTCGCCCTTCTCCTTCTTTTCCTTCTTCTCCTTCTTGTCCTTCTTGTCCTTTTTCTCCTTCTTGTCCTTCTTCTCTTTCTTCTCCTTCTTGCTTGTCTCCTCCTCGCTGGCATCGGCCTCCTCCATCTCTACATCGCTCTGAGCATCGTCAACATCCAAATCAGCGAGAAGAGAATCCATCGCATTTCTCTGCAAACAATTAGTATTTATTCAATATGTGGATAATATCGCATCGAAGCTAATCTAGACGTACCATGGCGACTTCATTCTTAGTAGGCGCTGCGCCCGAAGCATAAAACTCCAGACGCTCCTCAACTTGCTGCTTCAAAACTTCACCGAACTTCGTTGTCGGAGTCTCAGAGAAGTTATCAATCCTGGATGCGATAGAGCACTTGTTGGCTAGGAACCGTGAGATTCTGCCCTTGTTCTTGGGACCAGCCCTTCCAATGAAAGAAGAGTGATACAGAAGTCCATATTTCGGGGTATTCCCCTTGGTCTTCAAAGCCCTGAAAAGTGCCTTCTCAGCACCCAAAATTTGAACAGTCGATGCAGGATATTTGGAGAGATTCGTCAAGCTTCCGGCGTGCGAAATGAGGCGAGCTCCAACAATCTCGCCAATCAGTGCGGCAAGGTTAGGTGCCACAACGCTCATCTTGGATACTAAATATGAATGGAGAGACTTGCGATACTTGGAGAGGCTGACTACTCGCTGGGCGAAAGAGATGACGTTTTCCATGTCGGTCTCCGAAATGTCTTGACCCATACTATGCTTAGCAGCATCAATGATACTTTGGGCAACAGCTTCATCATCTTCCACGAGTGCGGCAAGATCATGTAGGCTCTCATCGGTCAAGCTCTTCTTATCCTTGACCAACAGGGCCACTTGGGCGTAGCGTTGATTATCCGAAACAATCTTGATGAGCTCAGGGAAATGCCATGAGTACCATTCCCTGACTCTCATTGAGAACGTATTAATAGCCTTATCAAGCTGGTCGAGAATAGCAATAGCCTGAATGATATGGTTGTCGTCACGTTGCACAGAGAACTTGACCTTGGCTCGCGAATAGGCATGACCAAGACCGAGCTGGGCAGTGTCCATGTCTCCCTCTCGGAGTTGTTTCAACAGTTTGGTCGCATGGAGACGGACACCACGAAGCATATCTTGAACAACCTCACTCGTATCGCCAGTTTCACAGTCCACGAAAGAGAAGGCCGACTTAATACTTGTGGCGAGGGCCTTGTCGCTGACTCCCAGGACGACCTTCTTCTTCTTCTTGCTAGTCTTCGGAAGGTTTAGATCGAGAAAAGAAATAAGAGTCTCAGATGCAACTCCTTCAGAGACATCGTTGATTTCGCTCAGAGCCTGCTTGTTGTTTCTGTTGTTATCCAATTAGCAAACTGCAACAACCACACTGGGGCATAAAAAGCATACTCGAAAGGCAGAAAACTAGAGAGTTCGACCATCTTGCCGAACTTTGCAAGATCATTGACGCCATCCTGAACTTCCTTCAGGCGATTCCCAGCGGTATCTGGCTGGTGAACTACTTTAAAGATCGAGTAGCCAACGGGGCTCTCGAACAAGAGGAAGTCGGCCATGATTAAAAAAAGGACTGCGGCACCAATAACTTCCAACCGGAAATGAAGTATTTTAGATGCGAGCGACAAAGCCCGCTATTCCAGCTGCGAGATGTGCGACTGCGCGACTCGCGTGAAGTTCAACGGCTGGTGGAGGAAGACGTGAAGAGTTCTCGACATCGAAACTCTTTTTTTTCTGCGGCGCCAAGAACAATTTTGTGCGTTTTCTGCCACAACCAGTGCTCACCGCCTTCGTCGGGGACGCTACTAGCTTCTTCCAGGATCTCTTTTCGAAATGAGGTTTCGCCAGCAAGCCCATCAGTTTCACAGTTGTCTCCGGGTTCTTTTATTTTCTAATTCTATTTGCTTGATTTGCAGAGATGTCTGCGACGCAGCTACTCAACCCAAAGGCTGAGTCCAGGGTATGATGCCCCGCCATTGTGGTAGCCCCTCGGCGCCTGTACGCACACTGACAATTCTATAGCGGAGAGCAGAAGCTCTCAGGGTGAACATCAGCGCCGGAGAGGGCCTTCAGGATGTGTTGAAATCTAATCTGGGGCCTTCGGGCACCCTGAAGATGTACGTATCCACGCGATACTCCTATGACCGTACTGTGAACTAACCAGGATAAATACTCAGGTTGGTCGATGGAGCAGGCGGAGTATGAGCTTCCCCTTTTGAATGTTCAATATACATCTTTGCCTTTCTAACGTTGATTGCAATAGATCAAATTGACTAAGGATGGAAACGTGCTGTTGCGAGAAATGGTTAGTATATCCTCCACGGGAAACTATTCGGTCAAGGGCTAATTTTTATAGCAAATTCAAAATCCAACGGCCGTAAGCCAACCTCCCTACGAAGACGTTGACCAGTTGCTAATTATTTGGAAAGGTCATGATCGCGCGCGCTGCAACTGCGCAAGATGATATTACTGGTGATGGAACAACGTCAGTCGTTCTGCTCGTCGGAGAGTTGTTGAAGCAGGCAGACCGATATATTTCTGAGGGGCTGCACCCCCGAGTCATAACAGACGGCTACGAAATTGCAAAGAATGAAGCACTGAAGGTTCATATTCAGTTTTTTCCTGTTCCATCCGTGAGAGTTGCAGAAGTGCGGGGCTAAAATTCCTTTCTCTACAGTTCCTTGACCAGTTCAAGATCACACGCAAGATTGACCGCGAGTTGTTGCTTTCTGTCGCTCGTACCTCTCTGTCTACAAAGCTGAATAGTGCTCTCGCGGAGAAACTCACCCCCGACATTGTCGATGCCGTCCTTGCTATCCACAGACCTCCCACTAAGCCTGATCTGCACATGATTGAGATCATGACGATGCAACACCGAGCAGCATCTGATACACAGCTCATCCGTGGCCTTGCCCTGGATCATGGAGCTAGACATCCCGACATGCCAAAGCGAGTTGAAAATGCTTTCATTCTGACGTTGAATGTCAGCCTCGAATACGAAAAGTCGGAGATCAACTCAGGGTTCTATTATTCCAGCGCCGAGCAGAGGGATAAGCTAGTTGAGAGCGAGCGCAGATTTGTGGATTCTAAGCTGCAGAAGATTGTGGAGCTCAAGAAGCAAGTCTGCGGGGACGACCCAAAGAAAGGTTTCGTTGTCATTAACCAGAAGGGTATTGATCCTCTAAGCTTGGACGTTCTCGTTAAGAACGGCATATTTGCTCTCCGGAGGGCCAAGCGTAGGAACATGGAACGTTTGCAGTTAGTTTGCGGTGGTGTTGCCCAGAACAGCGTGGACGATCTCACACCCGATGTTCTTGGGTGGGCTGGTCTTGTATACGAACATCAACTCGGTGAGGAGAAGTACACATTTGTCGAGGAAGTCAAGGATCCCAAGTCTGTCACAATCCTGATCAAGGGACCTAACGGACACACAATCACTCAAGTCAAAGATGCAGTCCGCGACGGTCTGCGTTCCGTGTACAATACCATTGTCGACAGCTGTGTCGTGCCTGGCGCTGGAGCATTCCAAGTTAGCTGCGCTGATTATCTTGAGTCGAAAGTCTCCAAGACAGTCAAGGGAAAAGCTAAATGGGGTGTTAAAGCTTTCGCTGAAGCACTCCTTGTCATCCCGAAGACTCTCGCTGCCAACTCAGGCCACGACATTCAGGATTCCCTTGCTGCTCTGGAGTATGAGCGTTCGCAAGGAAACGTCGTCGGTTTGGACTTGGCGACAGGAGAACCCATGGACCCTGTCCAGGAAGGTGTCTTCGATTCCTTCCGCGTCCTACGGAATTGCATCGCTTCCAGCAGCGGGATCTCGTCGAACCTGCTCCTGTGTGATGAGTTACTGAAGGCCAGGCAAATGGGTAGACAGGGTGGACCTGGCGGTATGGAACAGTAATTGAACATTCTACTAGTCGTGGGAATATGGAGTTCGTTTAAAAAACCGTGTTTCAAATGTGTTCGGTAACGATTGCCTCCCGCATGGTGTCTCATGGAATATAAAAGAATATCACTTTTTAACATCTAATCTAGATAACGTTTTTGCTATCCTATGAATATAGTAGTGTTGTACTGAGTAGAAGCAATTCAACTGCCATAAGCCGCTCCGTACTGCGCTTCTAAGTTCGAAGTAGGTGTTTCATAGATTTCCAACCGGAAGGCTGAAAGGGTTGAAAGGCTGAGGGACTAAAACAAGGGAACAACCACTTCATGGAAACCGAAATAATCTTGCACATGTAATAATTTTCAATAGGCATCTAGATAATATGTAAGGACTGGGTTTTGCCTTCCTGTATTAACAAAATGAATCCTTTCGACCCCTTTGAGGTCCTGCCCCTTGAATCTGCTCTACCGGAGGGGAATGTAACGGCCAGAACTCCATGATACAACAAAGGCTTCAAAAATTTCAGACTTTTCAAGTCAATTCCACGAAATTAGCCCCAGATGTCAAATCATGGACCTTCATGCGGACTTTTTGGAGCCCACTTGCCCAGAAAACCATCTTCTCTCACAGGGTCTTGCAGAGCAACGCGGTGGGCCTTAGCCCATTCCAACACAGTTGACTTGCGCATTTTCACGGTCTGGACTCCATGGTCAGCCCCAGTATTGGTATCTGGAGAATGCGGTTGGTGAGCTTTCCGCTTTTTTTGCGACTTCTCCGGCTCGACAACCCCCATGCTCTTCAAAGCAGTGATTATATCTTCCGCCAGCATCCCCACCGCCAGTCCCATTTCTCGAACCGTCATACTCTCAGTGCTATGCCTTCTTTTGGAGCCTTCGGGAGTGGTGGTTGTGTGGGATGTAATGTCTTGTTGCTGTAGCTGCGTCTCTTCTGAATCCTGCCTTTGCGAGCCTAACAATAGATATCTTGCCACACGCTCTTCCCAGAATCGAGAATAGCTTCTCCAGCCCATTTCGCTCAGCGGTCTTTCCGGGCTGCCGATCAATCCCCCGTCCCCTTCCCATCCGCTTAGCTTGTAACTTACCCCCATCAGCAATTTCCCCAATTGTTTATGCTGGTAGGGAGGAAATATAAGAATGCAGGCCAGATTATTAGCATCCCAGGACATCTTCTCTTTCGAGAAATATCCCAGAATGCGACAGTCCTGGTTCTGAGTGTCATTCGGGTCGCTAAACGTCAGGAGGTAGAAGAGGAAGGAGGCAACATCGAAGAAGACGGACTTATGGTCGAGGAAAAGTTTCGCGAAGAGAGACAGGTTCTGCGCAAAGAGCTTATGTTCCTCGCCATCCACCTCCCAGATTGAGTATCCGCTATGTTCGTAGACCTTGGTACCAGGAGGTGAGGCTTTGTTGTCGCAAACACGCGTATGCTTCACGTAGGCATCCACATCGCATGAATACCGAAAGCACCAGCGACAGACGTAAAGACGATCCGTGTCTTTCGCCACGAGATCTTCCGGATAAATAGACTGGTACCACGTTTTGAAGAGTAAATCGCCTAGAACAACATTCTTCACGTTGCTGCCGGTCGGAGATTTCGAGTGAGTAGGGGGTTTCCCGGGCGCCATTGCGATTGAAATAGATGTTTTTTTTCGAGATCAATCGGTAAGGCAGTGTTTATGAGAGTTTCCCCCTGGGGCGTGCGCTTGTTGTTCCAATGAAAAGGCCATCGGCCTTACTATGATTCGAGGCCTGCTTTGTGCAGGGACGGCTGGTGGTCCTTGAGGACTCACCACATCAGCTAGGGAAATAGGACAAGTGAAGCAGCATATCACTATTCCTTGCGAACTTCAGACTCGTAGGGTTAAGCGACAGACGATAGAAACGAGCGGAGGCTGATAGTAACCAGAAGAATCATCGCGAGAATCTGGGGAATATTTTTCCAGGGCGCGACCGTCGGCAATGGAAGCGCGGGGTGCAGAGAGCCGCTGACACTTGATTTCCATCGCCATCGCATCTCTCTACAGCTTTTATTCTGTTGCCTGGACTCCTGTCTGGTACCACGTTGGATGATTTAATAGTTGTTTTCAGAAGACTGTTTTTCTCTGATTTGTTGGTATCCCTCGGTCCTGTTCTTCTGCGCAGCTGATGGGACCTCTCTCATCATTTCATCAGCTTCAGTTTGTAGGCATCCGCATTACGTCGAGCCCGCTCAATCCGCCGCTCAGAACTGTCTCTTGTACTTCTTAATAATCGTCCTTGTGCATTAGCTATATATCTGTCTTATTTCAATGCTCTCATTCTCTAATACGGATCTTATTTGATCGTCTTGCTGCAGTTGTTGAATGTTTAGTCACTTTTCCTGCTTGCTCCTCGGCGGACAGCCTATATATCGGAGCTCTCTCCTTTCTCATTTCGTCTAGGGCACCATGTCATCGAGCTCATTAAAGCAGTTCCGAATAAGGGATCTTCACGATGGACCATCGCAACAACGAAGCAGCCGTGGAGGTGATGCTTCTGCTGGCGACCAAGCGCAGGACATCGTTGACACTGCAGAACGTCACGATGTATCGGACTTGAGCAATCGCCATGCGGTTGTCCAAATCTCTGAATCTGACTACGATGATATAGCTTCACATCACCCCCGTGCATTACTGACCTATATCGACGAGGAAGATGATGGTGAAGTTATCACCGTGAGTCCTCCATGAGAACCTAGTATTTTCCTTTCCTAGTGAACGCTAACAGACCTCCTCTAGGTTGGATCTTCCATCGAGCTTTCGCAGCGGCTTTCAGAACCTATAGATCTAAGATCGCAACTGGACCAGAATAATTACAATCGCCCAATGCATATATTTGACATCCGTCGGTCAAATTCCGTGACTGAACTCTGGAAGAGATACGAATACCAGCCTGAAACTGTGATATATCCTGGATCCAACGGTGAAGTGAAAGAGGCTTCATCTAATTCCGAAAGGCTCGTTGCTGGCCATGCTCAACCCGATGGCTCGCAGTCGCTCCTTGAAGCGTTCGAGGCCGAAATGGCAAAGATCATGGAAGCTTCGGAGCAACAGGAAAAGACGCCAGTTCAACCAGATGAGTCGTCCTCTTCTGGGGTAGCGTCTGGGACAACAACAGACTCCGACAAGACTCCAAACCCAGCAGATATATTTGCGCACACTTTGCAAAGTGTGATGGAAGGAGCTGGATTAATTTACTCTGAACTGGGATCAAGGATGCCCGAATTTGACCAGCGGCTGCACGATGCTCAGCGAGTGGTCCCTGAACACCTTGGGACAGGTCTTCAGGTTGCTTGCTCAGCCCTTGAATCTCAGGCGAAGAATTTCGCTAGCGCTCTCAACAACGCATCTGCGGCTCTGGGACAAAGGGCAGCGGAGCGAGACTCGAGAGGGGACAACCCTACCGCGGAGGACTCCGTAGATGGTTTGAGAAATATGGCTTCAGAAATCGGTCAAATGGGTCGAACTCTGTTTGACGCATTTAGTGCTGGATTTAGACACGGCACAGCGGCTCATCGAGATCAGAATGACAAGGAAGACGTTCTTAATGCATCTACGTCTGAGAAAGAGGAAGAATCTGGTACTGCCGACGAACATCCATCAGACTGCACGGTTTCCGGCGTGGAATCCTCCCGGCCCCCTAATGATTCGCCTGAGAACGAGCAGGAGACACCAAATCACAGAATTGACAATTCACCTACCGAGCCTTCTGAGGGTATCTCTGTTGATTTTTCTAAACCGGCTGGACCCTCTTCAAACCGGGACGAGAAGACACAGCATTTTGACTCTACTGCGCGTCGCCATTATCCTGTACAGGCGTCCCGCCGTTTTACGCCGCATCGTCATCCTGCCCATCACAATCCTATTCATTTGTCTCCTCATCCACCAGTATCGCATCCTTTCCGGTCAAATCCAATTCCAACACCCCCACCATTTTGGAAACCCCATAATTTCCCTCAACCAGTCCCTTTCCATCCTCTAACCCCCTCTATAGCAACTGGGCACCATTGCCAGGCGGGACATCCCATTGGCAGTTACCGGTCTTTCTCGACCCCGGCATATCGCGATGCCAAGGAAAATGGCAGTGAGACACCAAATGGCAACCAGGCTCCCCAAGATGCTGTGGAATTAGACCAACCTGTTGACAGAACTCTTTTTATCGGCAATGTTGGCTTCAACGTTACTGAACGGATGGTTCGGGATGTCTTTGCCTCAAAGGGCTTCCTTGTCAATGTGGATTTACCGTTAGATCTTGAAACTGGAAAACATGCTGGTTTCGGCTACTTGCATTTTGCTTCGGTCTATGCCGCGAAGGCGGCCTTGGAAGCCTTTCAAGGTGCTCATATTGATGGGCACGCCATCAATCTTGAGTTCAGTGACCGTTCGCCTATCAGCAGAATAACAACCTCGCAAGATGCTACAGACGATGCAAAATCCCCCACTCCGAATAGGCAGACACCATCGAACCGACGAGACCCAGCTGTCAATTCCCAAGAACCCAAACTAGTATGGCGCCAGCAGTTTACAGACATTCATGGTACCATGCAAAAGCCTCGGGATTTGAAAGCGATATTCAATGGAGAGTCATCTTCAAAGGGGGACATGGATTTGGCCCAGGAAAGTGGTTCTACTTCGGACGCTGTCGACCCCTCGTCTTCAAGTCAAAGCAAATCTCCTACGATCTTAGATGAAGGGGACGAAGATCCCGAGTTCTCTGCGCGATACCCTTCCCTTGTGCCCAAAGCAGGCAAAAAGCCGCGAAAGACCGGTGTCCCCGATCGTCTTCCACATCTAAGCCCGGAGCTGGAAATGAAACGATTCCCTCCAGTCTCTCAATTTGAGGCACGCCTTTTGGCTAACCAGCGCGAAGCTTCTCGCGCCACATCTTCCAATGCATCAAGTCACAGACCACAGCCGACATCGAAGACAGACTCCACTGAAGCACGTAAATCGAGCACATCTCAGGAGGAACACAGTGTTCGTGGTGAACGTCCAACGTCTTTTGCTGAAAATCGCCGAGTCTTCGAACAGGAGTTGCCACGCAATCAACGGCCTATTGGAACCCATCTTCGCCGCTCAAATACCACGATACACACGAATCCATCGGCCAGACTGTCTGCTCCCTTTGACCCGTTTTCTCCTAGCGATTCCCAAACTGCATACCGAACACTGAGACGGCGGGCGACCGAACGTCACGCCCTTCGTTCTGCTGCCTACAACGGCTTGCGAGGATTCCGCCACTGTGGAACTGGAAGCGAGGATGTAAATAGTACGGGGGAACAACCGAGATCCTTTTCTACTGACCAGCAAAGTCCATCAGTGGAACTGCCTGTTAGAAACGCTCCTTCGGTTGATTCGAATGACACCATTCATGCGGACCCAAAGCAGCAAGCTATCATTAACAACTGTGTAGCTACCCTCCTATCGCTGGGATATGGAAGTCCACAGGATGGCGGACGCCAGAGGATAGCTGTGTACGCTGCTGCAGCGAACGGTAAGGTGTTAGATGCTATTGACATGATCGAAGAAGAAAGGAAAGCATATGAGCAGAGGGAATAGGTGACAGCTGAGTATGAGTGTTGCGTATCTTCTCTACGTTTCAGTTCAATCATATTTCTTTCCTGCTCTGGAATTTCATCGAATGTTGTCCTCCCTGTTGAACCTCTACTTCTCCCCTCTTACAATTCAGAATGGAATGGGAAGTGTCTGGTAGCACGTCTAGTAGTTTATTGCAGCGTGTATCTCATGGAGTTTGGTGAATATTATGTTCTTCATGTTGAATTGGTCGCACTGTAGCTCTTATCTCATTGCACATCCATAAGACTCATGCTGTACTGTCTTCCTTTTTAGGCTTAGCGCAGATTTCCCGGATGTTCTTCCGCTCGCGGCGATAGTCCGGGAAATCCAGCAGCATAATACCACCCAGCAACAACATCCCCTTTGGTTTCAATTCTTTCGAGAAGCGATGCAGGTATGGCGGCGGGGCTTCGTCACGTCCGCTGCAAGACTTGGTGTTAAACCCACCGTCGTCACACAGCCCAGAATCCTCCGATGTTCACAGGTCCTCCAAGCCACCCGGAAAGACGGCGGCAGCAGTCTCGAGGAGCAGGAGCTTAAGCTTCAGGGGTTCATTCGGTCTGTTAGAAAACATAAGCGGTTTGCGTTTGCAGAGATATCAGACGGATCAACGGTAGTGCCATTGCAAGCTATTTTGACCCCGTCACAGGCGGCTGAGTATGTTATTTCTCCAATTTGGCGGTTGGCTGTACATTTTTGGTTCGAATAGTCCTGACCGGTTATTATCTTCTAGGCTATCTACCGGAACGGCCGTTGAAGTGCGCGGAGTATGGAAAGCCTGCCCACCAGGCAAAGAGCAGACTCATGAACTCCAGGCGACGGACGTGAGCATTGTTGGCGCGGCAGATCCCCAGGTGCGTCGTCTAGTGAAATAGCCTGATGGAAGACGACGGTTCAATTGACAATAATTGCGCCACAGACATATCCCATCCAAAAGAAATACCACAGTCCCGATTTCCTTCGACAAATTCCTCACCTCCGCCTTCGAACGCCTTTCCATTCCCTCCTGTCGCGCTTCAGATCAGAATGCCTATACCAGTTGGGAAATGTGTTTCGCTTTCATCCCAGTGGCCCTTTCACCCAAGTTCAACCACCACTGCTCACATCCTCTGATTGCGAGGGCGCTGGCGAGACTTTTACTGTGGTACCGCGTGAGTCGATGGGGTCTGCCAGCGCTGCTGAAGGGGAGCATTTCTTCCGAGCTCCAAAATATCTTACTGTATCGTCGCAATTGCATCTTGAAGCGTACGCTGCGGAGCTGGGTAGTGTTTGGACTCTTACGCCCGTGTTCAGGGCGGAGAAAAGCGACACGCCTCGTCATCTCAGCGAATTCTACATGCTGGAGGCTGAGGTTAATTTCATGTATACACTTGACGATCTCACTAATCTTGTCGAATACCTACTGCGTGATCTCGTTCGTCGATTATACGATACCCCTGTTGGCCAGGAGATATTGACTGCAAAGAGATCAGGCGAGTCTGGTCAGGAGGACAGCCCGAACGCAAGTTTACCAGATCTACGGCAGAGATGGCTTGACCTGATGGATGGTCCCAACTGGCAGCGCATCACTTATACACAAGCGATCAAGATGCTACAGAACGCGGTTGCACATGATGGTGCAAAGTTTGAGCACCCGCCAACATGGTCAGGTGGTCTGCAGCTAGAACACGAGAAGTATATTGTGGAAGTGCTATGCAAGAACAAACCTGTCTTTGTTACGGACTATCCTAAGCAGGTCAAACCATTCTACATGGTCCCATCGCATATGCCAACTACAGAGGGGGAGACGGTTGCGTGCTTTGACCTCCTCCTACCCGATGTCAGCGAGGTAGCCGGAGGATCGCTTCGCGAGCATCGCTTGGAGCATTTAATCAACAATATGCGTGAGAACGGGCTGGTTAAAGAACGTCCGTTGTCGTCCTCTACCGAGTCGTCGGAGTCTTCAACATCGGCACCTCCCGAAGAGATTCTTTCCAATCCTGAATCAGAGCCGCTGTACCCAGGTCTCCTCCCCAACGAAGATCTTGGCCATCTCCGATGGTACGCCGATCTGCGGCGCTGGGGCACAGCTCCACATGGAGGATTCGGTGTAGGATTTGACAGATTGCTGGGCTATCTGGCAGGTGTGTCGAGTGTGCGGGACGTGGTAGCTTTCCCGCGGTACTTTGGCCGGGCTGACTGCTGAGGATTTACTCTATGAAGTTGACCTTCTCAATGATGACTGTACAGTATTGTATTATTACTCTATTATATTGGAGATATTTGAGCATGCATTGATCTGTGGCACGAATATTGTAAGGGAAATATATACTATGTACAACTTGATAACCCGCGGCAACAGTTTGTTTTTGATATTTGACAACCTATACCACAAGAAGTCAAGGTCGGCTGACCTGTCTTCCGAATGCGATGCTATGGAGTACAGCCAACACAGACAGCAAAATACCAGTTGGTAATTTTCAATAAAAACGCTTATGTTTTAGATCACCCAAGCGGCAAGTGGGCTACAGTTTAATTGCCTTTTCACTAATCAGCTGTCGAATACTGCATGAGTCGAAATGACTCATGCTCCTCCACCTGCCATTTATAGATAGTGTACCACACATGACCATTCTAGCCCTCATGACAGATACTACGGGAGCTTGCCCAGTAGTAGTACGACATATACTAGACAGTCGCTCATCTCGACTCATAATACATGCAAAGTGACTTACTCTGAGCAAGAATATTGTAGATGCGAATAGTTAGGGATGAAGGGAATAGGATATAAGTGTACTGAATACTTTAGCTGCAGGTTGTGGCTCTTCAATGGAGCTTGAGAGTCTCGGAAATATTCACAATGATGGGAAATGGGTATGATGTCGAAGTCTTGGTATGGTACGTATGTCCCTTTTTCAGTATCACCCCTATGTAAAGTGTATGAAGACAATCCAACCCAATGCCGATATGCTACTATGTTACGAGGCATAGAAGAGGCGCTTTGGAGAAATGTATAGGAAGAATCTCTAAAGGGAACTGGGCCGACATCATCTGATTTCGATCACTCCATGTCTGCCTTTACAGTGTACAGCGCTGTATACACTATACAGATAGAGTATGGGTTCTGTTGCTGACTTGCATGTGAAATAAACGGACAGGAAGTGAAAATTACTACATTGCGGCTAAGCAACCTGACTAGACCGTTCCAGGTTAAGACGGATACGTGACCATGGTCTTCCCCCCGCCTCCAAGTTTCTATATCATCCCCTCCCTTTTCCTCCTCTCCTCCTTATCACACTCTCTTCAGCGTCAATCTCGCTGGAAAAAGAAACCACTCATATATCTCCCCTGATCTCTCACCGGGTCACTTGAGGCCCGGCCTACGTTATACAGCCATGGTCGCAGCTACCGCCAACGCAGCCAACGCCTGTCGTCAGATCCCATCGGTCGAACCACCGTGATTCTTCTACGGGGCATATTAGTTCGCTCCCCGGCGGTGATTTCGACGATTATTATCCTGTTTCTGTTCCGTCGCCATATTTTGATCATCATAATAATACATTTACGCCGTCATCATCGTCATTCATTGCGCCCTTTTCTTCTCCCTTTGTGAACGTTTCTCAGAGCGACTTCGTTGCTGGACCGGAAGCTGGTCATTCCGGTTTACTCGATTCAGATTATTTGTTTCCGTTTTCTTCTTGTGACCCGACCTTTATTGAAGGCTTTCCTGATACGTACGTTGAGTCTGTGGGGCAACCGAATTACTTGGATTCGGCCTTGGAAGCAACTGGTATCATAGGTTCGTCTTTTTCTCCGTTGAATAAAAGGATTAATTGAGTCTTATTGGCATGAATACAGGACATCAATCAGGGATTCCAAGCGAATCAATGATAGCGCAGACTTCACCCCATTCTGAAACTGTTTCTAGTGAGGAATCCGCGAAAGATACGCCTGGTGAACAGCAGTCGAAGGAGTCCACTAGTCGCGTGACAAAGCGTCGACTCAACACACTCGCTGCTCGCAGGTACCGACAAAGGCGTGTCGATCAGGTCAAGAACCTGGAGGCTGAACTAGAAAAGGTGAAGCGTGAACGGGATGAGTTGATGCTGCGTGTTTCCAAGTTGGAGGGTGAAACGGACATTCTTCGGAGTTTGCTTAAAGATGGGAAGGGGTCTAAGTAATCGATATTGTTTTGTCGGTGTTCGTGTAGCATTCAGCCTCGGTATATTTCCTGCTGTACGGCTTAGGCTAGGCGTTCTCCGGAGGTCCGTAGTGCCAGCTGGCCTGATTGAAAGACCGATTAGTTAATAGCCCTACGGGACAAGGTTATGTCATTACCGTGCTAGCCAAGCCAACAGACAATAATATACAATGTAAAATGCAACGATCGAAATGCCCCAAAGGCCCCCCCCATTATTATCTAATATCTGATAGCACGGTGCAGCTGAGATGAAATTGCAACTGCAACATAACCTCAGAGATTCGACTAGTCTCATCTAGCCCTACGTACAATGCATTAGTGACGTGACGCCGACCAGAACACGCACTGACAGAGCAGGATTATGTATACATACTCCGTAGTTAACTAACGTAATCGGTAAGCGAACCGGCCACGTAAACGAACCGGCCACATCTCCCAAAAATAACTCTATATATTGATTTACTATATTTCAACGCGTCAAAATGCCACAAATTCGCAAAAAAGATCCATTACAAATAGCCCAAATAGAGGGAAAGATTGAATTAGCTATTTCCGACTTGAAAAATGGAAAAATTCGCAGTATTCGTGAAGCTGCACGAATCTATACAATCCCTCGTACAACTCTTCAGGATCGATTAAAGGGAAGACAATATCGACAGCTAATACGCGCCAACAACCATAAATTAGCTCAATTTGAGGAGGAATCGCTTGTCAAATGGGTGCTCGATTTAGATCGACGTGGATTACCCCCCGGCACTCTCTCGTACGAGAAATGGCCAATTATCTTCTCTCACAATCTGGAGATCAACGGGTTGGAGAAAAATGGGTATATAATCTTGTTAAACGTCGCCCAGAGATCAGTTCGAAGTTCTCATGAAGATACAATTATGAACGTGCGAAATGTGAAGATCCGAAGATTATTCAAGAATATTTTGACCGCGTACAAACTACTATATCTACGTACGGAATCCTACCAGAAGATATCTACAATTTTGATGAGACTGGCTTTGCTATGGGACTCTGCGCAACTGCAAAGGTTATTACTGGAAGCGATTGATACGCTCAGCCAAAGCTTTTACAACCTGGAAATCGAGAATGGGTGACTGCAATTGAAGCAACAAATTCAACTGGATGGGCCCTGCCTTCGTACATTATCTTCAAAGCCAAAAAAAAATGTACGATTAGGCTGGTTTGATGAGCTCCCAGATGATTGGAGAATCAATATTAGTGAAAATGGCTGGACTACAGATCAAATAGGATTAGAATGGCTTAAAACCCATTTTATTCCTCTTGTTCGTGCTCATACATTGGGAACATATGCTATGTTGATTCTTGATGGCCATGGAAGCCATTTAACACCAGAATTTGACCGTACATGTACTGAGAATAGTATTATTCCAGTCTGTATGCCAGCTCATTCTTCACATCTCGTACAGCCTCTTGATGTTGGCTGTTTTGCTGTTTTAAAACGGCATTATGGGCAGCTTGTTGAGCAGCGAATGAGGCTTGGCTTCAACCATATTGACAAAATTGACTTTTTAACAGCATTTCCACAGGCTCGTACGATGGCCTATAAAGCTCAAACTATCCGGAATAGCTTCACAGCCACTGGATTAGTGCCTTTCAATCCGGATCGAGTTATTCAACAACTTAATATTCAATTGAAAACGCCAACCCCCCCTCCAAGTCAATCCAGCAATACACAATCATCCTGTTTACAGACACCTCAAAATATACGTCAATTCCTACGCCAGTCAACTACATTAAAGAGACGTATAAGTGAATGTACAGGAAATCCAAATCAAGTGATTGATCAAGTAATTACGCGGATGTCAAAAGCCTATGAAATCACAATGAATGATCTGTTACTCGTACGGAAAGAAAGCCATGATTTTCGAGCTGCGAATGAAAAAGAGAAGCAAAAACGCCAAAGATCTAAGAAACAGATATCTACTGAGCAAGGGATTACTAGAGAAGAAGCTCAAGCACTCGTACAAGGTCAGGTTGAAGCATCTCAAGCTGTTACTACTGCTCCGGCCGAGCCGGAGCTCCCAGCCTCTCAAACAATTGTACGACGCCAATTTCAGTGTAGTGGTTGTGGAGTTATTGGGCATCGAATTAACAGATGTCCTAATCGTAATGCTAGTTAGATTTTTGTATACATTTTGTATGTGGATTTGAAATTGGGATTTGAAATCAATATATAGAGTTATTTTTGGGAGATGTGGCCGGTTCGTTTACGTGGCCGGTTCGCTTACCGATTACGTTATTAACTATTGTATTATTAATTATAATAGAAATCTACCGAATAATAGCCGTTAATACGAAGTACTTGATCTATTGTAGAACAATTTACTATTTACGGTGAAATTCCCTGTGGCTGAATGGCAAAAGCTTAAGTTAAGCGAATGGTCATAAGAAGAAAAAATAATTCCCAACAAAAAAAATTAATAAATTGAAATAAAAGATTCCTATTGATCGACCCAATTGCCTCGTCTCCGTTACTGAAAAAAAAAGTTTCGAACTTTCGAGGCCCCCACTTTGTATCTGTTTCGGAGGGTTCGGGTTTTTGGTCTTCCGCTGGAGATATACGATGTACTGTGCGGTGACGGTGAATTACCGCATCCGGTATAGCCTTCCTATTCGGGAATGGCGGGTTCCTGCCGGCTGTTGTAGTATAGTTAGTTGTGTCTTGCGCCTCGTCCACTTCGCCCTGCGCTCCCCTCCAGAAACCTATCTCAAAGCCTTTGTTCAGGCAATTCAGTGAAGTTTCGAGTCTCGAATCACATGAGAAGCCATTAAGTGACCTTCCTCCTCGATGCCATAGGGCAAACATGGCGATAGTATTGGCATCCACAAATCGATAGGGCTGACGGCACATGCACACTTTTCACCAAACTATTCGGTAGGCATTTACAACGTCAATAAAAGCCAGAAACAAAAGTCTTTGGGTTATTTCCAATTCCTTTTATGCAGGAAGTCATAACATGTATATCCCTTCATCCAACGGACGTCCTCCGTAACGCCTTCAATCGCCTCGAGTGGTGAGTGCGCCTCTCCCAAGGTACCATGACTTGCCAATCAGCTTCATCCATCCCTTGCCCGTAGCGTCGAATTCTGGCGGTGCAGGGGCATCGTGGACGACTGACCGCAATGAGTCCGCGTCAACCTGGACACGAAAGCGGTAGCGTGGAGACCATGCTGGTTAACAGGTTTACAAGCAGCTCTGTGTTATACTGTACATCTCCTAACTCTCCTGGAACTGGTGGATTAGATACATAGGTAGTAAGGTCTGCTGCAGAGATTGCTACGCTACACGTGAATGCAAAATATGTGGCCTATATTCCCAATCTTCTTGTAACACATATTCTCATGGTGAAGATTGCAAATGGCGCAAGTAATAAAAGTAGGTTCTGGGCCTTTGCATTTGCTCTTAATTTCTCTACATTACATTCTGGGGCTAAAGGATTTCTATTTGATGCAACAAATTTGGGAGACTGACCAAGGATCCTAGATAAATTTAAGGGGTCTCATATCTCTAACAATAGCCATTTTATATTTCTCTTTATGGACAAACTCAGTATAGCCAAGTTCGGCTGCAACATCAGAGCGAAAAGGCCACAAATTTTAAGCCAAATACCACGCACAATTGTGGCATTTCCCGTCGTCACCCAGAGTTACTCCGTACCTTCTACTTTCTGCTGGTGATGATGGGATATACGGATATACCACTGAGCCGGATGGAGCGGATACGGCGGGCCGCTTTTTTTCGGGTTTTCTCTTTTCTTGTATGAATAGGACAGGCCCAAGCGATGAGGGATGAGATGATGATTTTCCTTATATCAAATTATAATGTATATAAACATGAAGATATGAACGCGTGCTCTTAGATAGATATACACCTACTTAGATATCTGAAATAACCCGTACGCCAACGAGGCTTACAGCCAAGGCTTAGCCAGGTTAATAATGAATATTCGAAAAAATAAAAAAAAAGAAACGTCATCAACGAGCGCCCATAATCACACAATTTGCCGAATCCTGGAGGCACAGCCAAGCTTTTGCATCTCGGACTTTTTTGCGCCGGATAAGTTGTGCCGTCTGATTAGTACCTACCTCGTACTTAGGTGTACTTACCTACCTTCCTGATTAGGCTCGAACAGCCGTGATTCGTATCAGTTGCGAGAGCAGTAAGCGCTGAACAGGCATTATTATTATTATCATTACAAGAATCTCTACTGTACTATCCATAGTACAGCTAAGGCCATTAGTTCAGGCGTTTAGGCCTGGTCAGACTCAGCTAATAATAGACAAAGGGGGGATCAAAGCGACAGTCGACGATTCGGGTATGATGCGCGAGAACACAAGTCAGGTTAAGAATGGGCCAAGACGATCCTCCATGACGAACCTGGTTTTTGTTTCACTGCTAAATCCGTACTATCAGGCTGACAGGCATTGACGGGAAGGTGGTGGCGTCGGCTATCTCAACTCTAATTAGGAGAGTTCTCCGTACTACTGTACTTGGTAGTAACAAGTATACACCAGTAATGAACATAATGAGACCGGAGTATTATTATTCGATACGCCGTAGTTCTCTAATATCCCGCACCATTTGACCTGAGGACAGAAATACAGCGAGTGCAGTCAGCTTACGGGGTACACTACACGAAAACATAAAACATAAACTTAAAAAAAAAAAAAAAAACACACACGAAAAGAACCAAAAAATATAAGAACCGGAACCCCGGCACTTCGGGCTCCGTTTATTCCCAAACTGGGCAACTCGGATTAGAGGATGTCGTTACCTCCGACACCCAGGCCAATCGTTACGGATTACGGTCACTGTACAAAAAAAAGGCCCTAAAATTGCCTTTCCGGTGTCAGTTTTGCTGGTAAGAGACCTCTCGAACCGAACCTTGTTACGGAGTACATTTATTATTAATGGATTAGGTATTATTATTTACTTTACTCGCACGGAGTACCGCTTAAGCCCGTCCTCCGAGTCATGTCATCATATGACCGATAGACCTTCCCCAAAAGGAGTTGAAACAGGATCAGCATAAATATATATTAAAAATAGGAGAATTTTTGTTATCTTTCCTTAGAAAAAACAAATAAACAAAACAAAAAGAAGAACAAACAATGGTGTTGCCTAAAGTCAAAACGCAAGGCTCATCGGCCTCGTTATTATTTTCTTCTTATTATTATTACTATGCTAAATCACCTGCAGGATTGTGGCTGGAGTGGGACTGGGTCATGGCTGTAAAACTAGTGATATCATACCCTCGCATATATGCTTATCCTTAAGCTATCCCGGCGGGAAAACTCTATGCACTAATTTTGTGGATAAGACGCTAGTCCGGTGTTGGTGTACTGATACGAACAAGAATTTTTTTTAAAAAAAAAATAATAAATAATAATTAAAATAAAAAATAATATAATTCGTTATTCTCATGTGGATTTACTGAGTACGTAGGCTGTATCATCGGTGGGCGTATACGATGCAATATGGAAGCCTGCGGAAGGTTGCCAGACGATGAATAAGTCAATTATGCATAAATCGGTTCCCACCGATTTGCATACAGCCAGATTCATTCATTATTCTAACTCTGCCAAGAACCTCCACGGGCGGCACAGGGTGCTTAGCAACAATCACTGGTGCCTTTTATAGGCAGGACTTGCATGATGCTCTTCCTGTTTGCATTTATATTACTAAAATTCAACCAGGATGAAAAGGGGGGTCTAAGGATGGAGATCGATAACCAGTATGGGGCAGGAGAAGTGACCGGATAAATTGCCGAGATGATAAAAATAAGCCTTGGTTAGAAAATAATAATAATATTTTATTATATACCTATATATATTAAGTTTACACACGTACAATCCTGAATGGATCTGGGTCAATCCATGAGCCAGAACCTACCATGGATTCATATGTCCATCTAGATATTTAATAGTCGCCGTACGGAGTACTACGTAAGAAGGAAAACATCTCAGCCGGTGAAATAAGAAAGGCCCACAGGCCAAGGAACAGTGATACATAAAATTAAAATAAAGCCCAAGACTTAAAACTCAAAAACGGTTCTAGCGGCACCGGGGCCCACCTGGTATCGACAGTCACCCGTAATTTGCCCTGGCCTCGTGTTGATTAAGCTTAAGCTTCAGAAGGTCACACACTAGCGGGGTCCAAAATATGGTGGGAATTTATATTGTATATATATTTGCTATATCCCTGATATAATATTAGAAATAAAAAGATAATAAATAAGATGATTAGAGATATAAAGAATAAGAAAAAGAAGTATTGAAGATTATACTCTAAAAATCAGACCGCTAATATCCTTCTCTACCACGCCCGCATACGTAGGGGCATACGTAGAGCCTTACGTAGCATCTTCGATCAGGACTAGCCAGAAGGAGGAACAGTCGCGACCGTATTTGAATAATGATATAATGAATATTATTGTAATAGGTAATCTACTCGCGTTGTAGGCGATTACGGATCACAATTCGATCCGATTGCCACTGCATAACCGTACTCATGCACAATCCCTTCCCGTTTTTATTTTTATTTACTGTCAGCCCTTTTTCTTGGCTGCCTGCACGTACGGAGCCATGGAAATAATAGTTAATAATAAAAAACGGACTTAAATTTGCATTAAGTTTATGCACTAAGCCCACGAAATGAGCCACCCCCAGAAAGGCCAAGTTGCCTCCCAAATTGAAGAAGAGAAGTTTACCTAGGTAATGCCGAGAGTGGCGATGCCGAGTGCCTAGGCCGGTGTATTCTTATCCTGTGAGTGTACAGCATCGCATCTTCGCACAGCGACAACTAATACAACATCCGCCAGAGATGTCATGGATGTCGGCAGGAGTGAGACAGGAGATAGCCAAGAATATATTATGGTATCTTGTTACATTCAGGCCAAACCCTGTGGGGTTTAGAGTTGGAGGTTTGCTACGTACTCCACTTGATAAGTATTTACCCCTTCCAGCATTGTTTCCTCGTTAATTTCGTTTATTATGCTGTTGGTAGTGTTGTTATTCTTTGCAGTGGCGGTCCCGCAAGCTAGGAATAAGTTTATCTGCTGTGGCTTGTCTATAATAATGCACGCAGTCTGCTAACGCAGTAAACCAGAGGTATTATCTATCTGATTCTTCTAATCATAAGCAGGCTCCACATGCAAGCGATTTTTATTGATTTAATATTAATTAACCTAACCTGGTTCCTTCCATCATGCTGTATTAATCTGGTATCTCTTGTCCTGACTCTGGCGTTCCCCACTCCCCTCTTCCTGCATCTCCTTTCCCTCTTTTCCTCTTTCTTCTTTCTTTCTTCCTCCTTTCCTCCTCCTTTCCTTCTTCCTCACTCTTCTTCTGTCCTTCCCATCCTATACTGCTCCGTATAGACACTTGTGTTTCTCATCCGACGCCACCCCGGGCGTCCCAGTCTATCAGATCCCCTCATACCGTGGTTTCCCTCTCCGGTCCACGGTTCGTCTCGAATTACTGCTTCTGGAAAGGAGGAATCCCGTCCGAACAAGGTTTCATATAGCCACGGTTCTCTGCAACAAAGTTGTCTTGCACAGTCCAAACAAAGATCACGGGAGGCAGCAACCAAAAAAAAATACTATAGATTATAATAGTGCCTGCATCCTGTAAATCCTTGGCTTTCCCTTCCTTCTCAATCCTCCGTCAACCAACACCCCAACCCGACCCCATCTAGCAACGCAACTATCCAGCAGGATTTTCAGTCAGTTCTCAAGGTGGATGGAGACATATCACGGACACGTCCGCACACCTGCGGACGCGATAATTCTCTTCGAAGCCTGCCGTATTGGCCTTCTCCCCCGCGTACAGAGACGACTCTCCGAAAAGGAACGACAATCCATCAGGTCCGGTTCGGTGTTCGTGTGGGATGAACGGGAAGCAGGCATGCGGCGATGGACAGACGGCAAGTCATGGAGTGCCAGTCGCGTATCGGGCAGCTTCTTGACCTATCGAGAGATGGAAGGCAAACGGGGCGGGAACGGCGTGTCTCAATCCTCCGTGTCCAGAGCCGGGAAGACTCCAGAAAGTACGCGTGGGAGCGACGACGGTCGAGGCGATGGCGGCGATGAGGGCCCCGATGGGTATCGCTATAAACCGGACGGCCTCATGAAGCAGTCCTTCAGTATCACCACGTCCGCGGGTCAACATCTCCATCTTATCGGCTATTACTCCAGGTCGCATCCGTCTGCGGCGAACCTGCAACAGCCATCGACTGATCCGGCACTGCGACATGTGCGACCGCAGAAAGGCCTGTATCCAGAATCCACCGTCAATGATCAACAGAATCTCCCAGTGGTAACTCGGGGCCCCATGGCGGGTGCTACATATTCGATCACTCCTCATCCTATGACTGCGTATCCACGTTCGGGAGCCACACATCCACAATCATATCCAGGGCCGTATGGCTGGCCTCCGACTCCTATGGCTACTCCGCCTACTGTCACGGTCCCCTATCCTTCGTATCTCCCTCCGTTGACCGCTGCCAGCGGCCAAGTTGCATACGGGCAGCATCCGCATCATCATCAACATCATCAACAACAGCAACAACAACAACAGCCACCACCACCGCCTCCTGCCCCATTACCCCCGTCCTCGGCAGCCTTGCCTCCGCCTGCGCAATCGGGTATCCCGTCAGCCTACGATCGACCACCGCCGCAAGCAGAAACCACCTTGGCCCCTCCCCTTCAACCATCCACTGCACCGGCCCCGGCACTCCCTGTCTTCGCGTCTCGTTCTCCGCATATTTCTGAATACCACGATCCGCATCCGAGAAGCCCTCAGACGTACGTGAACGACCACCGTCTTGCCTCCCCGCGGACATCAACTACGGTCCCACCACCGAATGGCACTGCACCGGCGCTGTACAGTCCACATTCCCTCAAACCGGTTTCCACCCACGCGCCTCCTCCACCTTCACTTGCCAAACCGGTAGAGATCCCCGTTTCAACGTCGGCCGCAGGACCTACGACGACCGTTCCCAGCATCGGCTCATTGATGAATACGCCGCAATCCGCTCATCCTCCACCACCTCCCGCCTCGTTGCCGCCCTCGACGACGGCACCTATGCCACTTGAGGCCCCGCGTTTCGGAACATTACCGCGGACGGGAGGGAGTCCCCTGGCGACGAGTCGGACGACGGATGGGCCGAAGGATATTCCTAGCGAGAAGATCGGGTTCGGAGGGGAAGACATGAGGGCATTGCGCCAATTGGATCGGGTTTTTATTTGAGTCCGCTGATGCTGTTTACTGAGTATCTTTTGTTTTGGAACGACTGCATGAACATGACTGACCCCTTATGACGGCCTTGATCCTTTGCTTTTTGATTTATTATCTCAGGAATCATGGATATGGCGTTGCTTTGCATGGGTGGGGTTTTATTCTATTTTCTATATTCTACCATGCATTATTATTGCTATTTTTGGGCTAGGGATAAGACGTGTACAATGCAGACAAATTGACGGTTGTTGAGAGAAACAAAACAGGTAACCAATTAAATCAGACACTATTAAACTGAGATCTAGCAGTGAACCGTAGTAAGTAATAACGCCAATTAATTAATTAGAAAGTAGAAAGTTGATGGGGAAATAAGGAAATAAATCACCACGCCGTACTGTCAGACGAATGACCCTGCAACGTCTCCGACCAGCTCCCATGTGAAGAACCGGAAGCATGATCCCAGTATTCCTCCTGATCGTGATGACCATGTTGATCGTTGGGAGGGTAGGGCGTGTCCCATTCACTTTCTGGGGAGCGGTCATCTCCTTGGGAACGGTCATGGTGGTGGTCATCATCATGATGACCATTTCCGTTCGCATGCGAATGAGAATGAGACAAAATGCCCATCTCGACGTAACGATCCAGGTCCTCCTGATCAGTATTTGCGCCTGTAGTACCACTGTGGCTGTGTCCAAGACTATCCATGTGAACACCAGCAACCGGATGACCACCCCCGTAGTATACACCTGCATCCTCAGAAACCCCCTTATCCCTAAAATAACTCCTCTTCTTCCCACTAGACCGATGATCATACCCGTAATTATCGATCCTGCGTCGTGCAAGGACGAGTTTATCTTCATTCACCTCGCACCAGCCACAGATGTTGAATAGGATCAGGATGAGTAGCGCGGGTGTGTAGCCCAGGCCGAAGAGGTAGGCTGGGTGTACGCCGTAGCGCAAGGGTGAAATGGACCAGTTGAACGCAGAAGCGATGGCGTAGGCTATTTTCACGGTGAGGAGGAGGATGGCGAGGAGAAATTGGGACGGTGGAAATCTATATCGTTTCTTTGCGGGGGGTTGTTGGTGTTTTTCTTCTTCCCAGTGTTCTGTCTCGGTTCCCGGTACCACCGCAGCAGGAATCTGTCGGTAGACACTATTCAACAGACCATAGCAAATAACCAATACACCCGCTAGAGCCGTGAAACCCGACGCCTTGAACCTGGTATCCGTGGCGAGGGGCTTGGAGAGCAGTATTTGCTGCTGCGGACTATTCTGGCGGAGAATGGGGCTCCATTCCCGGGGGACGGTGAGGAAGAAGGTGAGCAGGGCGAGGAAGTAGAAGAGGAATGGAAGCCAGAATGCCTGTTTCGTGGGGAGGTGGGAGCTTGGGGTGTATCGGGGGTTTGAGGCGTTGGAGAGGCGTTCTTGTGTTGAGGCCCTGTATCAATTAGCCTACTGGCCTTCAGAGTATATCCCGGCAGATGGTATGTAGGGCAAGGGGGAGAATTACCAATGACGACCCCCCTCCCAAACAACCGCCATCAGAGCCGGTGTCAACGACGTATAAAACAGCCCCTGCAACATCAACGGGGTCGTCTGCAGATAGTCCCGGTCAACGTCGATGCCCATGAAACAAGCGACAACCCCGCAAACCGCGACGAGCAGCATCCAGAACCACTTGAACCGTCTTCCGGGGCCACTAGACGCATACCGCCTGTTCAGCGGCGAGAGCAGCCGACGGCCGTGTTTCCGCAGATTGCCCATGGTGAAGATGAAGGTGACTGCGAAGAGCAGGGCGAAAACCATGCCGAGGGAGGCGTGGGGGCCCAGCCTGCGGATGGGGGCGTAGCAGGTCGTGCCGTTGAGGATGGTGCCGTCCCAGATGGTGCTGTTGAGGGAGGAGTGGTTGGACATGGTGGGCCGGTAGTCGCCGAAGACGAGGTAGCAGTCGGAGACGTTGGAGAGGGTGCCGTTTGGGTAGAGGGTGTAGTTGTAGTGGGAGAGGACGGAGCGGTTGAAGGGGATGCTGTTGATGATGATGGTGTCTGAGGCGTTGGCCCGGAGGGATCTGGGGAGGAGCATGTTGCCGACTCCAGTATACTTGATTCGAGTGGAGATTCGTGGCTCGTCGATTGGCGGTGGTGTTTGGTTTACCCACCGCGGGCCGTTAACCTTCGACAACTTTAACGGGGGCTCATGTTGCAGATGGAAGAGGGAGAAGAGAGCAGAGCAGCGGCGAGAGCAGGTATTAATGAGCTACGGGATGCCCGGAGCTGACGATGGATAATGCGGATGGGGTGATGAGGATGACGATGCATGACGATGCGTGAACCGTGGTTGCCGCATACTGCCTATACTGTGTGATATATGCCCTTATACTGCGGTGTATGTTGATATGTTGATATGTTGATATAGGGCTGCCGTGCACGCTATGCAGCATACCTGCACTGCTTACCTACTGCGGTGTCTACCCAACTAGAATACATAGGGCGTGGAATAGGGCGTGGAATAGGGCACGGAATAGGGCACGGAATAGGGCATGGATAGGGCATGGATAGGGCATGGGATAAGGCAGTCACGCGGAGAGAGTCATGTGCTGCGGCCAAAACGGGATCGCTGTACTGTATTTGAGCGATTTCATTGAAGTTCGCAGTACGCTCGCAGTGCGCTCGCAGTACGCTAGCAAGGAATAACTGCTAGTATTATACACATATAACCTTCTATGCTGGGCGACGGACATGCATGTGTGGGGTAGAGTCCACTTCCCCAGATTGGCAGGGGAGAAAAAGAAAAGAAAGGAGACGCGGCAGTGACATGTCGGTATGCCATATAGCGTATCTGTACGGGCTCCGGTATAAATGAAGATATATGGATGCACATATAAGGAAATATACCCATACGCCCCCATACACGACGGAAAGCCAGGGGTAAGTGGGATGTGGCATGACCGTACTAGTAATAGAGTAATAGTAATTAGAGCAACGCAATGGTCTTGATTGCATACTAGTAATAAGTGCTACGCAGCAATAACATCTGCCGCATATGATTACTATTCCAGCCATAGAACGTTGCTTTTGGTGCTCAGGCCGTCCCGGGATGCGGGGAGCATTCCATTACTCGTTTCTATTATGATATTATTCCAATATTAGTATGTATTTTATTATTATTATTATATAGTAAAGCATGCACTCAGTCCTATTAGGCTCCCCCGCTCGCTGCAACGGCCAGAATACCACCCACCGTCATGCCAACCGTCGCTTAAAACTGCTCTTCTCCTTTCTCCTCCTCTTCCTATATTCCTTGCTGCCTTTTTCTTCCTCTGGCTCCCTTCCGTGCTCCTGTATCCCCTCCCCGGTGCCCTCGAATGCTCTCGAATGCTGTCCATGCACGACTCACGCTCCGCCTTCATCTTCGCTCCCGGCTGGGATCCCCGTCTGCGCCATGGCTCGCCCCGCCCCATATCCCTGACGGGCCTCCCCGCCCTGCCCGTCGTCGACGAGGACCATGTCTCTTCGACCGTTGCTGGCGACGATGCTGCCGTCTCTGATGCATCGCCCGAGTCGTGGGATGCCGACGATGTCCCGGCAGAGTTTTCCCCGGTCGCAGCCGTCGCCACCGCCCCATCCTCCTCCTCGTCGACCACCGCCAAATCCTTCCACTTTGCCGTCCTCACCTCCGACTCCTCTGCCGATGTAACGCCAAAGATCGAAGAGCTGGACGACTCCGACAGTCTACAGGCCATCAAACCCGCCACCCCCTCGACCGACTCCACCGCGGACCCGCCCGTCCACATTCCACGGAAACGCGGCCGACCGCGCAAGAATCCGCTGCCGCTGCCCGGAACCCAGGTCAAAATCACCAAGGGCCGTTCCAAGACCGGCTGCATCACCTGTCGACGCAGAAAGAAGAAGTGCGACGAGACGAAGCCGTCCTGCTTGAACTGCCAGAAGAATGCCGTCGTCTGTGAGGGCTACCCGCCGAAAGAGGTGTGGAAGAGTGGCCGGCAAAAGATGGAAGAAGGCAATCCCCCCCTTCTCTCTCTCTCTCTCTCTCTCTCTCTCTCCCTCTCTCCCTCTCTCCCAATGCTCATTGCTGACGCACTGGCAGCCGCTCGCAATTTCTGCACTGCTCTCGTACCTCGCGCCTTGCCCATCCTGATCGATGGCATCGAGACAGACATCGATCGGCGTTTTCTCGATCATTTCGTCTTCGGTCTCAGTCGTGTTCTCACCCTGATCAACGATGACTCCAACCCGTTCAAGGAGATTCTCCTGCCCATGGCCACCCAACATCGTGGCTTGATGCACTCCCTCATGTGTCTTTCCGGATCGCACCTGTCGGGCCTGGATCCCGAACCTCGGGTGAAGGAACGGAGGTTCTACCACTTCCATCGCGCCATCCGGGATCTGCAGGAGAGCATCGACAACGCATCCAAGGGTCCCGAGTACGAACCGCAGCTGCTGGTCGAGGACCCGATCATCGCGTCGACCATCGCCCTGAGCCTGAACACCATCTGCGAAGGGGAGACGAATGGCGAGTACCGCCCGCACATGGACGCCGCACGATACCTGCTGGTCACGCAACGCCCTCGGAACGAAAAGTTCCGGCAGTTCATCGTCGAGTTCTTCCAGTACCACGACGTCTCCAACTCCATCACCTCGCTCGATCGACGGCCGGCCCTCATGCAGGGCGACATCCGACTGCCGGATTTCGTGCCGCAGCCGCAAGCGGGCATGTTCCTCGGGGTGTTTGACGGCCTCTTCAACTACATCTCGCAGGTGACGCGCATCCGCGACCGGATCCGACAGCGCGTCAACGACGGATGCGAGCCGGCCGTCGACTACCAAACGCTGAGCGAGGCGGTCTTCATCGACTCCGCCATCCGCTCCTGGCAGACCTCGCATACGCCGCAGACGCCCAACTGGTACCTGGCGCAGCTGTATCGACAGTCGACCTGGGTCTATCTCTTCCGCACGATCCGTCCGTCACGGCCCAGCGAGAAGATCATCCAGGTCGTCAACGACGGACTCGCCTACCTCGACCAGTTGCCGCAGGACGCAGGTGCGTACAGCATCGTGCTGATGCCGCTGTTCCTGCTGGGATGCTCGGCATTCCAGCCGGAGCAGCGCGAGCGGATCAAGATCTTCTTCGACCGCCTCAAGGAGTATTCGAACCTGCGCAACATCGAGCCCGCGTACAAGGTGGTGCAGCGGGTCTGGGAGGTGATGGACACCAAGGTGGAGGACAGCTGGGACTGGGAGAAGATCATCAGCGACATGGACATGGACTTTTTGATTACGTGATTTTCTTTTTCTGATTGCATTGAAGGCCTTGCACTGCATTTCTTTGTTTGACTCTTAACCATCTTTATTCAGCCACTGTATGTATGCATGTATGTCATCATCGGCGTTCTTTATGCATGAATCGGCCACGGACTGGACCGGAATCGGGAAAAAGGAGGATCATGCTGATTTCAGTTATTCAGTTGATAGGAGTACTGTACATATGCCATATGTCCGTTTATTATCTTGACTGGTTTGCTACTCTAGCCTGTTAATAACCACGTAACCAGAAACAAAGCCTTCTTTGATTGTATTCCGGGTTAGTTATCTCGCCCGCGATGTATGGACATGTACGATGACATCTACAGATCTACTTGCATAATATCTACGTAGTAAGTACGGGATATAGCCAGTCGAGTAACTCTCCTTCAGGTTTGAATTATATTTAGAGCCGGGATTTCAGACCAAGTAGTGACATTTTTTCACCATCTAGACTGACTGCAGCTCTGTCCCAACGCCCAGGGAAGCACCGGAACGTTCGCAAACGTCCTATTCAAGCAAAAAGTTGGGGGTCACCCCCATGTTCAAGCAGTTCAAGCATCCCAATGGATGGCAGCGGGTTTTGACAATGTAAACGGAGCCTTTACAAACAAAAGATCCATTGACGTTTTGCGAGCCGGGAGAACCTAGGAGACCTTTAGTGAAGTGCACGAAGTGGACAATGGGGAGAGCACTTCCTGCACTCCAATCAAATGGGCTTATTGTCCAGCAGTAGAACAGCTGGAAATAGTGCAAAGGGGTATCAGTCGTCTCGCCTGAAGTAGGAGACGGTTGCTGTCAATCCACACTCCGGGAAAAGGAGTCCATACGAATCATGAGAGATCCGCGGTTCCTTTCAATACCCTGCCCTCGTTTAGGTCGGCCACATTAGTTGGATAGTTCTCCCCTAGCCAGCATTCCGAATAGACAAGCATATATCCTCTAACGCACTCGCTGAGTTGGTTGTTCTAGCTAGGAGTTAACTACAACCACCAACAAAAGACTCCTTAACTGCGCCAGTTCGCACGTGATAAATCAATGAAACCACGATTCAGAATAAAGACAGGACTGTTCCAGCCACAAGCAGTTCTGTGGCTGCGCACAATAATGATGGCCTGATATATCTCTTTTAATAAACCTGATTCTTATGGGTTCCTCATGATTGAAGTAACTGTGTAAATGGTACTAATGAATATACATCTGATGAGGATATACTAGTTATTTCGGACAGGTGGATTATCTAATAATCCAGCGGCGGGATCCGGAGTATATATGTTCCGGGAGAAAAGATGATCATACCCGAGTATCCTGGATGCTGTATGTATACGAGAGCTCAAGCAAGCGATACGGCATATCAATTAGAGCTTCACGATGTACTAAAGACGGCAGTATATCGGTATAGAGCGCTCACCACGATCCCTACGACTCCTATGGTATCCTGTTAGTATTTGATATCCGGACGCCGCACCCCTGATCCACATCAGTAACAGCGAAACATGCAATATAACACAGCTGCCGTAATAGAATACATCATCCAGGAATGGTGATCGAAATGCCTCCAAAAAGGTTCAGTTTCTTTTGGCATGGGTTTGGGAAACTCTCAAAGTATCCAAGACCCGGGCACCGGTTTTGAATTCGAGTGTAAAATTCCTAATACTCTTGTCGCTAACACCAATATTAGTATATGCTGCCGGCTTTATCCACACGTGATATACCCTGACCTACTTTAAAGAATCGAAAGAACACAGTGGCAACGAGTCCAGAACCACATCTTCATAATTATCAATGAAGGTTGAATAATACATATTAACAGAGTTTCGCGTAGAATCCTTGGAACATGGCTAGATCTTCTACTGGTGGAGCCAGAACCAGAACCAGCAATACATACTGGCCCGGGGCTACGGAGTACAATATTGAATGAGATGGAAAAAAATTTTTCTTTCAAAGAAGGTTCTTTAATTTGTTTCAAAATGAAATAAGGATGTGAGAGGTATCCATCAAATAGAAAAATCCAAAAGCATAAAGAGGTATCCAAAAAATAGAAACTAAACCCTAACCCATCATTTATCCATAACCATATCCGTTTTATCCAACATTCCACGTAATCCAAGCCCCCGTTTCTCGTGACTCGTAAATTCTTTCATCTCCCCTTTTTTTTTGGTTTTTTTGTTCTTTTCAACAACACTTTCAAAGAGTTGAATACCGGCTCAACCGGTTATAAAGATCACTGATCTTCGTAGAAATACCGATGAACCACCCTGTGGTTGTTTTTTGAACCGTACGGAGTACTTCCGTTTACTGACCGATGGCCAGAGTGAAGCCCGTGTTGATGGGGCAGCCGTGGGTGGCCTCGTTGTCGTCGGGCTGGAGGTAGGCATCAGCGCAGGCGGTGTCGCCAGCCTTGCAGACGGCCGAGGGGCACTGGGGGTTGTTGGCGGTCACGGCGAAACCGAACTTGGTGAATTCGGAGTTGGTGCCCATGTTGATGCAGGACAGATCCCAGAAGATAGTAGAGCCGGCCTCGGTGTACTCGAACTGTAGCACGTCGTCCTGGCTGGGGGTTGTGGCGAGTTTGATGGAGACACCGCCGCCGTTGGAGTTGACGCGCCAGTTCTCTGAGTAGGAGCCGCCGTTGGCAGCCAGGGTCTGCATGGAACCGACCGTGTCGGCCACGGACCAGGCGTAGACGGGGACGTTCAGGTTGTTCACGATCTGAACGCCGCCGGTGATGTCGCTACCGCTTGCGTTGCGCGGGACAATCGCCGGGAAGGCAGAAGAGAGAGTGGCAGCGAAAGCAGCTGCAAGACCGAAAGACTTGAACATCATTTTGTTTGTCTGGTTGTGTTTTGTTTTCGACGTAGGGAAGGGCAGTGGTGGTGAAATTCAAAGTCTGATCGACAGACGACTTTTTTGTTTTCAGAAAGGAGTGATCTGAGATCCGAGTCTCTAGAGAAAGAAATTGAAGATAATGAATCGACGAAAGGAGAGAATCGTCTTTATCTTTCAATGAATGACTGTGTTCTGAATTGAAACAAAGAGAGAATCAAGACCTGCTCGAGCAGGCTTTTTATATCTTTCTTTCAACCCCCCCAGCGAACAGCGCATGGTGAGCAGCCACTGAGAAGCGAGACGGACAGGTGAGAACCGTACCAGTAACCAGACAAGGGAAAAAGATGGAACCCCCCTCCCCACAGCTGTGGTCCTGATTGAAACGGTTCGAACGTGGATAGGCCGGTACCTGAGCAGCACTGGATTATGATTAGCAGACCGATGTCAGGTACACAAAGGGTACTTCGGGGATAAGGTTCTAACTTGGCTTTGTCAACCGCCACGGAGTTGGCGGCAGCCGTGGTTCTAGACCAGGTACGGCGATGCTGACGAGGTTCCATGGATGGATATTGGATACATTGGATGTACCTTGCATTCGGGCTGAGCGGGATCTCGCGATTGGCAAAACGTAAGCCGTGGCGTTGGTGGCGATGGAATGAAGGATTTGCATAGGATCGCTGTCAACCGTGGGTCGCAGGGCGATGCGTTGCCATTCCGAGATTTTTCCCTGCCGGAGAGAACAGAACAGGACAAAGCGAGACGAGACGGTGAGGGGAAGGAAGCAGTCAAGCGTTCAAGCCTGTCTGGTTGAACAAGTCGCGATGCGCGAGGCAAACTCGCCGTGCAGCGTACAAGTCACATCTTTTGCAGACGACTTCTTTCACCACGTCAGTCTCTGGTTGGGCGCAGCATCTGATTCGACTCGCCTCATGCAACGCGATCCACTGCGTTCCTGGATGATGGATCAGGATTATTCATGCCCGAGGAGAATTTTCGACGGTTGAGGCTGTGGACTGTGGATTCTGCCTGTTTACCGGCGGCACCCACGTGGGAGAGACGCTTTGCAAGATTCTGTCAGTCAGACCAGACTCTGAGCCAGAATCAGATCAGAGCCAGCGTCCCTAGACAGATATCCGGTTGTCTCGGTGTCTACTCTTGAAAGCATCGGTTTAGACAGTCGGGCTGCTACATGCCTTCCTGTTCCCTGCTGCGTCATCTCTTGCTTGTCCGGTTGCAAATGCGGCGGCGTTGGCTCCGTCTTTGATGGATTCGATTGTTGACGTATTATATAAATTAAAAATTATTGATCGAAAGACTGTGTGGGGTATGAATAATATAATATCGCCGGATTGTCCTCCCATTCAATCGCATGTATTTACCGCTGATTATTGTACACGTCTGATGTAATACCGAGGAGAAAGGAATAGTTAATAAATGGATAATATAAAGTAATAACTGAGTTGGCATAGACTTGGACGAAGCCGCATTACTCCGGTAGAATCCGTCTTCTCATCAAGGAAAAAAGAAAAAAATTTTTTTTCAACCCCCCCCTCTGGGCGACATCACCAATAATGCGTCCTCATCCCCGTCAGTGACGCCAGTGTGCTCTCCCCCCCTGCGTCCTCCCGCTTCCGGTGCCCTGCCAATTCCAGGTTGATTTGCCGGTGAATATGCACCAGCCAGTCCACATAGCTCTGCGCCTCGTTGTTCCGGTCTTCGAACAGCAACCGAGCAAATTCATATTCCGCTCCATCCATCCCCTGCCGCGCCAGTTGGATCGTGGTTGCCTTGGATCCGTGGATCGTAGACAAGTATTGCAAGAGATTGCGCACCTGCGCGTTAAGTTGCGTCTCCAGCACCGGCAGCGACGATATGCTGGGGTTAAGTTCCTGCAGCGATGTGTGTCCCGGTCCGAACAGATCCTCCAGGAGGTTGGGCGACACGTGCGAGTGCAGCCAGAGGAGACAGCTTTGTCCGTTGTCAACGAGGTAAGCACCGCCCTCCTCCACGCGTGAGAAGCTCGCTCGGAGCGACGGTGGGACCTGCAGTTGGCCTTGTTCGTTCGGGAATGCGTCCTCCGGCTGCATGTTGTGAATCGAGATGATTCGAGGGTAGAGATACATCGACAGTTCCGTACACCCCATGGACTTGAGCATGCGCATATCATGAATCCGCCGGTCTGATGTTTCGTGGCCACCTGTCATGGGATTAGCTGCTTACGTGCCAAGAAATAGCCTGCATCGGCAGTGTACCCACCCTTGAACGCTCTCGACTTGATCAAGCTCAGCATGAACATGGAAAACTCCTTCAGGTTTTCTGGCAACACAAGCTGCCCAGGAGGGTGTGACCCGGAAAAGATCCTGCGGTATCCGCTGAAGATGTCAACCGTCTTCTCTGTGATGCTGGCACGGATGTCCTTGAGTGATTTATCCAACGTCTTGGAAGCAGCTACAGTTTCCCAAAGTTAACGGCATGGACAGTCAAGAACTGGAGGTGAGACAGCAGAAAAAACCTACCCTCCTTTGCAATAATGGCAACGACAGCATCTTGATCCACGAACTTCATCGTTTCCATACCGCCCTCATTCACCGCTGCCACGACGTTGATACATCTCACCCGCCGTTGACCGTCGGCCGATGTGTACAGCAAAGCGGCCTGGAAGTGGGCGTCGAGTCTGGGATCCAGCTTCCCGTCGTAACTGAAAAGAACCCCAAGCGCTTTGTCCGCATCAATACTGCCGATCTCAAGATCGGCACCAAACGTATGATGCAGGAAGTTTCCATGATACGAAGCTACTTGAAGACCGTTCGAGCATCGGACTTTCATCAATGCTTGGTAGCCAGTCTCCCTGTTAACTGTGTGCGCCAACTCCTGCGAGAGCTTCAAGAGATCACGTGGTGAGTGGAAATTGGGATAGAAGAAAGTCTCCCCGCCGGTGACCTCAGAGAGGTGACCTGTAGATCGTCAGTTTATGGGAAAAGAACTAAACAGCGTGGGACCCCGCTACTCACCAATGGTTGCGACGTCTATGTAGGCACCTCCAGGTGCGGCCAAGAACATGTCGACACCAATACCAGCATCTGCGAACTTGCTTGCTGTCTTTTTCCATACTGGATGTTCGGTTGTGAACAGCTTCCTCTCGGCATCTGTCCCATGGATCTTTGGATCTTCCCTCATGAACAATTTCCCAGGGCCCCATGTTGGCAGGCTTGCCAGAGTACAAACCACCTTGCCACCAGTCGCCTGCAGAGCCGATAATGCTGCGTCAAGCGCAGGGAGCAGGGCTGGCTCGGGGTTCTTGATATGAGAGAACATTTTGGGAATATCACTTAGCAGGGAAGAGATTACGGACCTAAGAAAATGGTTAGCTTATTCGATTACCGTAGTAGTATCTGAACTTTTCTTTGCCGCATACTTCGATTGATAAGGATCCACGAAAAGACCTTCACTCAAAGGAACAAATGGCTCTTCCAAATCGGTCATCACCATCATCTGTGCCTGGTCGAGTTGCGCCTGGGATATCGTCAGAAAGGACGAACTCGCAGAAGATCGGACAGAAGAAAACATACGCTGAGATTGTAAAAGTGCACTTCCTTGTCAAAGGTCACGATGCCAACTTTGGACCCTTCCGGCAATTTTCGTGCCGGTGCTTCTCCCTCTGCAGTTTCCGCGGTTTCATCTTCGCTGCCGTACAGAGCTTTCAGAATCCCCTTGCATACTCCCTGGAGGAATCGCTTTTTCACGGCTTCCTGGCTGACATCTATCAAGAACAGCCATTGCAGACCGACAGGCTCTTTGTTCCAGTATTCCTTAGGGACTAGAAATTCAACGGTTCCCATCATCAACTCCGGCCGCTGTAATCGGTCAACCCGCGTCCCCGAGGGTTCAAGAGGCGCAAAGTACTCTGGAGGTACATCGTTGGGGAACGTGCACATATTGCAGATGAACTTGTTGCCCCCCGATTTGAACGTCATGAAAGGATTTATGTATGTCCTGCATCTGCGGCATCTCGGAGGACCTGCGTCGCCAAAATCGAGCACGGGTACCGGTTGTTCACCGGGATCGAGACGTGCAAAGGGTTGGAGGATCATCCCCAAGGGCAAGGCGGTCGAGGATAGGAATTCGGCGGTGGACGGAATATTGTTAAGAGTGAGACGTGCGAACTTGGGAGACGAATTGCCTTGGTCATAGGCCACGAAGGGGATCCCAGCCGGAGGCGGCAAGTGACGTTCCATCGTCGGGTAGACATGGCTAAAGTAATACGCTGCCGGCGCATCGCGAGACCTTGGGATGCTGGGAATCTGTTCCGGATCAACTCTTCCTTGATGAGAGCCTCCGACTCCTGTTCCAGGCACACCCGGTTGAGGGATCATGCCCGGAGAGGGGCTTACTGCACGCGAACCAGGATGTGATGCTGGATTCAGGGATTGTGATGGGGGCTGCAAACCGCCTGTATTGATACCTTCACCCGATGGTTGCAGGGGCGGAGAAGGGGCGGTTCCAATATCATGGTACGCATGTCGATGCTGTTTTTTCCTGTGCGTGCGAGCAGCACTTCCATCTGCTGTTAACCCCAAACCTCCCATCTGCGACGTCAATCCCGCCATGGTATTACCACCTGGAACTCCCAGTCCCCCCTGCGGTCCTGCGTGATAAGCGGCGGCCGGTCCGGGGGCGAAATCTGCTTGTTGTGCAGGGCCATAACCAGGCCATTGATTTGGCGTTGTTCCGTAGACTGATCCCGATTGGGGAGGAGGATAGGTATGAGGAGCAGGCTGACCCATTATGTTTTGGTTCGAAGGGTCTTCACCGGGTGCGACTCCCTGGCCCAGGGCGTGATACATTGTATTGTCCGCCATGGTGCTTCATAACCGCGCGGGGAGTCTATAGGGAGAGTGGTCGAGGATAGATGGGTTCAATCAACGCCGTAGCATGCTAGTTCGGACGAAACGGTCACTCTTTCGAAAATTAAAGGATACGCGATCTGATCGGATGACTTCTGGAAGCAATTAGAGAGACGTCGACGGGATAATTCGCAGCTGCAGTGATTCTTGCTGCACAGCTCTCTCTGTATTGACCACCTAAACGGTTGCATTGTCGGCATTACGTTTCTCCGCCGGCTTGCACGTGCGGTCCCGTCCTCGACGGCCGCAATGAACGAAGCTGTACAACAGCAATCTCCTATGCACAGTGACTGTGCTTGAGTAACCCGAAAGATACATTTACAGGATATAGCAAGATCATCGCAGTGTTCTTATCCGGAAACTACCAAATGCGCCTCGGAAGGGTGCATGCTCTGGAGCTTACCGGTGGATTTCTCTTGCTGCCCACTTGGACAACGCAATGCAGTCTTGTTATGCCCATGCCTACGGTCCGCTTCTGTTACATATGCAGGTTCTCTGGACTCGGAAATGAGTCAATTTCATCTTCCTGCTGAATGGAATATACTGGGAAGCGCTATATGTTCGGTACTGTTGTAACAATCGGAAGCGCATATTCGTATAGAGTCATGGATGTGCTTTTAGAGAGATCTGCACAAGGCCAGTTCTTTAGACTAATATGACTTGATTCTGAAGCCCTCGCGTTCTATCTATTTTGTGTTTATTCGTCTATGGTTAGAAGGATACCATGATGTCAAAATGGTTGCAGCTTCATGATGACATCACGAATGGTTTCCCAGCGCACGATGAACTTCTCATACCAATACAGGCACTGCAAATGCCCTTCTACGCGAAGACTGTGACTGAAAATAAAAATAAAAACAAAAAAGAGAAATAGCTACCATCATACCTAATTGATACAATCTACACTGCCCAATCATATCATGTCTTCCCATTCCGACTCCCAGCAGCCTCAGTACTACAGCGTTTGCAAATCAGGGCTTCCTGGTACGAAAGACTACAGAGTGTATCTGCACGAATCGGACAGATTAGTCTCGCCATGGCACGATGTTCCTCTCTACCTGGATCAGAAACAGGGACTGGTGAATATGATTGTTGAGATACCGAGGTGGAGCAACGTTAAAATGGAGGTATGAGCGCTCTATAACAACTATAAATAAACAAACTGAACGGATTGATAATACTAGTAATGATGGGGATAAAATGATGGTGATGATAATGCTAATGAGTTTTACAAAGATCACCAAAGATGAATTTCTCAATCCAATCCGTCAGGATATCAAAAAGGATAAACTGAGATACGTCCCTAACATCTTCCCTCACAAGGGATACCCGTGGAACTATGGGGCTCTTCCTCAGGTATGATTCATACTCATCACACACACACACACACACACACACACACACACACATACACATATATATTTGACTTTCCCGTGTCTGACATATTTCAACTACCCGAATCACACAGACATGGGAAGATCCCAATTGAAAGACTCCAACACTAGCATCCCGGGAGACGGCGACCCCCTTGACGTCTGTGAACTCGCCGGCGACATCGGCTTCACGGGCCAAGTCAAAGCAGTCAAAGTGCTCGGAGCATTTGCCGTGATTGATGAAGGCGAGACAGATTGGAAGATTGTCGTCATTGACATGGAAAACCCAGCTGCAGAGCAAATAAATGATATCTCCCAAGTGGAAAGGCAGATGCCGGGGTATTTGGGGACGATGAAGGAGTGGTTCAGGGTGTATAAGGTTCCTGATGGGAAGAAGAAGAATGATATTGCGTTGAATGGGGAGATTAAAGGGAGAGAGTATGCCCCTTTTTCTTCGGAAGGTGGAGGAAGAAGTTATTCTGACTGACTCTGGTCTAGGTTCGCCTTGAATCTGATCGAACACTATCACCGTAGTTGGAAAAGCATCCAACCTGAACCATCCGTGCACACGAAAGCTTCAATGTGAGTTTTGAGGAAGGCATAGTCTCTCGCCTTCATCGCCGGGATGGCTAATATCGAGTTTGAACAGGGATGACATCGGCCTCCGCGAGAACACGCTGGCAGGCCAACTGTACCACGAGCAGAAAGAGGACCTTCATCATATCCATATTGACAAGGGGCTGGTTGAGAGGTATTATTTTCTTTCCCCGGATTGGCCTCTTAATGCTTCTTGTCCTGGAAGGATAATGGAGGCTTGATGGACTCCTTCATAGTACCGGAAAGATGATATGTTCTAGACCTACCGGGATCGAGAAGTTTTCCTAGATTAGTCATGCTAAAAGCAATGATAACTATATCTCTTTTTCTATATACCAGTATATATATATTTTTATGTATTCTAGCATACATACACAACTGCTGGTCTTGGCCACAGGTAGTGGCAATGCCAACCACTTTAATGACCAGGTCTCTGTCCCATTATAATAGCAGGTTCCTCCAAGTCATCATGCTCAAACCTATGAGACAAGTCCACCAAGTCAATCATTTAGGTTCGTCTCGGGGTGGGATGGGGATGAGGGGCAAATATGACAAACCCTAAAACAGCCACTCCACAAGGCTCATTCAGCAATCTCGTTCCATTCTTCAGTGGCTGATCCACCCATCGAATAGCAAAAGCAGCCAGGATATGTCCATGGGCCACGCAGACAATATCCTTTGGAGCCGTGGCATGATGCGCTATTCTAGTGTCCCCCGGATACTCCGCAGATTTGCCGGCAATAACGGATTTGATCTCTTTAATGAGCTCGTCCAGACGATCTGAGACTTGCTGTGGTGTCCTGATAGAGTTCCGTGAGTATGGAAAGAGAAAATTTTCCCATTGAATCATGTTCACAGTGTGTCAATTGCAAAACAAGATGGGTGGGTGGGATAGGTGATATTGACGTACTCCCCTCCAGGACAGCTGTCTTTCCAAATACTCCAGTTTCGACCATTATGTTGGCCTTTCTGCTTCCGGAGCTTGTGGACTTCTTCGATTGTCAGGCCTTCATAGTCACCGTAATCCCATTCCTGGATTAATGGGGTTACATGAATAGTTTTCGCGCTCGGGTCGTCCTTCTCCGTGGTTGTAATGCCATCCGCGCCCTCTCGGAGCTGGAAATGCTGGTGCTCATGGATTCCTAGGTTGAGGAGTTCTGCCGTACGACGAGCACGACCACGAGGTGAACAGTAGCTGTTTAGATTCGTTGGTCACATTATTCCATGTTTGCTGGTGGTTTGTTCTCACATCCGGGCAATCTTGTCTGGATCAATCAACTTGCCTGGCCCAACGAATGCGTCCCTGGTTTCCAAAACTTCCTTTTCGCCCGCTGCTGTTAGAGGAATGTCTGATGTGCTCGTGTGTTTGCCATTTTTGGACCATTCCGTTGCGCCGTGGCGGACGAGGTAGATACGGGAAGACATCGTTGTTTTGCTAGCTCTCAGGAGATTTCAAAACCCAGGAGAAACTTGAACGTGTTCAGTATTATCAGTGGATGCTTGAACTGAGGAGTATCATGCAAAAAGACAGGTGTGCACTTCGAATCAAATATCAATGTAAGGGCCGAACACGAGCTCCAAAAGGATCGTCATGGACCCAATACCAGAATCATTTTGGAGGAGCCATTTCAGTGGCCCGGGTATGAACAGCATTGTGATGACATATTTATTGTGTTATGCTCAAGTTTGCCATGGATCATTGGAACCAAGCAATCAAATCCCCGACTATGACCCGTCGGATTGCAGTTCCCGGGCAGCAATAAAAATGATAATAGGACACACTCCCTGTGGGAAATCAAAGATCTGATAGCAGCACCAGAAGCTCCGGTGCATGGAATTATAGTTCCGCCAGAACGTTGAATTAGTTGCCTCAAAAGACTGTATTCGGACCCTTGTCCGGTAATGCTTTATAGGTAGCTTGAAACAACCCAAGCCAAATAGTTGTAGATAGAAGTATCTGCAATATCTGCATTTTTTATTTACTTGCTGTAAACACAAAGGCATGGAGATTTTTGGCACTAAAATCCAACAGTTTACATTTGCGGACCATGCATACCAATAAGCTTTTTTGAAATTTGTTATGACGATGAAGGGATTGAGAGAATGAGATTGAACTATCTATCATGATCTAAAGAGTGATTAACAACAGCATTCCTCGTGTGAACCCATAAGTCATAATGCCCAAAAAGAATCTCCGGCTCGTCTCATCTTGGCTTCCCAAAGAATCATTCCGGGTCTATCGCATGACGTCGTATTAATACATAATGGTGAACTTTTGACGAAGAAAGAACAGAAGGAAAAAAGCCAAACTCCCGTAAACACCACAGCTCTACCCCCCCCAGAGAATGCTCATTAATGACTCTGGTGGGATGGTTTATGGGTATAAAATGCAGTTGGTATCCATAATAGTGTAGTCGTCAAGAGTAGAAAACCGCAAAAATAACGCCTAGAAAAGCAAAGAAAGTACTCATTACTGGAGCCTTGACGATGCTACCCGCAGCACCTTGAAAGGGTGTCGCGGCGGCCAGTTCCGCGGTAAATGAATTCTTTGTGGTTGATGTAGTCAATGTCGTAACCCTGGCAGAGGGACCATCAACCGACTTAGCAATGGGGGAAGAAGCCAGAGCAACAGAGGAGGTTGGCGTCAACTTCGTTGCCTCAAGGCCAGAGGAAGGCGAAGCCGAGACAGAAGCTAACGAAGCCGAGGTAGAGTGGACCGTAGACTGCGAAAAGAGAGTATTGGTTTTAGTAATATGGGGAGAAGGATAAGAAAGTGACGGGGAGTGCTCACTCACAGAAGCCGCGCTAGGCGGCTGGGCTTGCTCGGAGCCGGATGTCCAGCCAGCGGGTACAGATGTCGGCCTCGCAACAGACGACGCAGAAGGCGCATTGGGTACCCAAGGCCACACGCTCGGGGTGACAAAACTGGATGTCTCACGATGTGTTCCACTCCAGGGGACTGGCTCTTCAATTGTTGCGGTCACTGGTGGTGCAGACTCGATAGCATCAGGAGCACCATCGCTGTTTCCATTAATCTTGCCGCCGTCAGATATGATGGATTGCCATGAACCGCTGTTGTCGCCGTACGAGTATGATTTGCCGGTTGAATAGTCGGTTATGGAAGCGGATTTAAGATACATGGTGTAGGGGCCCTTGCTATAGTCCGTCAAGCCACCGGCCCAGTCTAGATAAGGTCAGCGAGGTAGCGCGCAAGAACTGAAACGGCACACTTACCAATAGTTCCCTGTTGATTGTTGGGGTCTCCTCCAGCCCAGATTCCAACCCTAACCATCATGGGCGACTGGGGGTATTGATTGGGAGGAGCGGATTCGGGTGTAACAACTCGAACAGTCTTACCATCAATCTGCCAGACCATCTGTTCACTGGTCCACTCAACAGTGTAGGTGTGAAATTCATCGTGATTCGCGGGAGCGTCATGGAAGGCTCCGCGGCTGTACGACGAAGTGTCTCCTTTCCCGAAGTAATTACTCTGAACCTCATTATCTTTGCCTCCTATCCACTCCCAGTCAATCTCATCCAGATCATCAGATTCCAGCACTGCACTGCTGACAATGCCCTGTCCCGGGGCGGCTTTGATCACCAAGTCGACCCGGCCGAACATGATGTACCAATTTGACTGGATCAATGGAGAGTCGCCCTGTTTAGCCACAGAAAATGCAGCGCCATTGCTGCCATAGGTTGGCGTTCCACCAATGGCTTTCCAGTCTGAGGACGGGCCTTGGGTGAAATCGTAGGTAACGGATCTCCCCAGCGCTGGATCAGGAGGGCATGCTACACGAATCAGTCACGATATGCAGCGGGAGTTGACGGCACAGAACACTTACACTTCTTCAATGGGTTGCAGTCTGTAAACGTCTGGGCAGCAACGTAGGCCGAAGAGGTGACGAGACAGGCTGCCGTGCCGAAGGCAGAAAGCCGCATGATGACTGAGTGGGATGGAGCAGAAAGAGATACACCAATAGCTATCTAGTCGGACAATATCTGGATGCCAGAATAGGTATACGGGGGGTAAAATGCAGTTCGGGCAGTGTTTGATGCGAGGGTAGAGGGACAATGTGATTGATGCAGTTAAGGGTTGGGAGAGAAAGAGAGGGAGAAGAGAAATTGGGAGAGGCTGGGGGAGAAAACGGGGACTTGGAGGGGTCGTACGAGGCCATTTAGAAAGAGCAGCGAGAAGAAGGAGCGACAAGATAAGCTTTATGGGCAGAGGGCAGGAAAGAGCCATGGCTGATTCTCCCAGCCTCCTTTCTTAGGCCACTGTGAGGCTGTACGGATTATCTCTGTTGCAGTATGAAGTTACGCCGCACTATGACCGATCCGGTTAGCGTAACTGCATATTAATTGCCATCTGCCGAACAAGAGCAGATCCCGGTGATCCTGGTAGATCTGCTCTGTGCGAACAGCTACGTATTATCCTGAATCCCAAGAGCGCATGGCTGCATTTCTGGTGTCATGTTTGCTACTTTGCCCTACATCGTCGCGTCATCAGACCAGCTTAAGATGATCAAGCTTTCCTACTCCGTCTTCCCAGTGGAGGAGTGAAGCTACTACCATCAGGAGAACATGTGGACTGTGAGTCGTTGCTAGGATCGGCATCTCTACAGCCTATCGAGGCAGGTCCGGTGCTAATCCATTTATTTACCTTGTAGCCTCACTGCTCCCTGGGCTGTGGACTTCGAGATAATCAATCAAAAATAAGTAGCGCACTGTGCTATTCGTGGGGCAAAGACTGAAAACGGCCTGAATAGATATATTTTTGTTTTCTCAATTGTTCAATTCATCATTCCTATCCTTTGTTCTCTACAATTCAAGTCTCGCGGCCTAGTCGCATTTATGTCCATTGTACGCTAAACCAATCGCATCTGCTGTGGGAACATGGAATCTGACATGACCATAGGTAATTTGGCAGAGATGGGGGTCAACCGTTTTGGTAGATCAATCTTTTTCATAATTAACCGACCCCTACGGTAACCTTCGGGGTCGCGCGTATTGCGCGACCCTGACAACCACCCGAGCACCCCAGCCACCCGAGCACCAATTTTAGACCCCCCTTCTAGCTTCAATATCTCAACGAATTCTATAGTATTTAACTTCAAAATATATTTAAACTAAAGCTCTACTCTTCAGCTTGGGCCCTAGCATGTCGTTGCCTTCGTATAATAATTCCTCGTCGAATGCATACATCCAGCAGCTCTGGTAGGCAACGCTTATACTTAGTCCTCCACCTCTTTATTTCAGCCTGCTCATTAATATTCGCAGTATTTCGATTTATAGCTTCAAGCTCTGAGCTTGATACTATGCCTCCCTTGCGAATCCTGCGCCTAGAGGCCTGTGATCAAGCTGCGCGGTCCCTAGCAGCTTTAATATACCGGTCAAGCTCAGCTTCGATAGCAGCTGAATATGATGCTAGCATACTACCACCATGAATAAGCAGCTCTAGGCCCTCATTAAATTGATCCTTGTTGATATCATGAATCTCCCATATCCTATCACCAATCTCCCTAAATCATTCAGCTTTTTTTGGCGTACTGCCCCAGGAATCAACATCATTGGTATTGGTGGATGAAGAGGATGGATGATGTGGTTGAGGCATTTGATTGAGTACAATTGATGGATTGAATGGTATGATGCCAGTCTTTTGGAATCCATGCCGAATAGTACGCTTTTTGAATGTCTTCTTGCGAATTGCCCCTAAGGCATGAAGGAATTCAACCTTAGTAAATTTACTGTATTCTGAGTAGGTTGCATCTGCAACTGCTTCTGAATGCCAGTGCTTATATGCATGAAAAACACCAACATCCAATGGCTGCAAGAAATGACTTGTATATGGAGGTAAGAAGAAGGTGATGATATTGGTCTTCTCACAGAATTCAACAAATTCATGTGTTAAATGGGAGCCGTATCCATCACATATAAGAAGGGTATATTGACCCTTCCTATATCTTTTAGTATGCCGATAGAATGACTGAATCCATTGGAAGGCAATTGTATCAGTCATATAGCCATTTTCTGATACTCCAATTGAATAGTCTTGTTGAATATCAGCAGCTTCAAACCAATTTGTAAGTATACAGCTACCACTCATGAGAATAAGTGGTGGGCAGGTCCAGCCATCTGCATTGACTGCTTCAACCACAGTAACATATTCACGGTTTGAATTCATCCCAATATGAGGCTTATTAATATTGAAGTCCCTGGTAATAATCCATTGATCACGACCAACACCGATATTGAAGCCAGTCTCATCAAAATTGTAGATATCCTCCTTTAATATCCCATGGTTCTGGATGGTCTGATGGAGCTTCTGAAACCACTCCTGAATAACCTCACGATCCTCTGCACGCTTGCGGTCAAGCTCTATAGCTCTAGAGCGACGTCTTTTATATTCAGGATGCCTTCCTAGCCATCAGTTTAACCATTTCTCGCTGACAGTAGGTGGAGGGGTGTCTAGGCTGGTATGGGTTGATCTCAGAATAGAATTGGCACTTGATTGGATCATTTGTGCAAGTGGCTTTATATTTAATTGCTCTAGAGTATCAACATAGTGACACAGAGCCTTTTCTTGCTCTTCTGATAATCTGGTGTTGGTTGGTGGTCGTTCACATAGATTGGACCGTCCCTTCCACCTTGCGGAGAGGGTTTGCCGTTTAACTCCATATTCACGTGCAGTTTTGGCGATATTTGGGGGATTTTGTGTGCTTAACGCGTCAATAGCTTTGAGCATTCGATCTTCATAATTTTTATTGAATTTGGGCATGGTGGTGGTGGTTGAATTATATGATAAAGTTGATGGGTTGGAATTCTACGAAGTTCTAAAATCGGTGCTCGGGTGGCTGGGGTGCTCGGGTGGTTGTCAGGGTCGCGCAATACGCGCGACCCCGAAGGTTACCGTAGGGGTCGGTTACGCCTTGATGACAGGCTATTTATTGTGGACCTTCTCACTCGCACGTCCGCTCGAGAAGCACGGATTCAAGTCCAGGAGATCAATACAGTCTTGGAATACTGTGTTGCTTTTTCTGGTGAGTCCATATCATACTAGATGCTCATATTGCAAAGGTAAGTCCTAGTCACACAATCAGTATTGACCACTCAAGTCAAATGTTTCACTCTGCTTCACGCAAGCTTGATCCACAGAGACCATTCCATTCAGTGTATCAGCGGTGCCGGTGCCGGAGTCTCTTTCTGTGAGACAGAACATCGGTTATACCAAACCACATCTCCAATCAATGGTGAACACAGATGGCATCCCGAAACGTACTAACTCGGTACCAGCAACGGTGATGTAGGCCCGCATCTTCTCCTTGCCTCTTCCGCTACGCTCAGGGAGCTGCACGTAGAATAAAAAATCAGGAGGACCTTGGAATAACATATTGTCATGGTCGATCTTGGTACTGTGAGCGGCGCAATTTTGACGCAGTAGACAGCTTTGTCAATGCCATAGTGACCGATAGTTTGGAGATCGTCGATAATTCAGGTTGGGCTCGGCTCGAAAAAGGGTCATTCGGAGGAATGGATACTGGGCCTGGAGAGAGTTATTTGTGAAAATCCATGAAAATCCCCCTTCAAGTCAAGAGTCTCCGTTGCGATACGAGGATGGACCTCATGCTTGTAATACTTGCCACGAGCACAGACGTCACGGACCACACCCATATGCCCGCCAGCTGGACCACAAGGGATACGAAGATGAGATAGGCACACCGTTGGCCCTTCCCGTCGAGCCTTGAAGGATATGTTTTCGAAGAAATAGTAGGATAATACCCAGCAGCGTTGTCTTGTATTGTCGTAGATTGCGCGAAGCCAAGGCGGCCCGTGATCGGGAGCCTCAACCTGCTGTCGCGCAGTTTCATCTTCGAAACTCCACCGCCGCTCTTAACCTTCCCCTTCCCCCTCCTTTTCTACCTCGCTGCTTAATCCCTGTCCATTTTCATACCGGCGGTTTTCTGCCTGCCTCCAGCTTACTCGTGTATATTCAACAGCGATGATGACCTTGTTTGACGGTTGTCGTTTATTCTCACGCTCTTGAAGCATGTCTTTCCACCTTGCGCCTGACGCTAAGATACTGTACAGGACCTTCGCTTCCTCACTTTGTTACGGCATCCATTATTGATCCTTGCATGAACTGTGACATCCTCTCAACAGGTTTATATATATATATATATTTTCATTTATACCTTTTTGGTGACTCTGTACCCTTTCTCCAGGCTGGAATCGTCCCTTCACCACCGAGTCTGTCTCCGCCGATCTTGACTACTTCGCATTTGGACAAGAGGAAAACCTCTCCGACGAATACCTTTACGAAACAACCGCAAGACTTATTGATGCTTAACTACTCCTGCGCTGACCGACTGCTGCCACGGCCGTCTGGGACCTTATTATGAGCCGTGTTGACATACGGCAGCATACCGACCATGGCTTCGCTGGAGCATGAACGACCTAACGTAAGGAACGGCTCGGGAAGTTCGAGTGCCGGAAGTTGGTTATCACAAGAGACCGTGAAGGGAGACCAGGGTGATCGACCGGGCTACGACCAAGCTACTTCAGATGTTACGCGTAGCTCATCCCTTTTTCGCCGCAGCAGCGCGAAGTTGGACGGGTAAGAATATCTCCATTCATTCTTCAGGTTACCCTTGCATATGACAATGGACCAATGCCCGGATTCTCTTGTATGCGCAAGCATATAAAATGAGGTTCTACCGGAAACACATTTTCAGTAATGTGCGGATAGTCCAGCCATCTATCATTTGGCCCATGCGCATATTTTCGGGCACTTACACCAGGGACGCTTGATGTCTTTGGGTGTAATACGCCTAGGTTTCTTGATGGTCACGGTTTAGGCTTGGTCTAGTACTCTCTGTGAAACAGTGAATTCTACCCCATATGATGATGTCATGCCCATTTATCCGGAACTGCTGTCGCTTTCTTTGACCGCATTCACCCCTTCAATGTCCCCTATACCAGACCTGTTCTTGCTGGAATCATCATATGGCCAGCTGTATGCTGACTCGAATTAGATTTGAATCAAGAGGCCGAAGGCCTAATCGAGGAGCATTGAATGGCCCGTCTCCTGACATTTCCCCAACAGATCGTCGAAGGGCTTCTGGTTTCAGCAGTCACAGAAAGGCTTTAGCCGTCCTTGGTGCCGATTATCCAGCGTCGCGAATGGGATCTACTTCGAGCTCTCGGTTATCGGCTCCAGAATTTCGCCCTGAATCCAATCAACAAGCGTCGATTAATGAACGGCCCTCACCTGCTGAATTTAAATCCGTCGATGGCTCTAGTACCTCTTTGAACCACCATTCAGAACCCGGAGGGGCTCCAGCCTCCCCGTCTCTCCGTCCCGGGCAAGGGCCCGTCTTCTCCAACGAATCTATTCGAGCCGATTACGATGCAAACCAAAGGAGGCCATCCATTGCCAGTGCGACGACTGTGAGCAGTCAAGGTTCAAGGTCAAGCGCCAGCGGTAAATTCCGAAAAAGATTGCAGGGGTTTTTTGGTGACGAATATCGTATATCTGGAGATTCTAGACCGGATTCAGACTGTGGAGACAACCAGAATTTCAGGCGGAAATCCAGCGACCGTTTCAGGTTCCGCGAGAGGGCTGATTCTGAAGGATCACAGAATAAGCCAGAAAGGCGCTCTGATCAGTTCAGGCCTAATACCCCTCTTCCTTCCAGTGAGATTACTCCATGGCTGTACCAAAGCTTCAATGTAAGTGTTCACGGGTAGACCTTTAGTTCCATCATTGCTAACAGGCTTATTAGGATATTCCTCAATTTGGTCAGGCACCTGTGCGCCATGTCCCTACTGGACTAGATGGCAAACGCTTTGCGGGTGAAAATACAGCCAACTCATCGGCACATAGTATCCCTCAGAGACATCAAAACCATAGGCTCTCCAACGGCCACAGACACTCTCGAAGCAAGGAAGAAAAGTCAACATCCGCTGGTGAAATAGAAGGACACCTACCACGTCCAGCAACGGGCCGTGATACTCACTCTGTTGGACTTGGCCCCTTTGGGGACGGCACGATGAACCCTCCGGCCACACTTGGAGCTCGTTCCACCAGCCCTACGCCAAGTTTGCGAAGTTCCATGTTCAGGGAGCCAAATCAAATATCACCAGGAACGCCATCAAATAAGCGCTTTTTTCTGGACAAGGTACTCCGCAAGGGGCACGGTCATCATCTGAAACATATACCAAGCTCTACAAAATCTGCTCTGGATTCGTCCAGAGGCTCCAAGTCATCGCGGCGGGACGTTTCCCCAGCCACTCGCGTGAGGCGGGGAAGCCATGAAGGGAGCTCCACTTCGAGGGATATGGCAGGGGATTCTGACCGGAAGAGGGATGGAAAGGGCTTAGGCATTGGTCCTTCCAAATTCCTCGCACGACGAGGTTTTGGCGCTGAAGCTGTCTCTGGAAGAGACAATAGACAGCCCGAACCACCAAATGGCGTTTATCAGCTTGATACTGACCTCGAACACATGGAAGGCATTGTTGATCGAGTCCGAGGATCTGATGCTGGCTCAGTGCATGGCGAGGATGGGCGGTGGAAGGATGAGTGGTCTGTTGGTCAGTGGGACCCTCCAGAGAGCTGGCAAGTTAAGAGACATGATCTTGCTTCGCAGGTGTCAGAAGCAGAAGAGAAGCTTGCTACTAGCTTACTGGAAAAGGAAGGAACTCAATATTTTATCCGAGTGTTTCGAATAGATTCCACTTTCGCAACACTATCGGCTGGTCTGAATGCGACTGTTGCTGATATCCTTCGCATGCTTGGCCGGAAATCCTTCTTGCAGGATCATCTTAACAACTATGAGATAGTGTTGCGCAAAAACGATTTGTCCAGACAGCTTGACCGTACTGAACGTCCGATATTAATGCAGAAGCGACTACTTGAACAGGTTGGCTATACTTCGAAAGACAGAATCGAAGATATCGGACGCGAAGATCATACTTATCTTTGCCGTTTCATATTCATGCCAACGAAACTCAGCGGTTATGCCAGTCTTGAAGGCGATCCTGGATTCAATAGGCTGCAAAAGTTCAGTCATGTGGATCTCCAAGGTCGAAGTCTTGCTACCATTCCGATTACACTTTACAAAAAAGCCCCTGAGATAATCTCTTTAAATTTGTCAAAGAATCTAGCTCTGGATGTTCCCAAGGACTTCATCCAAAGCTGCATTAATTTGCGGGAAATCAAGTTTATGGGCAATGAGGCTTCATATCTGCCAGCCAGTTTTAGCCTTGCGAATCGTTTGACATACCTGGACATCTCTAACAACTGCCTAGAGGAATTGGATCATGCACATCTTGACAGGTTAAAAGGTCTCGTCAGCATAAAGATGGCAAATAACAGGTTGAAAAGGCTACCGAGTTACTTTGGGAATTTCCAGTCCCTGAGAAATCTAAACATGTCGTCGAACAGTTTCCGCGTGTTCCCTGCCTTTCTTTGCAACTTGAAAAGCTTGGTTGATCTCGACATCAGTTTCAACAGTATTGAGGCTCTCCCGAATATTGGACTGATCACTACCCTAGAGCGATTATGGGTGACGAACAACATGCTCAGTGGGAAGCTCTGTGATACGTTCAAGGGCTTGGTGAATCTGAAAGAGGTCGATGCTCGTTTTAACTCAATAAACAACATGGACAATCTCACGCAACTTCCACGCTTAGAACAGCTTTTACTTGGTCATAACGCAGTCTCGAAGTTTAAGGGATCATTTCCAAAATTGCGGACTCTGGTACTTGACCATTGCCCTGTAACGCAGTTCGACATTGACGCCCCAGTCCCGACTCTTACATCTCTTAACATAGCGTCCGCGAAACTTGTCCAGTTTCGTCACACCCTGTTTGAAAATCTGCCCAACTTGACGAAACTGGTTCTCGATAAGAACCACTTGGTGTCCCTTTCCCCGCATATTGGTAAACTTCGGAAATTGGAACACTTCAGCATGATCAAAAACCCGCTCGCGTCCCTCCCGGCAACAATTGGCTGCCTCACCGAACTAAGATATCTCAACATCAGAGAATGCAATCTAAACAAACTCCCTCCTGAGATATGGTATTGTGTTAAACTGGAAACCTTGAACGTTTCCTCAAATGTTCTCGACAGTTTCCCGAAACATGGTTCTCCGCCCCCACAGCTCCCGAGTGAGTTGAGCACCACACCTGGGACTACACCAGGTCCTGGCACGCCATGCAATGATGATTTAGGACCGTATGACGAGTCAAACGTACGTCGGACTAGCCAGGTCAGTTCTGGGAGCTCTCCTGTGGCTTCGTATAGGAAGCCTTCTATCGCTTCTACATTGGGTAGCAGTGGAAGGAAGGTGTCGTCAGCCTCTCGGTCAGCCATGGAAGGTGGTTCATACTATAGGAAAGAATCGAACTTTTCTCAACATGTGGCAACTACGCTTGCTGGTTCTCTCAGGAACCTGTATCTTGCAGATAACAGGTTGGAGGACGACATTTTCCGCGAACTATCACTGATTCCAGAATTGCGCATTGTCAACCTTTCGTATAACGAGATAACCGAGCTGCCACCCGGACTTCTGAAACGCTGGCCATTCCTCTCAGAACTCTATCTGTCGGGCAACGAGTTGATTGCGCTTCCATCCGATGATCTCGAAGAAGGAAGCAATCTCAAAGTTCTTCACATTAATCGAAATCGATTCCAAGTGCTGCCCGCGGAACTTTGCAAAGTTAGCAAGCTTGCTATACTTGATGTCGGGAGCAATGCATTGAAATATAACGTCTCCAACTGGCCGTATGATTGGAACTGGAACTGGAATCGGAACTTGAAATACCTCAACTTCTCGGGCAATAAACGCCTGGAAATCAAACCGAATATTCCTTCCCTTGGGGCAGCCGCGGTAACTCATGGCGCTGACTTGACTGACTTTAACTCTCTGACACATCTCCGAGTCCTTGGGCTGATGGATGTCACCCTCACTATACCGACTATTCCCGAAGAAAACGAGGACCGACGCGTGAGGACATCTGCTACGCTAGCAGGCTCACTTGCCTACGGTATGGCAGATTTCCTAGGCAAGACCGAGCATCTTTCTATCATTGATATGATTGTGCCGCGTTTGAAACCAGACAACGTGGAGACGCTGGCGGGCATGTTTGATGGGCAGACTCAGTCCAGTGGTGGTTCCAAGATTTCGAAGTTTTTGCATGAGAACTTCACATCAACCTTTTCCACGGAGCTCAAGAAATTGCAGGTAGGGCAAGGAGAAACCCCACTCGATGCATTGAGGCGGACTTTCTTATCGTTGAATAAAAATATGGCTTCGGCTGCATACAAATCCATTGATGATCGGGAACTCTGGCATTACAACCGTGGTTCGGCAGCTGCAAAGCTTCTCAACCAAGATGATATCCATAATGGTGGCGTTGCGACTGTCATGTATCTCAATAATATGGATTTGTATGTCGCCAACGTGGGTAATGCCCAGGCGTTCCTTGTCAAATCTGACGGCTCTTCGAAACGTTTGACTCAAAACCATGATCCCGCGGAGACCCATGAAAGAGCAAGGATCCGCAATGCGGGTGGGTTTGTGTCTCGCAATGGAAAACTCAATGATGTGTTGCCAGTTTCAAGAGCATTTGGTTATTTTCAACTCATGCCTGCAGTTATTGCTGCTCCGTACACCACCCATGTAACTCTGACAGAGCAAGATGAGATGATAATAATCGCGTCTAAGGAAGTGTGGGACTTTGTGACACCGGATCTTGCCGTTGATGTTGCTCGGGCCGAACGAAGAGACGTGATGTTTGCCGCCCAAAGGATACGAGATCTTGCTATTGCCTTCGGCGCTACTAACAAACTCATGGTGATGATCCTTGGCGTCTCTGAATTAAAGAAGCGAGAACGATTTAAATTCAGAGGCCCTAGTCTTTCCATGGGCCCGTCCCCCTTCACCGAAGAACAACAGATCATCCCAAGCACCAAGCGTGCCAAGAAGCAACGTGATGGACCTGGCGATTCCAGGCTTGCCCGCTTCGACTACGTTGACGCTCCGATTGGGGAGCTGGCCATCATCTTCACAGATATCAAGAAATCAACAGGTCTTTGGGAAACATGCCCCGATGCAATGCGCTCTGCCATCCAAATACACAACGATATCCTACGGCGCCAACTTGGCATAATCGGGGGTTATGAGGTCAAGACGGAAGGCGATGCTTTCATGGTGGCATTTGCAACTACTACCGCCGCCTTGCTCTGGTGCTTCAATTGTCAGACCCAGCTGCTTGAAGCCGAGTGGCCTACTGAGATCCTTGAACAACCTCAGTGCCAAATACAATATGATATGGACAATAACCTGATATTTCGGGGATTGTCTGTTCGAATGGGCGTGCACTGGGGAGAGCCGGTCTGTGAAAAAGACCCGGTTACTAATCGTATGGATTATTTCGGTCCGATGGTAAATCGTGCATCCCGAATCTCCGCCGTCGCCGATGGGGGTCAGATCTTTGTGTCATCTGATTTCATGAGTGATATTCAGCGCAATTTGGAAGTATTTGCCGATAGTGAACGTGCAGCGAGTACTGGTTCAACCGACGGCGCACTTGACAACCTTGGACACAATATTCGCCGCGAACTGCAGCAGTTAAACAGCCAAGGCTTTGTGATCAAGGACCAGGGCGAAAGAAAACTGAAGGGCCTGGAAAATCCAGAGCCTCTCTACCTGATTTACCCACACTCACTTGCGGGGCGGCTCTCTGTCTTGGATGAACACGGGTCAAATGCGGGCACTCCAACGACTATTAGCAGGCATTCTCAATTGGAAATCCCAACGGACATTATCTGGCGACTATGGGAAGTCACGCTGCGCTTGGAAAGACTCTGTGGTGCCTTTGAAGCGAAGGGTAGTGAAAAAAGGCTCAAAGAGCCCAATATGGCACTTTTTAACATGGTTAAGAACCATGGAGGCGAACTCGCTGACTCGACAGTCATTAGCATGGTCGAGCAGCAGGTGACCCGTATCGAGGTCAGTAGTTCTTCCCTTGTTCTGTTTGATCTTGAACTCATTACTGAAATATTATAGTTGGCGATCAATACGCTCTGGTTGCGGCAATTGGCACGCCCGTTCAAGCAGACAGACCGGTTAGAAGATCGTGCAATGCCAATTGGCGAGGTGCTAGAAGAATTGCAAGCGCAACTTGCGGAATACAGAACCCTGAAGCAGCTTTTCGCCACCAGTGCTGCTAGCAGCGCTGGCCAGTCTGCCAGCACTCCAGAATTTAGGGATGTTAGCTACGACAATTCTAGCTCCTCTTCGTCATCGTCCTATTTTGGATACTCGTCCGCCCCATGACACTCTTCGCGTTCTATGAATGCCAGTAACCATCTACTCTTCCCTTTTTCTTTTCTTCCCCCCCTTCTAACATGTGCAAAGTGCAAAGTACATGATTGGACTGCATTACTCTTGAATAGTGTTTTATCTATTTGTTTTCATTTTGGCGTTAGATCGGATGGGCGTGGCATGTCTATGGAAGGAGCTAATGTCTTGTTGCTTCACATTTTCATCTGCATAGTTGTGTTGGCCAGCGGACTCTGGATATCATGGTAGCAAGACGGGATAATAGATGTTTTAGGGCTTCTAATGGAACTGCGATGAAATAAGTGACTGTTTCTGTCAATTCTACAGTGTAGATGACCGTTTTGATTTGATTTGATTTGATTTGATTTGATTTGATTTGATTACTATTTAACGTCACTCGGCGGATCACGTGGCACACGTGACCCGCGGCCTCCCAAGGGGCATCCGGACGTGCTACCTAAGCAAAGACTCACTAAAATAAATACATGCTTGAAGCAACAAAGCTGGACACTATGTGTTGGAAAAGAGTGGAAGAAGCACCAGGCGCTACCCTGGCCTGGACTTCTAAAGGTGAGGAACCTGCTTTGGCTACCTTCAGTCGAGCAGGGGTGCCTTTCCCGTTCGTCCAGGTAGAAGCGTAGACTGTTGCACTATTCAGTGCTTGAGCAGGCCCAATTTGGGCATATATCCTTGAAAAAGGATGAATCTTGCACGATGTGGCTGAACTCTTCCGCCCCAGCAGCTGTACCTAGTAGCCAGTCAATTGTACTTGATGGGCTGCCTCTCTTGCATTTCCATCTATCCTTCCAGCGCTTCTTGGTGGGTGGGCAGAAGAAGAAATGGACAGGGGACTTCTGTCTCTTGCAGGAGCAGGTTGCTAGGTAGTCTACATGTTGAAATCTTTCATGATATGCTGCAAAATCCCCGTGACCTGTACAGGCGGCTATGAGCCTGCCCAGGACCCAGCGGGGGAGCTTATGTTCTTGGTCACGACTGCTTTTTGTATGAGGTCTGATGCCCAGGTCACGGTAGGCCTGAGGTGCGCCTCTAAAATATGCCGCGTGTGTATCTGTGTGGATCCGCTGTTTTGCCTCCTGTCTGAGGAATGAGGGAGAAGGGGGGATATCAGGACTGGCTAATGAAGCTCCCTTCTTTGCCAGCTTATCTGCGAGCTCATTCCCTGTGACCCCAGAGTGGCCTGGAACCCAACAGACCCCTACAGGTTTGCGAGGTAGAGATAAAAGTGAAGGCAAGCTGTCCCACTGAGCGGAGAGTTGGTGGAAAGTATCAGTAAGTCTTCATCTATGGGGGGCTGGCCTGCCATCTGCTAGCAGGCTAGCTGCGGCTAGATTATCAAGGAGGATGTTGATTTGGGTAGCGAACTTGGTGCAGTCTTGGCTAACTGCAGCACGGAGCCCTTCTACTGCACCCATAATTTCTGCGTCGTAAACCTCTGTCTGCGCGCCAGCAGGGCCGAATCCCTGGGTAAGCAGGATAGGGCCATAGTATATTGCATAGCCGTACCCAGCACCCTGGTCTGTACGGGAGCCATCTGAATAGACTGTTACTTCCAATGGGGAAGGAAGGTGCTTACCCCAGTCAGTGGGGAGCATGCGCAGTGATGGGAGGGGTGGTTCTATATGCATGCGTTCTGGCGCTGGTCCAGGGACAAGTTGGAGGATCCTGGTAAGTCTGGTCCTGTTCTTACAGCTCTGGGCTGTAGTGGTAGTTATGTGAGCAATCAGGTGCTTCGCGTCAAGGCTTGCATATCTGATTGCCGCCTTCTGGAGGGTACCGTTGAGCAGGGCTTCAGGGTCAGGTAGGTCTGCCTCCCGGAGGAGTACTGTAGTAGGGGTTGTTTTATATGCAGGAAGAATGGCCAGGGCGGCCAGGCGGAGCAGGGATTGAAGGGAGCTGATAACCCCTTGTTGCCTGTAGCCAGTATAGAAGACTTCTGCGCCATAGAGAGCTGTTGGCAGGACGCACTGCATGACCACTGCACGCATGGAGGCTACTGGGCACCCACGCTGGGTATTGCTAAGCCTCCGGAGATGTTGAGCGAGCTGCTTGCCGCAGCTGAATGTCCAATTAATATGTGACCTGAAGGTGAGCTTAGTGTCAAGCAGGACCCCTAACCATCGGGTATATGGAGATGGTTTGATCTTGCCTACACCTAGTAGAAAGACTGTGGGGATAGACTGCTTCCGCTGCCTAGAGAAATGCTGTATTTCTGTCTTCTCAAAGGAGAATGGAAGGCCTGATGCAGCCCCAAGTGCCATGATTGATTTATAGGCTTCCAATAGTTGCCGTGAGGTCTCTTCCAGATTGTTTCCAATGAATAGCAATCCCAGGTCGTCTGCATAGCAGAAAGAGCCCTTATGGGTAGAAACTACCATTGCCGCGTACAGCAGGAAGAGAATTGGGGATAGAGGGGACCCCTGGGGGAGACTGCCTTTGATTAGGGCTGTTGCAATAGCCTCTCTAATATGGACTGAGGCAGTGCGGCCGGTCAGCCAATCTTGGATTAACCGGATTAGGCCTTCGTCCCATCCCTGCAGGCGTAGGTGTGAGAGAAGCCGCTGATGGATTACCGCATCAAAGGCCCCCTTTACGTCCAGTAATAGTAGTGAAGCCACCATCTTCCTTCCAAAGGCCTTCTCTATCCTGTGGACCAGGATCTGGACAAGATCAATCGCAGAGCGGCCAGGAAGAGCGCCAAAATGGCAGGGGGCCAGTAGCCCTACCTGGATTGCTCGTGCAGCTATGCGCCACGCCAGAAAGCGCTCTAGGCCTTTTCCTAAGGTGGAGAGTAGGCTGATGGGTCGCCAGGAGCTGAGCTGTGTGAGGTCCCTTTTTCCTGGCTTTGGTATCATTACCACCTTTGCAGACTTAAAACACTGTGGGAAGCGACCTTCCTCTAAGCAGCGGCGATAAAGAAGCGTGATTGTGTTGCCTAGAGCAGGCCAGAGCTCTCTCCAAACTGTGGTAGCAAGCCCATCCCTACCTGGGGCGGATGGGGCAGGGGCACAAAGGGCAGTCCAGCAGTCCTCCTTAGTTGGCAACCCTAGTGAATCCAGAGGTTTTGCTGGAGGGCCCTCCTCTAGTTGATCTGGAAGGGAGGCTCCCTTCTCCAGTAAATGTGAAAGAAAAGCATCCGCTTTATCTTGTGGAGTGCTAACCTGATTTCCTTGGATGTTTAGAGGGGGTGCCGCGAGCTGATCTGAGTGCTTATGCCATTTAGCAAGTAGGAAGGCATCTGTGGGAGACACTGCTTGCTCAATTCGCCTCTTCCAGTAATTAGCCTTTGCACAGGATATTGTCTTCCAGAGTGGTAGGTAGTCTGGGTCCTGCTGCTGTCATGTTTGGTGGAGTAGGTCTGTGAGCTCTGGTGTCCACCAAGGGGTGCGTGGGAGCTTGCGAGAGTTATGTTTTGATGCACCACAGATGGCTAGCTGTACATTATCAACTAGTTCTTCTGCTAAGGTGTTGATGGGGAGGTGCGCAGGTGGGGGGGTTAGCAGAGATATAGCCTTCTCCCAGTCTGTAGAGCCTATCCTTGGATGGGAGATAGGCTCTGTCCAGTCTGTAGAGCCTATCCTTGGATGGGAGATAGGCTCTGTCCAGTCTGTTGTAATCAGAATGGTTGCATGATCACTTGAGGTATTAAGGTAGTCTTCAACTACTGCCTCTATCAACATGTTGGAGAAGACCAGGTCAAGGGTGTTTGGCCCATGAGTAGGAGTGCCTGGCTCCATACAGAGCACTAGTTCATGGGCTTCTAGCCACTCTATAAGTGCTGTTGCGCCTGCTGTTACTTGGTGCGGTTCTGTCCCTGGTTGCCAGAGGGGGTGGTGGGTATTAAAGTCCCCCGCGATAATAGTGTTCTGTGGAGGGGAGAATTGCAATAGGGTGTGTAGGGTAGATAGGGTTGAACCAGATCCCGCTGGCACAACGGGGTCATTTGGGGGGCAGTAGATGTTTATGATGGTTAGGCCAGCTGTACAGATAGCTGCGATATCTGGTGAGATAGGCTGAGGGAGAGAGAATGCTGGAAGATCCCGGCGAACATATATCAAAGCTCTAGGCCTAGTTTCCCACCGAGTGGCAGGGCTGAAGAGCTGGTATCGTGGGTGTGTTTTTGTGAGTTGTTTTGCCATGTCCGTCCAGGGCTCCTGGACTAGGATAATGTCCGCCTCAAATGTTAGCAGTAGGTCATGGGCAGGGCTGCCCCTTCCAACATTAGCCTGCAATATCTTCATAGTTCTGGTGATGGGAGGGTTTGATTTGCAAGCTCCTGGGCAAGCTGGCTTGAGGACTGGTGGGGGGTGTGTGGACTGCTAGCTTGGTGGCTAGAGGCTGACTTAGCTAGTTGCTGTTGAAAGGCAAGTCGGCCAGCCTTACAAACAGCAGCCAAGGTGTCCTTTGCAAGGCGGATAATAGAACCCTTTTGTGTATATGGTCTAGCAGGGCACTTTTGGTAGTCTGCTGCATGTGGACCGCAGCAGTTCACACACTGCACGCGGCAGGTATGCTCCTGTTTAGAGGATCCACAGGAGATGCAGCGCTCACTAGAGCAGCAGGCTCGTGTATCATGGAAGCAGTGGCAGCGGGTACACTGTAGTGGTCTTTTCTTAGGGTGGGTAGGCCGTGATAGGCCAGAGGAGCCAAAGAGTTGCAAGGCACGTTGTGGCTTCTTTGGAAAGGCTATGACTGCCGTGATAGAGCCCTCCTCTACAGGGTGCTTAGAGAGCTTAGTCATAAGCAGCTTCATACCAGTTATGCGCTCTGCTTCTGTACTGATATCCCTGATTGTGGTGGGTGCCCATCCCTCTCGGGTCCAGAGCTGCTGAGGGATCCTAGGGACTACTACCTGATGGAAACCCATTGCAGCCTCAAAGTTGCCGTCTCCTGCTAGCCCACTTGCCTGTGGGGAGAGTAGGAAAGCCCTACCTTCTTCAGTGGCTGAGATTGCATATCCTGTAGCCACGGCCTGCACTCGTGCGATTCCACCAGGAATTTTTTTCCGCTAGGGTGACCCGGATGCCATGCGGCCCAATAGCTCGTAGGCTGGAGGAGACTGGCAGCCGGAGAAAGATACGGGAGTCAGTTTTGCTTTCCTGCTGGGGTTGCTGCTGGGCTGGCTTTTGTGTCTGCTGCCGAGAGGCTTGCACACTATGTTCTTGAGTATCAGATTGCCAGTTGTCCTGGCTAGCTTTTAGGGCGGCAACTGAGGCCCAGGTTGAGGTCTGTAAGGTCTTTTTAGCTTGATATGCCTGCGCCATCTGGGGGGGTGCTATGTCAGGCTTTGCCCCTTGCTGTGGGGTGTTGAGGTTTGCCAGGGTAATAAACCTAGCTACAAGCCCTCGAGCGAGCTCCTTGGGACGGCCCTGTAGAGAGGAGACAGTTGTCTCAAGTGCCTCTGCAAGGGAGGTTAGCGCCAGCTTCCAGTCACCTAGGAGCAGGAGCTGGTCGTTTGCAGCTGCGGTAGCCTGCTGGCAAATTGATCCAGCAGCCTGCGTGTTGGATATAGGAGCTATTATCGCCGTAGGCATCCTATAGGGGGAGGGTGGCGCCCTCCTTTTCAGGGAGATGCGGGGGAGGGGGGTAGGGGTGGGAGGTCCTGATAACGGATCAGAGTTTTCGAACAGGCGCGGAGTCCCTGGGCGAGCTTCGTCCGCAGGAGGATCGTCTACCTCCATGTCTAGAGGGGGAGAGCGATCAGTATAGATGGTATAAATAGTGATAAACAATGTATAGTCGTTGGTCTGCCTGCGAGTCCCTCAAAAATGTGTAGATGACCGTTGTTACTATGCAGAAATCGGTGCAGACGTAGATATCACGTGAGCCAAGTGTTTGTTGTGGATCGACGCTTCTCCAGCTTCACGTCACCATTCTTTGATCCGCTTCTCACATTTCACTTCTTGTCTATGCATCCTCTATTTATCTCTTCATCAGACTAGTTCATCACATCTGTGCTTGTTGTGGTCCTCTTATCCCCCCCCTTGAGCCAGGGCTACGACGCTGTCGCTGTTAGCTCCTTTTCTTCTGCAGCTCACCTTGTTGCCGTGGATACGACACCATCCAACGTTCCTCCCCACCTGCTGACGGAGTGCGGTCAATTTTGGACAGAGAATCTTCGCAGCAAATAATCCTCAGTCTTACCTACCTATCTACCACGTCTGCGTGCACGCGATACTCTTATATATCGCCAGCGGTTTTTATCGAAGTGCTTTTTATGTACATTTACAGGCATCGGATACGTCGTCCGCTGGGATTAACAGAATTTGCTATCGTTCAATGAATTTCTGGATTGTTTACACCTGAAGAACATCACATTTTTCGCCATGGCTTATTTTTCTGGAGGAAGGAATGGCTTTGAGGATTTGGATTACTTATCCCCTGACTTTGATCTTAACTCCCTCACCATCCCTCGTCTTCGCTCCATCCTTGTCAGCCACGATGTTCCATACCCGGCTTCAGCCAAGAAAGCGCAACTTATCCAGATTTTGCAGGATGAGGTTATGCCGCATGCTAGGAGACTACTTAGAGAGCGTGAACAGGTCAGGAGAACCAGTGCAGGTATAATGGATATGGGAAGCCGAGAAACATCCGTCGCCAGTGACTTCGACAGTAGGAGAGATGCTGATAGAGAATCTATGCCACCGCCGCCAACGCCTTCCACAGTCTCGACGACCAGTGGGACGAGGAGAGGACGATCTGCACGCAGCACTAGGGCATCTACAGCGGATACAGAGGAAAGATATGCGCCATCTACTCCTGTAACTACTTCAAGGGCGGTGGCAAGATCGGCGAGGAAGCATACACGCGCATCTGATACGGAAACAGGTGATGATACTCTTGCGACCCCTACTGTCGCCACTCCTGGTACATCCCGAAGGTCTACCGCTCGGAAGCTACGGAAGAGCGAATCGATACCGTCAACAGAACCTGAAGCGTTTACTCCACGTGTGAAGACCGAGCCAAGGGATAATGATGTTTTTTCAGATGATAATCCATTCCAAAGCGGATCCCCTAGCTCTTGGAGCCATCACAAAACAAGAACCACTAGCCGCGAGCGGAAGCGGAAGAGCAGCACACTTTCTATCGAAGCGTCTCTTAGAGACGAACGGCGGTCTCGAAAACCAGAGACGCCTGTTCGTTTGAAGCAGGGCGATGGGGTCACTGTTCCTGCGCAATCTTCTTTCGAGTTTTCACTTTCTTCACTAAGGTCTCCTGAAAACGAAGAACGTGATGTTATTGCGGGCGAGGAATTCACTCCTGAGGAGCAGTTGGCTTTCGAAAGCGAGCATGCCGAGTTATTGTATCCGCTGCAAGGTAAGGTCAACAGACTCCAGCTAAAGCAGGGAAGAGCCAGCAAAACGGCCTCTTGGCTGGTTATTTTGTCACTTCTTAGTGCTTTTGGCTTCTGGTGGCGTAAAGAGAAAATTGAGATTGGATATTGTGGTATCGGAAAGCCTACTTGGTCGTTAGCGGAGACAAAGGTTCCTGATTGGGCCAACGTGTTAGAGCCACGCTGCGAACCCTGTCCAGCCCATGCATTCTGCTATCCCGATTTTGAGGCGCGCTGCGAACATGATTTCATCCTGAAACCGCATCCTTTAGCACTGGGAGGGTTGGTTCCATTACCCCCAACATGTGAACCCGACAGCGAGAAAGCGCGCCGGGTGAAGGCGGTCGCCGATAAAGCCATAGAAGAGCTTCGTGATCGGAGGGCCAAATGGGAATGTGGTGCAACCAAGGACGGCCGCAAAGCAATAAAGTCACCGGAGATAAGCGAACTAGACTTGAAGAGTGAAGTTGGCAAGAAACGACGCAAGGGTATGAGCGATGCTGAGTTTGACGACCTGTGGAAGGGAGCTCTTGGCGAGATTCTTGGAAACGATGAAATTGTTAGCAAAACACAACAGTAGGTTTGCCCATCATTCAAGCTTCGCCGGTGACACCCTTCCACTACATGCCTAATCCTGGCATGCACATCTACAACATAGGAATTAGTCTTTGGTTTCTATTTCTGACAGGTGCACCCGAACTAACAGAGACGACAATGTAATTACAGACCCTCCTCTGTCCTTACTCTCACGTCAACATCCGTTGCACGCCTCCCCCTCACATGCGCCTTCCGCCGCTACCTCCGACTATCTCTCCTCGCGTATCGATTCCCTATTTCGATTCTAGTTCTTGCCAGCAGTTTCCTTCTTTATGCTCGCTCGCGCGTGCTTGCTTACCGTTCTGATATGGCACGTGTTCCCGAATTGGTAGCGACCACTCTAGATCGCCTGGCTACGCAGGCCGCGCTTTACTCTCGCGGTGATGCTCGTGAACCCTATATTCCTATTGGCCAGTTGCGTGATGATGTACTTCGCTCCGAGCTCAAGGGCAGCAGGCGCGAGAAACTCTGGAAAAGCGTCCGCAGTGTCGTTGAAGAGAATGCAAACATCCGAGCGGCTGTCCGAGAAGGCCGTGGTGGGGACATCTCTCGGGTATGGGAGTGGATGGGTGGTATTGGTGGCGTCAGTGAAATCGAGGGAAGTGCACGAAGAAGGGAGAGCAGCAAGGTGCAGTTCGCTCTTTCTTCGGGACAAGAGGATCACCGGGTAGTGGATGAAGGGCAGACATCGAGCCCGCGAGAGTCACGCAGATGGGATGAAGGACGGCCCATTTTTTGATAGGCTAGATAGCCTTTTTGTTTTCTTGTTACCATTCCCAGGTTCTGCTTCTTGTCGATATATTGGATTGTTGATTCATAACTATTCTTTTGGCGTTGCGCATGTTCAGAACCTTACTTGCTAATGATTAATGGCTTTTCTCTTCCTTTTTTGGGCCACTTTGCTCTCTGTCAACTTAATTTCGCAAGTTTACTTTTCATTGTAGAAGGCGAAGTTGACAAGAAAGTATAAATCCATATATCTGCTAACTACGTCAATTCCAATCTGTCTGAGAGGTCATTGTACATGCGTGCCACCGGTGCAAAAATACGCCTCTAGTTTGATACTATGACTACCAACAAAGAAGGTGCGGAGAAGGCAAAGCAGATTATGTTCATGAACAAGATCTGCGAAACAGAGCATGTGGCTAAATACCATTCGACCTTCCCTCGAGTGCCATACTGCGTATGGCGGATTATAGGAGGATGTAAGCTATGAATATCGATTGGTATTCTGAAGGTTCTGGGGCTAAATGTTAGGGTTGAAGGCGATGCGTGGAGATATTATTACGCGGGAGGTTGCTATTTTCACTGCCAGAGAAACATTAGATCTAGGGGACCTTTCATATTCATATATATATTCACATATATATTCATCACTATAAACAATACCTTTAGCAGGCATGGCATACCTACGGATCCATCATTATAGTCACTATTTTCAGCCATTCTATACTATTATTCCTGCTCATGACCCGTATCTCTCTCTCCGTCTGATCAGGAACCCATCCTTCGAGGATCAACGATGTCCTTAGTTGTGTCCCTGGATCCACTTTGGCCGGTACGGCTCTTCCAGGTATTCTTCCTCTTCCAGTGTCAGTACTTTCCCACGGGCATCTAGGACGTCGTCCAAGCGCGCCACCGAGTTGAAACCGACGATTGGAGCTGTGACTCTCCGGTTCAGCCAGGCCAGTGCAACATGGCTCATTGGCCAGCCTCGACGTTGTGCGATTTCCTGCACGCGCGTAATGATGAGCTCTGAATCGGCATTATCGTCATCGTAGTAGAATGCGCCATTTTTATTCACGGTTGATCTCAACGTCAATCCGTTTTGGTCCAAGGGGCGTGCTAGTTGTCCGGATGCTAGGGGAGCCCACTGTAGCAGGTAAGTGATTTATGATTCATAAAAAAGACAAGGTAAATGGCTCAGAGTACGCACCGGAATCAAGCCAACACCGGTCTGCCGGCAATATCTGTTCATTTCCCGTTCCTCCTCTCGATAGAGGAGGTTGTAATGATTTTGCATCGAGACAAACTTGGTGAGTCCGTACCGCTCAGCCGTGTGTTGCAAGAGGGCGAATTGGTAGGTCCACATTGAACTAGCTCCTAGATACCGGACTTTGCCCATCTTGACCAAGTCATGCAAGGCCTGCATCGTCTCCTCTGGCGGTACCGTGTCGTCAAATCGATGGATCTGGAGCACGTCGAGGTAGGTCGTGCCTAGCCGTTCCAGTGAAGCCTCCACTGCACCGAATATGGCATTTCGGGAGAGGCCTGCGCGACAGCTTTCTGTTAGACTAGTTGGTCTGTGATGGGAAAGCATCGGGGTGAAGCAGAAAAGGGGGCTCACCAAATGAATTCACATAGTCCTTGCTCTGTCCAGCTTGGGATCCCAACATTGTCAAACCGAGTCCAGGATCAAAATTCTCTTGATCACACACAACTCGACAGCACTTGCTCATGAGGACTACTTTCCTCCGAGGGATATTGTGCACTCGAAGCGTCTTGCCCATTATCCGTTCCGACTCGCCATTCGAATAGGTGTTGGCCGTATCCCACTAGAAGCAGCCGCGTAAGCCTTCTTTTCTCGTGCATTCTATCCAGCATAAGAAGCTGAGAGACAGCCTACCGTGTTGATTCCCCTATCATACGCGGCCTTGAGTAGAGGAATAGCCTAAGTTACGAAAGGGTTGGTAAGCTCCACCATCACACAAACAGAGCAAGACACACACAAGGAAGACCTTACTTTGTCTTCATCCAGAACCCATGGAAACCATTGTGAGCTGCCCACTTGGAGCCCGCCAAAGATGGGGTTCGAAATCCGCAAACCGCTGTTCCCCAGCCGTCTGTACTCTGCTCGTGTTGCCTGGATTGACGTTCGCAGAGGCCCGGGAATCTCCAGGAACTTGGTGGTCCTGGTGGCCCAATGCTTACCTGACATTGTGAGACAGGTTAACGCCCACTGTTAAAGACAATAGAAAAGGTGTACGTCTAATGGCGCGGTGTCCGCAAGGAATTAGGTATATAAACCCATCATGATGTTCCCACGGCTCGTGATACGGCAACAGCAAACTATAATTAAGAAACAGCACTATTGACTGCGATCCGATCCGCGATCCGATCCGCGATCCGTGCAGAGCGTCGATTAATAGTTGCTGATCCTCTGCAGGTGTTGCAGCTGATAGATTATTGCATTTACCGAATCTGGTAATACACCGGCCTCATGTTGCAGATTTCAGCGGCACCATAACCTTTCTGCCCCGCCTGACCGCCAGTGCCCTGACCTTGTTCGGCAAATATGTTACTCCGCAGCTAGAAGAAGTCCGAAGACTTGCTATTGCTGGTCAGCAACCTGGCACTTACATCGACCAATATATCATTGATATCTCTGCGGGTGCTTCGACTGATAGACTCCTGAGAGCGTGGGAAGATGTATACCGAACGACGCCTACTCTGCGAACCCGGTTTTTCATTGATGAGTCCGGGACTGTGCTTCAGGCTGTGGTGAATGAAGACATTACCTGGGAAACGGTTGACGATTTACATTCGTGTCTCCGACCAGAGAATCTCATCATGGGTGCTGGAAAACCATTGAGTCGTTATCAAGTTGTTTTAGACAAGCGATCTGGCACCTCACAGATAATTTGCACCATGCATCACGCGATTTTCGATGGTTGGTCTATCGAATTGCTCAAAAATCGTTTGCACAGGGCATACGTTGGACAACCACTGGAGACAGACAACTTCCGAACGTTCATTCAGTATATTAAGTCTCTCGATTCGCAATCAATGGCCGAGTTCTGGAGGCAGTATATGGCCGGTGCAAAACAAACTAATCTTCCATTCACAATTCCCTCGGGTTATATACCAAAGCCCACGAGCTACCAAAGACAGTCAATAGACCTCACTGCCGCAGCGTCTATGGGTGTCACCCCTTCAAACTTGCTTCAAGTGGCCTGGGCTATTCTTTTAGCTAGATGGAGTGAAGAAGAGGAGGCTGTATTTGGGTCAACCTTGACTGGGCGAACAGTGGATCTCCCTGGGGTCGAAGATATGGCTGGTCCTACTATTACAACTTTGCCTATCAGGATGAGATTGTGTGATTACGAAGGCCAAATGAGGAGCAGCCGCCGACTGAAGGATCTTTTCGCTGACTTGCAGCAATACCATCTTATGGTGATTCCTCACCAACACTATGGCCTTCAGAATATCCAGGGACTGAGTGAAGAGATCCGCAAGGCGTGTAATTTCTTCAGCTTACTTGTCATCCAACCAGCTTCTTCGGCAGACAGTAGCGGGGTCTTTACCGGCCGCTTTGCGAGCCAGGGCCTACAGGGTGCGCACACGTACGGCCTCCTTCTCAGTTGTGACCTCACTGAGTTCGGGGTGAGTGTTCTCGCGAGCTATGATCCAAACGTTGTGAGTGACCATCATGTACGATGGATACTGCAGCAATGGAGGCATATTGTTGAGCAAATGTCACATGGAAAAGACATGAGAGTCGACGACCTATACATTGTTAGCCCTGAAGACGAAAAGAATATTCGCCAGTGGAATTCCGGCATTACAGAGCCCATCAACAACTGCATTCATCACATGATTGGCAAGCACTTTGTTAATCAGCCTGATGCTCCTGCTATCAACTCCTGGGATGGGAGTTTTACGTACCGGCATTTGATGGAGCTCTCTGGACGCTTGGCCTGTGAACTTATCCGGAGAGGTGTTGGCCCCGAAAAGATTGTGCCATTAGCATTCGAAAAGTCTGCATGGACCATCATTGCCATGCTCGCAAGTGAGTTAATTTTTCTTTTCTTTTTTTATTTATCAATGACATGTAGAGCATAAGTACTTACACACATGCTATATACAGCGCTTCAAGCAGGTGGCGCATTTGTCCTGCTGGATATGGCCCTACCTCGAGAGCGTCTACAGTTGATCATACGTAAAGTGGATGCTGAGATCGTTGTAGCCAGCTCTTCTACAGCCCCGAAATGTCCTTTTGAGAACACGATTATCTTGAACGAGACAACGATCAATCAAATGGCTTTTGACAAAGTCATGCTTGAAAGCGTCTCCGTTGGACCCGATAACGCGGCATATATGATGTTCACGTCGGGTAGCACGGGTGAGCCTAAAGGATGCGTATTACAGCACGGCTCCTTCTGTACTTGCGGATGGGGACAGGGTCTTGCATTCGGAATGAGTCCCGCAACGCGTTCGCTGCAGTTCTCTTCTTACAGCTTTGCGGCATGTATAATTGAAATCATGACAACTATGTTGCATGGTGGATGCGTCTGTGTGCTCTCGGAAGAGGAACGAATGAACAGTATCGCGGAGGCCATCCAAGCCAGATCGGTAAACTGGGCCTTCCTAACTCCCTCTCTCCTCAGTGTCCTCGATCCCGATTCCGTTCCCTCGTTGAAGGGTCTGTCTATGGGTGGTGAAGCTATTCGTGCGACACAAATTGTTGAATGGGCGAATCGCGTGGATTTGCAGCAAGGATATGGCAATGCAGAATGTTGTGGCGTTGTCTCCACAGGCAGCCTAAATGTGAACTCAAGCACGAAAGACATCGGCAGACCATATACAGGACGGATCTGGCTCGTCGAGCCGGAAAACGTGGATAAATTGTCGCCCGTTGGTTGTATTGGAGAGATCTTGATTGAAGGAGGCGTTGTCGGCCGGGGTTACATGAAGGAGCCCGCAAAGACTGCTGCTGCATTCATCTCTGCCCCGGCATGGCGGTTGAAGTTCGGCTCGCTGCCGAATGGGACGCGATTTTACCGTACTGGAGATCTAGGCTGTTACAGTACCTCTGATGGCATGCTTCAATATATCGGTCGGAAGGACACGCAGATCAAGTACCATGGGCAACGCATCGAACTTGGCGAAATCGAATACCACGTGAAGCGTGCTGTCCCAGACTTTGCAGATCCTGTCGTTGAATTGATTATTCCACGGCATGGGGCGAAGGAAAATGCTGTCCTAGCGGCGTTTTTTTCTCTGGGAGAACGCTTCGTGGGGCCAGAGGACTTGAGAGCACTGAGCCAGGAGATGCAGGAGCTCATGAACAAACTGGCTCAGACGGTCACAGACATGATGAAAGGAACTGTGCCAGAATATATGATCCCGACGGTTTTCATTCCATTAAAACATTTCCCGATGACACTTTCCGGCAAAACTTACAGAAAGGGGTTGCGTGAAATCGGAGGCTCACTGTCTGTTCGGGAACTAAAGAGCATCGTTGTCCTTACTGCTTCAGCGACCAAATGGCTACACACGAAGGAAGAGGCAGCTCTCCAACAGTGCTTGGAGATTGCATTGGGCATCGACAAAGATACAGTAGGCCCAGATGACGATTTCTTTTCTCTGGGTGGCGACTCGCTGAGTGCCATGCGTCTGGTCTCGGTCGTACGAAAACAAGGGCTGGCTTTGTCTGTCAAGGACATTATGGGTTCACCAAAGCTTGGGGAAATGGCCAAGAAATTGAAGGCAACCACTCTAGGGGACCTATCATCTCTGAAGGAATTCTCACTTCTCAATGCCGATGTGAATCGAGTGAAGTCTGACGTCGAGTCGAAATTAACTGACGTCGATATCCGGACCGTGCAAGATATCTACCCAGCGTTGCCATTTCAGTTTGAGCTTGTCTTTGCCTCTAGCATTTATCCAGGTAAGTACACGGCGCAATTCGTGCTAACACCATTGAATGGCGATATCGAGAAGTTGAAGCTTGCTTGGGAGCAGACTTTAAGTCAAACTCCCACCCTTCGCACTCGTATCGTACACTGTGACGACATTGGAACGTTACAAGTGATTTCAAACACACCAGTGGCCTGGGGCGCTGAGGAATACCTGAGCATATACTTGGAGAAAGACATCTCAAAGGGCATGTCCTTTGGCGAGGCACTATGTCGGTCAGCTGTTGCGAAAGACGAGACCACTAACCACAGGGTCTTGGTCTTAACTATCCACCACGCTTTGTATGATGGAATGAGCTTGCCGCTCATTATGAATCGACTGAATCAGAATTTCTGGGGACACGAGATCGATCATCCTCCCGGGTATAACGAGTACGTCGGGCTTATTCAGAAGCAGGATCGATCAGCTGCGGAGCGGTTTTGGATTTCATACCTCAGGGGAGCGAAGATGACACCATTTCCCAATGTCAAGAAAGGGACAAAAATCTGCGCTGATTCTTTAATGACCTACGAAATGCCCTCCAGAAGCCCTTCAATGGGTTGCGTTACGGTAGCCTCCACACTACGGGCTGCGTGGGCAGTGCTCCTGTCTCATTATTCCGGGGAAAGCGACGTTGTCTTCGGTAGTGTGCAAAGCGGCCGGAACGTTGAACTATCTGGAGTCGACAAAGTAATCGGGCCCATGGCCACGGTTTTGCCGATGAGGACAGTCATCATTGCAGATGAAACAGTGAAAGACATGCTTGTTGCCTTCCAACAACAGACCGTCGAAATGATTCCCTTTGAGACCATGGGGCTCTCTCAGATTAGTCGCCTTAGTGACAGTGCTTCTGCTGCGTGCGACTGTAATACTTTATTTATTGTGCATCCAGCAGAAAGCGAGCATCAGCCGACGGCATTCACTTCCAAAGAGATGAGTACCGGCAGTGACAGATTCTATTTGAAGCCTTTGAATGTTGAATGTCGACTTTCCGACAAAGGTCTG